>JAKLTH010000090.1:0-1233223 GCA_025175895.1 Wurfbainia villosa | reverse complement strand
CACGAAACTATTATTCAAGATCGCTCCATCCCCGCACTGACGATGCACCAAAGAGTAAACTGGCATCGGAGGATATGTTACGAGCCCGCGCTCGATTTCAAAGGTAGCCGTGCCGATACTTATGTTCGCAGAATTCGCTACAACAATAGCTATCAAGCTTACTATTGAATGGCACCTACGAGGCGCTCTATACGGAGGAAATGTAGATCTCCCATATGTCGGGTACGAGGGTGGTGAAAAGAAGAAGATTTCATCGACAACACTACACCGAGCTATACGGAATATCCGCCGAGAATTGAAACCGCCAGAGCCAACAAAAGAGCTTATGCGATAAGCGCGGCGAGACCGTTAGAATTCAAGTCGAGACCTAGTATTCTCAAAGTGGCTTCCATGAAGGGAGTGATGAGGTTCTAAGGAAGGGTAAACCGAGTCCACGCTACGTGGGACCGTATCCGATATCTCAGAGGATTGGCAACGTATCTTACAAGCTAGAGCTGCCAAGAGATGTCGCTATTCACAACGTGTTCCATGTCTCTGCTCAAGAAATGCATTTCAAGACGGGACCAAGTGATCGAGCCACAAACAAGACAAGTTCAAGAGGACTCGAGATTGAAAGTCGGCCTATCCAAATACTAGACCGAGAAATCAAGAGGCTAAGGAACAAAGAGGTGCCCTTAGTAAAGGTCCTGGGCGTAATCAATCTGCATCGAGGAAGCTACCCGGGAACGCGAGGAGGACATGAAGCAGAAGTACCCATAATTGTTCTAAGTTTCGAGGACTAAACTTTTAAAAGGTATGAAGGATTGTAACGCCCGTAAAATTCCTAGCAATTTTACAAGAATTTTTGGCTTTATGATCATGGGCTTTATGTGGGCATTTTAAAAAATAAAAGGAAATAAGCAAAAAAGGGGTGCAAGGCCTAGGAATTGAACCCCAAACCTCTAGAGATAGCCAAGCCTTATAGATGCCCCCACTAACCAGAAGACCAATAAGATTATATGATTAAGGAAGAGGGGGAAACTATAGATAAGTAGGACTAAGGGTAAATGAAGAGGCATAGAAAAGAAAAGAGGAACTTCTCTTCCTCCCTTTATAAAGAAGAGGGAAGATCAATTTGGTCACTTCCTCTCTTCTTCTTCTCCTCACCAAAATCCTTGAGCTCTCCTCTCCTTTCCACCCCTTGGCCAACCCCATCCAAGCAAGAGAAGGTTAGGTGTTGGTCTTCCTTAGGTCATCTTCCTCACCCAAATAAGGATGTAAGTATCCTCACCGCATACGAGTAGCTTCGATTGATGTTTTATAAAAGAAACCTATATTGTTGTATTCGCCAAACTATGATTTAGGGTCTCCATGAAGTTATATGCCATGCTTTTGAAACTATATGATGATGCTAGGGTTAAAAATGGATTAGGTCAAAAGTTAACCCTAGGAAACCCTATGAACCATTCGCCAACATGGATTTTCGTGTTTTATTGAAGTTTTATATCTTGTTTTACTTGCAAATGATGATGTTAATATGTTAGAGGGATTAGGATAAAGATCTAACCCTGAAAGTCTACATAGGCCATTCGGCCACCCCCCCTTATATTGATATCCTAATGAAGTTTAATCCATGTTTGGTATGCATATGATGTTATAAGTATGTTAAAAGGAATTAGGTTAAAAGACTAACCCTAAACCCTACTTGGACCATTCGCCAACCTAGGTTTTTGGGTGACTAAGTGAAGTCTTAACCCATGTTTTATGTGCAAGTGAAGTTATTGTTATGTTTAAGGAATTAGGTTAAAGACTAACCCTAAACCTTATTTGGACCATTCGCCAACCTAGGTTTTGGGTGACTAAGTGAAGTCTTAACCCATGTTTTATGTGCAAGTGAAGTTATTGTTATGTTTAAGGAATTAGGTTAAAGACTAACCCTAAACCTTATTTGGACCATTCGCCAACCTAGGTTTTTGGGTGACTGAAGTCTTAACCCATGTTTTATGTGCAAGTGAAGTTATTGTTATGTTTAAGGAATTAGGTTAAAAGACTAACCCTAAACCTTAATTGGACCATTCGGCCAACCTAGGTTTTGGGTGACTAAGTGAAGTCTTAACCCATGTTGTATATGCAAATGAAGTTATTGTTATGTTTCATGAATTAGGTTAAAGGTTAACCCTAAAACCCTACTATGAACCATTCGGCCAACCTAGGTTTTTGGGTAACTAGATGAAGTTTTAATTTAAGTCTTATGTGCATATGAAGTTGTTGCTAAGTTAAATACATAGGTGTTTACTTCCTTTGATGCCATGACTTATGCCATGTTAATGCGATGAAGCATGATGTGTTATGAAATGAAGTATGCTATGCCATGTTAATGAAATGAAGCATGATGTGTTATGAAATGAAGTATGCTATGCTATGTTAATGCAATGAAGCATGATGTGTTATGAAATGAAGTATGCTATGCTATGTTAATGCAATGAAGCATGATGTGTTATGAAATGAAGTATGCTATGCTATGTTAATGCAATGAAGCATGATGTGTTATGAAATGAAGTATGTTATGCCATGTTAATGAAATGAAGCATGATGTGTTATGAAATGAAGTATGCTATTCTATGTTAATGAAATGAAGCATGATGTGTTATGAAATGAAGTAGGCTATGCTATGTTAACGAAATAAGCTATGTCGCATAAATAAGCATATAAGTATTTTACCTTCGCATGGTTTGTACCAAGACCTTAACAAGGTCCAAGAAGGATGGGCTCCTAAGATGCCCTAGGTCGATGGAATAAGACTCGGCCTAGGATGGGCTTCTATGTATGATTGCCCTAGGTCGATGGAATAAGACTCTGCCTAGTACGGATGGGCTCCAAGATGCCTTAGGTCGATGGAGTAAGACTCGGGCCCAGGATAGGCTTCTACGCTATAACGATTGCCCCTAGGTCGATGGAATAAGACTCGGGCCTAGAAACCTATTAGGTTCGAGACTTGCTACCTCGGGCCTATTTAGGGATGCGCGCTATGATAATGAAGAAGTGGTACAATGCCGGGGCCAAATATGTTGAGATTTATATTTACGTACCTAACATATATATATGTTTTCAAAGCATTCTGCATATGTTTACCTGATTAGATGATATGTTGTTTACATGTTTCTGTTATATATGTCACATGTTATGTTTGATGATAGGTTGTTATGTTTACATGTTTCTGTTATATATGTCACATGTTATGTTTGATGATAGGTTGTTATGTTTACATGTTTCTGTTATATGTGTCACATGTTATGTTTGATGATATGATATGATGTGTATGTTCACATGTTGCGTTTGATGAGATGTTAGGAATGTTTACATGCTTATGTTATATAATGCTTACATGATATGTATGATGTTATGTTACATGTTAAGTTGATGATGCCATGTATGTCGCCTATTATATTGCTTATATGTTATGAATGCTACATGCTATGATTAATGGTGATGTATGGCTTTTGTGAGTAGGACAGGATCTTACTAAGCCTATGTGCTTATAGTTGTCTTTCCCTCGTACTGCAGATAAGGGTAAGGGATGGATAAACTAAAGAGAGCAGCAGGAGGGGCCAATGTGTGTGGTAGTGGCATGGTGGAAACGATCCGTTAAGTCTATATACATATACATGTTTACCTATGATGATGATGTCTATGGAGGTCCTTACCTATGTTTACTCATGATGATGATGCCATGAACCTACCAAACACTAAGTATCTATTTATATATGATGCATGCTCTATGTTGATAAGAAGAAGTAAAGAAGAAGTATCTATTTATATATGATGCATGCTCTATGATGATAAGAAGAAGTAAGGAAGAAGTAAGAAGAAGTATTTATATATGTTATGAAGCACACTCTATGTTTATGAAGAAGAAGTATATATATATATGTATGTCAATGCGTGTTTATGTTTAAAAGAAAAAAAAACAATGCCTAAAGTCTTCCGCTGTATGTAATGTAAGTATGCTGTCATATTACGGCATGACCCTCCGGACATTTAGGGTCCAGGAAAGGGCGGGCGTGACAACAATTGCCAAGGAGAGGGGCACATAAGGGATAATTGTCCCCTCCTAAACAAGAGCAAGGAAGAAAGAAAGAAGAAAGAAGAAAAAGGGGAGTAAAAGGAAGGAAGAGGAGAAGAAGGCCAAGGAAAAGGGAAAGGCCATGGCACTCAAAGCAAAGACATGGGATGACCTTGCTTCCTCATCCTCATCCGAAGAAGAAGAGCATGTCTACTCAAACTTAGCACTAATGGCTCTTCATGACTCGGATTGCTCCTCCTCCTTAAATGAAGAATCAAGCTCAAGTGGAGAGAGCTCAAGTGGAGGGGGAGCCTCCTCTACATCCTCATCTGAAGAAGAGGACTTGGTAAGTGAGGTAACGAATCTATCCCCTAAGCAAATTATGTCTATGATTTCTAGCCTCACTAAGGACTTATTTAGAGCTAAGAAGAAGAACAAAAGCATGCTAGATCAAATTAAGGCATTAGAAAATAAGCTAGAAAATGCATGCTTAAATGAAAATGATAATATCTCTTCTAGGTTAAATGATGCATGCTCACACGATAATTATGTGCCATTAGATGTTAGTGATGCATGCATAGAAGAAAATAGGGCATTAAGGGAAAAGGTAGATTATTTAACAAAAGTCCTAGAAAAATTCACAATTGGCTCAAACACCTTGAACATGATAATTGGGAGCCAAAGAGCTAGTTTTAATAAGAAGGGCCTAGGATATAAAGAAAAGAAAAATGAAAAGGTCTATAAATGTCTAATTGCTAGGGGACAAGATAAGAAGAAGGTAATAGCTAGAAAATGGATCTCCAAGGAGTATTTAGTGAACTCCATAGGAAAGAACTTATTTTGGGTTCCAAAATCCATCCTTAAGGGTTAGGATAACCCTAGGGTAGTCAACCATATGCAATTGACCTATATCATATTTTAGTTGACTTAGGATGGCGGGACAACATTTTTAAATAGTGTTAGGTGATGATAACGTGCCTATAAATAGTTAATAATGCTTAAATCATGATGATTAATTGCTATGTATGCTTGTAATCATGATTTATGATTTTGATATTTGGCACATAATCATGAGAAATAGGTGTAAATCATGCTTTAGGTGATACTTTGCTTATTATCATCATATTATACCTAATGCATGATTATTGTTTGGCGAACACATGTATTTCATGATCATAATGTAGAATTCATTCATATATGCCTTTATGATCATGAGGATTATTAGGTTGATACTTAACCTTGATAGAATTATATGAATATAATGGTTAAGTATATACAAATACCCCCTAGGATGCATTTTACACTCACTATAGGCTAACTTGATTGCAAACTTAGCATGGGTGAGATGTTAGGATGATACAAATGTCCACTAGTGCCTATGGCATTTAGATGGTCATTTAAGGTATCAAAATAGCAATAATAGACCAATCATGGGGAAGGCTTATGTTTAATTCATAGACATATCGCCCAAAGATCATGGTTGGATATTTCATATGTTTTCAAAACAATTTCTTAATCTAAAATCTATGTATTCATGTTTTGAAACAATTGGAACCAAAACTAGGTGTTAAACTTGATACTATCATGATCAAAAACCTAGTAGTTTTTAAGCGTTTTGGATTTTTGGCAAATACGTGAAAATATAATAATTTTTCATAAAGACCTATTTTTCACTGATAAAGAATCTTACAAGAAATATGTTCCCCAAATTTCATGATTTTTCGAATTTTTTAGATTTTTTAATGCATTTTTGAATTTCGGTCCGAAAATTAGGAATTCCTGAAAACCTTGTGCCAGTCGACTGGTAGTCTGAACCAGTCGACTGGTGGCCTGATATTCCGAATAGTAAAGGCTGATTTCAGGTTTTAACACAATTTTTGGTATTTTTCTCCTATTAGACTTGATGCCATAAATTTATAACTTAGTGTTAATCTTTTTGATTGTGTCAAAGGGGGAGAAATAATTATGTTTAAGTAAAATGTGATAGGGGGAGAAAATTTGTATGAGGAGTTTCTTGGATTAAGGGGGAGTTGCATGTTGTTATATCATGTTTATGTTTACATGCTTTCTTACCTTAAAATTTATATCAAATGTTTTTACCTAACTTAAACGGATTGCCACACATCAAAAATGGGGAGATTGTTAGGGCAATCTCTTATCGTAATATGGTTTTTATGGTGTGGCAAAGGGTTTAAGTTAGGGTGTTATTGTGATTTGATATGTGCGTTGAAGTCGTGCAGGACTTAGTAATTCGCACATGGAGCCGTGGCGAGTTTCACATCTCATGACTCGGGCCTTGAGTCGGTGAAGGATAGCTTTGCGGAAGTCGTGCGCTTGGAGCATCCGAGGGACCGCCGGACGAGGAGCTTGGAGTGAAGTCGGAGGAAGTAGACTTCGAGGCAAGAGACGCGAAGGAGCATTGCAGAGTCGTGCGCCTGATGCTGCCGAGGGACGTGGCCGAGAACGAAGAGAACTTCGAAGGCGAGGGACTCCGAGGGATGAGAGTGAGCGAATGTAACCCGGGAAGGGGTAGTAGCTCGTAGGTGAAACTTGGTCATTTGGCTAAGTGTCGGATGGGATTTCCCGACACCAGTCGACTGCCATGGAATGGCAGTCGACTGCTCTGAGTCGATTGGGTTCGACTGGTGTCTGACTCATGGGCATTTGGCCCAGCGATCGACCGCCATGGTGGCGATCGGCTTCGCATCGATCATCCCGCCAAGGGATGACAGTCGACTGATAACACTGTGCACGGGCACAGAATGGAGTCGATCTCGCGGAGCACTCGACTGATTGACATCAGTCGACTGATGGGCGCCATCAGTCGACTGATGCCAATACCGTTGGATGAAATCCAACGTGGAAAGCAGCCGTTATTGGGCAACGGCTACGGGATCAGTCGACTGATCGAGGGCATCAGTCGACTGATCCTGTGTCAACGGGAAGAAACCCTCTTCCTCTATAAAAAGGAAGGGGGTGGGGCTTTGGGAGGCTAATGCTTGAGCTCTAAACTTCTTCCAAAGTGTCATACACGATTCCCTACTCTTCTACTTGTTCTAATCTCTATTCTATTGTAGAAGAGTGATCCTTGTGTAAAAGAGGTTACCTCCACCTAGCTTTGTGCAAAGGAGAGATCTAGTGGATAGATTTGGAGGAGTGATTCACCTTGGACGAATCGGACCGTGGATTAGCGGCGTAGCCGTGAACCACGTTACATCTCGTGTTTGTATTGCTTGTCTATCTTTTGTGTTGTCTTTATTTGTATTTGTATATTTGGCTAACGCTTTGTAGAGGAGAGAATTCGACATCCATCGTAAGAGGGCTATTCACCCCCTCTAGCCTGTGATCGATCCCAACACATAGTGTTGGTGGTATTGTATATGTGTGGTTATGGGTATGTCGTTGTATTAGTTTCCGCTGTGTTTCGTTATGTTGGTTTGTTTTCATCTATATATGTGTGTGTGTTTGTGTGTGTGTGTGGTTATGGGTATGTCGTTGTATTAGTTTCCGCTGGTGTGTGTGTGTGTGTGTGTGTGTGTGTGTGTGTGTGTGTGTGTGTGTGTGTGTGTGTGTGTGTGTGTGTGTGTGTGTGTGTGTGTGTGTGTGTGTGTGTCCTACGGGCCTTGTATTAACCCGAAATGTTGCCACGTACAGGGGAGATGTCGTCCGTTTGATTTTCGACATGGCATACTCTCGAGGCGTGACAGGGAAAGCTGTCAGAGCTCGTTGTGGTCGATGAGTGGGAAGAAAGGGATATGCGCCTCGAGAGAGAAATAGAAGACCGCAACAGCAGTGGATCCAACCCGCGATGGCAGCGACAGAGACGGCGATCGGCGGCAGTGAATCACTCGCGGCGGCAGCGACCTATGCTCGAGCGACGGCGATCGCATCGACTGGAGGCTCGCGGTGGTCGATGAGCCGAAGAAAGGGCTGCGGTGATCCAGGCGTCGTCAAGCTGCCTCTCGGTTAGGCGGTTGGCAGCACGAGGAAAGGGAAAGACAGCACCGATCGGGAGAAATATGAGGGGTAATGCGCGATCGGGATTGAGGAAGAAAGGAAATTGTGGCGTTCGAAGAGAAATCGGGAGGAAGAAAGAAATCGACGTGCGTGCTGTGAGGAAGAGATCGGAGAAAAACCACTCAGGAAATTAAGAGTGATGGTGAGAAAACGCACAGAAACAGTTCGGTTCGGCCATAAAGGTAAGCGGGTCGAGTTTGGGGAAAATGGGTCGGATTTCATACCCGATAAGCCTAAGCCTATTCCACTTAACTCCTTTATCATTAAGCCAAGGTTCGGTTCAATAAAATCCCTAACCATGGTTTAATTAAATTCCTAAAATAATATTACTCCTTTAGCCATCTATTTGCGGTATTTTACAATTACCATGCACTATCTTTCTATATACTCACTGAGTGATTTGCATTCACTCCCTCTTTTCTTTGGCCTTCAGGTTAGCTAATAGAGGACGTGTCTTGTTGACTATCTTTATGTCGCTCAGAGAGTCCTTTGTCGTGTTGGTCTCACTGCATCGTCGATATACTGATTTATTTTCTGTATTGTTATCGCATTTTGTTATGTGCTTTGGATTTTGTCGAAATTTGATTTGGTGTCATAAACCTATTTTATTTTTATTGACTTATATTTTTAGTCTTGTATGCATGCAATTAATAAAATATAATTTTAGATTTTGATTATTTTTGAAAATTTGGTCATTTTTGGTTCCAATAATGTATTTCAGAATATTGTCACTAAGGGATTATTCCATCATTTGAATGACGAATATGCCCCCAGGGCATGACATCAGTCGGCTGCTTGTCCACTAATGTTGGCTTGGTTTAATCGCCTTAACCGATTTCTAAATTTCAAAAGTTACACCAAATTGAATAAATTGAAAAACCCCATTTAAAAAAATGAATTACCAAATTAACCGAATCGAAGTTCTGATTTTAGTCTATTTGATAGGTTAATTTAGTTTACTAATTTTTTGCTCATCCCTATCCATATTAGTCTTCAATGTCGCATTTGATTGTTCCAGTGTAAGCGCTATGTGATCTAAGGATGCCACTAGGGAGTCCTATAATCTCTTTTTTTTTTTTTTTTTTTTTTTGATTTACAAGTGGTATCCAAGCTTCGCCCGACTAGTCCACTTGGCGAACCGGCCCTGCCCCACGGCCTCCGAAGAGTCTCCACCGGCCCACAAGGGTAAATCAGGAAGACGCGCCACCAAATCGCCGTGAGGATTCGCCATGTCGGTCCGCACACACCAACCCATTGAATAGCGAACCGCCTCCATAACCCATGGCGAGTGGAAAGCGGAATTCCCTCATATTTGCGGTAAGCGGGGATCGAACCATGGCTTGCTCCAGGGACCCCCCAAGCTCTTACCGACGCGCCATTGCCCTGGGGGCGGGAGTCCTATAATCTCGATCTCTATGGTAGTGGTCTATAGGTCATTTCAGTTTGGTCATTAAAGAGTCGCGGGGATCGAAGCCACTATGCTTGCTACTGAGAAATAAAAGGGAAGGAGACCTAAGCACCTAGAAACAAGATGACTCAAGAACAAGAGGAAGCAATTTTGTTACTTGCGGTGGACAAGCCAAACAAGAGGAAGCTACTCTCTCATGCCTTTGTCATCTCTCTGAAACTCCTGATCTTTAGATTGTTTGGGTTTGGTTGTTCAAGAGTCACAGGGATAAAAGCCATTGTGCTCGCTATAGAAATAAAGGAAAAGGAGACATAAGAGCAAGATAAATCAAGAAAAGGAGACACCTGTATTACACCCTCAGAGCGACTCTTTTTGAAGATCGATCCCCACACGGTGAATGGGCCAAAGGAGGGAAAGCTACCATGTTAAAAAATAAATAAATTATGGAGAATCATGTTAAAAATAAATAAAGTACAAAATTAACGAGATAAAAAACAATGGACAAACACATTAATAAACTACCAAATATGTGTATTTACTTAAGATATATATTTGTGTAGCATATGTCTGCGAGAGTATATAAATGCTATAAATTATATTACCACTACGCAGAAACGATGGTGATCAAACTGAGAACCATCTTAGCTAGGACACTCAATCTCTCTGTCAGACTCCACAAGCCTACCTAAGCATGTACAAATCCGATAATAAAAATGGAAATAAAAATTATTTTCTTAGAACGGCTTCATCTTCCATCGTATTACTTAAAAAATAATATTGTTTATTAACAATATAAAAAAATGATAGTTAATTACTCAAATTATTAAAAAAAAATTGATTGTTTTTCTTTATCCTCAATATTGTTTGTTAACTGCAAAAGTTGGGAATCTGTCCAACTAGCATTCTCGCATCCGCCCTGGGCATTGGTGAGAGAGGGGGCAAAGTCCTTGACACGGTGAGGCGAGAGGTTCATCTGAAACCAAAGGGAATTTTAGACCCCTCATCCGGCATCGAACTCAGCCCATTCTGTCACGCCCCAAGAGTATACCGTGCCGAAAAGCAAACGGACGGTATCTCTCCTGTACATTGTAACATATTCTATTAATACAAGACTCATAGGCCCACAACCACAACATAATAAGCAAATATATATCAAACACACCGAAAAATATAAAACCACATACTCATAACCACACATATACAATACAAACCACACACCATACATACCGGTATGACTAACACCAAACTAAGAAACACCGTAACAAAAACAGAAAAGAAAGGTACAACAACAATAGTGTCACAGACTACAAATCATCACATAAAAACCAAAGACATCGAAACATCAACGATAAATCCCAAAAGCTCGGACCCTCAGAGTTGAGATGAGACGATGTCAGCCAGTGATGCTCCAAGTCATCACGAAGACGTCTACCTGTTACCTGGGTGATAGAAAAACTCAGGGTCTGTGGTGGTGAGTATAACTCAACAGGTAATAGAAAAAACATGTATATATCAAATATCACATGTAATTCAACAGAAAAATCTATAGGTACATCAGGTAAACACCAGCATGATAAACATATACATGCATATACCTTCTAACCAAAAGAACAATGTAAAATAAAGACATACCTGAAAGTCTGCTACGCTACACCTATTCAACCTGAGCACATATCCACAATGTATGTATATAACAGGAAATCTGGACTAAATTATACAACATCATGAATACTGGTCAAAAATGCAACAGTCTAACCAACAAGTATATAGGTATCCGACACAACCGTATAACAGATGCGAGTAGCATGTATGAAGATGATGTACGACTAAGTGCAGCAAGCATAGTACAATCAAATGCAGCATCACAATAAGAATATATATATAGACTGCATCTATATATATACTAATCACAACTATATATATATATATATATATATATATATATATATATATGGTAATATGCAAAGCGCCATAAGATACGGCAATGTAGCATGCATGGTCATGCTCAAGACCCTTACTACTACCACTACACGACCTTAGCCTAGGTGGCACGACATGACAACTATCCCAACTCAACACCAACCACTTCTAGAGTAGCCGAATGATCGAGCAAAGTGGCATGAGCGCAAAGAGCTCGCTATACAACGGGGGTCTCTGTTGCTGGCCACTCCGACTAACACTACCTATGAGTGGTCGAGTGTCACTCACCCAGGACAACTGTACGCATCTCCAACTACCACCGTCTATAGTGGTAGAGTGCGGCACAACAAATGCTCCGCCCTCACACCAATTACTCTTCCATGAGTAACCTGGGAGACAGAATGACTGACGACCCTCTCAACCACAAGGGAGACTATGTTGTCAGTATGCACAGTCATGCATACAGACATCCACCACAGACTCTCTATTCTACAGAGAGTCGTACCAATCCGATCAACACACTCTCTATCCTGCAGAGAATCGTACTCAACTGATCATAACATTCTCTATCCTGTAGAGAGTCGTACTCAACTGATCGACGCACTCTCTATCCTGTAGAGAGTCGCACTTAACTGATCATAACACTCTCTATCCTATAGAGAGTCGTACTAATCGATCATAAAAGCTAGGACTACTGATTAAGTAGCGACACACTAATCACAATTTACCTGACCATTTACACAACACATGATCAGTAGTAAACAAGCAACATAAGGGTATTGGAATCAATCCTACGTTCAGGACCTTACTTACCCACAGATGACCTTTTACCTAATTTACAAATCAGGTCATCATCTGTACTCTAACATCTACACCCTACTAAACATTTATAAATCTACTTACATCACATCTATAACTCCTCAATCATGATAAAGGAAAAATGTGATATCAGCATTTGAGCATATATAGTCAACGACAAGTATCAAGCATAAGGATAAATAAGAGCAGAGTCAAGATAATATGAACATATAATATGATCATATCTATATCTATAATCTGAACGCGGAACGTATTTCCTCAGCATAGAAACATAAAATACGTTATGAACACCCACAAGTATCGGAGGTAAAGCCAACCGGAAAGCTACACCCCCAATCCGCTCCAATATCTCAAATGGACCAATGTAGTGTGAAGATAACTTTCCTTTTAGCCCAAATCATTTCACCCCTTTCGTAAGTGAAACACGCAGAAATATCTAATCCCCAATTGAGAATTTCAAAGGCCTTCGCCTCCAGTCTGCGTAACTCTTCTGTCAATCATGTACCTCCAATAACCATCATTTGATGATGTGCACCAACTCTGTGGCCCCCAATAGCTGTCGTTCCCCGACTTCCTCCCACAACACCGGAGATTTACAGAGTCTACCATATAAGGCCTCGAATGGAGTCATCTGAGTATAAGAGTGGTAGCTGTCATTATAGGCAAATTCCACTAAATGGACGTGGTCTTCCCAACTGCCTCCGAAATCCATGACACAAGATCTAAATAGATCCTTCAGAGTCATGGTATGCTCAGACTATCACGCCCCGAGAGTATGTCAAGCCAAAAATCAAACGGACGGCATCTCCCCTGTACGTGGCAACATATCCAATTTATACAAGGCCCTTGGGCCCACAATAATAATACAATAAACATAACTACAATAAAATACAGCGGAAACATAATACAACAACATCACAAACTACACATAGTGCATACCGGTATGACTAACACCAAACACAGGAACACTATAACAAAACCAGAAAAAAAAAAAAAGGTACAACATTAATAGCATCCAATCACTACTAAACATCACATAAACCAAATCCATATCGGAACACCAACGATAACCCAAAAACCCGGACTCTCGGAGTTGAGATGAGATGATGTCAGCCAGCGGTGCTCCAAGTCCATCACGAAGTCGGCTACCTATTACCTGGGCAACAGAAAAACCCAGGGTCCGTGGTGGTGAGTAAAACTCAGCAGGTAATAGGAAAAACATGTATATATCAAATATCACATGTAATTCAATAGAAAAATCTACAGGTACATCAGGTAAACACCAGCATGATAAATATATACATGCATATACCTTCTAACCAAATGAATAACGAAAAATGCAGACATACCTGAAAGTCTGCTACGCTACACCTATCCAACCTGGGCACATATCCAAAATATATGTATATATCACAGGAAAACTGGTCTAAACCATACAACATCATAAATATTGGTTAAAGATATCTAATTGTCCAACCAACAAGTATACAGGTATCTGACACAACCATATAATAAATGCGAGTAACATGTATGAAGATGATGTACAATCAAATGCAACTAACATAATACAATCAAATGCAATATCACAACAAGTATATATATATATCTGATCTATATACATATACTAATAACAATCATCTATATATATATATATATATATATATGGCAATATGCAAAAATGTCATAAGTCACAGCACTACAGCATGCATGGTCATGCCAGCTCACCCTAAAGCAACCACGACCCCAGTGTGGCCTCGGTGGCTCGAGCATGACAATCATCCCAACTCAACACCAACCACTACTCTCGGTGGCCAAGTGGGAAGTATGATCGAGTAGCATATAAGCGTGAAAAGCAAGCTACACGATGGGGTCCCTACTGGCCAATCCACTACTACCATGAGTGATCGAAAGTGCTACACACGCAGACTACGGCAGACACAAATCCCACTACCATCGCCTATAGTGGTAGAGTGCGGCACCACAATGCTCTGCTCACACCTTATTCCTCCTATGAGTAAAGTAGGAGGTAGGATGACTGACGACCCTCTCAACCATAAGGGAGACAACGTCGCCAGCATGCATACAAATGACATGAATACTCTGTCACAAATAGACATCCACCACAGACTCTCTATTCTACAAAGAGTCATACTAATCAGATCAACACACTCTCTATCCTGTAGAGAGTCATACTCAAGTGATCATAACACTCTCTATCCTGTAGAGAGTCATATCAATCTAATCGATGCACTCTCTATCCTGCAGAGAGTCATACTCAACTGATGGATGCACTCTCTATCCTGTAGAAAGTCGTACTCATTTGATCGATGCACTTTCTATCCTATAGAGAGTCGTACTTACTGATCGATGCACTCTCTATCCTGTAGAGAGTCGTACTCAACTGATTATAACAAGCTAGGACAATCGGTCTGTAGCGACACACTAAGTATAATTCACCTGACCATTTACACAATACATGGTTGGTGGTAAACATGCAACCTAAGGGTATTAGAATTAACCCTAGGTTCAAAACATTATCTACCCACGATGACCTTTTTGCCCAATTTACAATCAAGTCGTCATCCGGACTTTACTATTTGCACTTAACTAAACAAATTCTAGGTTACTTACATCACATATATATATAACTCCTAATCATGATGAAGTGAAACATGATAATAGTAATAGAGTTTAACAACCAACGATAAGGTATCAAGCACAAGAGTAAATGAGAGCGGAGTCAAGGTAAGATTATCATATATATAAATATGTATGCATTAAAACTACCTGACCGGGGTAGAAAATCACCCACCTTCTAAGAAGCTCAGAATCTTCACGGTCGCGATCCTGTCTCGTATCCATGTCCTGCACATATCAAATATTATGATTAAGTGCAAGCATACAATAAAGGATCAAATCGACTCCTACATCGGCTTTGTATCCCAATCAACTTGATTGATCTAGTTATCTAATTAACCCAATCAATCCTCCACATTAATCCTTATCAACCATTAGACCAATTAGCAACCTATTATGCATTTATACATACCCATATATAAATCTGTTAAATCCAATCCAACCTAAACACCTGCAATTTACTATCTACACTTACCTAACACCACTTCATTCAACCATAGCTCCTTGCTTCAATTAGACCGAAGTCCAATCAATTGAATTGGAGACAAACCCCACAATGGCCTGCCTTATCCCTGCTACACGCAAAACAACCCAAATCCCTGTCCAAACACACCACAATCTGTAACCTAGGAAACAACAAGATAGCTAAGAAATCACAGCAGCCTCTTAACTCAATCACAAAGTATCATCAGTCCAATTCCAACCTTACTCACCTCGCCCGAAGCTGGAACAGGGTAAGCATCAACATCACACAACACTAATATGAAGATCTGAGCTCCTAACCCACCAACATGCATCGAGCCTGTGAATCCTTATCAAATAAATTAGGACATCCCAAATTGTAAGATGGTTGGCTGTTGGCAATACCTATCCGATCCACATCAACAGAAATTTCAACAAGAGAGGAAAAGATCTCGAAATACCAGAAATGGAAGCTGCAACAATGACATACCCTTCCTGTGCCAATCGCAGCTGTCGACCAATACAACTGACACGAATCCAAGCGGCTGTGATGGGGAAGCAACCATAAACCATCGAGAGGAAAGTACCAAAGGAAGGAAGCAGTAACTCCCTCTTGGACTCGAAATCTCCTCGTGAGATGCCGATGATGGCCGGAGGTGCTCGCTGCCACCGAGATCGGAAGGGAGAGGCGACGGCGATGATTAGGCGACGGATCTGGTCACGTGACGACGGGCAAAAGGCTTCAGCGTGGTGGCGTGCGCTCGCGAGAAGAGGAAAGATCGGGAAGAAGAGAGGCCAGGTGACGAGCGCGCGGAGGTCACGGATTCCGATCCGAGCACGGAGCTATCGCCACCGACCCAAACTTCCAGCCGTGCCCACTCGCCGTGGCCGCTGTTGGAATGTATATTGAAAGCCTAGCTCTTTTTGTATGAACATTTTTATTTTGAAATAAGAATCACATGATCATTGTTTGCACTTTATATATGTGTGCATATTGTCTAATATTTTACATTGTAGATAACATGGTGCTTGGTGTGGCACAGAAGATTATGTTATCAGTCCCTTGTAGAATATAAGTAGAGGCTCACAACCAAGATGGTTTTGGACAAACCATTGGCATGGTTGTAGTGTAGCTTGGTATTGTTTTGTCTTGAACATAGAGTTACACTAGTACACTTAGGTGTATTGAGCAGGACCGACATAGAGGTGATTCAATTAATTGCTGACTACATAATTGAATCGGACCTCGGATATTATGTTGTACATGCTCTTAATCCCGATATAATAACGGGCACATGTACTTAGTATTTATTTCTTTGATTTACCATAGGGTGAGATTTAGATGGATTAAATCAATATGTCCGGTAAGTTGGGAAATAATATTATTTACATGGTGTGTCATTGATTATAGGAGGAAACCGTGTCCTATATATTAGGTTCATGATGTCCCCTTGAGGAGCTCATAAGGTTCATCATGTAAACCCAGCTGGTTGACTTAGTCAACATGATGATAAGATTGAGTGGTACTACTCGAGGAGTTAGATGTTAATTGATTGATGGTCAGTAAATCAATTAATTAACGGACATTCGATATCTTAAACATGGGGAGATGGATGTACAAATAATATATGGAGCCCATATTAATTTATGGGGGTTGGTGAGGTAGTTCAATGATGATCCTCTAGTGGAATGGAACATCATTGATGGATCAAGTTTGTATGGTTCCGATCCATCGGGTGGCCAAGATCCAACTCCTCCTCATGGTCCCTATCGTAGCCTAATATAATCCTCAAGAAGTCTAGATCCAAGAATGTAAAACAAAACCCTAGAACCGACGGTTGAGATTAAATCTCTAGATCCAACGGTTGGGATTAAATTCCTAGAACCGACGGTTGAGATTAAATCTCTAGATCCGACTGTTGGGATTAAATCCCTAGAACCGATGGTTGAGATTAAATCCCTAGATCCGACGGTTGGGATGAATCCCTAGAACCGACGGTTGAGATTAAATCCCTAGATCCGACGGTTGGGATGAAACCCTAGATCCGACGGTTGGGATAAAACCCTAGATCCGACGGTGGAGATTAAATCCCTAGATCCGACGGTGGAGATTAAAGGAGGCTTAAGCCCAATTCTATAAATAGAGGGCTAAGGCTTGGGCGGCAAGAATGGTTTTTTTTTTATTAGGGTTTTGCCTCTCAAGAGTTTAGGCGGCTAGGGTTTGGTTTGTGGTTTGGGCGGCAAAGGTAGGAGATTAGGTTTCTCCTTCTCTCCTTGGTGGCGGCGCCACTCCATCTTCCTCCTTGCTTTGGTCGGCCCTCTTCCTCCTCCTTTTCTCCTTGGTGGCGGGTTCTCCAATCCATTGGTGGCCTTCTCCTCCATTCATTGGTAGGCAACATTGTTACAAAGGTTGGCCGGCGCTCAATCATTCACTCCTTGGCCGGCGGTTACATCGAGCTCCTTGAGTTGGTGGCCAGTTCTAGAAAGGAGAAGGGTTTTTGTTTGGTTCTTCTCTTTGTTCGGAGCAAACAAGGAAGGGAAGAACGTGATCTAGGAGGCTTCTACTCGTGGAGGATCTTCGCCCACACGACGTCCGCGAGGAGGATAGGACATACGGTAGAAGATCGTGAGGTATAAAAGTTTTACAACTTTATTTTATGATCTTAGCATGTTCTTATATGCATGATTATACTAGTTCGCATATGCATGTATTTGTATAATTATGGACCCCGAAGATGAGCACAAAAACCGGCGATCCATCCGTCATCTCTTCCGCGGCTAACAAACTAGAAGAGTTGTGTCGCTCAAGTTGTTAGCACGACGACGAAGTGGTTGTGCTAAGGAAACTCATCTCATCCGGATTAGTTTTTTCATTAGTGAAAATTTTAATCCGGGGACATGGGAGCCAATGAGCCTCCGAAGCAACTCCCTACAGCCGCCGCTTGTCGCGAGGAAGAATGAGAGGTAGAGGTCGACTGTGGCAAGAAACAGAGACGCGAGGAAGAGGAAGGCGTTCGGCAGCTTGCGTTTCGGAAGAGGGGAGGAGAATCGCGATTGGGGAGGGGAAGAAGAAGGGCTCGCGCGGATGAGGAAAAGAAACCGAAAGGCTTTACAAAAGTCTATTCGTTTTATCCCCATGAAATATCCATAAAACTTCCGTTTAAATCTAGAAAAATTCTATAAGATAATTTTTTAATTAACAAGGATATTTTCTATTATTATTTTATTTTATTTTTTTCGATATTTTACACAGACTGTTTGTCTGTCTGCGGATGAAATATTATACTGAGCCGAAGCTCTGTGCCTATAGCTTGCTGCTGACTCTGCCAACATCGTGAGATAAATCGTGGGTCTCTATCAGATATGATACTTAAAGGCACTCCATGAAATCTGATAATCTTCGGCAGTACAACTCTGCAGACAATCTAACGAGTTCGTTCCACGAATAGGCATAAAGTGAGCTGATTTGGTTAGTTGATCCACGATCACCCAAATCGCATCATGTCCTTTATGGGTTCTAGGCAATCCCGTAACGATAACAATAGTGATATGCTCCCCCTTCCATTCCGAAATCGGAATTTCCTAGAGCAATCCAGCGAGTTTCTGATGTCTAGCCTTCACCCACTGACATACTAAACATCGAGCAGCAAAATCTGCTATATCTCTCTTTATACCGTTCTACCAGTATAAACATTTCAAATCTCGGTAGATCCGAGTACCACCAGGATATATAGTAAATCTCGAATAATGTGTCTCCTGTAGCAACTCTTTCTTAAGTGGATGTGTGTCCAGAACACATATTCATATTAGAGACGGAAAATTATCTTCTCACAAGAGAAGTCCATCTACCGTCCAAAATCCACTCCACCACACACTCTGTAAGTGCATGGAAGACTATAGCGACCAATCTCACTTGTTGCAACTGTTCGCATTCCAGTAACTCTATAGTAGCTATCCAATAGCTAGTCAAAACCCCACGAGCATTTCTGCTCCATACATCCACAAATCAAGATACTAACTACTAAAGTCACGTCATGTATATGACATCTTATCTCATAGTTCCTTAGCTGCCGTAAGTATATGATACGTCTCATTCAACTGCATCGAGATCGCTCCGATCCCTGAAATGATGCATCTGCGTACGACATCCTTCCATCCTCATTGGAAGTATTAACTAACACGAATGCAAAAGTCCACATCGACTGAGCCCTGAAAATTAGTTTCACAGGCTTCAGACCAAGTAAATTCCATCACCTTCTTGATCAAACAAGTAAGTGATATACTAATGCTTAAAAGCATCCCATCCACATTCATAGGAATAACCAAATCATACAAGACAAACCACCATCTATGGTGGCCGAGTGTGCAACTCCAACTACCACCATCAACTGTGGCCAAGTTGTGCAACTCCAACAATCATAAATTGATTCAATCATGTCCAGAATACACGATTTCTCAAGTCCATAGATGATTAAATCATTAAATAGTCTAACAACATAATCAAAACTCGTACAATTCATACCAAGTATGAAATTGTCATCTTTACACCCCTGCATCCCCTTTACTCTAAGCTGATGATATATTAATCATCACAACGACAATGATAATTGTATGACACCATGTCACTACAATATCAACGCTTCAGTCGTAAATCGATCCTAGAGTATACACGGGTGTCCTAACTGATCTAAACAGATCATCTATCCACAACGAAGGATATTTACTTTCAACAACTATTGCATTCCATCATCGATAATCGATGCATAATCTCAAAGTTCCATCTCTCTTTTAACAAAGAGTTCTGGATCCTTCTCAAGGAGAAATACTGAGATAGATAAATATCTCCTCCAACATCTCCTATAATCACAACTTACATTCTTCCAATTCCCATAGTGTTTAGTAACACTTATACCAGTCAAATTATCACCCGGTATGGGGTCTTCAATACCGAAAATATTCTCAGAATTACTTCGACCGCATTCTCCACTTGCCTATGCAGCGGCAAGCCTAGGAGTTCATCTGAAACTATATCCGAATGCTCTCGGATTATATGCACATCTGAGAGACATATCATATCATACTTTCAATAATTGAACCATCCATAAGGATATGTCTACAGTAAAGGTATGTCTATCAAAGTTTAAGGGCATCCCTTGACTTCTTAATTGTTGGTCGACATCTCACCCGACGGTAGAGATACCACCGACCCACAAGTCGATGTAAAGGAACCCTTCTAATCTGAACTAAAAATGTTCTAGACAAGGATACCTATAAACTATAAGTATCTCTCAATATATTAACCCAGAGGGTAAACTAGAGTAATACCATGAACGATCAATTATCTGTCGATCCGATCCAAAGGCTCCCCGTAGATCTCGGCCTTTCTCCGAAGAGAACAAGATCAGATCCAACAGTCCGCGACAAAGCGGTTGCATTTCTGCGACGAGTGACTCGGGGATTTTCCTGGATCGCCTGATCCCATCACTTAATGTTACGAGTTGCAACTGTAGAATACCGAATAGAAACGACCATCGTCATATACTCTCTCCTCTGTACAAAGCCAATCCACATTTGGGGGTAACTGTTATTGTTGTCTGCATGAGTCTTCTACGATGTCTTCTGCTGATACTGCTGAATAAATCACTTCCCTTGAAGGGAAGTATCACAGAACTCCAACCATGCCTGAGGTAGTAGGTCGTTGTTGATGAGATAATCCAATCTTCTGTGATGATCTCTGCTGTCAAGACGGTGCATCATCCTCCCGGAACATCATTGATAGTCTTCAACTGAGTCTTCAAAGTATACCTCCTCAAATGTATTGGTTTCTTACAATAGCAATAGATGAACTGATCCAACAGATAATCTGACTTCACGTGTCTTCGTGATTCGCACTGCACGCACATAATCCTTTCAGAGTCTTTGTTCTGATTTCGCTGATGTGCACGAGAACATCCTGATGATCTGCTGTTGGTCTTCTATAATCGGAAAGTAGCTCAAGGCCTATGACTCCGATCTTGCTCCTTTTGTTCAACAGTCGGAGACTTCTGACTCTAATAAGTTGACCTGCAATATCTGCTTATCGATCTCCAACTCTTAAACAATTGTATGGAGTCATTTCTAAACTCTTGACTCAATCCAACATCTTCCGGCAGGATCTGATAGAAGATCCAATCATCTTAATCCAACAGTAAGCTAACAACCGTGGGTGTCTTAAAACATCCATTCACATTCTTGAGCTATTAGGTGAGCGTAAACTCTACAAGTCTAATGACTCTGCATGGTATTCCTGTTATCGATGATCACCCTACTTGAAGCTCAAGAATTCCCTACAATGTGTCACTGAAAGTGACGTGGAGAAATACTCTCTTTCAACATCACTACACCATGATCAAGTGATATATTATTCCCCAAAAATTATTTTCTATATTTACCACTAAATACAGGCTTGATCCCGATAATAGTATGCAAATAACTCTACTTTCTCTGTATAACACGAGTTAAGTACTCAAAAGTATCTTCAAAGTTATACAACCCAGTACGAACAACTCAGGGATAAAAATCCCTATAAAACACCGTAAACTAGCCTTCCGCTATCTGCATCAACAATAACCTACTTATCTTGTCCATTACCCAAACAGGTAACGATCTGACTAGCATAATTATGAAAATCTCTAAGACTGTAGTCTCTGATTTCCACAAGAAATGTGACAACTCGACCCCTGTTTTCTGACTCGGTATCAGTCGACTCTCAAAGATAAATCACCTTTTCGACACAGGTTCAAGACTCACAGTGTAACGACCCGACCCCTATTGGCAGAATTCGACGACCCCTATTGGTCGACGACCGTCGCCCCTGTTGGTCCGTCGTTACTCACCTGGTCTTCCCACCCCTGGAAGTGGGTTTTTGCCTTCCCCAGGATTCGAACTCTAGACCTCCAGGCTAAGTACTAAAGTTTATGAATCCTGGTAACCAAGTGATCCCTTGATCACTTGGTTGCAGATTCATAAACTTTGATGCTAGCTGGAGTCAATCTGAAGCAACTTCCAGTGGTGAAGACAGTGATAACGACGAACAGGCCGATCGTCGAATCAGGTCGTCCAATAGGCGTCGCTACAAAAAGCGCCTTTTATTGTAACGCATGGTCCCTATTGGCGGAATTGCGACGACTATTGGTTGTCGACGAGTCGCCCTGTTGGCCCGTCGTTACTCACTTGGACTTTCCACACCTGGAAGTAGGTTTTTGCCTTCCCCAGGATTCGAACTCTAGACCTCCAGGCTAAGTACTAAATTTTATGAATCCTGGTAACCAAGTGATCAAGTTATAGATTGAGATACGAAGTCGATGTGGAGTTTGGTTCGATTATGTGATGTACGATAGAACTTAATTATGTTCTATGTTGTGTGCAGGATTTCTAAATAGAGATCATATCCGTGGACGTGGAGACGACTGGTGTCTACATAGCAGGTGGGTAATTTCCTACCTGGTCCGGGTAGATGTATTGCATTCAGATTTAGTCATAGATATGAGCATGTTAGGTGTTCATATTACCTTGACCCTGCTCTTTTTATCGTATGCTTGATTCTTTACCGTTGACTATTAACTCCATTGTTGATATCATGTTTATTTTATCATGATTAGGAGTTATACATATAGGTGATGTAAGTGACTTAGAATTTATTTAAGTTAAGTGCAGATAGTAAAGTCCGGATGACAACCTGATTGTACCTTGGGCAAAAAGGTCATTTGTAGGTAGATAATGTTTTGAACCTAGGGTTAATTCTAGTACCCTTAGGTTGCATGGTGACCACTGACCATATATTGTGTAAATGGTCAAGTGAATGATACTTAGTGTGTCGCTACGGACCTGTGGTCCTAGCTTGATTGGTTTGAGTACGACTCTCTATTGGAGAGAGAGTTATGATTAGTTGAGTACGACTCTCTACAGGATAGAGAGTGCGTCGATCAGTTGAGTACGACTCTCTATTGGAGAGAGAGTCAGGATCAATCGAGTACGACTCTCTACAGGATAGAGAGTCCGTCGATCTGTTGAGTACAACTCTCTACAGGACAGAGAGTATTGATAAGATGGGTATGACTCTTTGCTGAACAGAGAGTCTGTGGTAGATGGTTGTACGTGTGACAGCATACACATGTCATTTGCATGCATTCTGACGACATAGTCTCCCTTGGGGATTGAGAGAGTCGTCAGTCATCTTGCCTCCCAGAGCACTCCCCGAGGAGTAACTGGTGTGAGGGCAGAGCATCTGTTGTGCCGCACTCTACCACTATAGACGGTGATAGTTGGAGTTGCGTGCAGTTGTCCTGGGTGCGTGGTACTCGACCACTCATTGGTAGTGTTAGTCGGAGTGGCCAGCAGCAGGGACCCCCGTTGCGTAGCGAGCTCTTTACGCTCATATGCTACTTGATCATACTACCCAACTCGGTCACTCGAGAGTGGTGGCGGCTGGAGTCGGGATAGTTGTCATGTCGTGTCACCTAGGCCACACTGGGGTCGTGGTAGCGAGTAGGGGTGAGCAGGCATGACCATGCATGTTGCATTGCCGTATCTTATGGCATTTTGCATATTACCATATATATATACATATATGCATGTATATATATATATATGGATGGTTGAGATTAATATATATATAGATACAGTCTATATATATATGATTATTGTGATGTTGCATTTGTTTGTACTATGCTTGCTGCATTTGGGTGGACATCATATTCATGCATGTTTCTTGCATATATTATACAGTTGTGTCGGATATTAGTATATGTTGGACAGACCACTAGATACCTTGACCTATAGCTAGAGTATATTTTGAGTTGATCTACTCTCCCTGTTATATATATATATGTTGGGTATATGTTCAGGTCGGATCAGAGTAGCGTGGCAGACTTCAGGTATGTCTGTATGTTATGTTATTCATTCAGTTAGACGGTATGAGCTTGTATTTATATACTATGCTGATATACCTATTGTACTTCTAGATTATGTTGTCGAAATATATGTGATATGACATATATACATGTTTCCTATTACCTGCTGAGTTTTACTCACCACACCATGGACCACAGGTTTCTGTCGCCAGTATGTAGAAGACCGTGTGACTTAGGTCTGCCGAGGCGTCATCTCATCTCACAAGGCTCCCGTGTTTTGTTTTGGGCCTGCTGTCCGTTGTGCATTGTATGTTGGAGTTTCCGTGATGTATATATTGTATATTCAGATTTTGTCGAGATTTCGTGTTGTTGTGGTGTGTTAGTCATACCGGTATGCATGTGTGAGATTGTTGTATTGTTGTGGTTTGTTTCCACTGTGTCTTGTGTAGTTTTTGTTTTCATACATATATACTGTTGTTATTGTGGGCCTACGGGCCTTGTATTAACCCAAAATGTTGCCACGTACAGGGGAGGTGCCGTCTGTTTGATTTTCGGCTCGGTATGCTCTCGGGGCGTGACAACTTTATTGGTATCAGAGCCAGGTTCATAAACTTTAGTACTTAGCCTGGAGGTCTAGAGTTCAATCTGGGAAGGCAAAACCCACTTCGGGTGGGAAGTCAGGTGGGTAACGACGGCCAATAGGCGCGGTGCGTCGACGAATAGGGTCGCGACCCGCCATTAGGGGCTCGGTCGTTACACACAGACTCAACAGGTCGTGCCCGTGGTCAACTCAAACCACAATTACAAAGAATAACCAACATACTATAGGTTATTCCCTGTTATATACACTAAATGCATAGCCAACAAAACCAGGAGTATAAACCCTAACGGCAACTTCGGTTGGTCGCCATGGTGGGCGACTTCTACTACTAGTCTGTACAGGTATAATAACTCTAACTGTATACACTTGTTAATCAAGTCCAGATAAGTATCCAACTAGAAAATAAGTCATCAGGAATACTTACTTCGTGCTACTTGGAGCTCAGGCCGCTGTTAGTCTCATCTTAGAAAACCAAAATCGAAACAAATTGACTCTCGAGAATCCAAGACTCGACACAAAAATAACATTGTATGGCATCGCAAAACATAGGGCTCTGATACCAATAAAGTTGTCACGCCCCGAGAGTATACCGTGCCGAAAAGCAAATGGACGACATCTCCCCTGTACGTGGCAACATATCATGTTAATACAAGGCCCGTAGGCCCACAACCACAACATAATAAACAAATATATATCAAACACAGCGGAAAACATAAAACCATATACCCATAACCACACATATACAATACAAACCGCACACCATGCATACCGGTATGACTAACACCATAACAAAACCAGAAAAGAAAGGTACAACAACAATAGTGTCACAGACTACAAATCATCACATAAAAACCAAAGACATCGAAACATCAATAATAAATCCCAAAATCTCGGACCCTCGGAGTTGAGATGAGACGATGTCAGCCAGCGGTGCTCCAAGCCGTCACGAAGACTTTTACCTATTACCTAGGTGACAGAAAAATCCAGGGTCCGTGGTGGTGAGTATAACTCAGCAGGTAATAGGAAAAACATGTATATATCAAATATCACATGTAATTCAACAGAAAAATCTATAGGTACATCAGGTAAACACCAGCATGATAAACATATACATGTATATACCTTCTAACCAAAAGAACAATGTAAAATGCAGACATACCTGAAAGTCTGCTACGCTACACCTATCCAACCTGAGCACATATCCACAATGTATATATATAACAGGAAATCTGGACTAAACCATACAACATCATGAATACTGGTCAAGAATGCAATAGTCTAACCAACAAGTATACGGTATCCGACACAACCGTATAACATATACGAGTAGCATGTATGAAGATGATATACAACCAAGTGCAACAAGCATAGTACAATCAAATACAACATCACAATAAGAATATATATATAGACTGCATCTATATATATACATGCATATATGTACATATATGGTAATATGCAAAGCGCCATAAGATACGACAATGCAAAGATGCTTTGGTCATGCTCGCACCTACTACTTCCATGACCCAAAGGTGGCCTAGGTAGCACGACATGACAATCGCCCTAATTCAACACCAACCACTGCTCTAGAGTGGCCGAGTGGGCAGTATGATCGAGTAGCATATGAGCGTAAAGAGCTCGCTACACAATGGGGGTTCTTGCTTTAGCCACTCTAACTTACACTACCTGAGTAGTCGAGTATCACGCACCCAGGACAACTGCATGCAACTCCAACTACCACCATCTATAGTGGTAGAGTGTGGCACAACAAATGCTCTACCCTCACACCAGTTACTCCTCCATGAGTAACCTAGAAGGTAGGATAACTGACGACTCTCTCAATCACAAGGGAGACTATGTTGTCAGTATGCATGCAAATGATATGAATACGCCGTCACGCATACAAATATCCACCACAGACTCTCTATTCTACATAGAGTCATACCAATCTAATCAACGCACTCTATCCCGCAGAGTCGACGCAACTGATCATAACACTCTCTATCCTGTAGAGAGTCGTACTCAACTGATCGACGCACTCTCTATCCTGTAGAGAGTCGTACTTAACTGATCGATGCACTCTCTATCATGTAGAGAGTCATACTCAACTAATCATAAAAGCTAGGACCACCGGTCCGTAGTGATGCACTAATCACAATTTATCTAACCATTTACACAACACATGATCAGTAGTAAACAAGCAACATAAGGGTATTAGAATCAATCCTACGTTCAGGACCATACTTACCCACGGATGACCTTTTACCTAATTTACAAATCAGGTCATCATCCGTACTCCAACATCTACACCCTACTAAATATTTATAGATCTACTTACATCACATCTGTAACTCCTCAATCATGATAAAGGAAAAATGTGATATCAACATTTGAGCATATAGAGCCAATGACAAGTATTAAGCATAAGGATAAATAAGAGCAGGGTCACGATAATATGAACATATAATATGATCATATCTATGTCTAAATCTGAATGCAACTACAACTACCTGAACAGGATAGGAAATTACCCACCTGATGTGAAGACTTATCTGAAAATATCATTCGCCTTCACGTCCAAGAATCTATCTCAAATCAACATCTTGTACACAACATAGAACATAATTAAGTTTTTTATCGTACACCACATAATCGAATCCAACCACACATCGACTTCGTATCTCAATCCATAAGGTTGATTTAGTTATCCACTTAACCTAATCAACCCTTCACATCCATCCCTATAATTCATCACAAACCAAAGCAAAAACATAACCATATCAAAGCTTACCTCATCTAATCCAATCAACCACAGCTTCTTGATCGGCTTAATAAAATCCAATCCAGCTTAGCATCCATTGAACACAGCAAGGAAATTTGTCAGAGCTTGCTGCTAACTGCCCAACTCCTCTTGCCTTGGCGATTAACGCGCTACCGGTGATCGTCGGTGAGTGAAGAATGATCGACGGACGGCATCACCAAGACGGGCTCACACTAAGGGGGGTCGACAACCAATCCAAGCAGCAGGAGGGCAACGGCTGAGCGAGGGCTTACGGAAGGAGATGTAGCAAATCCAGATCTACGACGCTGGGCAGAATGATCCCCGCCTCTTCCTCCAGAAGTTGAGGTCAGCTTGTTGCACAACAACGATCAAGCTCTGGAATCATCGCGTGAAGAATGTAGTCGGTGGTTCGATCGATCAGCCTCCTACGTAAAGATCGCTTACCGCAAGGCGGTGGCGATCTGAGTCGAAACCCACTATGAAGGAGAGCACGATCGGGTGGCTACTGGCTGCTGCAAACGCTCGATGGGCTAGCATTCACAGCGGCAAACCGAGCCCGTGGCGAGGAGGAAAGGCGACGACGTCGCGAGGAGGCACAGTCGGCGCCCGATGTGGCGCACAATCGAGAGGGCCGAAGATGACGACGGCAATCAGGCGTTGCAACGGCGCTCGATCAAGAGAAAAGAAGGGCGACTGTGGTGCTCGCATGGCTTGCCACAGTGCCACGATCGATCGACAATCAAAGGGTTTGGAGGCAAGTGGGAAGAGCCAGATCCGGCGGTGACGAGTGGAGAAGAAGGGTCATTGCCGTCGAGATCGGGATCGGGGAACGAATCGGCGGATCGAGAAAAAAAAATGGAAGAAGAAGAGAAATCGAAAGAATGGAAATTGGCGTGCGTGCGGTGAAGAAACGGGAGAACGGGTTAATGGAAAGGAAAGGGATCGAGTTTCCTCATATCGGGTTGGGTTTGAAGATCCTATAAGCCTAACTCCCTAGCTCCAATTAACCCCTATCATTTAAAACCTATGTTAGGTTTTAATTAAAGTTTTTTTTTCCGCCGTATCTTACACATTCTGCAAGCAACACTCTGCCCTTACCATCGCGCCATCCCCGTGGAGACTCTCAATATTGTTTGTTAACATCCATATGTAGAGTTGAGCAATTGATTAATAATCGAATCAATTAGATTAAGATCAAGCAAACTAAATTTTTTTGAACAAATTAAATTGATCGAACTTTTTATGAAAACTAAATAAATTGAACCGATAAAAAATCAATTAATTTTGTGTTTGACCGAATTAATCAAATTTTAATCATCAATGGACTAGTGCTTCACATTAGTCGACTAATAATAGATAGTTGAGACTACCAATCGACTATTAGACATCTTGTCTCGTAGGTATTCGGGTACATCAATCGATTGCTCACAACATAGTAGTAGACTAATGCTGTTTTGGTTTAATCGATTTTTAAATTTTAAAATTGAGATGAAGCAAATAAGTTGGAAACCCTATATTTGTTTTAAAATGAATTTCTAAATTAATTGAATTAAACTTCTGATTTTGGTATGTTAATTCAGTTTATTGATATTTTGCTCACACCTATCCATATCAGTCTTCAATGTCATGTTTGATTGTTCCAATGTAAGTGTTATGTGAACTTAGGATGCCATTGGGGATTCATCTATCATCTTGATCTTTGTGATAGTGGTTGGTTGCGATCTCTATATCATTTCAGTTTGGTAGTTATGGAGTTTGTAGGGATTGAAGCAACTGCACTCGTTGCTGAAAAATAAAGGGGAAGGAGACCTAAGGACAAGATAAATCAAGAACAAGAGGAGGCACTTGTGTTACCCAATCGGAGCAACTCCTCTTAAAGATTAACCCTTAACACGGTGGACAAGCTGGAGGAGGGCAAGCTACTCCCTCATGCCTTCGTCATCTCTCTAAAACTATCAATCTATAGGGTAGCAACTACGATCTTTGAATTGTTTGGGTTTGGTTGTTCAAGAGTCATAGGAGTTGAAGCCATTGTGCTCGCTGCTAAGAAATAAAGGGGAAAGAGACCTAAGAACAAGATCAATCGAGAATGCGAGGAGATACCTATGTTACCCGCTCATAACTCCTCTTGAAGATCGACCCTTGATGTGGTGAACGGGCTGAAGGAATTATGTGTAAGATATATATATGTATGATATATGCTTGTAAGTGTCCCCTCGGGATAGTCCGTTGGCTAGAACAACGCATATACTACAACAGATGGGCAGAGTCTGAATCTCGATATGAAATTTAAAATTTTCACTCGGGCTCAAAAGTTCTCCGTTGTTCTATCCAACTGGTCAAAGGGCATAGTCCCCCATGATTTACCCGTGAGTATACCCAAGCACAAGTATATGGTGCAAATCAAATCTGGTAGCAAAAATAGAAATAAAAAATTCCTTCTTAGAACAACTTCATCTTCAATTGGTATTAATTGAAAACCAAATTGACCAAATTGAATTTCTAATTAACCAAATTGAATTTCTAATTTCGATCAGCTATTTTAGTTTCCTAATCTTTTGCTCATCCCTATCTATATCAACATTCAATATAGATCTATCAAGTTGGAATAAGCCTGGGTTGGCCCACCTTGTCAAATAATTTAAGCAGATTGAGTTGAAATTTTATCAACTCGTCATTTTGAAGGATCTAAACGGATCAACCTACATGAGTTATAGGTCTAGACGGGTAAGCCCGTGGTGGGCTTAGTTGGCCTACGGGTTGAGAAAATCCCTTCTCTCAGATAGTTCAATCATTGCCATTCATTTTTACCAAATGACCATGCTTTTTTGAAATCCTTCTTTGTAAACACCCTTCATTTAGTAAGTCTGATTTTACTAAATCACTAATTTCTACATTTAGGTAGGTAGTCATTCTTGGACCAATTCTATACAAACCCCCCAGTATATAATTTTAGATCATTTTTTATTGCTTCATTTATTACAGTTTGGAGATATTTTGGGTAGATGTCATCTGTAATTCCTTCAAATGTTTGTTTTCTTATTTTAATTGTTTCAAATTTTTGCTTTCTTATCATGGTACCCCATCAGCCTAGTCGATCGTCACTTCAAACCCTCAATGCCTCAGTAATTTTAGAGATTTTTTTTTGCTATCCCACCTAATCCGTAATTCGCCTTGGGTTGATTGGAGATTTTTTAGCCTGTAGGGAAAATGGGTGAGTCCATTTCCTTCCTCGTTAAATGTTGAATTTATTACAGGTTGACTCGTCCCGCCACAGATCAGTCCATTTGACAACTCTACTTAAATGTCGTCACATTTGATTGTTCTAATGTAAGTGTTATGTGATCTGAGGATGCTATTAGGGGCTCCTCTATCATCTTGATCTTTGTGTTAGTGGTTGCAATATCTAGATCATTTTGGTTTGGTCGTTCAAGAGACACAAGAATTGAAGACTCTGTGCTTGTTGCCGAGAAATAAAGGAGAAGAAGACCTAATAACCTAAGAATAAGAGAAGACACTTGTGTTACCCACTCGGAATAACTCCTATTGAAGATCGACCCTTGGCATAGTGGACGAGCAAGAGGTGGGCAAGCTACTCCCCTATGCCTCGACCATTTCTTTGAAACTCTCAATTTCTAGGGTAGCGATTGTGATCTCTGGATCATTTGGATTTGGTTATTCAAGAGTTGTTGGGATCGAAACTACTATGCTCGTTGTTGAGAAATAAAGGGGAATGAGACCTAAGAACAAGAAGAGGCACCTACATTACCTGCTCGGAGCAACTCCTCTTCACGATCAGCCTCCAGCACGATGAATGAGTCAAAGGAGAGCAAGTTACCATGCTAAAAATAAATGAATTATGAATGCCCATTCTAAAAAATGAAGTACAAAATTAATGAGATAAATACTATAAATTCTATTACCATCACTTTAAAATGATGGCGATCAAACTAAGAACCATCATAGCTAGGACACTTAATTTCTCTGTTAAGCTCTATCAGTGTATCCAAGCATAAGCATACTATGCAAATCCGATAACAAAAATAGAAATAAAAATTGTCTTCTTAGAACAATTCATCTTCTAGATATATCACCTAAAAACTAATATTGTTTGTTAACAATATAAAAATGATAATCAATTACTCAATTTATGAAAAAAAAAAAAAACTTGATTGCCTTTTTCAATCCTCAATATTGTTTATTAACATTTGAATCTAGGGTTGAGCAATTAGTTAATAATTAAATTGATTAGATTGAAACCAAACAAACTAAATTTTTTGGACAAACCAAACGGACCGAATTTTCTCACAAAAATTGAATAAACCAACATGATAAAAAATCAATCATTTGATTTTCTATCGAATTAATCAAATTTTCATTATCAATCGATGGATAATGAATAATCAAGTCCACCAATCGACTACGGTTTAGCTATGTCAATCGACTGCTCATGACATAGTTTTTGACTAATGTCAGTTTGGTTTAATTTGTTTAACTAATTTATAAATTGTAAAATCATGATCAAATCGAATAAATTAAAATTTTCATATTTTTTAAAAAATCGACCATTAAGCATACTGTCCCATAGTGGTTCAGCTATATTAATCAACTGTTCATAATGTAGCTTTCGACTAATGTCAGTTTGGTTTATTTTGTTTAACTGATTTCTAATTTTCAAAGTCAAGATCTAACTGAATAAACTAAAAATCCATATTTTTTAAAAAATAAATTTCCAAATTAATCGAACTAAACTTCTTATTTCAATCGGTTAATTCAGTTTACTGATATTTTACTCATCCTATCCATATTAATTTTCAATGTCACATTTGATTGTTCTAGTGTAAGTACTACATGATCTGAGGATGTAATCGAGGACTCCTCTATCATCTCGATCTCTATAGTAGCGGATGCAATCTCTAGATCATTTCGATTTGGTCATTCGGGAATATGGATTAACTTCTAAAATATTTTCAATATTATTTGATAATATTAGTTCTGAAGCTACAATTATTAATAAACTTAAATATTTATCAGCATGTTATTGGTAGTTTATTTTTTTATATTCATTGTGAATGCATGCTTCAAATTTATATGTTCAAGATAAATTAAAAGTTTTAGAAAAAAAAATTAAACTAATTAAAATTATTATTTTTTCTTTATGGTCACATCATAAATGTATGGTAGATTTTGTAAAATTAATTGAATGAAATCTAAAAAATTTCCACGATGTAACATTATATTGTAATTCAATATATCAATTATTATAAAATTCATTTCGATATAAAAAATTATTATATTTATTTTTTACATAAAATATTAATCATACTAATATTTATTTATTTTCATTCTAATAATATATATATATACATAGTAGTATTTATGAAATTTAAAAATATTTAATAATGCAATTGAACTAACTCTTTGGCATTTATTATCATATTTCTCATTTAGTCATGATGAATTTTTATAAAATAGTTTTAATTTTAAATGAATATATTATGGATGATTTTTAATCTCTCTAAGTGTTAGCAATGAAAGAAAAATAGAAAAATATTTTTATCATATTTTTATATTTATTTAATTGTATTTACTTTAGTTTCTACGCTAAAATAAGATATTTATTATGATTTTTAAATTTTATTAAATATTATTTTTCTGTACAAAATACTATAAATAATTTATATTATATTTATAAAAACTATAGTTTAAAATATCGATAAAAAAACTAATGTATTTAAAATTAAAAAATATTAGTAGTAATAGTTCAAAATTCATAAAAACATAATTTTTATTAAAAAATAAACGAAACATCCACTAGAATCCTTAAGTTTTAGATAAAAACTTGAAAATTACTTTATAACTTTTTTATTTTAATGAAATAGATAATTTAATTTTGATAAATACAGTGATCATAAAAGATTAAAAGTTTTTACATCCTCTCTATTATAGTAAAAGAAATTTAACTTGTTCGGTGTCAATTGTATATACAATAGAACATACATTTAGTTCTGAAAGTAATATATTGGATAAAGATCTGCTTTATCTTCTGAATTTTTGGCAAAATAAACATTGTTTAATAATTGGACAAGAGCAAAAAGAATATAAGAAAAACAACTTTTAGACAATGAAGTAAAAGAGTTTGACATTGAAAAAACTAATATTATTGGAACAAAAAATAGAAGTGAATAACAATACCATTTGTTAAGTAACAAAGATAAAAAGATAAACAAAATACATGGAATTTTATTCCTCTATGCTCTTATGAGATACATAGGAAATTTAAATACGTGCAAATTCTTTTTTATATATTTATATTTTTTAATACAAAATAATAATCTTGATTTGTATTGAACTGTGAACTTAATGGTAACTAATGTTTTTGAAATGTGAATCATGACTACTTTAGAAAGTTAATTAAGGTTACGGGTTGACATTCTTGAAACAGTCAAACCAATAATTTTGAATCATGGTTCTAAATCAAGGTAGCATATTATTTTAGTGTAATAATCATTTGTATGAAAGAGTCATGATTATGCATCACATAATATCATGCTCAATTACATTTTGACCATCAACATTCTTCCAAAAAATCAAATGAGAGTATGAGGCTTATTATTTCAACGGTCATTAGAGTAATGCTTGGATACTTTGATTGACATTTCCTTTCCAACGGTTAGCATTGTCATGCCCCGAGGTAGACTCTGTCCGGCCAACGGACGACACCTCCTTGTGACAATTCTAATATATATCCAAATAGACGCAGCCAACAAAGCACATATGGAAATACATAACATCGACAGCGGAAGACAAACACAATAAGAGATATAAACTCAACGATAGTGCATACCGATATATCCGACCACAAGTAAACGAAATTCCACAATGAATCTGTAAAGGAAATCACAATTACTACAAATAACCCACAATACTATCTCCAATAGAAACAAAGTCCATAACGAGATACATACAATATACGAAAACAAGACCCTCAGAAAAGCGGTGGGATGGGGATCATGTGGCGATGCTCCAAGTCCGTTCCGAAGTCTTCTATCTGCCACCTGGGCGACAAGAAACTCAGGATCCATGGTGGTGAGTATAAACTCAGGGATAATATGTAAAATGTGCATGAACAACATATAAGACATAGAGATCTACAAGTATATAGATGGAGTCCAACAGATATACAGTTCTAAATGTAATAACAAGTAACCACCAGTATAGTCATACTCAAAGTATATACTAAACTGATCAATTGAACATGAAGTAATGTACATACCTGACGGTCTACAACAACATAAGCTATTTCATCCTGAACAAGTATGCAATAACATAACCCATATACTATACGATAGTCTGAACCAACACACACAGCAGTATAAAATATGCAAATGACATGTAACATGATGCACAAGCATATGCAACAATCATAGCTCAACCAAATGCAGCATCTCACAGGCATATGTAAAACATATATCAGAATACATGCATATATGCATACATACATACATATCCAGCAATGCATATACATGGTCATGTCTGCGGACTCAACACAACCATGACCCCAGTATGGCCTGGGTGGCACGATATGACAACTATCCCGACTCCAGCTACTACTCTCGAGTGGTAGGGTTGGGTAGTATGAATAAGTAGCTAGCCACCATAGAGCTATATGCTACACCACGGGGGTCCCTGCTACTAGCCGCTCTGTTACTACCCATGAGTAAACGAGCACTGCACACAGGACAACTGCACATCACACAAACACCGTCTATAGTGGGCGAGTGTGCTACTCTAACTACCACTCTCCACAGTGGCCAAGTGTGCATCTCCAACTACCACCATCTATAGTGGTCGAGTGCGGCACATCCAATGCTCTGCACTCAATCCTACTACCACTACCCCGAGTGGCCGGGGAGACAGGATGACTGATGACCTGTCTCAATCACAAGGGAGACCCAGTCGACAGCATGCATGCAATGTAATGATGCATAGCTCCACACACGTATCCCCGCAACACTCCCTATCCCATGGGGAGTCCTAGTCAACCAAAAGTCAACTATGTAAGGACTACTAATCCATAATCACCACCTACTTATCCATGCACAGATAAATAGATCCACCATATATGCACAACTAATATGTGTACGATACAGAAATCGACTTCATGCTCTAATCCATCACCTAACACTAGTGATGTGACACAGTAACCCAATCTGAATTCACAATGGTAACCCTAACCACATGTACTTAACTGAACATCCATCAGCCAACACACAATAGGGTTTGTAGTTCATATCTGTGATAAATGAACGATGAATTAACAGCAATATATCTCAAAGGTCAAGGCTAAGTATAAGCACATGATTAAATAAGAGTGGAGTCAAGGTAAAAGGTATCAACATAAATTCAAATTCATGCACTATAATCAGTCAAACTACCTGACCAGGGTAGATATTACCCACCTGATACGAAGCTCGTAATAGAAATCCTCACGGCCGTGGACATGCTTCGTATCCCAAACCTGCACATAATAGCAAACTATGATTAAGTACAAGTATCCGACAAATATACAAACTAACTACTATATCGTTTTTATAATCCCGTCCTGTCACGCCCCGAGAGCATGCCGAACCGAAAATCAAACGGACGGCACCTCCCCTGTACGTGGCAACATTTCGGGTTAATACAAGGCCCGTAGGCCCACAATAACAACAATATATATGTATAAAAACAAAACTACACAAGACACAGCGGAAACAACACGACACAATACAATCCCACAGAGTGCATACCGGTATGACTAACACCAGAACATAAAGAAGCCTCGTCAAAACCCGCACCAACATGTGCGTACATCACATAACACAAATCCATAACGGAATACAAATGATAACACTAAAAATCCGGACTCTCGGAGTTGAGATGAGATGATGCCAGCCAGCGGTGCTCCAAGTCCATCACGAAGTCGGCTACCTGTTACCTGGGTGACAGAAAACCCAGGGTCCGCGGGGGTGGTGAGTAAAGCTCAGCAGGTAATAGAAAACATGTATATATGTAATATCACATGTATTTCGACAACATAATCTAGATGTACAACAGGTATATCAGCATAGTATATAAATACAAGCTTATATCTATTTAATGAACAACATAATATAAAATGCGGACATACGAAGTGTTCTACTTCTCGATCCAACTTTGAACATATATCCAACATATATATATATATATATATAACAGGAATAGTAGATCAACTCAAAATATACTCTAGCTACAGGTCAAGGTATCTATGGTCTATCCAACACATATCAATATCTGACACAACTGTATAACATATGCATGAATATGATGTGCACCCAAATCGACACAAATGCAACATCACAATAATCGATATATATATATATATATATATATATATATATATATATATATTAATCTCAACCATCCATATATATATATATACATGCATATATGTATATATATATGGTAATATGCAAAACGCCATCGATCGAGATGCGATGCATGGTCATGTCGGCTCACCCTAAAGCTACCACGACCCGATGTGGCCTCGGTGGCTCGAGCATGACAATGTCCCAACTCAACACCAACCACTACTCGAGTGGCCGAGTGGGCGTATGATGATCGAGTAGCATATAAGCGTAAAGAGCAAGCTACACGATGGGGGTCCCTGCTGTTGGTCACTCCGACAGTCACTACCCATGAGTAATCGAGTACCACACACGCAGGACTACGGCACGCAAATCCAACTACCACCGTCTATAGTGATAGAGTGCGGCACCTCAATGCTCTGCCCTCACACGGGTGACTCCTCCTATGAGTAACCGTGGAGGCAGGATGACTGGCGACACTCTCAACCACAAGGGAGACCTCGTCGCCAGCGTGCATGTAAATGCATGAATGCAATGTCTCACATATCGACATCCACCATAGACTCTCTGTTCTACAGAGAATCATACTAACCAGATCTACGCACTCTCTATCCTGTAGAGAGTCGTACTCAATCGATCATAATACTCTCTATCCTGTAGAGAGTCATACCAATCTAAGCGACACTCTCTCTATCCTGTAGAGAGTTTTACTCAACTAATGGACACACTCTCTATCCTGTAGAGAGTCGTACTTATCTGATTATAACAAGCTAGGACCATCGATTAGTAGCGATACCTAAGTATCATTCCTCGACCAGTTACCCAATACAACTTCCGTGGTAACATACAACCTAAGGGTACTAGAACTTATCCTAGGTTAAAGACATTATCTACCTACGGATGACGTTTTTACCCAAAGTACAATCAGGTTATCATCCGGACTTTACTATTTGCACTTAACTTAAACAAATTCTAAGTTATTTACATCATCTATATGTATAACTCCTAATCATGATAAAATAAACATGATAGATATTAGCAATGGAGTTAATAGCTAGAGATCAAGCATGCGATAAAAAAGAACAGGTCAAGGTAATATGAACACCTAACATGCTCATATCAATGACTAAATCGAATGAAATATAACTACGGACCGGTAGGAAATTACCCACTGTTAAATAGCTTCGCTCACTATCCAAGCGTACAAGCATCTCATCACTAATCAAAGTCACCCAAGACAACATGAACAAATATTAAGTTCTATTATACAACAAGTGATCGTATCGAATGTTATATGACTTCATATCCCGATCAACTGGATCGATCTTGTTATCCACTTAACCTAATCAAGCCTTCACATCTATCCTCATTCAATTAATGCAATTCAATTCACCCCCAATTATCAAGTGCAAAGAGGGAATTGATCTTTCTTACCGTAAATCAAGCTCCACCTCGACTAGACAATCCTCAACAAAGAACCTTCCCTTGGCGCTCTCCTCCCATCGCTCAATCCGTCGGAAAGATTGTGCGCAACCTCATCGCCATCACAAATGTAACGCATCACAAATGGATCCCTTCAAGATCGGTGAAAATAAGGAACGGCGAAAAAGGTATACCTAAATTCAACTTCACCGACGACCTCCCCTTTATCCCTTGTCCACTGCACACAACACTTGCTCATAGAACTCACGAAGGCCTCCAAATCTCCCGTTCATCGACGCACAATCTACGGCCACAAGCTCCGCGAACTCGCGAACTCATGATACCGACGATGGTGGCAAGTTACGCTCGGGATCACGAAGGGAACGCCGGATATCGAGAAGCGAGATAAAGGCTGCTTGATCGACGATGGCGACGGAGATGGCGATCCACCGACGACGATCCAGAACAAAGGCGGTGTCGGTGATGTCAAGGGTTGTGGTCGCCGCCGTCGCGTCTCGGCGACGTGCTCGCTCGGAGATCGCAATCGAGGTTGGGAGAAGAAGGCCGAGAACCAGAGGAAGAAGATGCAAGGGCTAAGGAGATCGGGATCGAGAAGAAAGGGGATTAGGAATCAATTAATTAAACCATTTAATATATTAGGAAATTATCTAAAGCAGACTTTACAAAAGCCTTGCTTTATCCCCATAAAATGTCCATAAGACCTCCGTTTAATCCGAAAAATTTCTAAAATTTGAAAAATTCCACAAGATATTTTATCAATTATCGAGGAATATATTTTATTTTTATTTTATTTTATTTTTTATTATTATTATTTCGGTATTTTACATTCTCCCCCACTTATAAAAATTTGGTCCCCAAATTTCGTACTAACATGCAAAAATTTACTTCAAGCAAGTTTCCGAAAGAACCACATACCTTCCTCAAGACCAGATGAGACCATCGAGCTCGGATAGTATCTTCCAGCTCCCATATAGCCTCCTCATCGGTATGATGCTGTCATCCAACCTTTACGAGTTGGATGGTTTTCATCCCACTACTGTCGCTCCTTGCGACCCAGGCTCCACCCTGGAATCACCTCGTAAGTCACATTAGACTGAGGTAGAATTCGGAACCTCTTTCAGAACATGATCAGATCGCGGCATGTATTTCCTTAGCATATAAACCTGAAATACGTTATGAACACCCGCAAGTGTCGGAGGTAAAGTCAACCGACAAGCTACACCTCCGTAATCCACGACACAAGATCTGAATAGATCCTCCAACGTCTAAATGATACACTCGTGATCGCTCATGCGTATGAAACGCGCACTATCGCCGAAGCTTTGTGCCCATAGTCTAGTGCAGACTCTGCCAAAATCGCGAGATAAATCGCGAATCTCTATCCGATATGGTACTTAAAAGTACCCCACGCAATCTGATAATCTTTCGGTAATACAACGCTGTCGTATGGTCCAACGAGTACGACCCACGAATAGGAAGGAAATGAGCTGATTCGGTTAGTCGATCCACAATCACCCAAATCACATCATGTCTTTTACGGGTTCTAGGCAACCTCGTAACGAAATCAATAGCGATATGCTCCCACTTTCATTCCGAAATTTGGAATTTTCTAGAGCAATCCAGCAAATTTCTGATGTTCAGCCTTCACCATACTAAACATCGAGCAGCAAAATCTGTCATATCTCTTTTTATACCGTTCTACCAGTATAAGCATTTCAATCTCAGTACCTCCAAGTACCACCAAGGTATATAGCCCATCTCAAATGATGTGCTTTCTGTAGCAACTCTACCTTAAACATTGCAACTCCGGAACCCACTATCCTTATCAGAGATGGGGGATTATTTTCTTAAAAGAGGAGTCCATCAACCATCCAAGATACACTTCACCACACACTCTGTAAGTGCATGGGAGACTATAACGATCAATCTCCTTTGTTGCAACTGTTCGCGCTCCAGCAACTCTATAGTAGCTACCCAGTAGCTAGTTACAATCTCATGAGCATTCCTGCTCCATACAACTACAAATCCAGATAATAACTACTAAAGTCACATCATGTATATGACAGACTATCTCGTAGTTTCTTAACTGACGTAGACATAAGATATGCCTCATTCAACTGCATCGGAATCATTCCGATCCCTAAAATGACTCATTTGCATACATCATCCTTTTATCTAATCTGGAAGGATTAACTAATACTCATGTAAAAGTTAATCACCGTTTAAATCCTGTAAACTGGTTTCACCAGCTTCCGACTAAATAATTTCCAACATTACCTTTGTCAAACAAGTTCGTGGTATACTAATGCTTAAAAGCATCCCATCCACATTCGTAGGAATAACAAAATCAATACAAGGAAACAACAACTATGGTGGTCGACTGCGCAACTCCAACTACCACCATCAATAGTGGCCAAGTTACGCAACTCCATCGACCACAACCTGATCAAATCGTGTCCAGAGTACACGATCCTCAAATCCAGGGACGACTAAATCGTTAATTAGTCTAACTTAATCAAAATTCATACAATTCATACCCAGTATAAAATTGTCGTCTCCATACACCTGCATCCCCTTTACTCTAAGCTGATGATATATATTAATCATCACAACGACAATGATAATCGTATGACATCATGTCACTACAATATCAGTACTCCAGTCGTAAATCAACCTTAGAGCATACACAGGTGTCCTTTGCTGATCTAAACAGATCATTTATCCATAACAAAGGATATTCATCACAATAACTACTGTATTTCATCATCGATAATCGATGCATACTTTCAAAGGTTCATTTCTCTTTCAACAAAGAGTTCCGGATCTTCTCAAGGAGGAATACTGGGATAAATAAATATCCCTTCCAACCTCTCCTATAATCGCAACTCACGTTCTTCCAGTTCTTTTATAGTGTTTAACAACACTGATACCAGTCAAATTATCACCCGGTATAGGATCTTCGATATCGGAACTATTTCCGCAATCATTTCGATCGCCTACTCCACTTGCCCAAGCAACGGCAAGGCTAGGAGTTCATCTGACTACATCCGTAGGCTCTCGGATTATACGCACATCCGAGATACATATCATACCATAATCTCAACAACTTGACCATCCGTAAGGATATGTCTACAGTAAAAGTATGTATATCAAAGCCCAAGGATATCCCTTGACTTCTTAATTGTTGATCCTCATCTCACCTGACGGTAGAAATACCATCGACCCACAAGTCGATGTAAAGGACTCTTCTAATCCAACTGAGAATGTTCTAGATACAGATACCTGTAACTACAAGCATCTCTCAACATATTAACCTAAAAGGGTAAAACTAGAGTATTACCACGAGCGATCGAATATCTGTTGATCCGATCCAAAAGGCTCCACAGGTCTCGGCCTTTCTCAAGAGAAAAGATCAACAGATGCGATAAGCGGTCGCATTTCTGCGACGAATGCCTCGGGGATTTTTCCCTAGATCATCTGATCCATCCCTTAATCCTACGAGCTGAAACTGTAGAATACTGAATAAATACGACCATCGTCGTATACTCTCTCCTCTGTACTAAGCAAAACAGAGGATTAACTGTTGTTGTCTGCTGAATCTTCTAAGATGTCTTCTGCTGATGCTGCTTCTATGCTGATCTCTGTTGAAGGGGAGTATCACGGAACTTCAACCACGCCTGAGGTAGTAGGTCGATGATGATAAGATAACCAAGTCTTCTGTGTTGATCTTTGTTGAAGGGTAGTATCAAGGAACTTCGACCACGTCTGAGGTAGTAGGTTGTTGCTGTTGAGATAACCCAATCTTCTGTGTTGATCTCTGCTGTCGAGACGGTGCATCATCCTCCTGGAACGCCATTGGTAGTCTTCAACTGAATCTTCAAGGTACACCTCCACTGTACTGGTTGCTCATAAATAGCAACAGTTGAACTGCTCCAATAGATATTCTGGCTTCACGTGTCTTCGTGATCCGCACTGCACGCACACAATCCCTTCGGAATCTTTGTTCTAATTTTTGCTGATATCCACAAGAACCTTCAGATGATCTGCGATTGATCTTCTATAATCGAAAAGTAGCTCAAGGCCTGTGACCCTGATATTGCTCCTTTATCCAACAATCGGAGACTTCTGACTCTATTAAGTTGACCTGCAATATATGCTTATCGGTCTCCAACCCTTAAACCCTTGTACGGAGTCATTTCTAAACTTCTGTCTCAATCAAACGTCTTCCGGCAGGATCTGGTAGAAGATCCCGGCATCCTTATCCAACTATAAGTCAATAACTCTAGGTGGCTTAAATAATCCATTCATCTTCTTGAGCTATTAGGTGGTCGTAACCTCTGCAAGTCTCACGACTCTGCACAGTACACTATTACTAACTGATCACTCTACTTGAAGCTCAAGAATTCCCTAAAATGCGTCACTGAAAGTGACACAGGAAAATACTCTCTTTCTACATCACTAGACCATGATCAAGTGATATATTATTTCCCTGAAGATTATTTTCTGCATTTACCACCAAATACCGGCTTGACCCCGATAATGGTATGCAAATAACTCTTCTTTCTCGGTATAACATGAGTTAAGTACTCAAAAGTACTCTCAAAGTTATACAACTCCGTACTAACAATTCAGGGATACAATCCCTTTGAAACACTGTAACCTAGCCTTCCGCTATCTGCATCAACAATAGTCTACTTTGTCTGTTCATTACCCACAGGTAATGATCTGACTAGCACAGTTAGTGGAAATCTCTAAGGCTGAAATCTATGATTTCAACCAGAAATGTGACGACTTGACCCATGTTTTTCCGACTCGGTATCAGTCGGCTCTCAAAGGTAAATTACCTTCTCGACACAGGTTCAAGACTCACAGATTCAACAGGTCGTTTCCGTGGTCAACTCATACCACGGTTACGAATAATAACCAACACACTACAGGTTATTCCCTGGTATAAGCATCTAAATGCATAGGCAATAAAAACTAGGAGTATAAACACTAAGGTAACTCCGGTTGGTCGTCTCGGTGGACGACCCCTACTAAAAGTCTACACAGGTGTCATAACTCTATTGTATACACCTACTGATCAAGTTTAGATAAATATCTACTAAACCATAAGTTTTTCAGGAATTCTTACCTCGTGCTGCTTGGAGCTCAGGCCGCTGTCCATCTCATCTCAAAAACCAAAACCGGATAAATCGACTCCCGAGAATCCAAGACTCGATACAAAAAAAAAACATTATATGGCATCGCAGAACCTTGGGCTCTGATACCACTAAAGTTGTCACGCCCTGAGAGCATGCCGAACCGAAAATCAAACGGACGGCACCTCCCCTGTACGTGGCAACATTTCGGGTTAATACAAGGCTCGTAGGCCCACAATAACAACAATATATATGTATAAAAACAAAACTACACAAGACACAGCGGAAACAACACGACACAATACAATCCCACAGAGTGCATACCGGTATGACTAACACCAGAACATAAAGAAGCCTCGTCAAAACCCGCACCAACATGTGCGTACATCACATAACACAAATCCATAACGGAATACAAATGATAACACCAAAAATCCGGACTCTCGGAGTTGAGATGAGATGATGCCACCTGCTCCAAGTCCATCACACGGCTGCACTGCAGGGGTGGTGAGTAAAACCTGTGGTAACATGTATATATGTAATATCACATGTATTTCGACAACATAATCTAGATGTACAACAGGTATATCAGCATAGTATATAAATACAAGCATATACCGTCTAACTGAATGAACAACATAAAATGCAGACATACCTGAAGTCTGCTACGCTACTCTGATCCAACCTGAACATATATCCAACATATATATATATAACAGGAATAGTAGATCAACTCAAAATATACTCTAGCTACAGGTCAAGGTATCTATGGTCTATCCAACACATATCAATATCTGACACAATGTAGATAACATATGCATGAATATGATGTCACCCAAATCACGACGTAAGCATAGTACAAACAAATGCAACATCACAATACTCAGATATATATATATATATAGACTGTATACATATATATATATTAATCTCAACCATCCATATATATATATATATATATATATATATATATATATATATATATATACATGCATATATGTATATATATATGGTAATATGCAAAACGCCATCAGATACGGCAATGCAGCATGCATGGTCATGTCGGCTCACCCTAAAGCTACCACGACCCCAGTGTGGCCTCGGTGGCTCGAGCATGACAACTGTCTCAACTCAACACCAACCACTACTCTCGAGTGGCCGAGTGGGCAGTATGATCGAGTAGCATATAAGCGTAAAGAGCAAGCTACACGATGGGGGTCCCTGCTGTTCCGGTCACTACCCATGAGTCGAGTACCACACACGGGACTACGACGCAAATCCAACTACCACCGTCTATAGTGATAGAGTGCGGCACCTCAATGCTCTGCCCTCACACGGGTGACTCCTCCTATGAGTAAGCAGTGGAGGCGGGATATTGCGACCCTCTCAACCACAAGGGAGACCTCGATGCATGAATGCAATGTCTCACATATCGACATCCACCATAGACTCTCTCTCTGAGAATCATACTAACAGATCTACGCACTCTCTCTATGTAGAGAGTCGTACTCAATCGATCATAATACTCTCTATCCCGTGAGAGTCATATCAATCTAAGCGACACACTCTATCCTGTGAGAGTTTTACTCAACTAATGGACACACTCTCTATCACGTGAGAGTCACTTATCTGATTATAACAAGCTAGGACCATCGGTCCGTAGCGATACCCTAAGTATCATTCCTCTGACCATTTACACAATACAAGTTCGTGGTAACATACAACCTAAGGGTACTAGAACTAATCCTAGGGTAAAGACATTATCTACCGATGGATGACCTTTTACCCAAAGTACAATCGGGTTGTCATCCAGGACTTTACTATTTGCACTTAACTTAAACAAATTCTAAGTTATTTACATCATCTATATGTATAACTCCTAATCATGATAAAATAAACATGATATCAATGGAGTTAATAGCCGATGATGAAGATCAAGCATGCGATAAAAGAAAGTCAAGGTAATATGAACACCTAACCTGCTCATATCAATGACTAAATCTGAATGAAATATAACTACCCGGACCAGGTAGGAAATTACCCACCTGTTAAATAGCTTCGCTCACTATCCAAGCGTCTGGCATACATCCACTAATCAAAGTCCCGCAAGACATGAACAAATATTAAGTTCTATTATACAACAAGTGATCGTATCGAATGTTATATGACTTCATATCCCGATCAACTGGATCGATCTTGTTATCCACTTAACCTAATCAAGCCTTCACATCTATCCTCATTCAATTAATCGCAATTGATTCACCCCCAATTATCAAGTACTGTGAGGAATTGATCTTTCTTACCGAAATCAAGCTCCACCGACTAGACAATCCCTCAGCAACCTTCCCTTGGCGGCTCTCCTCCCCATCGCTCAACATCCGTGGAAAGATTGTGCTCAACCTACTGCCATCACAAACAGAACGCATCACAAATGGATCCCTTCGAAGATCGAGTGAAAATAAGGAACGGGCAGCAAAAAGGTATACCTAAATTCAACTTCACCGACGACCCTCCCCCTTTATCCCTTGTCCACCTGCACACAACACTTGCTCCGGCAGAACTCACGAAGGCCTCCAATCTCACATTCGCTCACCGACGCACCGGCGGACAAGCTCAGCCGACACCAAGCCAACTCATGATACCGACGATGGTGGCAAGTTACTGCTGTCGGGATCACAGAAGGGAACGCCAGATATCGAGAACGAGATAAAGGCTGTGGCTAGGGCTTGACGATGGCCAGATCGGAGATGGCAGTCACCCGGACGACGATCCGAAGAACAGGCGGTGGTCGGCGATGTCAAGGGTTGTGGTCGCTCGCCGCGTGCGCAGGGGCGGCGATCGCTGGTCCTGTGCGCGCGACGCGCAGGGGCGGCGCGACGTGGGGTGCTCTGCTCGGAGATCGCAACTGCTGGTGCGTGCGTGCAGCGGAGGTTGGCCGGTGTTGCGTGCGGAGAAGAAGGCGGCGTGCGAGAACCCGAGAGGAAGAAGATGCAAGGGCTAAGGAGATCGGGATCGGGAGAAGAAAGGGGATTGCGGTGAAACTGAAAATCGACGAAAGAAAAACGGAAGGAATCAATTAATTAAACCATTTAATATATTAGGAAATTGTCTAAACAGACTTTACAAAAGCTTTGTTAAGCTTTATCCCCATAAAATGTCCATAAGACCTCCGTTTAATCCAGAAAAATTTCTAAAAATTTCTGAAAAAATTCCACAAGATATTTTATCAATTATCGAGGAATATATTTTATTTTTATTTTATTTTATTTTTTATTATTATTATTTCGGTATTTTACATTCTCCCCCACTTATAAAAATTTGGTCCCCAAATTTCGTACTAACATGCAAAAATTTACATCAAGCAAGTTTCCGAAAGAACCACATACCTTCCTCAAGACCAGATGAGACCATCGAGCTCGGATAGTATCTTCCAGCTCCCAAGCCTCCTCATCGGTATGATCTTTGTCATCCAACCTTTACGAGTTGGATGGTTTTTATCCCACTGCCGCTCCTTGCGACCAGGCTCCACCACAGAATCACCTCGTAAGTCGCATTAGGCGAGGTAGAATTGGAACCTCTTTGAACATGATCAACATCGCATGTATTTCCTTAGCATATAAACCTGAAATACGTTATGAACACCCGCAAGTGTCGGAGGTAAAGTCAACCGACAAGCTACACCTCCGTAATCCACGACACAAGATCTGAATAGATCCTCCAACGTCTAAATGATACACTCAGACTGTTCATCTGTCTGTGTATGAAACGTTGCACTATGCCGAAGCTTTGTGCCCATAGTCTAGTGCAGACTCTGCCAAAATCGCGAGATAAATCGCGAATCTCTATCCGATATGGTACTTAAAAGTACCCCACGCAATCTGATAATCTTTCGGTAATACAACGCTGTCGTATGGTCCAACGAGTACGACCCACGAATAGGAAGGAAATGAGCTGATTCGGTTAGTCGATCCACAATCACCCAAATCACATCATGTCTTTTACGGGTTCTAGGCAACCTCGTAACGAAATCAATAGCGATATGCTCCCACTTTCATTCCGAAATTTGGAATTTTCTAGAGCAATCCAGTGAAATTTGATGTTCATTCACTACTAAACATCGGCAAAGAAAATCTGTCATATCTCTTTTTATACCGTTCTACCAATATAAGCATTTCAATCTCAGTACCTCCAAGTACCACCAAGGTATATAGCCCATCTCAAATGATGTGCTTTCTGTAGCAACTCTACCTTAAACATTGCAACTCCGGAACCCACTATCCTTATCAGAGATGGGGGATTATTTTCTTAAAAGAGGAGTCCATCAACCATCCAAGATACACTTCACCACACACTCTGTAAGTGCATGGGAGACTATAACGATCAATCTCCTTTGTTAATACGCTCGCTCCAACTCTATAGTAGCTACCCAGTAGCTAGTTACAATCTCATGAGCATTCCTGCTCCATACAACTGCAAATCCAGATAATAACTACTAAAGTCACATCATGTATATGACTATCTCGTAGTTTCTTAATCGCGTAGACATAAGATATGCCTCATTCAACTGCATCGGAATCATTCTGATCCCTAAAATGACTCATTTGCATACATCATCCTTTTATCTAATCTGGAAGGATTAACTAATACTCATGTAAAGTTAACGCCATTAAATCTAAACTTGGTTTCACCACTAAATAATTTTCCAACATTACCTTTGTCAAACAAGTTGTGGTATAGTAATGCTTAAAAGCATTCCCATCCACATCTCGTAGGAATAACCAAAATCAATACAAGGAAACAACAACTACGGTGGTCGTGCGCAACTCCAACTACCACCATCAATAGTGGCCAAGTTACGCATGACTCCATCGACCTACAAGGATCAAATCGTCGTGTAGGATACACGATTCTCAAATCCGATGACTAAATCGTTAATTAGTCTAGCAACTTAATCAAAATTCATACAATTCATACCAAGTATGAAATTATCGTCGTCTCCACACACTGCATCCCCTTTACTCTACGATGATATATATTAATCATCACAATGACAATGATAATTGTATGACACCATGTCACTACAATATCAATACTCGATCGTAAATCAACCTTAGAGTATACAGTGTCTTTGGATCTAAATAGATCATCTATCCATAACAAGAGGATATTTACTTTCACAATATCGCATTCCATCATCGATAATCGATGCATAATTTCAAAGGTTCATTTCTCTTTCAATAGAGTTAGGATCTTCTCGAGGAGGAATCTTTGGGATAGATAAATATCCCTTAATCTCTCCTATAATCGCGATTTACGTGCTTCTAGTTTCTATAGTGTTTAACAAATCGATACGAACAAAATTATCACCGATAGGATCTTGATATCGGAACTATTTCGCAATCATTTCTATCGTCTACTCCACTTTGCTAGCGACAAGCCTAGAGTTCATCCAAAATTACATCCGTAGGCTCTCGGATTATCGCACATCGAGATAGCATATCATACCATAATCTCCAACAATTTGACCATCAGTAAGGATATGTCTATAGTAAAAGTATGTCTATCAAAGTCTAAGGGTATCCCTTGACTTCTTAATTAGTCACATCTCACGTGGTAGAGATACCCACCCACAAGTCGATGTAAAGGAACCTTCTAATCCAGCGAGAATGTTCTAGATCACGGATACCGTAACTACAAGCATCTCTCAATATATTAACCTAAAGGGTAAACTAAAGTAATACCACTGAACAATCAGTATCCATCGATCCGATTCAAAGGCTCCTCACGAGTCTCGGCCTTTCTCCGAAGAGATCGATCAAGCGATCGTGATACCGTCGCATTTCTGACAATGAATGATCAGGATTTTTCCTAGATCATTTGATCTCATCACTTAATCCTACAGTGCTGTAGAATCTCTTGAATAAATCGACCATGTCGTATACTCTCTCTCTCTGTACTAAGCAAAAACATCACGGAGGTAATTGTTTTGTTGTTTGTCTCTTGAGTCTTCTACAATGTCTTACTGTTAATACGTGTCTTTGATCTCTCTTGAAGGGTAATATCGAGGAACTTCGACCATGCACGAGGTAGTAGGTTGATCTTTGATAGATAACCCCATCTTGTGATCTCTGTTCGAGGCGATGCATCTTCCTCCGGAACACCATCGTGGTAGTCTTTGAATCTTGAAGTACATCTTCTCCGTGGTTGCTCACAATAGAAGGCACGATCAATGGATATACGACTTCGCGTGTCGCGTGATCCTTCTGCACGCGCACACAATCCCTTGAAGTCTTTGTTACAATTTTCTTTGATATCCACAAGAACCTTCGATGATCTGCGATTGTCTTCTTATAATCGGAAAATAGTAGCTCAAGCCTATGACTCGATCTTGCTCCTTTATCCAACAATCGGAGACTTACTATTAAGTTGACACGTAATATTTGCTTATCGGTCTCCAACTCTTAAACCCTTATGCGAGTCATTTCTAAACTGTCTCAATCAAGCGTCTTGGCGGATCTGGTAGAAGATCGGCATCCTTATCAACTATAAGTCAATAACTCTAGGTGGCTTAAATAATCCATTCATCTTCTTGAGCTATTAGGTGGTCGTAACCTCTGTGAGTCTCACGACTCTGCCGCGATACACTATTACTAACGATCACTCTACTTGAAGCTCAAGAATTCCTAAAATCGTCCTTTGAAAGTGACACGGAAAATACTCTCTTTCTACATCACTAGACCATGATCAAGTGATATATTATTTCCCGAAGATTATTTTGCATTTACCACAAATCTGGACCCGATAATGGTATGTAAATAACTCTTCTTTCTCGGTATAACATGAGTTAAGTACTCAAAGTACTCTCAAAGTTATACAACTCATACAACTCGGATAAAATCCCTTTGAAACAACTGTAACCTAGCCTTCCGCTATCTGCATCGACAATAGTCTACTACATTCATTACCCACGGTAATGATCTTGCTGATTAGTAAATCTCTAAGGTGAAATCTATGATTTCAACAAATGTGACGACTTGACCCATATTTTCCGACTCGGTATCGATTCGGCTCTCAGGTAAATTACCTTCTCGACACAGGTTCAAGACTCACAGATTCAGTCGTTTCGTGGTCAACTCATACCCATGATTCTGAATAATAACCAACACACTACTAGGTTATTCCACAGTATAAGCATCTAAATGCATAGGCAATAAGCTGGGAGTATAAACACTAAAGGTAACTCCGGTTGGTCGTCTCGGTGGGCGACCCCTACTAAAGTCTACAGTGTCATAACTCTATGTATACACACCTCTTAGATAAATATCTACTAAACCATAAGTTTTTGAGAATTCTTACCTCGTCTTTGCTTGGAGCTCGGGCCATTGTCCATCTCATCTCAAAAACAAAACCGAATAAATCGACTCAGAATCCAAGACTCGATACAAAAAAACATTATATGGCATCGCAGAACCTTGGGCTCGATACCACTAAAGTTGTCATCACGCGAGAGCATGCCGAAGCGAAAATCAAGCGGACGGCACCTCCTCCTGCATGCGTGGCAACATTTGAGGTTAATACAAGGCCCGTAGGCCCACAATAACAACAATATATATGTATATAAAAACAAAACTACACAAGACACTGAAACAACACGACACAATACAATCCCACAGTGCATACTGGTATGACTAACACAGAACATAAAGAAGCTCGTCAAAAACGCACCAACATGCATGTACATCACATAACACAAATCCATGTAATACAAATGATAACACCAAAATCCACTCTCGGAGTTGAGATGAGATGATGCCAGGTGCTCCAAGTATCACGAAGTCTTCTACACTGTTACAGGTGAGAAAACCCAGTCATGGGTGGTGAGTAAAACTTCGAGTAATAGAAAACATGTATATATGTAATATCACATGTATTTCGACAACATAATCTAGATGTACAATGGGTATATCGGCATAGTATATAAATACAAGCATATACCATCTAATAATGAACAACATAAAATGCGGACATACGAGTACTGCTCGCTACTCGATCCAACGAACATATATCCAACATATATATATATATAGCGGAAGAGTAGATCAACTCAAAATAAACTCTATCTCTACGGTCAAGGTATCTATGGTCTATCCAACACATACGATATCGACACAATTGTATAACATATGCGAAACATGCATGAATATGATGTCCACCCAAATGCAAAGAAGCATAGTACAAACAAATGCAACATCACAATAATCGGATATATATATATATATAGTATCCATATATATATATTAATCTCAACCATCCATATATATATATATACATGCATATATGTATATATATATGGTAATATGCAAAATGCCATCGGATCTGCAATGCGGCATGCATGGTCATGTCGGCTCACCCTAAAGCTACCACGACCCGGTGTGGCCTCGGTGGCTCGAGCATGACAACTGTCCCAACTCAACACCAACCACTACTCTCGGTGGCCGAGTGGGCGATGATGATCGAGTAGCATATAAGCGTAAAGAGCAAGCTACGATGGGGGTCTCTGTGTTGGTCACTCAGGCGGTCACTACCCATGAGTGGTCGAGTACCACACCGCGAGGACTCGACCGCAAATCCAACTACCACCGTCTATAGTGATAGAGTGCGGCACCTCGATGCTCTGCCCTCACGGGTGACTCCTCCTATGAGTAACCGCAGTGGAGGCGGATATTAGCGACACTCTCAACCACAAGGGAGACCTCGTCGCGGCGTGCATGTAAATGCATGAATGCAATGTCTCACATATCGACATCCACCATAGACTCTACATTCTCTGAGAGAATCATACTAACGGATCTGCACTCTATCACTGAGAGTCGTACTCAATCGATCATAATACTCTACATCTGTAGAGAGTCATACCAATCTAAGCGACACTCTCTCTATCACTGTGAGAGTTTTACTCAACTAATGGACACACTCTCTATCACCTGAGAGTCGTACTTATCTGATTATAACAAGCTAGGACCATCGGCCCGTAGCGATACCCTAAGTATCATTCCTCTGACCATTTACACAATACATGCTCCGTGGTAACATATAACCTAAGGGTACTAGAACTAATCCTAGGTTAAAGACATTATCTACCTACGGATGACCTTTTTACCCAAAGTACAATCGAGGTTGTCATCAGGACTTTACTATTTGCACTTAACTTAAACAAATTCTAAGTTATTTACATCATCTATATGTATAACTCCTAATCATGATAAAATAAACATGATATCAACAATGGAGTTAATAGCCGATAGAAGATCAAGCATGCGATAAAAGAAGCGAGTCAGTAATATGAACACCTAACATGCTCATATCAATGACTAAATCTGAATGAAATATAACTACGGACGGTAGGAAATTACCCACTTGTTAAATAGCTTTTCGCTATCCAAGCGTCTGACATCATCACTAATCAAAGGAACAAATATTAAGTTCTATTATACAACAAGTGATCGTATCGAATGTTATATGACTTCATATCCCGATCAGTGGATCGATCTTGTTATCCACTTAACCTAATCAAGCCTTCACATCTATCCTCATTCGATTAAGCTGCGCAATTCAATTCACCCCCGATTATCAAATGCAATGAGGAATTGATCTTTCTTACGAAATTAAAGCTCCACCGGCACTAGACAATCCCTCAGCAACCTTCCCTTGGCGGCTCTCCTCCCCATCGCTCAATCCGTCGGAAAGATTGTGCTCAACCCATCTGCCATCACAAGCGAGCATCACAAATGGATCCCTTAGATCGAGTGAAAATAAAGGCAGGCGCAAAGGTATACCTGAATTCAACTTCACCGGCGACCCTCACCCTTTTTGCCTTGTCCACTGCACACAACACTTGCTCGCGGCGAACTCACGAAGGCCTCGAATCTCCGTTCGCAAGCCGCGATCGGCGGCCACAAGCTCCAGCCGAGCCGACAACTCATGATACCGATGGTGGCAATTCTGTGCCGGGATCACGAAGGAATCGCCGGATATCGAGAAGCGAGATAAAGGCTATGGCTAGGGCTTCGCGATGGCGGATCGGAGATGGCGATCACCGACGACGATGATCCAGAACGGCGGTGGTGGCGATGTCAAGGGTTGTGGTCGCTGCCGCGCGTCTTGCAGGCGGCGATCGGCCGTCTGTCTGTAGCGGCCGCGAGGCGGCGCGACGTGGGGTGCTCTGCTCGGAGATCGCAACTGCTGGTGCGTGCGTGCAGCAGAGGTTGGCCGGTGTTGCGTGCGGAGAAGAAGGCGGCGTGCGAGAACCCGAGAGGAAGAAGATGCAAGGGCTGAGGAGATCGGGATCGGGAGAAGAAAGGGGATTGCGGTGAAACTGAAAATCGACGAAAGAAAAACGGAAGGAATCAATTAATTAAACCATTTAATATATTAGGAAATTGTCTAAACAGACTTTACAAAAGCCTGTTCGCTTTATCCCCATAAAATGTCCATAAGACCTCCGTTTAATCCAGAAAAATTTCTAAAAATTTCTGAAAAAATTCCACAAGATATTTTATCAATTATCGAGGAATATATTTTATTTTATTTTATTTTTTTATTTTTTTATTTTTTTATTATTCCGGTATTTTACATTCTCCCCCACTTATAAAAATTTGGTCCCCAAATTTCGTACTAACATGCAAAAATTTACTTTAAGCAAGTTTCCGAAAGAACCACATACCTTCCTCAAGACCCGGATGAGACCATCGAGCTCGGATAGTATCTTCCGGCTCACATAGCCTCCTCCGGTATGATCTTTGTCATCCAACCTTTTACGAGTTGGATGGTTTCATCCACTCTGCGCTCCTTGCGACCCGGGCTCCACCACAGAATCACCTCGTAAGTCACAATTAGGCTAAGGTAGAATTGAACCTCTTTGAACATGATCGGATCGCGACACGTATTTCCTTAGCATATAAACACGAAATCGTTATGAACACCCGAGTGTCGAGGTAAAGTCAGCCGAAACAAGCTACACCTCCGTAATCCACGACACAAGATCTGAATAGATCCTCCAACGTCTAAATGATACACTCGAATTTGTTAAATGCATGCGTGTATGAAAACGTTGCACTATCTCGAGCTTTGTGCCCATAGTCTAGTCACGAGACTACGCAAAATCATGAGATAAATGTGAATCTATCCGATATGGTACTTAAAAGTACCCCACGCAATCGATAATCTTCGGTAACGTCGATGGTCAGTAGTATCACCCACGAATAGGAAGGAAATGAGCTATAATTGGTTAGTCGATCACAATCACAAATCACATCATGTCTTTTACGGGTTCTAGGCAACCTCGAAATCAATAGCGATATGCTCCCACTTCCATTCCGAAATTTGGAATTTTCTAGAGCAATCCAGCAAATTTCTGATGTTCAGCCTTCACCATACTAAACATCGAGCAGCAAAATCTATCATATCTCTTTTTATACCGTTCTACTAGTATAAGCATTTCAATCTCAGTACCTCCAAGTACCACCAAGGTATATAGCCCATCTCAAATGATGTGCTTTCTGTAGCAACTCTACCTTAAACATTGCAACTCCGGAACCCACTATCCTTATCAGAGATGGGGGATTATTTTCTTAAAAGAGGAGTCCATCAACCATCCAAGATACACTTCACCACACACTCTGTAAGTGCATGGTAGACTATAACGATCAATCTCCTTTGTTGCAACTGTTCGCGCTCCAGCAACTCTATAGTAGCTACCCAGTAGCTAGTTACAATCTCATGAGCATTCCTGCTCCATACAACTACAAATCCAGATAATAACTACTAAAGTCACATCATGTATATGACAGACTATCTCGTAGTTTCTTAACTGACGTAGACATAAGATATGCCTCATTCAACTGAATCATTAGATCCTAAAATGACTCATCATACATCATCCTTTTATCTAATCTGGAAGGATTAACTAATACTCATGTAAAAGTTAATGCGTCGTTTAAATTAAATATGGTTTCACACCGACCTTACTAAATAATTTCCAACATTACCTTTGTCAAACAAGTTCGTGGTATACTAATGCTTAAAAGCATCCCATCCACATCTAACAAAATCAATACAAGGAAAAATACCATCTACGGTGGTCGGTGCGCGACTCGTACCACGATCAGCGGTGGCGAGTTACGCATTAATTAGTCTAACAGCAATCAAAATTCATACAATTCATACCCAGTATAAAATTGTCGTCTCCATACACTGCATCCCTTTACTCTAAGGCGATGATATATATTAATCATCACAGCGACAATGATAATCGTATGACATCATGTCACTACAATATCGATATCGATTACTCGATCGTAAACCAACCTTAGAGTATACACGGTGTCTTTTGATCTAAATAGATCATTTATCCATAACAAGGATATTCATCACAATAACTATCGCATTCCATCATCGATAATCGATGCATACTTTCAAAGGTTCATTTCTCTTTCAACAAAGAGTTAGGATCTTCTCAAGGAGGAATCTTTGGGATAGATAAATATCCCTCAACCTCTCCTATAATCACAACTTCATTCTTCAATTTCTATAGTGTTTAACAACGATACCAACAAAATTATCACCCGATATAGGATCTTCGATATCGGAACTATTTCCGCAATCATTTGATCGCCTACTCCACTTGCCTACAGCGGCAAGGCTAGGAGTTCATCCGAAACTACATCAGTATGCTCTCGGATTATACGCACATCAGAGACATATCATACCATACTTCCAACAATTTGACCATCCGTAAGGATATGTCTCTGATAAAAGTATGTATATCAAAGTCTAAGGGTATCCCTTGACTTCTTAATTGTTGATCCACATCTCACTCACGGTAGAGATACCACGACCCACAAGTCGATGTAAAGGACCCTTCTAATCCAAACTAGAATGTTCTGAACAAAGATACACCTTAACTACAAGCATCTCTCAATATATTAACCTTGAGGGTAAACTAAAGTAATACTGAGCGATCCATATCTCGTGATCCGATCAAAGGCTCGCGGTCTCGGCCTTTCTCAGAAGAGAAGATCGGATCAGCGATCACGTGATAAAGCGTCGCATTTACGATGAATGATCCAGGATTTTTCCTAGATCATTCCGATCCCATCCCTTAATCCTCTACGAGCAGCTGTAGAATCTTGAATAAATCGACCATCGTATACTCTCTCCTACACTAAGCAAAACACATCCGGAGGTAAGCTGTTGTTGTTGTCTGCTTTGAATCTTCTAAGATGTCTTCTGGCGATGTTTGATCTTCTCTTGAAGGGAGTATCAAGGAACTTCAACCACGCACGAGGTAGTAGGTTGATCTTGATGAAATAACCCAATCTTCGTCTGATCTGCTTTATCGAGGCGGTGCATCATCCTCCGGAACACCATTGGTAGTCTTATTTGAATCTTCAAGTACACCTCCTCCTATCGGTTGCTCACAATAGCAGTTGAAGCTGCTCCAATAGATATCGACTTCACGTGTCTTCGTGATCCCGCTGCTTTCACGCACAATCCCTTCTGTCTTTGTTACGATTTTTGATATCCACAGAACCTTGGATGATCTGCGATTGGTCTTCTATAATCGGAAAAGTAGCTCAAGGCCTATGACTCGATCTTGCTCCTTTTATCCAACGGAGACTTGACTCTATTAAGTTGATGACATATATGCTTATCGGTCTCAACTCTCTTAAACCCTTATGCGAGTCATTTCTAAACTCGTCTCAATCAACGTCTTCGAGGATCTGGTAGAAGATCCGGCATCCTTATCCAACTATAAGTCAATAACTCTAGGTGGCTTAAATAATCCATTCATCTTCTTGAGCTATTAGGTGGTCGTAACCTCTGAAGTCTCACGACTACGCGATCTATTACTAACCGATCACTCTTTCTTGAAGCTCAAGAATTCCTTAAAATGTGTCACTAAAAGTGACAGAAAATACTCTCTTTCTACATCACTAGACCATGATCAAGTGATATATTATTTCAAGAAGATTTTTTACGCATTTATCACCAAATCTGGCTTGACCAGATAATGGTATGCAAATAACTCTTCTTTCTCGGTATAACATGAGTTAAGTACTCAAAAGTACTCTCAAAGTTATACAACTCGACTAACAACTCGGGATAAAATCCCTTTGAAACACATAACCTAGCCTTCCGCTATCTGCATCACAATAGTCTACAAGTCATTCATTACCCACGTGTAATGATCGACTAAACAGATTAGTGGAAATCTCTAAAGGTGAAATCTATGATTTCCAAATAAATGTGACGACTTGACCCATGTTTTCCGACTCGGTTGTCGATCGGCTCTCAAAGGTAAATTACCTTCTCGACACAGGTTCAAGACTCACAGATACAACAGGTCATTTCCGTGGTCAACTCATACCACGGTTACGAATAATAACCAACACACTACAGGTTATTCCCTGGTATAAGCATCTAAATGCATAGGCAATAAAAACTAGGAGTATAAACACTAAGGTAACTCCGGTTGGTCGTCTCGGTGGACGACCCCTACTAAAAGTCTACACAGGTGTCATAACTCTATTGTATACACCTACTGATCAAGTTTAGATAAATATCTACTAAACCATAAGTTTTTCAGGAATTCTTACCTCGTGCTGCTTGGAGCTCAGGCCGCTGTCCATCTCATCTCAAAAACCAAAACCGGATAAATCGACTCCCGAGAATCCAAGACTCGATACAAAAAAAACATTGTATGGCATCGCAGAACCTTGGGCTCTGATACCACTAAAGTTGTCACGCCCCGAGAGCATGCCAACCGAAAATCAAGCGACGGCACCTCCTGCGCGTGGCGACATTTGAGTTAATACAAGGCCCGTAGGCCCACATAATAACAATATATATGTATAAAACAAAACTACACAAGACACAGTGAAACACGACACAATACAATCTCACGACAGTGCATCGGTATGACTAACACAGAACATAAAGAAGCCTCGTAAACCGCAACGTATACATTAATATCAACATACATACATAACACAAATCCATGGAATACAAATGATAACACCAAAAATTCGGACTCGGGTTGAGATGAGATGATGCGGCGGTGCTCCAAGTCCATCAGAAGTCTACATTACAGGCGACGAAAACCCGAGTCCATGAGGGTGGTGAGTAAAACTCGGTAATAGAAAACATGTATATATGTAATATCACATGTATTTCGACAACATAATCTAGATGTACAATGGTATATCGGCATAGTATATAAATACAAGCATATAGTCTAGCGAATGAACAACATAAAATCGGACATATACGAAGTACTTTCGCTACTCGATCCAACGAACATATATCCAACATATATATATATATACAGAATAGTAGATCAACTCAAAATATACTCTACTACAGGTCAAGGTATCTATGGTCTATCCAATACATATCAATATCGACACAGTATAACATATGCATGAATATGATGTCCACCATGAATATGATGTATAAGTACAAACAAATGCAACATCACAATAATCGGATATATATATATATATATATATATATATATATATATATATATATATATATATATATATATATATATATATATATATATATATATATATATATATATATATATATATATATATATATATATATATATATATATATATATATATATATATATATATATATACATATACATGCATATATGTATATATATGGTAATATGCAAAAGCATCAGATCTGGATCGATGCATGGTCGTAATCGGCTCACCCTAAAGCTACCACGACCCTAGTGTGGCCTCGGTGGCTCGAGCATGACAACTGTCCCAACTCAACACCAACCACTACTCTCGGTGGTGGTAGGGTGGCGATGATCGAGTAGCATATAGCGTAAAGAGCAAGCTACGATGGGGGTCCCTGTGTTTGGTCACTCGCGGTCACTACCCATGAGTAATCAGTACACACCACGCGGGACTACGCGCCATCCAACTACCACCGCGTCTATAGTGATAGAGTGCGGCACCTCGATGCTCTGCCCTCACGCGGGTGACTCCTCCTATGAGTAACCGTGGAGGCGGGATATTGGCGACACTCTCGACCACAAGGGAGACCTCGTCGCCGCGTGCATGTAAATGCATGAATGCGATGTCTCACATATCGACATCCACCATAGACTCTGCATTCTCTGAGAATCATACTAACAGATCTCGCACTCTCTATCACCAGAGAGTCGTGCTCAATCGATCATAATACTCTCTATCTGTAGAGAGTCATACCAATCTAAGAGACACACTCTACATCACATGAGAGTTTTACTCAACTAATGGACACACTCTACATCACAGTGAAGTCGTACTTATCTCGATTATAACAAGCTAGGACCATCGATTAAAGTAGCGATACCCTAAATATCATTCCTCGACCATTTTACACAATACAAGTTCCGTGGTAACATACAACCTAAGGGTACTAGAACTAATCCTAGGTTAAAGACATTATCTACCTACGGATGACCTTTTACCCAAAGTACAATCGGGTTGTCATCAGGACTTTACTATTTGCACTTAACTTAAACAAATTCTAAGTTATTTACATCATCTATATGTATAACTCCTAATCATGATAAAATAAACATGATATCAAGAATGGAGTTAATAGCCAAATGATAGAAGATCAAGCATGCGATAAAAGAATAGTCAAGGTAATATGAACACCTAACATGCTCATATCAATGACTAAATCTGAATGAAATATAACACTACGGACGGTAGGAAATTACCCACTGTTAAATAGCTTAGCTGCTCGCTATCCAAGCGTCTGAGCATCTGTCACTAATCAAAGTCACGCAAGGACAACATGAACAAATATTAAGTTCTATTATACAACAAGTGATCGTATCGAATGCTATATAACTTCATATCCCGATCAATGGATCGATCTTGTTATCCACTTAACCTAATCAAGCCTTCACATCTATCCTCATTCAATTAAGCGCAATTCAATTCACCCCCGATTATCAAGTACAAAGAGGAATTGATCTTTCTTACCAGTGAAGCTCCACCGGCACTAGACAATCCCTCAGCAACCTTCCTTGGCGGCTCTCCTCCCCATCGCTCAATCCGTCGGAAAGATTGTGCTCAACCTCTGCCATCACAAAGCGAGCATCACAAATGGATCCCTTGAAGATCGAGTGAAAATAAAGGCAGGCGCAAAGGTATACCTAAATTCAACTTCACCGACGACCCTCCCCTTTATCCCTTGTCCACACGCACACAACACTTGCTCGTGAGAACTCACGAAGGCCTCGAATCTCTTGTTCACCGCCTTGATGGCGGCCGCAGCTCAGCCGCGACCGGCCAAGCCAACTCATGATCTGAAGCGATGGTGGCAAGTTCTGCTGTCGGGATCACGAAGGGCGCCGGATATCGAGCGAGATAAAGGCGTGGCTAGGGCTTGGCGATGGCGGTCGGAGATGGCGATCACCGGACGGCGATCAGAAAGCGGTGGTGGCGGTCAGGTTGTGGTCGCTTCGCCCGCGTCTTGTGAGGCGGCGATCGGCAGTCTGTCTTGTAGCGGCGCGCGAGGCGGCGCGACGTGGGTGCTACTGCTCGGAGATCGCGCTAACTGTGCGTCGTGCGTCTGCGTGGAGGTTGGCGGTGTTGCGTCGGAGAAGAAGCGGCGTCGAGAGCAGAGAGGAAGAAGATCTGGTGAGAGATCGGGATCGGGAGAAGAAAGGGGATTGCGGTGAAACTGAAAATCGACGAAAGAAAAATGGAAGGAATCAATTAATTAAACCATTTAATATATTAGGAAATTGTCTAAACAGACTTTACAAAAGTCTGTTCGCTTTATCCCCATAAAATGTCCATAAGACCTCCGTTTAATCCAGAAAAATTTCTAAAAATTTCTGAAAAAATTCCACAAGATATTTTATCAATTATCGAGGAATATATTTTATTTTTATTTTATTTTATTTTTTATTATTATTATTCCGGTATTTTACACGTCCTTTTATCAAATGTGAGCCCTCGGAAAAGCGGTGGGATAGGATCAAGTGGCGATGCTCCAAGTCCATGTCGAAGTCTTCTATCTGTCACCTGATCCTATCCCACCGCTTTTCTGAGGGTTTTATTTCCTATATCGCATGTATCTTCATATGTGTAAAATATCGAAAATAATAATAATAATAATAAAAATAAATAAATAAATAAAAGATATCCTTGTCAATTAAGGAATTATCTTATAGAACTTTTCAGGATTTTTTTTTGAAATTTTTCTTAAATTAAATGGAGTTTCTACGGTATCTTTAAGGAAAGATTTAATAGACTTTGAGAAAGCCTGTTTGAATTGTCTGCTTATGAGGTTTTAAACCCGATCCGCTCAATGCCAAACCCGACCCATCCCCTTAAGCATGCATGCTGTTTCTTTTTTCCGCGAATCCCCTTCTCCCCATTTCATCGCCGCGCGACTCATCTTCCCGATCGTTTTTTTTCTTTCTTCCGCCGCGATTTCCCTCATTTCACGATCTCGCGACTTATAAAATATCGGAAAAAAATAATAAATAAATAAATAAATAAAAAAAAAAAAAGATATCCTTGTTAATTAATGAATTATCTTATAGAACTTTTCAAGAATTTTTTTAGAAATTTTTCTGAAATTAAATGGAGTTTCTACGGTATCTTTAAGGAAAGATTTAATAGACTTTGAGAAAGCTTGTTTGAATTGTCTGCTTATAAAGTTTTAAACCCAATCCGCTCAATGCCAAACCCGACCCATCCCCTTCCTAACGCACGCGACTGTTTCTTCTTTTCGCGAATCCCCTTCTCCCCATTTCATCACCGCGCGACTCATCTTCCCGATCGTTTTTTTTTCTTTCTTCCGCCGTGATTTCCCTCATTTCACGATCTCGTGACTTATCTTCTCCCCCCCCCCCCGGCGCGACGCCACACTCGAGCTCGCCCCTCTACAGTCGCCATGCCGATCGCTGCCCCATCACAGTTGTCGCGGGCGACAGCTTCGTCGTTGCCTTGTTCCTCCTGATCTCGACGACAGCAAAGAGTCGCCGCAGTTGGCGACCTTCATGTGCTCACCGCCATCTCCCGTGCCCTAGTTCCCATCCGTCGCCCCTTTCGTTAACACCGCAAGTGGCATCGTCGGCCGCAAGCAATGCCGACCACAACGCACCCCTCTTCGATCGCCGGCGCCCCAAGTCAGCCTCCACGCCCGGATCGGCCATCGCCACGCCCTGCATTCTTCTTGCCAGCCGCGAGTCGGTTGGTGATGGAGTCGTTCACTTCTTCTGCTTTCTCCCGATCGAGCAGATCACCCCCCATGTCACCGATTGCAATCCTCGCCGGCTTCTTCCTTGTTTCGGTGTGAGATCTTCAATCCCTCAAGCTTCCTCTTCGATTCTGATTTGGAGATCCACCTCGAAGCTTACTCGTCAGATCTCAAGCGCTGCCTCAGTTAGATCTCAGGAACTGCCAAGGTCATTGGTTCTTGCAGCGAAAAATTGTGCGTTCGTCGTGGCTGGGAAGAACACAAGCAACTAGTGGATCACTGCTGTGCTTGCAGCACTGGCGATCGTTGCCGGTAGCCACGACAACCTGATCTTGGTTAGATCTTCACTGCAAGGAGCTGCATTGGTCATGAACAACGACACCAGCCATGAACAGGCTCTATTGCGAGGACTCGGAATTGCCATTGTGATCAGGAAGCACGGCACAGTTGTAGTTCACGACGATTTGAATGCTCCGATCGGCAGATCCAGGGGAGGAAGGGTGTGAAGAATTACTTGTGGATTCTATGTGAGGTAAATTTAGATTTGAACATGATATAGTAGTTTATGATTTATTGGCAGTTAATCTAGTATTGATTCAAGAATAAATGGTTAAAAGGAACCTAGTGAGGAAAATGTAATCTAGGTATTAAGGATGTGATCTAGATCTATTGCTAGTTTACTATGGGTTCCATTTGTGAATATATATATATATATATATATATATAGTGTTTGGGTATCTTAGAGATGACCGTGAATTATATGAACCCATAAAAAGGAATGATTAGTAGGGGTTAACTAATCAGAGTTTGGATTAATTTAGGATTATGCTAGAGACCTATTGATATGCATATTGTACGTTGCAGGATTTTTGGTTTGAGACACTCACGGACATGAAGACGATTGGTGTCATAAAGTAGGTGGGTAATTTTCTACCTGGTCCGGTAGATGTAATTGCATTCAGATTTAGACATAGATATGAGCATGTTATATGTTCATATTATCTTGACCCTGCTCTTATTATCTTATGCTTGAACTTATCGTTGGCTATTAATTCCATTGCTGCTATCATGTTTATTGTACCATGATTAGGAGTTATACATATAGGTGATGTAAGTAACTTAGAATTTGTTTAAGTTAAGTGAAAATAGTAAAGTCCGGATGACAACCTGATTGTACATTGGGCAAAAAGGTCATCCGTATTTAGATAATGTCTTGAACCTAGGGTTAGTTCTGGTACCCTTAGGTTGCATGTTACCATCGCCCATGTATTATATAAATGGTCAGGGGAATGATACTTAGTGTGTCGCTACGGACTGGTAGTCCTAGCTTGTTATAATCAGATGAGTACGACTCTCTACAGGATAGAGTCGTCCATCGATTGAGTCACGACTCTCTACGAGGATAGAGTCGTCGATTAGATTGGTATGACTCTCTACAGAATAGAGAGTATTATGATCAGTTGAGTACGACTCTCTGCATGATAGAGAGTGCGTTGATATGATTAGTATGATTCTCTGTATAATAGAGAGTCTATGGTGGATGTCTGTATGTGAGACATTGCATTCATGTCATTTGCATGCACGCTGGCGACGAGGTCTCCCTTGTGATTGAGAGTGTCGTCAGTCATCTTGCCTCCACAGTTACTCATAGGAGAAGTAACCAGTGTGAGGGCAAAGCATTGTGGTGCCGCACTCTACCACTATAGACGGTGGTAGTTGGATTTGCGTGTCGTAGTCTGCGTGTGTGGCACTCCACCACTCATGGGTAGTGGTGTCGGAGTGGCGGGAGGACCCATCGTGTAGCTTGCTCTTTACGCTTATATGCTACTCGATCATCTTGCCCCCTCGGCCACTCAGTAGTGGTTGGTGTTGAGTTAGGGATAGTCATGCAGAGCCACCAGAGGCCATACTAGGGTCGTGGTAGCTTTAGGGTGAGCCGACATGACCATGCATCTTTGCATTAGACTTATGGCATTTTTGCATATTGTCATATATATACATATATGTATGTATATATATATATATATATATATGGATGATTATGATTAGTATACATATATAGATGCAGTCTATATAAGTATGTTTATTGTGATGTTGCATTTGATTGTACATCATATTCATGCATGCTTCTTGCATATGTTATACTGGTATGTGTTGGACAACCCATTAGATACCTTGACCTGTAGCTTGAGTATATTGTGAGTTGATCTTACTCTTCCTGCTATATATATGTTGGATATATGTTCAGGTTGGATCAGAGTAGCGTAGCAGACTTCAGGTATGTCTGCATTTTACGTTATTCATTCAGTTAGACTGTATATGCTTGTAGTTATATACTATCTTGATATACTGTTGTACATCTAGATTATGTTGTCGAAATACATGTGATATTACATATATACATATTTTCTATTACCTGCTGAGTTTTACTCACCCCCCCAACGGACCACAGGTTTTTCGCCCGAGTAGCGGTAGTTGACCGTGATGGACTTAGAGCACATTGGTGCATCGTCTCATCTCTCAACTCCGAGTCAGATTTTTGAGTCTTCCGTATGTTTTGGTTATGTATTTTGAGTTTATCGTGGTGTTGTGTGTTATGTGATGTACGCACATGTTGGTGCGGGTTTTGACGAGGTTTCTTTATGTTCTAGTGTTAGTCATACCGGTATGCACTCTGCGATTGTATTGTGTTGTTTCCATTTGTGTTTCGTTATGTTGTTATGTTGTTATATATATATATGTTGTTATTGTTGTGGCCTACAGGTCTTGTATTAACCCGAAATGTTGTCACGTACAGGGGAGGTGTTGTCCATTTGATTTTCGGCTCGGCATGCTCTCGGGGCGTGACAATATGGACTTCTGTTGTTATTGGAGATAGTGTTGTGTTTCCTTTTCCGGTATTCAGTATGTGATTTTGTTTTAGTATGGATAGATATATCGGTATACGATTGTTGTTGAGTTTATATTTTTCATTGTGTTGTCTTCCGCTGTTGATGATATACATTTTCCATATGTATTATGTTGGCTGCGAATATTTGTACCCGTATTGGAATTGTCATAAAGGGGTGTCGTCCGTTGGCCGGACAGAGTCTACCTCGGGGCGTGACAATGTGAGTTAGCACTACGAGCACACACACAAGGATTTAATCCACCGTAGATTGAAATCTCTAGCTCAACCCAGCGGCAGCCTTCTTCCTCACTCACACACAATCGGCACAACAACACTTAGATCAACCTGCATACTCACAGATCTAACTTCACCACAACTCCACAGCTCACTTCAATTGCATCACCAACACATTCTACAGCCATGGCAGCTCCACCCCAACAGCCCGATCGATCAACAATCCACAACCTCCAATCATCCACAAGATTAATTAAAGGAAATCGAATTAAACAACCCTTAACCAAACTGTAATGGCAGCTTACCTCAAGCTCCATCCACCACAGCCAATCAACTCAAAATTAACCGAGACACTAACCATGATCTCACCACAAATAGAACAAAACACAATCTCTAGAAACCACCACCCAGTGCAGTAATTAACAGATGACAACAATAGGTTGAATCAATCTTACCAGCTCGAAATTTCCATCGGCAATCACCTCCTCCTTTAACCTCTGTTCACCGGCGAAATCCCAGCTCTAACACTGCCAAACACCGATCTGAGCTAAAACAAAGCACCCACAGCTAGATCTGAAGGAAACAACGATTGAAACCTAACCCCAAAAAGCCGCAATACCTGGATTGGCAGCTCATTGCCATGGCGACAACACCACCAGTTCGCTGAAGGAATCGCCGAGATCCCCAGGCGAGAAACCCACTGATCTTCGCCCGAATATCAACCTAGGTGACGCCGCCATCGAGCCGCTCTCACCGGGATGTCGACGAGCTAGGATCTAGCGACGGCAGAAGCAGAGAGGAAGAAATCACGTGAGGAAGAAATCGGCGATCGTGATGGGAAAGATGAGGCTGTGATCGTGTTTTTCGGCTTTTAAATGGCGTTCACGTTTTGGTTCAAGCGAACCGGTTCAAGCCAACCGGTTCAATTAAATGCAACCCTAATTAACCTTAGCCCTTTGATTAACCCAATTAACTACTTAAAGGGGTTAATCCCTATATTTAATTTTTTTTTTCTATCTTACAAGCATAATGAATGTACATCAAATTTGATTGGTTTGTTACTTTTTTTATTCGATATCATAATATCAGATGAAATATTTTCCTTATAAAATTTTGCAGCTTCACTTTCCTCTTTACATTATATCATAATGTACATTGAAAAAAATATGGAATCATCGCATTAGTGACCCCTCTCAATTGCTCCTAATCGAAGAGGGAGATAAATCGAACGGGGTACGAGCATTGACTACCTCAACAGACTTAAACGTCCTAAGAGACCAACTTCAATTTAGAGAAAAGTCCATCAATACGCCATAGCTAGAGATCGACTTTGAAATTCTTGATTACCTACGTAAATACTCTACTACTGTATCATGGTCCGAGGACTATTATATCTTACATCGAAGATATGAACTTAGGTGTCACTGCCCAAACTTTATTGAACCATGCTTAGACTAAGATGAGAAATAACTCTAAAGGTGCATTGCTCTTTTGATGGTCTTATTTGCTATCCTTTTAATCTATTGAATAATTTTTAGTATTTTATAGTTTTTGATTTGTCATTTAATTTTCTATTGGCAAACTAATATTGTGAATCTCAAATAAAAACAGAATAGTTAACTGGCACAACTATCCTCTGTAGATCAACAAATAGAAAGCTACAAATTAGGTTTAAGTATGTGAAATGGATGATGTTGAATTTGGTAACAAAAAAGATCACTTAGATATTAAAAGAACACCAATTAGAGTTGTGTGACAGAGATATCCCTGATCTTTAAAATATTTGTTCCTTTTAAATTTGAATTCTAGTCTTTTTATTTATTTATCCATGTTTACTCTTTTATATTAATTGCATATATTATTAGAGCTTTCAATTTGGATTGAACTTGTCGGATTGGTCTGCTCCGCAAAATAATTTAAACGAGTTGAATTAAATTTTATCAATCCATCATCTGACGAGCCTAAACAGATCAACTCATACAGGTTATAGGGCAAGACTAGTCGGCCCACCGATGGTCTTAAGTTAGCTTGCGGGTTGAGAAAGTTAAAATTCCTTCTCTTTCTAGTAAATATTTTATATTTTGTACGTGTATTTATTATATTAAGTGAATTTAATTTAATTTATCATATTAATTAATAGGAGAAAGTAATGTCTCTTCTTAAATTCTTATTTCTTTCAAATGTAATTATTTTGGTTATGTACAAGTGACACTTCAAGATAGCATTTTGAAAGAAAGTAATAGAGTAATTTTAAATATTTTTTATTTTTTTATGGTTCGTAGGCGATCCATCTAATCTGCAATCTATTTTAAATTGAAAATTTTTCAATCCGTCGAAAAGGCTGACCGATCTGTCCCTCTCCACTAAATATTGAGTTTATGACAGATTGGTATGTCTCGCGGTGAATAAGTATGTATCATTCAACGGTAAATTGGATGAAAATTTGGTTACAAATTATATTTATCATTCAATTTTAAATTGGATTAAAATAGGAACAATTGCATGATGAAATCTTATCGACTCAATTATAAATTTAATTTTTAAATTATTAATTTGGAATCATATTGTTGTTTTGAAATTGAGATTCTTTCAAGAAAATTAAATTTATTTCTGAGTTTCTTCAGTAATAAAAAATTATAAATGGTTATAATTAAATTTTTTTAACGTGATAACTATCTTGTTCATGCCAAGTCCATTATAATCGCCTCAGCTTAATGAAAAATGGTAAAACACGGAATGAAAAGGTAATACAATTGAACTTCAATCAAAATTTAGTACTAAAATACAGTTAGATGTTTGCGTATCTATTAAATATAAAAATTTAATATTTAACTAGATAATAATACTTTAGAAAAGGTGTCATATATCCCTATGTTTTCTAATTTCGTTTAATTTAAAATATTTATTAAATTTTTTTTATTTAAATTCCTCGTAAGTTAATAATGACTTCGACTCATTTTTATGAATAAAATAATAGTACTAGTTACAGGATGTTTTGACAATTTTGAAATTTTAAGGAGGCATTTTGGAAAAACCGTTCTCCTTCGTCTCGAAGAAAAGAAAATCTCGTATTAAGCCTCTCCTCTGCTCTTCTCTCTTTCACATCCATTCGCTTCTCCCTCGTGTGTCGATCGCTATGCAGGAAACGGAGCTTCATGATCTCTCCGACGATTCGGATTATGCTGCTGCTTCCCGACACGCTGTACGAATCAGGCGATCGATCTCCCGCCCATTTTCTTGTTGTTTCTGTTATCGTGTTCTTGTTTGATGTCTTCTTACTTTTTTTTTTTTAAATGGAATTAGGGTTCTTCGAGCATTATAAGGAACGATTCGGGGAAGAGCATCACTAGTGAGTCTGGGCCATTGGAGGTCGTTTATTCGAAAGATAACGTTGCGATCCACCCCACACAGTACGCCTCAGAGCGCATCGGCGGGCGCTTGCTGCTTTTCAAACAAGGGTCATCCTTGTTCCTAGTAATACTCCGTCCTCTTTACTGACTTGTGGCTTTGTATTGCATGATACTTGTTGTTGCTTTTAATTTTCGTTGGCACATCCGTTTTAGTCGTGGATACCTTATAAGCCAAGTACTGATGCGGAGGATGACTCTTTGTGGCAAGGTTCAAGCTCTATATCAAAGGAGAAAGGTGAGTTTAGTTGTTGTTTCCACTGAAGAATGGAAAATGTAGTTGTATTTTCTGTGTACTTAAGCTCTATGTTATACTGCCATGTAGTTCGGAATCTGTACACTGTTAAGTTACTTCCCCTAATTGATGTGCACTCCATTCGAAGGCACGCTCCAGGTCTTGGCTGGCAATATATAATCGTGGTTCTTTCATCAGGTGAATTTGTTACCTACGTTATTTTCGTTAATCTGTGACTATGGACGTAACTTTTTTCTTGTATTGAGAAAAACACCTTAACTGATTCCACACAACGTTATTTAATTGTTTCATGTATCTGTGACTGCACATTTGTAGGGCTTGCATATCCACCTTTTTACTTCTACAATGGTGGGGTTCGTCAATTTCTCGCTACTTTGAAGCATCATGTTTTTATCGTGAGGTTGGTTGTTTTTTCTTTGTTACTTGATTGCCATCATTTTTTTCTTCTCTTTAATCTTTTATCTTTTCTTTATTTGTAGTAACTAACTATAATGAGTTGTGCTAATTATTGACAATGAAAGACACAATTCTTCCTTTTGTTGAAGTAATGAAGTATGCCTAGTGATTTCCTTAAAGAAAGACACATGGGAATTAAGCAGCAACAATAACAATAACCAAAGTTTATCGCACTAGATGGGGTTGACTATATAAATCCTTTTATGCTATTAGATTATATTCTTTACTATATCATCATTTATATTTAAATAAATTTTATTTTGTTTTATCATTATTAATCAAGTCTTCTTTGACCTTCCTCTCTCTCGTTTGATGTGCATATTTGTTGTAATCTCACATCGCCTAATTAAAGCATTTATTGGTCGTTTAAGTTCATGTCGGTATCATTTTAAATGTGACTTCCAAAATTTTCCATCAATAGATGCAATCTCGATTTTTCTCTAATATTCTCATTTCTTATCGTGTCCATTTTCGTATATTCGCACATCCACTTTAATATTCTCATCTTTGTGACTTTCATCTTCTGTTCATGTACTTGAGTTATAGTCCAATATTCAACTTTATATAACATAGCACGTCTAACCGCTATTTTTGTAAAATTTCCTTTTAAATTTTAGAGGTATTTTACAATCACAAGAACATATGATGTTTTTTTTCTATTTGAACCATCCTATTTATATTCTAAATAAGACATCTCTCTCAATCCCTCTATCCTTTTGCAAAAATGATCCTAAATATTGGAAGTTATCAACTATAGACAACTCATCATTATCTATCTTAACCATTATCTCATTACGTCTAATATTGTTAAATTTAAATTCTATATATTTTATTTTTACTCTGCTAAGGCTAAAACTTTTCACTTTTAGAATTCACTCTTTCACATGTCTCATCTACTAAAAGAATATTATCTACAAATAACATTTAATATGGTATCATAAATTGGATGTGTTGAGTGAGTTCATCCATGATTATGTAAGGGGCTTAAGTTGATCCTTGATGTAATCTTATTTTTATGAGAAACATTTCAGATAATCCATTCGAAGTCTTCACTCTTGTCATTACATCCTCATGCATACCTTTAATTATTTTAGACAGTGTATTTCTGAACTAAGCATGGAAAAAAAATTGCATTTAACCACCAATTGTATTTATTGTTAGGCCTTTGTTTAGGCAAAGTACTTGTGTGTTGTAAATGTACTAGCACTGTTGGCTAATGTTGTGCCTGTTCGTTTCATGAGTTGCATTGCAGCAGCTGGTTTATGAAGCACTTTGATGTATTTATCAAAAAAGCTGAACAAACACCTATATCTCGTGGCTATTATACACCTTCAGTTCTGATAAAGCATTGCTTGTTACTGTGAAAGAATAGAAATCAGATATTCACTTGTATCATTCACAAGGCTATGCAAGTTACATTTGAAATATCTTACAGTGTAATTTTGTGCATGCTGCTTTTGTGTAACTTGGTTTTCTACTTAGCTTATGGTGTAAATGATGTTTTCAGGTCTGTTGATGATGCAAATGTTTTTCTTGTTAATGATTTTCAGGACCCCTTCAGGTTTGTCCTGCTGTCGAACTACTAAATTAATTGTTTATATTTTTGATAAATTCCTTGGTTTTGCTAGTCATATACCTGTTAGAATATTTTTCATCTTAACAGTTATGGCTTAGAAGTTGGCATCATTCATATCATTCTTGTAATGGAGCGTATCTGACCCACTTGAGCTGCATTACTTGGATATATCAAATTAAGAAACCACCACTCCATTTTAAATGTATTATTCCCTTTTTTATTTCTTATTTTAGGTTAGTCTATTTGATTGTCTTTTTTTTTTTGGCAAGTCTTAGCCATCTAGACAATTATTCATTAGCTAAGAAAACTTTCTTTCCTTTTAGCTAATTATTTTTACTCTCTTTATCACTTTCTTTTATTTTAATCTCTAATTACTTTTCTCTCATAAGAGACAATTTCAATCTCCCACCCTAAGTTAAAATTATGCTGCATGACTAATGTTATTGAAGATTTACTTTGCTGAAGTGAACATCTATACTTTTGTCAGCTTTATATATATCACTGCTGGCTTTTACAGAGAACTCTTTCATCTCTAGAGCTTCCAAGGGTTATCTCTGTTGCCAATAGAGCATCCTTGCACAAACCAAGCAATTCATTTTCTTCGCTTGATGATTCAAAGATAGTAAATGGAACTACCTATGGTGGCATATCTTCCAGTATTCCTGAGTATAGAGGGCACCAAAAAGTCTCATGATCCTGCTCGAGATATCTCAATTCAAGTCCTCGAAAAATTTTCTCTAGTCACCAAGTTTGCCCGAGAAACAACTTCTCACCTATTCCAAGAAAATCATGGTGATTTCCTTAATACTCATCATAAAAAACAAGTCAAGCATGGATCTATGAATCCAGCAACTAGCTCAGCTGATGATGAGAAGAAAACTACAAATATGGTCCAGGTGGATTCAGATCCCTTGGAGGTGAATCACTTAAACTATGCCCATTTATATTTCTGTATATTCAACAAAATAGTTGTGCTGCAAATAACGTTGTAGCTAGTTTATGAGTCAATAGTTTTCTACTTGACAAGAAGTACGTCATTGTCATCTTTATATTTCATTTTATTTACACGACCATTTTTGAGTTATATTGTTTCTGTAAATTAATATCAAAATCTTACATTAAGCATTTTCCAAGTTTTTAGGGATTGCATATATTATTAAGAAACACAATTGTTCACGTAACAATGTTTATTTGTTACTAGAGAATGGTGCAAATGCATCAATTTTCTTGGTGTAATAATAGATTGGTTGACCAAACCTTTTGATTGTTGGTAAACTCTGTAAGCTATCAAGGAAATTATAAATAGCATCATTATCTATCTCACTGAAATTATAAATCAGAATTGATTATCTAGATCTGCTTTCATAAACTCAGGTTCCTTGTAGTTCGTGCTTGTAACAAACTCTGGACTGACTTCTTTTGATCTAGCAGGATTTTTTTTTTTCACTTCCATCTTATGTCTTAGCCAAAACCAAGAAGAAATTTGATTTGGATTTCCTCAGATGATGTCTAGTATCTGTATTGAGTATTTTTACACTTGATTACCCCAATTGTTATGCCAACCTTGAGCAATCACATACATCAGTCACTTATTTCTAACAGCTTATAAATTTACGGCCAGTTGTCTCATTTTTTCATCATCATATTCAAATTAGGTTAATCCCAACTATTTGTGATTGTGTGTGTGTTTTTACCCTCCATTTAGTTGGTTGCAGTGCTATATCACTAATCACTATCATATCAATTTAACAACTTTTTGGTAATTTAGAGTTTTCATTTATCACCCTCTGCCTCCTACATCTTAAACTATGCTCAACTGAATTTGTTTAATAGATACTATTAAGCATCTGAAGGGCAGTGTTGACACAATGGTAAAGTTGTTGTCTTGTGACCTAGAGGTCGTGAGTTCAAGTCCTGAAAATAACCTCTTGCAAAGTAAGATAAGACTGCATACAATAGATATTTCCCTAGGACTTCGTATGACAAGAGCTTCATGTACCGAGCTGCCCTTTTATACTATTAAACATCTTTTAGTTTGCCCATACTCCATATTACCTCAATCTGTTTTCTCCCAATTTACTATCCATGTGTGCTGCTCTTAATTTCGCCCGGGTAATAGTATTTTTTTATATAACTTTTGCTAATACCACATATCGATCTTAGGGTTCTCATCCTTACTACTTTTTTTTTTAATTCCTGTACATGTTTTTTTTCCACGATGCAACATACCGATACATAATGTATTATAAGTCATATTATAATCTAATTTTTTTGCCTTTTATCTTTTAACTTGTGGGGCACATTTTAATTTCCTTAGACTCCAAAAGTCTTCTCCAATCTCCATCTCAACAACTGACTTTTTATCTATTAATGATGTCTTCATCAATATCTCCTTATTATTTTACTCCGCTATGGTATTGGAGTTTAGTTTTTTTACATGATTAATTTGTATCTTTGCAGTTTGAGAAGCTACCTCTGATTTGGGGAAAACAAAGAAAAGCTTCCTTGTCCCTTGAGGAGGTATGTCATAGTATTTACCTTTGAGTGTCATGTTCTTCCATGGTACTTTTGCTGAAAGTTGATCTGTTTAAGATGTGGTGTATGAACAAATTATTGTATTGGCATTTTTTTCCCTTTTCATGGGATCTTTTGTATTGCTAATCTTTATAACCCTCCATTGTCATATAAAATTATTTTCTTCTTATATTGAGCTTTGTTATTAGTTTTTTTTCTCTCCCCTTAACTAGTTGGCACATCATCCTCCCTTCCTCACCCACCAAACCTCATGTTAACCTGATTGCAACTCAAGTGTCCAGTGTGATCACAAAGTTCCACTTGGCTGTGAATTTGACCAGGAGACAAGTGTTCAGTGTGTTATGGAACATCCAACTATGAGCCAGGAATGTCCATTTGCTTGTGTATCATAACTTTTGTGTGGATGATGATTCCTTGTGACCATGATTGGTTTAAAGCCACCAATATGCCTTTTGGAACAAAATTTGTCTCAACATTTCCAACTACTTTCTATGATGATAAACATTTCCCTGTCTACTTGCGAGAAAATCTACATCATCTTGAAGAATCTCCTCTAGACAAAAAGGATTTCTCATACAGTTCTTGGAAGTGCTACTGCTAACTGCTTATTTTGTAGCATAGTATTTATTATAAGTGCCAGTATTAACTTTGATTCAATTATTATATAAGCTTTTCTAATTTTCTTTCAAGAAAACAATGTGTTTTACATTATATGTAATTTCTTCACTCTTTGGCAAGAAGATTGGTCTTTCCTAGAATATTTTGCCAAATTTAAATGCAAATGAGATGAGTTCTCTGTTTTTCATACTGTGTTGGTAATATTAAACACTGGAAACAACAGCAGGGCTTCTGCTTGTCAAATTTCCTTTTGGACTCAATGAATCTTATAGTGTTGAGTTGCTTCTTGGTGCTGCTAACCTAAATTAGAGAAGGTCTTATATTGGATTCTTTGAGTCACTCTTGAGTACACCATCTGGTCCTTTTTCTTCTGGTCCTACTGAATCCTATGTCCTTGCCGTGGTGGGGGCATCCAGTGCTCATGACAGCTGGGCCACAGATGCTGAAGAGGTCACGACTGAGCTGTTTATCCTTAGCCTCCATATATTTATTAGCATAGCCAATCACTAGTCCGGTTGATGCTGAGAGAAATATGATTCTCTCTCTATTGTTCCTGTAGATGATTCAACTGGCTTCTCCTTTTGTCACTCCAATTATTATTACTATTTCTTCTGCAGAATATGAGTGATGTATTAAGACTGAAATCATTTACTAAATCTTCAGCTTCAACACTGGTGATTTACATGGTTATATGTATATGGATGAGGGATAATGGTGATTTTTTTCTTCTGAAAGTGAAATATGCATGTTTAGTGTACAAACTATCCCTTTATTTGCTTCAGTTTGTACATACCATCTATTCTGGTCGAATTTGTGCAAGTTTTCTCTAGGTTAGGTTTTTTCTGTCAGGTAATCTTAAAATTCTTGTGTCAGTGGACATCTTTCTTTGACTCTGAGGGACGGATTATTGATTCAAAGGCACTAAAAGAGAGAATATTTTATGGTGGAGTTGAACACAATCTACGAAAAGAGGTCTGTTACTCACCTATAAATGTACCTTAATTTAAGACATGAAGCTGTTTATGAATACTTGGCATTTACAACTGGAAATGCAGGTATGGAAATTCTTGCTCGGATACAATGAATATGATTCAACATATGCTGAGAGAGAATACCTTGCTTCAGAGAAGATGCATGAGTATCAGATTTTAAAATCTCAGTGGCAGGTATTGGAGGATTATTATTCTTTTAAATGTTCTTTTCATTTTCTCTGCTGCTATGGTTAGCTCACCAAATATATAACTTAGGCTTCTCATTAAATTGTGTTTGCTATCATCAATATGAACCAATCTAACCTATAATTTATTTTTGGTTTTCCGATCATTGGATGAAACAGTATAGTAACCATAGATTAAGTATAGCACTTTTATTTGCATATTCTCCACTATGAAAACGTCATTCTCACTAATTTATCAGTTTTAGTTGTTTTCTAAATCATGATTGCAAAGATTGATTTGACCAATATGTGCCAACTGTATTGACCTGATGAAAGACCAGGATTTGGAACCTTCTACTCAGTAGTATTGATGCAAAGCAACTCAACTATTTGTGGAAACTAATACCAGACTACCATCTAAAACCTTTGAATTTTGTAAATAGAATAGTAGTATCTGATTGTTTTGAAATTTTGATTCGTACCATCATTCTCCAATATTGTCTATGTAGAATTATTCCTCACAAATTTGGTAGTCGGTACCAAACTACATCTAGCATTTTTGCTCATGAATCCTAATTTACAGTGAGGAAGCTTAGATATCTTGTTTTTTGCTTCTTTTTATTTGGTCTTTTTCATTTCATCCTATACCAAATGCTTCGGTGGTCTAGGATCTTTATGCTGGCAGTATATATGATACCTGGGCCCTGGGAAAAAGAATTACAAACTTATTCTTAGTCTAGATGTCATATTTGTTTACTTATTAAAGTCTCCTTTTTTGTGAGAAGTGGGGAAGGGTGAATTGGTAGTCTTTTTTATTATTTTATTTTGTACTTTGCGATATTTTGTGCAGACGACAAATTGTTAAGACTTATCCTGCTTGTCAACATTGACTTGGTGCTTTTATGTAAAATATCTTTAAGACTAATCTATTTGTTACATTTGCAGAGTATCTCAGATGCACAAGCCAAAAGATTTACTAAATTTAGGGAGCGGAAAAGCCTAATTGACAAGGATGTGGTAGAAATTATTATCTGACCTTTTTACTCTTCATTATTTAATTTAATTCAATTCAGCATACATAAAATTAGTGCATCTTCAGTACCCTTACCATGTGTATGGCATTGTCAAGGTGAGGACAGATAGACATGTTGCTTACTTCGAAGGGGACGACAATCAGAATGTAACAGTTTTGCGTGACATACTGTTGACATACTCGTTTTACAACTTCGACTTGGGTTACTGTCAGGTAGCAGTATATTTTTTGATTGTAGCTAATGCTCTATTGTTCTCTTTTAATACTAAATTTGTATATTTTGGATACTCTTGCATTTCTATCCTGTGTTTCTGTATCTGTTTGATCATATGAAGATTTTTCATCTTAGTGGCTAACTATTTTCGATTTTTTTGGACCTCTCTTAAACCTTATCTATATGCAAGGCTTGTTAATCTTCCAATGTATATTACAATTAGCCTCTGCTTCTCATCGTTGTTTAAGTGTTATTTTCTGATTATTTGTGGTTTCACTTTATTTTGGATATTTTACATTTCCTCACTTCCTTCCATTTATAGTTCTTATCTTTTCCATAACAGCCTCATGGCTATTGGGAAATCACCTTCAGGTTACGTTTATGTTCTATTTATTGTTCTGTAAATATTTGAAAAAGGCCAAATCAGTGTTTACTTTTTCAAATTCTCCTCTTTCGTAGTTGTAACTTCTTGTTAGCAAACTTGTGTCCAATGGCTTGCTATTTTTTCACCTTCTTAAAATGCTTTTGCAATCCTCTGATTGCCGTCATAAATTGCACCTGGTGTATATATATACATCAGTGCATGCCTGTCTGTGCACTGCACTGTGCATGGCAGACAGGCGCGCACCCTGGGTGTGCACAGTGCGCGCCCAGGGTAGCAGCGCCCTATATATATATTAGAGTTTACTCGAGGTTGTTCATCGTTTTGTCCTGGGCATACTTATTTTCCTGCTAGATTTCTTATCTGCTATCCTGAAGTTACTATATCATAAATGTTTACATCTTTTGAACATGGTCACCTTAATTCTGTTGGTTTTTCAGTATTACTTTTTTCTAAGCTAGAGAAGCATAACTGAACATTGACTTTCAGGGAATGAGTGATCTTCTTTCACCGATATTGTATGTCATGAAGGATGAGTCTGAGTCCTTTTGGTGTTTCACAGCATTGATGGAACGTCTGGGGCCCAATTTTAATCGTGATCAGAGTGGGATGCATTCCCAATTGTTTGCCTTATCTAAGGTACTTGCTTTAGCTTCTACAATACTGTAGGCATAGACTTTTCCTGCTCTAGAACCATACAATACTGTTACTGATATTTGGTTCTTTGATTAATATGTTAATATTTGAAATGTCTGCAGAGTTGTAGTTTGCTGTTTACAAGGACAGCTATATGTGTGTTTTTGTATTATCTCCAATGGGTTTCAATATTATTGCCAATGGGATTTCCTATGTATATTTTGTCTTGAAGTTTAAATTTGCCTAGTTTGGTGTTAGCATACTTGATCGTAATATTTCTCTATGTTAGTAACTATGTCCTTGATGTTGTGTTTGTTATCAACCCAGTGGCTAGTAGGTTGATGTTGTGTTATTGATTATGCTGAAGAATTTGTAATGGCATTAAGCACCAATTTCAAGATAACTCAAAATTTCATTAACACATGAAACCATATACAACACCACAATATACTAGATCTTGTAAAGAAACATCCCACCGTATACTAGAACTAAGAACACGAAAGAGTTCATGAAACTCAGTTGTGAAAAAAGGAGATAGAGATGAATGTATACGAACATGAAAGGCCCTGAAGCCCAAAGAACCCAATCTTTAGAAAGCATATGGGTGGATTTTAAGTGGAATGGAAAGAATTGAGCTTGTGATTTTTAAGAGAAGACTAGATGCATTCTCAGATTCTAACACATTTAAATTCTGCTTCAAAAATAAATTGAGTAAATTGTAAGCCGGGGTGGTGTGCATAGAGTTTAACAGGTTCTAACATTCAAATTTTGCAACAGTGGCACAATGTAAGATGTTTTATCTAGTCATTTCAAACCAATTCTGTTTGATGACACAGGAAGATCAAAGATGATTCTTTTCCTCTAAAGGAAAAGATCAGAGATTACTAAGCTGTAAGTGTTTAAACAAGTTGCTTTTCCCGTATGCAGCTCCAATAAATTTTAAAAACTGGAAAATTGGATAGGTTTAAAAACGATCAATAGATTCTATAGGCAAACATGTTCATTCAATTAGAATTTAAGGTGGTTTAAAGTGTGAGGGATAGACCAAAGAAAATAATATTTAATATTGATTTTGATATGTTTGTTTTTGCTCATCTATTCTTTGACCACTCGAGTTGCAAATATCAAATGCAGAACTATTGCTATTCTAGTGTACTTGTGTTGCAATCATTTCACTTGCTGGATAAATTTGATTTATGCTGCATCCTTGCCTCAAAAAATTTTTCCGATATCTGTGTCCTAAACTCCTTTTTTTTCTTTCCTTTTCAGCTTGTGGAGCTTTTGGACAGTCCTTTGCATAACTACTTCAAACAGAAAGATTGTTTGAATTACTTCATTTGTTTCCGTTGGCTTCTTATACAGTTCAAAAGGTAAACTTTCAGTATCCATTACATCTGCTTTGCTAGATTTTACTTTACAAAATAAGATGGTCACAATTACCTTTGTTGAAATTCATATGAAAATTTGCAGTAACTTTTTCTCTTGGGTAACAAATTGATGTGGAATGGCATCTACTAAGCCCGGTTCACTTTTGTTCAAGGAAACAAAACCAATATTACCTTGTTCTGATTCACAACTTTTCTTCATACTTTCAATCTTTCACTGCTGAAATGATCATGTGCCGTACTGCTTCCTAGAAAATTAATTGACAGTACTTTCTGGCGAACTCTATTGAGCCCAATAATTTAGATTTCTCATTTTCAATGCAATCGTATTTTTTTTTTAATATCTAGGTATTAGGTTGCTATACATGATGAATTATAAATTTACTTTCCCCCTTTCCTTACTTGAAAGGATCTGCTTGGCATTGCATTCTACACTTTTCCATTAAGTTATCTTAGATTAGATCTTAGGAGTTATAACTTGCAAAATTTTCTGCGGGCAATGTGTATATACCCTTGATCAACAATGAATATCCCTTCTAAAGTTAACAAATATTGATCTATATGCTGGATTCATCTTTAACTAGCCAAAATGTGGAATTTGAGGATGAATGATGATAATTACTACTTATGCCTATCTGGAAAGTCACAGGAGAATGATGACAAGCCATAAATGTGTGTACCACTTCAAAGTTGACCTTAATGTAAAGCGTACACAGAGTTACTTCAAAAGATTTTGTACTGATATGTTGATTTGAAAAATCTGGAGCAGCCTATGTTGCTGCTGTATTAAGTGCCTTTGCCAGTTTTGGGCCCAGCTTCCATGCCTAATCACATTGTTTATTTTACATCATTCTGATTGAAGATTGCATCTTCCAGAATTATTTGCTAAAACTATTTTATTTCGGATGCATCATCATGCACCTTCTAAGGTTTATACCTTATTTAGAAGTTTTATTTTCTATGAATCAGGCAATTTCTGTGGATGGTTCCACATTTTCTCACGTAGATTATTTATTTTGAAAAACTTGGCCTCCAGATATGCCCCTTTAAACTGCACATCGTAGCTGTCGTCTCACCATCTGTTGTGCAACTGTAGGGAATTTGAATACGAAAAGATTCTACAATTGTGGGAGGTTCTATGGACGCATTATTTGTCTGAGCATCTTCACTTGTACATGTGCGTTGCGATCCTGAAGAGGCACCGAACTAAAATCATGGGTGAGCAGATGGACTTTGACACGCTCCTAAAGTTTATTAATGAACTCAGTGGTAGTATCGAACTTGACTGGATGATCAAAGAGGCTGAGGCATTGTGTGTCTGTGCTGGAGAGAATGGAGCTGCTTGCATTCCGCCAGGCACCCCTCCATCCTTGCCCATCGAAACCAACATGGGACTTTACCCCCACGAAGATGAAGTATTGTAGAACATCTTTTCTTTTTCCTCTTTAACAAATGAGACATGATAGTTTAAGACTCCAGTTGTGCAGATTCATTTAGCATTGTATATAAACCGATATCTCTCATTTTATTTACGATTGTGTATAAAAACCTATATCTCGCATTCGGTAAATTGTATATTGAATATTGCTTGCTAGCATCTTTATTAAGATGCCATTACGGTTGAGGGGTGTCGAGCATTAGAAGTTATTTTTGTTTGCTAGTCATTCTTAAATACTTGTTTTTATTTGTGAGGATTTGTCTTTCTGAATCGCAATCTTTTCACTTTTCTTACCAGAAGCAATCATCAGACCATCCACAAATCATGACCGCCACCATGGTCGGTTGCTTCCACACATCCCCATTGAGATGCTGTGTTATGCAGGGCAGAGCACATCAAGGGGGACCAGGAGGCCACCCATGGAACACTATTCCTTTGCATGTGATCCCTGTACCCAAATCTGCCCAATCTTCACCCTCATTCTTCTTTTGCTCTGCTCCACAGATCTTAATTCATCTCCTCTCCACAATTCCAAGCTGATTTTACTGTTATTTTTTTTTCTTCTTCTTTAGAAGATTTGGAAAGAGGCACCAGTAAAACTTTCATTTGTAATCCACACTAAAGCTTCTCTACAGCTTGCAAAGATGGAATGGGTCCAATTAGGCCCCTCAAATAATTCATCTTTTTTCCCCTTCCTCAGTTTCTTTCCCTGCAATGCTTGGAAAGGACAGAGGAGGCTTCTGCTACTCCAGCCATAATTCACTCAATTGTGGTCCTCCAAACGTTGGTCTCACCTTCAATTCAAGCCTTGAAATGCCACTTCCTTGTAGAGCATGAGCTGAAGCAGCTCGGAGCTCACTCGTCCCCTCGCCGACTTCGCTTCTTCAAGTCCATGCCATTCCTTTCCACAGCTTTCTTGAACTTCTCTGCGTGATCCTCCGACCTCTCTATGTGTAGGAGGAAGACAATTGAGGGTCAAGAAAGCTGTGGGATGGGATGACATCTCAGGACTTCTTCCCCGGGGAAAAGAAAAAGGAAAAACTAGAGAAATTCTCATTTTGGTAGGAATTGGCTCAATTTATTTATTTATTTTCCTTTTTGTTAGTCTAGAAACTTCAGCTTACCTATCTTCCTTGATCTTTCATACGAAGATATCTACCCTGCAAAATATTTATCATTTGCTTTGAGTTCCTCTGCAAAATGGCTTGTCATTGAATGGCTAAATCACAAGAAGAAGGCTGAAATCTGTCAATTATTCAGGTTCTGAGAACATCATGCCACCCAAGTTCATAGAAGTCCTCCATCTTTTTTTTCCCCCACTTTGCATGACTTCTGATGATTTGAGTGTCAATGAGAAGAATTCTTGTTTTTTTTCTTTTTTCTTTTCCTGTACTCTGCACACTCATGAATAAAACATCTTTTAATGGGCAAAGGTATCTGAGAACTACGTACAATAGTTTCTTCGCTCATGTGTGGTATTTTGCTGAAATACACAGGGCACTTTGTGAAGTCTGGAATTTATGCCCAAGGCAAAGTTTTCTGAAATATATTCAACTGCCTCTTTTCTCCCTACGAAATCCTTCTCTTTTGCAATCCAAATGTGGACCGACAAATGCTTGCCATGAACCAGGGAAGATCTTCTGCCTAATATTTTAAAAAAAACACCTGCAATTTTAATGAAAAAACTAGAAAGATATTGAAAAAGCCTTCTGCATATATATAATTAAGCTATCTGTAAGGTGTGCTCTTCGTGTTTTGTGCTTTAGTTTGGGGTTCATTTCTTAATTTATCATGAACGTACCTTCGAGAATTAGTAAATCGATCTTGAATTATTAAAAAAAATATAACATTGTAAAAAAGGCGTAATTTTACATTCTGAAAGTATTCTAAAGAAACGGACAAAATTCTTTTTCTTAAATGTTATATCATATCACATTTATATATTTGTTCAACAACTATATATCTTAAAGGTATTTTTTTTAAAAAAAAAATCATATTGGAAAAACTTCTATTAATAAAAGTGCATATTGTATCACTAGAAAATCAAATATGTGTCAAAAAAAAGATATCCATAGAAAATGATATTTTCAAGTATTAATTAAAAATTTGATCACAAATTATTTCCATGATAAATTTATTATGAAATTCAAAGTGCCGACATATTTGTTAAAGCTAAAATCTCATTATATATTTGTTAATCTACAAAAACATACCAAAAAAAAATGCAACAATAAATCTAAATCAACCACATTATTGCTGTTTTGCTTTTTGCCAACACTTTCTGGATTATTGGACCATGGTGTGGAGAATAATGTGGCTACATGTCTAGTTAGTAGAAAACATTCAGTAAATTTGAGAACTATTCAGCTATAGCATTAAATAACATTTTCTCTCTCTAGTGTTGATTTAAAAAAAATTAGAATTTTTTTTTACATGCATGGAAGCATAACTTATACATGTTTAACTTTGATCATTCTTCTAATTTTTTACAAGATTCAAAGCTTTCTTGCTTATATTGAGCTTGTTTAGAACCCTATATATATTGATGATATATAATAGTGTTTATAATTCTCTTATTAAAAAAAACAAATCTATTCTGCATAAAGAATAATTTTATTGCACAATAATGTGAAGGAGTCTAAATATATACACTTTACTAGTTTACTAGTTTATAAGCTACAATTTATATTCTTAATTCGCGACATAAGAAAAGTATTTACAGAAGAAGGATTCAATCACACAGAAATCTTTCTGAAGAAAAATGGAGATTTTTGTGAAATTTCTGTCTTTCTGATCATTAAGTTCTCATTCAATATTTCTCAATCACTACGAGAAGAAACAAAATGATTCAATAAAATTTCACCAGAACCTCAGAAAACAAAGCCCAACGTGAAGAATTAATTCTGATGAATAATTAACAATTAATGCAGATTAATTATGCATTCTCTTCTCTAAGACAATATAATTAATTTTCTGATGTCAATGAGCTTAGGTTAATACACAGGAACGACATATATCTTTAAATTTAATTACATGCACAGGAACTGAAACCCAACGTGAAGAATACAGATTAATAGATAATTAAATCAGATTTATCAAGAAACTCAATCTAAAACGTAGGTTCTTGATCAGTACTATAAGGTACAGAAATTCCAATGCAAGTAAGCTCTCCTAGTTCATTTATAAATTAATATACCTCTTAATGCAGCGAAAATTTATCCCTTCATCAGAGTTTAATTGCTGATGACGCTTTTTGCATAGATTAACACGCGCAAGGACTCCTCGGAAGTCATCCCTCCGATGCCTAATTTTATATCATCGGATAATAATGTCCCTCTGACCTCATTCGAGATTGAATAATTGTTAGTTACAGGGCCGATAAAATTATTTCAAAAGAGATCAATCTTCGAAAGTCGTAAAAATTTTTGAAATATCTATTCTTTCACCGTGCTATAGAACCGACGACGAGAAATTGGCAGCTAGCTAGATTCTCTACGGAGGGTGATCAATGGTATAAGATGAGGATTTCTTTTTAAGATATGAAAATTCTAACCCTAGATTCCTTCTATTTTTTAACTTTTTTTTTTTTTTGAACGGAACAACTTCCAATGAACCCTTTGATTTGTGTTAATTTATATAGAAAGAGTCATTAACGAGCTCCAACAAAGCAGTATATAGATTTTCGCCGCATCACTCCTCTTTAATTAATTAATTAGTGTGTTGTATGTGATTGGATTTGATGTATTTACGATAATTATCAATTATGATAATATAGTATTAGTGTGTGCTCTTATATATTGTCCTTGACAAATACTCCATTCTAGTCTCGATTGTTATCCTGAACTCCCATCCAAGAAATCAAAAATCATTCATGTGGTAATAATAACCTAAACAACACCGTTAATTAATCCCAAAAAAAATCATTAATGGTGCTAATGGATTAAAAGAACAAAAAACATAGAACCTAAATCTAATCAATGATAATTATAAAAATATATATATATGAATGATCGTAAGCACAACCTAGCAAGCTACCAGCTGAGAGGCATATATTCTTGTCTAGGGTTAGGAATGGTCGTGCATACAAGAGTTTAAGTTTCTAAGGATAATTATCAAACATTAATTAAGCAAAAGTGTGGGAAACCCCTATAAATTAAATTAAAACACAAACTCTAAGTTGATCATGTTTTGTGTGAAAGTCTTGTGTCACTTCGAGCTTCTAGTAGAGTAGTTATCGTAAAGCTAACTAGGACATTAGGCACTAAACTTCTATCTTTAAAAGTGTATTAAAAATATCTTTTCCATTGGGATCGAATAAAGATATGGATTCATTGTATCTCTAGGAGTGTCATTGAAGATCACTTGTTCCTATTGGTTAAATTGTTTTAATGGTATGTACTTCAAATCCATTTGTGGTAACAAATGATAAATGCATGTGGAGTGATTAATGCTTAATTGTCAATTCAAATTGGTATACTTAGCTTCCCATCATATAATTCACCCCCATGCAAACTATATTATAATATTGTTCATATATCTTCATATATATATATATATATATATATAGAAAGTCAAAGTCAAACAGTAAGTCAAATTGAACATGGAACCAGTTAGCTATAACATGGATATTGCACCGCAACCACAAAAACTAAAACTCAACGTGAAAAATATTCGATGAAGATTAGTTTAGCTTCTTTAAGGAACTAATTAATTAATCTATGTGTTATATTATTTTTTGACAAGTTTAATTTGATATAGAGAAACTGCATGAACTCCTTTTCTTTTTTTTCTTTTTTTTACTCCATTCAAGATTTTAATTGGCATATGAGAAGCATGATTTACTTGCGGTTCAAATTAATCTTCCAAGTCATCCATGTGTCTTGTGATATTCTTGATTAAAATCGAGAACTGATGTGTTGGAACAAGTAATCTAGCTATCATAGTTCATCTATAAATATGCTTAAAACATCCCACATCCATGCACACAACTACTTTTGATTATAAGGAGAGACAATTGCTTAGTAATTAATTAATATCGAGTAATCTATAATGGCATCCTTAGTTAAACACACATTGTCGTCACTTTTCATGCTTAGCATTCTCTCGTCGTGTGAATTGCAACGATGCTTCGGTCATCGTCATCGTTTGGTAGAAGACACCAAGGTGGTGAACATTGATGCCTTTGGTGTTAATTCTCAGGTATATACATACATACATACATACATACATACATACATACATATATATATATATATATTTTTAATAAGTTAACGACCGATCTTATAAATTTTATTTGTCATTTGAAATTTCATGATCATTTTTGGTACTATGTGTTGCATAAAGGGATTTGAGAAGGCATGGAAGGAGGCTTGTTCTTCGTCTGCCTCATCGGTTTTTATGGTTCCGAAGAACAAGAATTACATGGTCGAGCCAACCACTTTCGCAGGGCCTTGCACATCTCAAGTTACTGTACTGGTGAGTCTAATAACGAATTGCTTTAAATAAAAGAAAAAAATAAAATAAAAAGTCAACGCCTACTTCTAGCTAGGTCATCACGTGATGATATGACTTCCGTTGGCAAAGCCGTGTTCTTATTGGATTCACTCGAAATCTAATGAACATGCCAAAAGTGGCAATGTCCCAAACCACACTCTCGATCGCTTCCACAAAAGAATTTGACACTTTACGTGCATTTTCTTTTCCTTTTTTTTTTTAAGAAAAAAATAGAGGTGCATTTACATTGCCTACTAGTTTTAAATATTTCCTTGTATTTATTTTTACATTTTAAACAAACTGAACCAGATCATGGGCACACTCGAGGCACCGGCGGATCGAACGAAATGGACCGACAAGAGCCGTTGGATTACTTTCAGCGGCGTCGATAATCTCATCGTTCAGGGCGGAGGAGTTCTCAATGGCAATGGAAAAATCTGGTGGCAAAATTCCTGCAAAATAAATAAATCCGCTGTGAGAATTTTTTTTTACAAAATTCAATTTTTTTTCTATCTTGATTATTAATTAATTTAATCATTTTACGGTTCATTTCTTCATCTTCAGCGTTGCACGGACGCCCCCACGGTATGCGGAGATTAATGATTTAATTAATTAATTAAGACTCTTAACAGAAAGATTACTAATTGATTTTTTAAATTAAAAAAAATGGATTCAAGGCGTTGACTTTTGACTCCTGCAAGAACTTGAGGGTGAGGAACTTGGAGATCCTAAACAGTCAACAGATCCACGTGTCGTTCCAGAAATGCAGCAACGTGGACGTATCTCATCTGTCCATCGACTCCCCGGGGACGAGTCCAAACACCGACGGAATTCACGTCACAGCGACGCAAGGCATAACCATCTCTGACTCTAATATTAAATCTGGTAATTACAAACAATTTTTTTTTTTAATTTCTCATCAAATCAAACAAGTAAATTTATTTATTTTGCTAATTATTATTATTATTATTCTCTTTTTAATATACATCTAAAATTGAAGGCGATGACTGCATATCCATTGTAAGTGGATCCTCCAACGTGCTGGCGACGAACATAGTTTGTGGACCGGGTCATGGCATCAGGTAATTAATAACTAAACTCATCATCAGCGATAATTATTTAATTAACAACGTTGCATTTTAAAAAGCATTGGGAGTCTGGGAGCTGACAATTCCGAGGCACGTGTCTACAACGTGACTGTCGACACTGCACGGTTAGTTGGCACCACGAATGGAGTGCGGATCAAGACATGGCCAGTAAGCGAGCAAAACATAAAGTTTAAGAATTCTTTCTTTTTTCTTTTTGCCTCTTGTGATATATTCTTGTAATTATCTCTAGGGAGGAAAAGGGTATGCGAAGAACATCAAGTTTAAGAATTTAATCATGCAAAATGTTCTCAACCCTATAATCATCGATCAGAACTATTGTGACTCTGCCAAACCATGTACTAATCATCAACAGGTAACTGTTATATATATATATATATATATATATATATATATATATTGTTGGATCGTTTGGTCGAGAAGATTGTTAACTTAATAATAACTAATGATCAGGGATCAGCAGTCGAAGTAGGAGATGTGCTGTATAAGAACATTACAGGAACTAGTGCTTCAGAAAATGCCATAAACTTAAGTTGCAGTAAGGCTGTTGCTTGCCAGGGTATAGTGCTGCAAGACATTAACTTAGTCCATGGAGGTTCTACTGAAAGCTCATGTGAGAATGCAAAGTGGAGCAAACTTGGAACTGTAGTGCCTTCTCCTTGTGCTAATTAGTTCTTACTAGATTAGACCTGCTAATTTCGAATAACGTCGATTATTATTATTATGTAGTTAATTAAGCATTTCAATTTGATGTATATGGAGATGATTGTCAATTACAGTGATACAGCGACACTATACACGAGTGCATGTTCTAACTACTCGTGTCAAATGTTCCATTATTAAGCACACAATATCGATGTATATGATTGAAGTTAATGCATACAAAGAACTGATGAAGAGAACAAACAGCATTCATGTTGTAGAATTTGACTACGACTACACAAATTTAATCTCTCTTGTTAGTGTAAATAAAAAAGGCAAGTATAACAAGGACCAGTTCCGACTCCCATCTTACCACGATACAAAAGGAAGAAAACATTAAGCTTGTCACAGACGAGCAACATACGAGTTCGACTGTGTGACGTATCGTACCCATCGATATGGATTGTAGGAAGGTGACTTCTTTGCTATTTGTAGATATCTCACCTGCCCAGGAAAAAGGTACTGTGATGAACACGTAGGTCTTAAGGATTGAGACTTGCTGACACTATAGCTATCTCATCTAAATCATATGAATAAAGAGAACATGGAGAAAGCCCAGGGAAGGCAGCGTCTCACCTGCAACTTCGACGCATTATACATTGGTATTGTGAAGTTCAGATTCACAGGACCAGCTTCTCTAGCGATGTTACCTGTTTCCAAGAATGACACATAGGTGAGAATTAGATTCACCGAACAACTAGGAATAATACACATCCCTTACCATGTGATTCCTGTGAGAAGGTGAGCTTTGTTCGTAGAGTGTGTTCAGCGCCACCCACAATCTGAAGTGTTTTTTTACGTTCAAGTGCAAGGTGTTAATTAACAACTTAAAAGAAACAATAATAACTAAAAAGAAAACCGAAACAAATATATAGTTGTATGAAAGAATTTGTCAGACTTTGCACTGGATAATATCCTCTGACTTCAATGGAAGATGTGACCGAGACTAGAATCATGAAAGTTGGACCATAGATATCTAATCTGTTTCCAAGTGATCTAACAATTGATATTAACATTTTAATAAAACCATGCCTTCTTTAGACACCATTCAAGTCTTTTAGCTCCCTCTTTAAAATCAGTCGTCTGCCCAACTGCACCAGCTTCTAGCTCGAAACTAACCCTGAAAAACAATTTTCGAGAACATTTTAATCAGCGACCAGGAATAAAGGATAAGATGAATGGCAGAACTATTATCCACTCTTTATATTTTTGCTTTTAGTACTAGCATCTAACCAGAATTATTCATCAAATTAAACAAATAAAGAACCCAGCATGGAAAACACGCTAACTATAATATTATTGACGAGAGAAAACTAGTGAAAGAAGACCTTGCCAAGAGTGTTTCACAAACAGAAGTTGGATCATTCGCTGGTATGGAACTTAAGAGTCACCATTTTATGAAACAATAATAACATCTTTCAGATTTTAAAAAGAAAATTTCATTGATAAACAAAATGCCCTGTATGATACAAACATTGAGCACCATTTTATTACGTCATTTGACTATGCACCCAACAGTAACAAGACAAGTCCTCATCGGTGTCAAGACTGGAAAATTAAAAGTCATCGCATATGATAATATCCCAAACAGCACCCTTCTGTGGAAATCATTTGTTGTATGACTCAATTCATTAACAAGAGATGGATCAAACGAACACAAAAACATAGGGCTTAAATCAATGGAAAGTAGGATAGACAGGAGGAGAATGTATAAGAGAAATGGTTACAAGTACAATGGTGAGAAAGTTGAAGGTGAAAAAAGAAAAAGAGATGATAAGTGGAGAAACAAAACTACCTCGATGTGTAAGTGGGCACTGGCATCTGTACTGTAATCGTGTTCGCAGTGACACTTGCTGCAAAATCTGCACGTACTTTTATAATCACTTCAGCCTGTTCATCATAGAATATTTAGTGATACTAACCATGGCCCTAAAAAATGGAATTCATAAAATAACTTGTTAGAATTAAATAGTGGTACGACAAGACAACCCATGTCAGCATGACATACCTTTAATTGTCCAGCTTCTTCAATCAACGCATTAACCCGAAAAGGTGGGGTGAACTCCTGAGTCATCCGATAGTTCATTACAGCGAATTCTCCATCTGGAGGTATCTATTTCCATAATACACATAATGAATATTGTTTTTCATACATGTTACAGAGGCAAACTTCTCTGTTCTTAAAAATGTCTTTATTTAAGACAATATACTCACTAATGTCAAAGTTCGATCCACATCGAAACTATCAAGACGAACTGATTCGTGGAAATTACAGTCATCAAGTATTACAGCCCCTCCTGCTGAACTTCTATAGTCTGTACATTGTTGATCAGGTGTAAAACAAATGGATAAAAAGTTCTCTATATATGAATTTTTGCTGCAGTAACTAAATTCTTAAACTTTAGGGAGACATTCATGAGCTTTGAGCCTTTTGACTAAGCCAAAGGTTCTTTAGTTAATTATTGGAACAAGATTAACTGATAACCAATGAAACTAAAGATTATGACTATGGACTAATCTAGAATGAGGTCAACAATCACCAAGAAGGATTACAAGCAATGAAAATCAATTATCCACCAATTGGAAATACCGGTGAAATTAAAGATTTATTATTATGGACTAATCTAGAATGAAGTCAACAATTACCAAGAAGAATTACAAGAAATCAAAAACCAAATCTCCTAATACTTAAGGTTACTTGTGCAGAATTTGGGTAAAATCATAGGCTAGTTACATTTTACCCATCTGAACTGAGGCCAAGTTTCGAGTTGCTGTCTGACATTTTTTTATATAGCACTTTGTGTCCATTTGATCTAAATTTTACCAGAAGAATACCATATGTGTTACCACATGAGGTGATTCCATTAAATCTACAATAAAATGGCAAAATAATAACATCAAGTGTATGCAAAAGAGTTTTAATTCTATGCATCAAGTCTACCATTTCTTTTGCAATCCTCACATCACCATTTGCAACATGTTGTCCATGTTCAGGGGCCTTTATCGTCACGGCACTCAACTGCAAGGACAAACTTGCATCCAGAAGAACTAGAGGGCGATCTCTTGTGGATTTGGCATGCAGGAGTTGGTTGCTTTGGTCAGTGCCCACACAATGGATTTCACAAGTTGCAAGTAGTTTGTCATGTACATCATGACTCAGGAGTGGGAGCATAACAGCTAGTGCATCGACAGTGAGAAGAGATCAAATGGTGAGAACAGAAAAGAGAGGTGATCAGCCAGTGGTGAGGACAAAGGAAAAGAGAAGGAAGCATGTGGTAGGGAGGAGTGGAGCAAGAACGAAAGGCAGGAGTGGTGGAGAGAGGAAAGAAGATAAAAAATAAAATCATGATTTTGCCTATGCCTAATATAATAAATCAGAATAGTGCAATAGTATTTAGGTAAACAAAATCGGTAGTCCCAAGTTAATGAAGGTGATCATGTGCTATGTTTTGTCCATGTGGACATTATGTTATCGATAAACATCAAGGACCCTCTGGAAACTTGAACTCAGTTAGATTGGTAAATTGTACCTCAAAATCAACATAATCAACTTATGACAATAATGTTATTTAGTACCTTAATCACTAGTAGGAATATACAATTTCACTCAGCTTCTTCATATTTTATAGCAAATGCGAAAAAAATACAAATCAATTAAAAACATACATTACAAGCCTTACTGAAATCCACAAATTTCAATTGAACTTTTCCTGATTTAACACTTAGCCGAATTCAATTAGTTGATTTAAAAAGACAACTTTTTGCCTACAATTCTACAAGCATTTTCCAAAGTTTTGAACATCTAAAGAATTTCAATTATAAAGGACAAAAGCCTCGAGTGCACTAATAAAGTAGCAAATTAAGATTCATATTCCTCGATTAACTCTGGTCCCTTAAACAACTCCAACAAGAAATTGGGCTGGGGTCAGCCACACTGTTCATTTCCTCATGATTTTTTTGCAAAGAGTAGATACCACAACAAGAAGAAGATCCAAACAAGGAACAATGCAGTTCAGCAAGAACATTAACAGAATTTAGAGCCAACTAGTTTCGGTAAACATTAAGATTCAAGAATATGATAAGAAAGAAATTAGTTCAAATTGAATCTACTAGAGAATACTAGCAACAAGGAGATGCACTAGGATCGTTCTTACCATAAAGAGAAGCACTGCCTTTACCAATGCCCAAGTCCTCGTTAAGAGCAAGACGAATTTCTGGGTTTCCAGTAAGGTAGCTTTTCATTTGAATGGTGCCATCAATTTCTGATGTGAGGATATAACCCTGTTTCATTATCCCATGTCAGATTGGCAGACTATACATGTATAGCCAATGAGGATATTGGAGCTCCACATGAGATTCATAAAATTTTTGAACCAACACTGACCCACTAAAATAAATCCATGAAATTGAAAAACAACCCTCAAAGATGGAATGAAGCTTTCAACACCAAAATTTCTCAAGAGAACATATCATTCATTAATAATTGCCACAGAACATCATGAGTTGACAAAAATTTCAAGCTGTATACTAATTTTCAGCAAATGAGCTACAAGTAGAAAAAAATGTAAAAGAAGCAGATATTGTATAAATGGCATTTTTACAACAAAAGAAAAAAAATCATTTTATTTCCAATAGTAGAAGTTTGTTTCAAGGAGCCAGCAATATTTTGTTCAGCTACAGGTTCTTCCTGCATTAAGATTTTGAATTTGTATTCAGCAGGCCACAAGACGAAGGAAACTAAACATGAATTTGGAACAATAGACAAACAACAAAAGAAAGCTACCCGCATATGTAGAAATTCTTAAGGATCCTACAATATGGTCAGCAGCATGAAAGGAATGCTTTTTCAATCAATCCTACCACTCTATTAGTAGTCAGATATCAGCACAAACCAGAGTCCAGCATTATCAAACAATTCTCATCTCTTTCTAAACAAAAACATAAAGAAGGATATTTCTTCCAAGATGCATTCATTATAAAAACATTATATTCCTGTTTATCTATGCCCAGCTTAGTACTCACGAGAAAAAAAGAATACAAGATCAACTAATTAACAAATATTATATAGCATTACATTCCTGCTTATATATGCATAGTTTAGTATTCATGCAAATCAGGTGGTTGTGTGATTGAAGGATACAGTAAAGGTAATAACCAGAATGTTTTTTTCCACAGTTTACACAAATCATAATACTAAGTGATCGATGGATATACTAATGATAACAACCAGATTCCTTTTTCTTTTGTTTACACAAACAATAATACCAATAAATCTGGTGATAAATCTCATTTAACAGAGTATCTCAAAATGAAACCTTTACTAAATAACTTTTGAAAGGGGCGATATACCGTAAGGAAAGAATTGATAATCATTCATAACATTCACAAAATCTGATTATAAACATGTCCTTTAGCCGACTTTACTGCTTGACAGTACAATGCCCATCCATATTGACAATAATTTGCACAAACATGTATATGCGTAAGAAAATAATTAATACCTATTTCTTAAAGTTTGTAAAATCTGACTATTACATGCTTTTATTCTGGCCATGAAACATTAAGTACAACGAAATTGGCTGACAGTACACATCCATACTGTATAAATCTGCACGAACACATGTTTTATATGCAATTCCTTTAGAGTACTACAGAGAAACATGAATGTTACATATAAGATTTGTTAATTCCCACGAAATGCTTTATCCTAGGTAGGATGGGGTACAGGACAATATGGATATATGACACTGTGGCAATTGCTAAAGTGTTGGTAGACTACATTGAACAAACATGTCTGCAGGAGTATGGAACTCTAATCTACCAAACACTAGTAAAATGTCAATGCAAATGCTTGATGTCACTGAATCAACAAAAACATCAATATACTCACACTAGAGCTGAATGTGACACTTATTTTTTCAATAATATCAACAAATATTTCCTCCCTCTTCCTACCACCAGGTTCTGTAGCTACTACAGATTTGGTAACAGCAGTGCCAGGCATCCTTTTAGCTCCTTGCTGCAATTACACAAATCACAATTGTAGGCTAAAATTTAACCAAACAAAACTATGCTGACGATATCATAGAAAAAATCAACCAAAGTTAAGAAAAATCAAGATCCTAATAAAAGAAATTGAAATACCATAAACATGGATGCAGGACCAAGAGTAGGCAATCGTGCAGCATCAACCACAATTGGTTCATTAAATACATACGATTTGAGAACTTCTGTGGAAGTAGTTTGTGGATAACCAAAATCCTGAAAACAAGAAGTTAGATGCAACCAATATAGCCACAAAGAGAGCCAAGCTAGTTATTTTCATCAATATTCAAAACTTATAGAGGTAAATGAACAATAGCACTGAACTCTCAAATTTGACAAGTAGTGCAAAAAACAGTTAAAAAGTATCTTATGCTAAACAAAAACTTACTATAACTTCATCAAGTAATTCATACACAAGCACAAAATTCTTCCGTAAAGAATCCTCATTAAGAATGCCAAGATAGTCTTTTATGACACGTGCAATTCTTTGCAAGAGCTCCAAAACAAGGGATGGTGAAACATTAACCCTTGTTGTTGCCACAAAAAACAACCCAGCAACTTTCACATGAATATAGTTAACGCCATCCACATTCTACAATCAGAAAAGGCAAAAGTCAGGTAGTCATGATTAGGACTGCACCAGGAAATATATACTTGTATCAGCAAACAAAAGTACTATATGAGAAAGGACCAAATGATTAGAATCCATCCATAATTTGGCAAGTGAGTTTAGACGATCAAAGTCTCCAATCACAGATGACTGGGTAGGGAGCCTCGAGCACTGGCCACATAAACTTCTAGGTGTATATAAATCTTAAAATGTCAACACAGTCAAAAGTTTATCCACACAATCTGCTATAACACGGCACTAATTTCAAGTTTTTTTTTCCTTTCAGGATTACCAATAACTTGGAAAAGACATGATATTGCAATAGTTTTGCATACAGAAAGACCTACAAAGACAGGAGGAGCCTCCTCTTCTTCATCCTCTTTCCAGAACTTCACTTTGCGGAAGAATATCTCAGCACTACCCTTTGGCACTTCACCTCGATCTGTGTTGATTAATAAAAGTATAATCCAAATCATTTTTTATCAATTGAAAATAAATTAAACGCACGACTATGAAATTGAAGGGCAATCTCAAGTTACATAAACAGAGTGTTCATCCTTGTTCTGAGGCATTAACATCATAACAAAGAAACCTATCAGTTCAGTGGAAATAAAAGGCACTACTAGAGAACTTAGTAGATGGAATATGACTGAAATGCAAACTCTGCACCACAATCCACTCCATATATTTTCCCCAAAAAATTGATATTCGAAATTCACTATTTGGGATTTGGATACGAAAGTCACCACACACACAAAAAAAAAAAACTCTGAATATGCCAATTCACATAAAACAACAGCCCAAAGTAGATCTAAGAGTATAACAAAAGGCAAAGATATACAGATCTAGGCCTTGATTTTGTTTAGCAAAAATATCATAGGTGAATCGAGAATCCAAGGTGAAGGAGCAGAAAAACGAAAACTTACAATCGCGGAAGACGATGTTGTCGCCTCTCTGCGACAGCACGAAGAACTGCGAGATCATCTTCAACAGCAGGGTGATTCAACTAAGCCCTAGATCCGATCCAAAGTCCATCGGGTTCAACGAACTCGGCGGCTATGAATTGAAACCCGAAGGTTGCAAGAATAGCGTCGGCAAAATGCCTCAAGAAGGAACCAAAGGTCCAAAGCCCAACGAAAAGTTAGGAAATTGAATCGAAAAGTCATCAAAAGCATCCAAATAAAGCTTAGCCAAATGAACACGAACAGTACCAAAAAGCTCACAGATCTGACGCGGGGTTTGGAGATACAGGTAGATGAGAAGGAGAAGTGCAAGAGGGGAACTGGCGATGGATCTAAAAAATCACTGCGAACCAGCCACCGCGCGGAGGAGCACCGGAAAGAGAAGCTACTGGCTCGATTCCAGCGATATAATGTATCTTCTATGAAATTTCATTTTGCTTCTCCAATTTCAAAATTGTTCATTTCACTGTCCAAAATTTAAGGGGCGTTTGATAATTATTTTCTTCCTCGTTTTTTATTTTTTACGAAAACATGTATTTGGTTTGTATTTTTCATTTTTATTTTTCAAAAACTAAAAGAACATTTTCTAGAGAATTGAAAAATGAAAAATAATCATTTTTTATTTTCGTTTTCGTTTTTCAAAAAATAAAAGAGCGTTATCTAAAAAATTGAAAATATATATATATATATTTTCTATTTTCTGAAAAAAGAGATAATGAAAACAAAAAACAGAAAATTCTCTACGAACTAAACACCCCCTAAATATTTTACCCTTAAACCTTGAATGCAATTGGACTTTAGGAAGAATTTGAACCGATAAAAAGGCTAGCATGAAAGAGAATTAAATGGAAGAATCGAAACTCTTCGTGAAAATATTGTTTCAGACGGAGATGGGGAGGTTTTCAACGACGGAGACGACTTGGTACTTAATGATTTGGATTGTTCGTTGATTCGGTTGGACATGTTGAAATGGCTGATTTGTTAACTCGGCTAGCGCAACGAGTCTTCTCGGACAGGCAACGCCGGATGACGCATCTTGCACGAGCGAGCGAAGGAGGCCTAAAAAGTAAATACCGTTAAGGGCACCAAAAGAGATCTCGATCAAGTCCCTTCGATGTTCAAGTTAGAAATTGACATGAAAAGAGGAGCAATGAATGCTGAGAGTAGGGGATTAAAGAAATTTCGAACCTGGAAACCCCTTCTGATCTCTTTAAGTTACCTTTATATAAACGGATCTATCTTTGTAGAGCGGTACGAAAGATATGGGCGATACTCTTGAAAGTGATGGTCTATTATTTTTAGAAGTAATAGAGGGCGTTACCTTCATAAATACTACAGGCGCATGAGGTGTAATTAATGTCGCTCGCGTGATTGATGGAAGACAGGACTCCATCAATGCGACGGACATGTTCCCGTAAAGCATGTATGGAAATATATTTTCTTGTTGGGTTGGGTCAATGTCGCATGGTGTCTTGCTAGACATCTTGATTTGAATGACCACCACACCATCTGACTTGTTTAGATATAAATTGACCGAGATATATATCTACCGAGATATAATGTTATAATATCATACGACCGAGCCAAGACAATGCTCTCAGAATGTCATATGACCAAGTCGAGATATGATTGTAGGGATTCTTGTCGCGCTCGAAACACTTTACAAGCAATAAGAAGCGGAAAAACCAAGATCCCTCCAGAGATCCATGCAAAAACTATATACTCGTTTTTATCGATTCGAACCTATGAGAATCGTGATTACCTTCGCTGCGTGCCCTTCGCAATCCCATCAACAACACTTGAGTAAGGATCTCAGCGCAGTCAGTACGTATGTGCCTCCATGGTATCCACACGAACCGTGAAGTTGAGAAGAACCACACTGAGTGCTAGCCACAAGATAAGTTCACCCAAGAAGGTAGAAGAGGAGGAAGAAGATGATCACCACCTAAATCACCCCCCAAACTAATGTGCACAAAAATAACCCATTTTCTCTTCATAAAAAAAACTCTTTTATATTCAACCATTGAAAATGAAGAGTTTTGACTCTTGGTTTCCATGAAATTAAAATCCCATTAATTCCATCTTAATGATCATGCAACCCCTTCTTAATGGTGAGTCTAACTCAATTCGAATCTGACTTGAGTCTAACTCGAGTCAGATTCATTGGGTATACCTTGAGTCCTACTCAATCCGAATTTGACTTGAGTCTAACTCGAGTCAGATTCATTGGGTATACCTTGAGTTCTACTCATTGAGTCTAATCTATATTAGACTCAATCTGATGGCTCAATGGCTCATCATTCATCTCATGATTGACACTAAGGACTGACACTAACAATTTTCCACTAGCACTAGTGCAAATAACATGAGTCATCTCCAACTCACATGTCATAAGTGTGTGACCCAATAGGTTCTCGTAACGTGGACAATGTTTCTAAAACCCTTTTAGAGACATAAGCAATGAGCGGCATCTAGCAATACATCATTGCTACCCAAGTGATGGGAATGTCGAGATCCGACATAACCTTTCTGTGACTACTATCTTGTATGACTCAGTTCTTCTATCCTTGATATCTTAGATCGATCAATGATGTAAAATACCGAAAAAAAATTATAAGAATAAATACCCTTGTTAATTAGGAAGAATACCCTATGAAATTTTTCAGGGATTTTTAGAAATTTTCTGAACTTAAACGAAAATCCATGGGGTTAATTAATTGAATCTTGGTTTAATTGATTATAGAATTAAACCGACCCGTTATCCCTAAAATCCCAACCCGTTTGCTAAATCAGATCCGCATTTTCCCATTAACGCCAGCCATTTTTTTTTTCTGCAATTTCACACCGCGGATTAAAAGCCGAGCGTTTTCTTTCTTCCTCCTTTAGCTTCCGATCTCTTCTCATCGCGATCACCCTATTCCTCTTCCTTTTCTTCGCTCGATCTCCTTCCCCGCTCGCTGTGCACGCCACTGAGCCGTAGCCTCGGTCGCCCGCCGTCACACGACCAGATCCGTCGCCAAATCGCCGCCGCCTTAGGGTTGCCTCCTCTCCCAGCGCAACCGCCGATTGCCTCTGCCTTGCACGCCACCGGCCAGCCTTCGCCGTGAGCAACAGCGCCGCTCGTTGCCACCTTCTCCGCACCTCTCCTCCTCGCCTACCGTCGGGATGCCTTGCTTTTTCCCCAATTTCAGATCTGGATCCCTGCAGCGTGCTCGCTGCCTGTCCATCGTCGTCGCCGCGGGTCTCTCTCTCGATCTCGCTCGAGCGCCGGCTGTTTTCCCCTTCGCTGTTCCTTCCGGTCCGACGGCAGCAGGTGCTGCCGCCCCTTTTTGGTTGTCGCTCACGGACAGCACGCCAGCAGCCACCCGATCGCGCTCTCCTTCATAGTGGGTTTCGGCTCAGTTCACCATCACTGTACAAGCCGGCGATCTTTCCGTTGGAGGCGCTGATCGAATCACCGACCCCATTCTTCGCCGCGATGATTCCAGAGCTTGATCGTCGCCATGGAATGGGCTGACCTCAACATATGGAGAAAGAGGCAGGGATCGTTTTGCTCAGCATCGTAGATCCGGATTCGCCACATCTCGTGTAAGCCTGGCTCAACCACCTGGTTGTTTCCCTGATCGCTTGTTAGCCATCCTCTACCGTAGCTCAGACAGTTGCCGCCTCTCTTTTCCGACCAGGCGTATTGGGTTCTGAAGCTGGTACTTCATCGTTAGGGCAGAGAATGGAGGTAATGACGAGTGGGATTTTGTTTAATTGAATATGATACAAACCCATACGCTTAATTGGCTTGATTGATAGGTTAGTTAATATGATGGGATTTGCTTGCAGTTAGACTGATTGGAGTTAAATCTAATGTGAGTAAGATCGTTGATCAGAAGTTTTGGAATTGAAGCCGGGTTGGGTAAGTTTTGGTTTGTATTCATTGTGGTAGATGATTATAGTTGTTGGGTGTTGTTTACTGATTTACCATTACTGGAAGGAGTTCTATATTTGATAGAAATCCGATTGATGTATTTATGTGGATAATTGATGCTGGATGTGCAGAATGAATTGTCTTTTGTATCAAGAAGCTGGATGATTTTGGAAGGGGGTGGTTCTTCCAGATATGCTATGAGAATTGATGCGATGTAAGGTGAGTTCTTATTTAGATGTTTACGAATGCATACAAATATATATGAGTCGATTCATCTTATAGTATTAAGTTAATTGGTGAATTAGTTAGGGATTAAGATTGGATTTGGATTCTTATTCCTACAATTTAACTATGCTAGCATGTGGTTATATTGGATTCTACCGTTTCAGATATTGGACTCGAGGTAGAGATCTTGGAGGCGGAGACCGTCAACATGAGCTTCCTAGCAGGTGGGTAATTTCCTACCTAGTCCGGGTAGATGTATTGCATTCAGATTTAGTCATTGATATGAGCATATTAGGTGTTCATATTACCTTGACCCTGCTCTTTTTATCGTATGCTTGATCCTTTACCGTTGGCTATTAACTCCATTGTTGATATCATGTTTATTTTATCATGATTAGGAGTTATACATATAGGTGATGCAAGTAACTTAGAATTTGGTTAAGTTAAGTGCAAATAGTAAAGTCCAGATGACAACCTGATTGTACATTGGGCAAAAAGGTCATCCGTAGGTAGATAATGTCTTTAACCTAGGGTTAATTCTAGTATCCTTAGGTTGTATGTTACCACCGAACATGTATTGTGTAAATGGTCAGAGGAATGATACTTAGGGTATAGCTACGGACCGGTGGTCCTAGCTTATTATAATCAGATGAGTACGACTCTCTACAGGATAGAGAGTATGTCCATCAGTTGAGTACGACTCTCTACAGGATAGAGAGTGCGTCGATTAGATTGGTATGTCTCTCTACAGGATAGAGAGTATTATGATCAGTTGAGTACGACTCTGCAGGATAGAGAGTGCGTTGATCTGATTAGTATGATTCTATGTAGAATAGAGAGTCTATGGTGGATGTATGTATGTGAGACATTGCATTCATGCATTTGCATACACGCTGGCGACGAGGTCTCCCTTGTGGTTGAGAGTGTCGCCAATCATCCTGCCTCCACGGTTACTCATAGGAGGAGTCACCCGTGTGAGGGCAGAGCATTGTGGTGCCGCACTCTACCACTATAGACGGTGGTAGTTGGATTTGCGTGTCGTAGTCCTGCGTGTGTGACACTCGACCACTCATGGGTAGTGACTGTCGGAGTGGCCAACAGCAGGGACCCCCATCGTGTAGCTTGCTCTTTACGCTTATATGCTACTCGATCATACTGCCCACTCGGCCACTCGAGAGTAGTGGTTGGTGTTGAGTTGGGACAGTTGTCGTGCTCGAGCCACCGAGACCACACTGGGGTCGTGGTAGCTTTAGGGTGAGCCGACATGACCATGCATGCTGCATTGCCGTATCTGATGGCGCTTTGCATATTACCATATATATATACATATATGCATGTATATATATATATATATATATGGATGATTGAGATTAATATATATATATATATATATGATTATTGTGATGTTGCATTTGTTTGTACTATGCTTGTTGCATTTGGGTGGACATCATATTCATGCATGTCTCTTGCATTTGTTATACGATTGTGTCGGATATTGGTATGTGTTGGACAGACCACTAGATACCTTGACCTGTAGCTAGAGTATATTTTGAGTTGATCTACTCTTCCTGTTATATATATATATGTTGGATATATGTTCAGGTTGGATCAGAGTAGCGTGGCAGACTTCAGGTATGTCTGCATTTTATGTTATTCATTTCAGTTAGACGGTATATGCTTGTATCTATATACTATGCTGATATACCTATTGTACTTCTAGAGTATGTCGTTGAAATACATGTGATATTACATATATATACATGTTTTCTATTACCTGCTAAGTTTTACTCACCACCCCCCACGGACCACAGGTTTTTCACGCCAGGTAATGGTGTAGAAGACTTCGTGATGACTGAGCACCGGTGACATCATCTCATCTCACGAGGCTCCCGTGTTTTGTTTTGGGCCTGCTATTCGTTGTGCATTGTATTTTGGAGTTTTCGTGATGTATATGTTGTATATTCATATTTTGTCGAGATTTCGTGTTGTGGTGTGTTAGTCATACCGGTATGCATGTGTGAGATTGTTGTATTGTTGTGGTTTGTTTCCGCTGTGTTTTTGTGTAGTTGTTGTTTTGATATATATATTGTTGTTATTGTGGGCCTACGGGCCTTGTATTAACTCGAAATATTGCCACGTACAGAGGATGTGCTGTCCGTTTGATTTTCGGCTCGGCATGCTCTCGGGGCGTGACAAATGAGGCATAAATCGTGTCATCCCCTTATCGATCTTTATGTTTCTTAATCCCCAAGTAGACTCACTCAAACAAATGAGTTCAATATCTCATATTGACTCATTTGAGCATGGTCATGCATTTCGTGGTCATACTCTATCAAGAGGCCAAAGATATCACTCCCGTCATATGGGAGGGATAGATCGCATCTACATCACTCACATCCCTCCGCATAATTCGTTATATACTCAGTGATCGCCGTTATAGTGCACCCTGTTACGGTGTGACGTTAGATAATACCAAAGTACATAACTCCTTATGTAGGGAACCGTAGTGACTTCAGGTCTAAGGACTATTCATATCAATAGTCACATGAAAAAGTATATGACACTCATATAACGATCCATGATATTTTCTCATGGCGGGTCAATTCAATACATATATTCTTCAATATATATACCCATGTATCAATGTGATATCACATATCCATGACTTGTGAGATCAAGTCATCCATTGACCTACATGCTAGTCTCAATGTATCAATATATCATTTTGTCTATTAATACAATACTTGACTAGGAATGTTTAAAAATAGTGTTCTCTATAGCTTCTCATAATCAATTCTACCAATTGATATACTATATATTAAAACCTAATATTCAAGGACATTATTATATTTATTTAATGGCACACACATAAAGTAAATATAATAATCAATCTTTGCCTATTATTAATGAAATATGATACATATAATCCCTAATCAATCATCTCATGATTGGTACTAAGGGCTGACACTAACAATTTGTTTGAAACTTTTAGCTATCAATTGCCCTTTATAGGTATGTATAAGACCATCCATGTCAGTCTTTCTCTTAAAGACCCACTGCACCCAATGGGTTTGACTCCTTCAGGTGGATCAACCAAAGTTCATACTTGGTTAGTGTATATGGATTCCATTTCGGACCTCATGATCTCTAGTCATTTCTCAGAATCTGAGCTCATCACAGTTTCCTGATAGAATATAGGCTCGTTCAACTCAACAAGCATAATGTCATCATTGTCATACAAGAGAAATGAATATCTCTCAGGTTGACAACGTATTTGATACTACTGGTACCTTCTCTACATAATCCGGGGTTAGCGGGTGACCTGAGATCCGATCCAAAATACACGACTCAGCTAAGAAAGGAAAGGAAGCCATCGGTACGGGCAAATATTGAAAGCCATTGGCACGGGCGAACATCAGAAGCCATCGGTACGGGCAAATATTGAAAGTCATTGGTACGGGATAGTTAATGAAAGCAATTGATACGGCAAAGGAGAGGCGGAAGGCGCTTCGCCAAGAGGCCAGTCCCATCTGATCAATACAAGGGGAATTTGACACGGGGAAAAGAGGAGTTGGTTCGGGTTGATAAAAAGCCTTAGAGCTAGGCCACCCGTGGGCTATAGACCTAAACTAGCTTCCCTCAACACGGAAGGTTGAGGGAGATAGTCTAGCCTAGTTTCCCGAAAAATAGAGGAAAGGGTGTTAGGCAACGGCCTGGGAGGCCCCACATAATATTCCAAGGAGTCTTCACCCCTGATATCTGTAACAGAATTATTCCCCAGGGAAAGGTGGTGGCCACGTGTACGATGGAGATAACCTACGACGTTACGATGAAGGAAAGAAAAAGATAAAAGGGGAGGAAGCGAAGGAGGAAGGGAGATCCGCAATCATTCCATCAGACACGAAACGAAGACACAGGAGGAGAAGGAGGAGAGATGTCGTCACTTCGCCGGAGAAGAAGGGCAGCGACCTTGATCTTGAGTCAGACGTACTCTCTCTTGTTTTTGTAACCCAACTGTAAGAGGTTTTCTCCTCCACCTCGGGAAGTTTCCTTTCCGTAAAGGAGGGCATTCATAGTGGAAAGTGCTTGGGCATTGTCCCCGGTGAGAGAGCTCACCTCCGTGGAGTAGGAATACTCATTCCGAATCACGTTATATCTTGTGTTATAGTTTTCGTTGTCTATTTGGGGGTTTTGCGTTTCTTGACTTCGTCTTCTACATCCATTTTATTGTTGCGGTCTGTGAGAACCCCCCAAAAGCTCCCTTCGTGCCTTCGTCGCGTCGAAAGGGGGTAAAGTGAATTTTCCTCGCCGCATCAGTTGGCGCCGTCTGTGGGAAAATTTGAGCTGGACATCGAGATGCAACCTGAAGAAATACAACAACCTGATACTTCTGAAGCAGAGGAGCGCCCCATCACCCTTCTACCATTGCAGCTGAAGGCCCTGGTGGATGACGCTGTTACAGAAGCCCTCGCCAGGAAAAGGAGAAGGACCGGATATCTGCATCCGCACTCCGGGGAACCTTCTTCCAAAGGCCCACCCCCAAAAATGCCTCCTCCCTCTCGTACAGTCGCCAATGGGGAAGTATTGCTTGGAGGCGGACTTGGGGGAAGAACACCTCAGAATACTATGCCCTTCACCTAAACGCGCAGAGAGGAACAGGGTGAAAGTCAATCAACCAGACCTCCGGAAGTATATGAGCCTAGTCCCTTCACGATGGACATTCTCACTGAGCTCCCTCCATCCTATTTCCGGAATCCTCAGGTCAATAAGTATGATGGTTCTACAGATCCTGAAGAGTACATATCTCAATTCGACGGAGCGGCCTCGCTTCACTGTTATACTGACGCTCTCAAGTGCCGAGTCTTCCGAACCACCCTGACTGGCTCGGCGCAAAAGTAGTTTACTACTCTGCCCCCGGGGTCTATCACCTGTTTCGCTGACTTCCAAAGAATGTTCAGTCAAGAATTTGTCAGCTGCAAGGCGTATAAACAAGACGCCTCTATGTTAATGCATATCACCCAGGGACCTTCGGAATCCCTTAGGGGGTATATTCATCGATTCACTTTTGCAGCCAGGGGAATCCCCGCCACCCGATTTGAATCTTTCAGAAGCGCTATTCAGCATGGGCTGAGGGAGGGCCCCTTCCTCAATTCCTTGTTAAGACAACCTACGGATAGTTACGAAGAGCTACTGAGTCGTGCGGAGCAGTTTATCCGCGAAGAAGAAGGATTAAAGGTACGGAGGGTCGAACGGACTGCCACAGCAGTCCCAACTGAAAGAGTTTGTCCCGCTACTCCTCAAGCACCCCCTCGGCGGGAGTATACGAGACCTTTTCGACAGGAGGTTCCGAGGCCTCGTCCAATATTGCAAGGTGTTCGCCCCACCCCACCATTACAAATCATGGCCAAGGCGCTTCCCGCGAGGACATGGAAAGAACGCGTGAAATGGAATTTTACGACCGAGTGCCTCTGGCGACAACGACTTGGGACACAGGGGATCGCGAACCCTCGACCCGTTCTTTTGCCAATATCATATGAATACACCACGAGGGGTCGATGTTTTAAGTTACAAGAAGAATTGGATCGTCTCCATACTGCATATCCGCAAGTAAGGTTTCAGGCAGGAGGGCCGGCGCGGCGAGGCCCCCGACCTAATGTAACCTGTCCAAGGCCGTATAATCAACAACCCCGGGTCACTTTCCCCTAAACACCATCCCAGGAGGTTGTCTCTCAAGAAGGTCCATCAGGTGAGGGCCCTTCATCCCATCTAGACACACGGGAGTTATTCATGTTATAGGAGGACTCACTGACGGGACTCAAACCGGGCACGGAAGTCATACGCCCGTCTCATGGAGAGTTTGGCCGTCGTCACCGACCAGAATATTCAAGTTGCACCGCCCGTTTCATTTGGGCCAGAAGATCTGCGAGGTGTCCTGCTACCCCACACGGACGCCTTGGTCATCCGTATATCCCTGGCCAATTATGAAGTGGCCCGGGTACTAGTTGACTCGGGAAGCTCTGTTAACATCCTTTTCCAGGAAGCCTTCGGACAAATGCAGCTGGGAAATGCCCAATTAGAAGATGTGTCCACTCCCCTCTTCGGATTCGCAGGGCACGTGGTTCACCCGAAGGGACAGATATCATTGCCTTTAACTCTGGGTGTAAAACTCAACCAAAAACCAAGATAATTCTTTCCTTATTGTGGACGCCCGTCCCACTTATAACGCTATTCTTGGCCCTTTCTCACCCTTTTCAGCGGGCTTCCCATACCACCGTGGTGAAATTTCCCGTAGGACAATCGGTGAGCGAAGTTCGTGGAGAACAGAAGGCCTCTAGGAGCTGCTACGTGCAAATGGTTCGGGACGATCAGAAGAAAGCCCGAACCGAGGACCTAAAGGGCAAAGCTGTCATCACCACTGATGTTTGCGTCCTGGAGGAATCCCCCCCCCAAAGTTGATAAAATAGAGGAGGGAGAACTGGTGGAAATTGCTCCAGGAAAGGCCACACGGATAACACAACAGCTGGATGTCAAAGAAGAGTTGGTGGCTTGCCTGAAGGAGAATGAAAACATCTTTGCAAAAGATGTTCATGATCTCACAGGGATCCATCCTCAAGTGGCGGAACATCATCTCAATATCATTAAAGGAGAGGCGGCATTTTGGACCAGAAAAGGACAAGGTCATAGCAGAAGAAGTGGACAAACTACTAGAAGCGGGTCATGTAAAGAAAATACAGTTCCCCGAATGGGTTTCTAATGTAGTCTTGGTCCCCAAGCCTTCGGGGCAATGGAGGATGTGTATCGATTTCCGTGATTTGAATAAAGCATGCCCTAAAGACTGCTACCCCTTGCCTCGTATTGATCAATTAGTGGATTCTACTGTGGGATATGAAGTGGTGTCTCTAATGGATGCATATCAAGGGTATCATCAAATACCTTTGGCCCAAGAAGATCAAAAGAGGGTTAGCTTTGTGACTGCAGGGGGGTTATACGCTTATGTGGTAATGCCGTTCAGACTAAAGAATGCGGGAGCCATCTATCAGCGCCTTATGGACAAAATCTTCGCGGAGCAGAAAGGGAAGAATGTGGAGGTCTACGTGGATGACATCTTAGTCAAATCGAAAGTCACTCGAAATTTAGTCAAGGACTTACATGAAACCTTCGCTACATTAAGGCGGTTCAATATGAAGCTAAACCCTAACAAATGCTTGTTCGGGGTAAAGAGTGGCAAATTCTTGGGGTACATAGTAACAGAAAAGGGATGCAAGAGCTGGGGAAAGAGAAGACAGGGGTGATCCAGCCTCTGTCATTGGCTGACATGGGAATATATCCTCCCCAGGTTCATCCCCCGGTTGTGGGGAAGAAGAAGGCGATTTCTGAACATCATTGGTGGAAGGAGAAAGAGTGGGAAAGTTAGGGCTTGTAAAGACCGGAGGAGGTGAGGAGAGACTAATGACCCTGGCTTCCTCTGGGATGGAGGTAGCGAGGGTCGCCGGAGGAGGAGAGGAAGAACAACGAGGTGAATCAGATATGGTGGTGATCGAGGAAGGTGAAAAGGAAGAAGAAGTGAAAGGCTGACCAGCATCCCGTTTGCGATTCGGGTAGCGGCCCGCTATCTCCTGGAGGAAGTTGGAATGCATCTTGGGGGTCTAAAAATAAAAGGAAAAGAAGGGCTGGGAGGAAAGGATCGAGGAAACGAGGTTTGGCGGCGGAGGAGCAAGCAGATGAAGAAAAAGGAGACCAAAAGACGAAGGGATGAAGATGACAGAAGAAACGAAGACAAAAGAACCCCCTATAAAAGGGGGGAAGAATGGGCTTGCAGCCATTAGTGGGCTTCTCGTCTGTGGTGAAAGGGAAAGAAGGGTTTATATTTCTAAATGGCCCATTATGTGATAAAAGCCCCCCGTCTGCAGGGGAAGGGGCGGACATAGGCGTTCCCCTTTCAGGAGGAGAGCCAAAAGAGGAATTATATGAAGGCGTTGCCTCCTTCATGCTGATGGCCTTGGCGCTATACATAAAGAGGAAATTTCTATCCCCGCAAGGCAGAGCGGAAGCTATCCCCGTGTGGTGGTGGAACGGAAGAACCGATATCCTTCGGTTATTATTTACTTTATCTATAAGATTCTATCCCCGCAGAGCGGAAGCTATCCCCGTGTGGTGGTGGAACGGAAGAACCGATATCCTTCGGTTATTATTTACTTTATCTATAAGATTCTATCCCCGCAGAGCGGAAGCTATCCCCGTGTGGTGGTGGAACGGAAGAACCGATATCCTTCGGTTATTATTTACTTTATCTATAAGATTCTATCCCTGCAGAGCGAAAGCTATCTCCGTGTGGTGGTGGAACGGAAGAACCGATATCCTTCGGTTATTATTTACTTTATCTATAACTAAGCTATCCTGTATGTAGTGGTGGAACGGAAGAACCGATATCCTTCGGTTATTATTTACTTTATGTCTCTATCCCCGCAAGGCAGAGCGGAAGCTATCCCCGTGTGGTGGTGGAACGGAAGAACCGATATCTTTCGGTTATTATTGACTTTATCTATAAATTTCTATCCCCGCAGAGCGGAAGATATCCCCGTGTGGTGGTGGAACGGAAGAACCGATATCTTTCGGTTATTATTTACTTTATATATAGATTTCTATCCCCGTGAAGCGGGAGATATCCCCGTGCGATGGTGGAACGGGAGGACTGGGACTTCCTCAGTTGTATATCACTTTTTGTCCCCGTAAAGGGAGGGGGGAGTTGAAATTCTTGTTTAACTTTGTATTGTTGTATTCCTGTGAGATAGCAGGGTTGACTCATTTAAGGGTTCCATATACCCGGCAGATTGAAAAGACGGAAGAGCCAAAATATACAACTCAGAAGATATTGGAGAAAGGAGATAAACTAGGAAAGTTCATTAATGTGAGAGAATTACATATTCTGAGTCATCTACAAGGGAAGATAACGAACAGCAGCCCTTATATATCCCGGGCGTTACAGTTCTTTGTTAGGAGGGACAGAGGGAGTTCCCTTGTATGGTTGAGGTTGGCACCATAGTTGACGCCGATAGGATTGCTGCAGGAAGGTCTGCTTGGCCAGTTCCTTTTGGGACCCGACCAGTTGTTGGCGCAGGGAGCGATTATTGGCGTAAGTTTTCTTTCAGCTGTTGCTGTAAACACTTCACTTGTTCCTCCAAGATAGCTATGTATCGACGATCATTTGTCTGTTCTTTAGAAGGCGAAGAACTGCTACCCTGTTCCGATATCTTGTCCATGGCAAGCAAAGGAAAAAGGAGAGTGATGGAAGCTATCAGGTAAAGGTCGGGGGTTTTTATGGCAACGAAGGGGAATAGTGCATTTATTGGGGGACGAAGTAGCGACCATAAATGTCAGTAAAGAATAGAGAACGTGGGGGCAGTAGTGGGAAGGTCGACGGGACTACAATTGTAATTAAGAGGGTCCGAATCCCCGAGAAATGACAGAGGAAGGTATGTTCGGATCAAACTACCGTCCTTTTGGAAAACAGAAATCTTACTTCTACGGGAAAAAGACAAAAACAGATATCATTCGCCTCTCTTATTTTTTATTAACATATTTGAAATGATTACAGTAGCTTGATCTATAAAGACTTTCCATGATTACTCTTAACAGATGAAACGGGAGATGTCTCTTTGGGGGGAGAAGGAGCTAATATGACTCAAGCTGCTCACTGAGGGGGAGGAAGAACTGGTGGACCTTCATCGAAAGAGGAAGGATGAGTCCTCGCCGGGGGAACTGGGACAAAAGCCAGTGCTGGTGGAAGTGGGGGAAGTTCAGCGGCAGTACGAGGATCTCCCACTGTATACTCCCACGTGAAGGGAGGATTCCACACCCGATTGCGGAAGGAGGGGAAAGGAGCGCGGAAGGACCTCCCTGCCGGAGGAGTGGGAGCTGGACGGAGAGGCGGAAACGGAAGGGGGCGGAAGGCTGAAGTGGCAGTTGAGCGGGTCTCCGAATCTTCAATATCCTCAGAGATCCAGTCTTGTAGTTCAAAAGATTCTGACTCTGAAGAAACTTCGATGGGATGCCCTACCAAGCCATGATAGAAAGATAGCAGGACGAAGACATGGGGGACAAAGGATTTATAATGGAAGGAAAGGGGCAACAGAGGTTCTGGGAAAGGGAAAGAAGACGAAGGGGTTGATATCATTTCCAAAGCAGTAAGAGAGATAGGGAAGATCAACAAGCAGGAGCTGTTTAAAGCGTCGCCCGAACCAGAATCGGGACGGGTATGAATGATGTCGAGAGACCTTTCAGCGAATCCAACCAAAATTAGGGTGGAGGAGAATAACGGTATTCTACATCTCTCCGATAAACCCGAACCGATAAGGTTATTGCGTACTCTGCGGGAAAGAGATACTGATGTAGAGCGAGGCCAAGTTACAATTGGTTGAGTTCCCAATCCTCAAGAAGCATAACAAGAGGATGATAACTAGTTATAGGGACAAAGGTATCGCTCGTGTTGTAGAAGCCCTCAGGAAAGTTACTAAAAAAGAGAATGTTATAAGTTACAGTTCAAAGAGATCGGGCGGACACTTGGCTAACGCCCTTACTCGATCCAAATAACTAGTGTCCGCTACGGGGCGGTATCCTGCCTCTGCTTTTGAGCCGAGGACCCTCAAAGCCTAATACAAATAAATCTACCCCTTCTTCACATAGCATCTTTTAAGATCGGTCTCCGCTCTTTCATCCGATCTCGGCATTGGGCTAGTTGAGCTCGACTTTGCTTGATTCGGTAGCCAGAGCATCTTTTCATTGGTGCTGGATGACCTGCCTACCCAGAGTTGAGAGGGCTTCGGAGTATTCTTGGTGAATGATGGATTGCTGCTTAGCCACCGATGATAAGGTTCGGGGAATAGCCGCTACCATGGAGAAAAGCTCTTGACACTTCTTCGCACAGGATTCCCTGGTGACTGCCCAGGCCTGACGCTCTAGGTTAAAATGGTGACGTTCTTGTTGAAGCTGTGTGATAGTAGCCGAAGAATCAACATCCTTGATCATGGCATCCATAAGATATCTCTTATACTCTTCGGTTCAGTCGAATATCTACTGCAGGCCGCTAGATTGCAAAAGAGGCGCTATTCTAGTTCCTCATTTTTCGCGATTCCTCTTTCTCGCCAACAAAGGCTAGTTGCATCGTGGCATCTTCGCACTGGCCCCTAAAGTCCGCCTCCTTTGCCTCTTGCTCATTTAACCATCGCGCGAGCTCTTTCTGTTGCGACACGGCGGCAAAATGGCGAGTCTCCACACTAGATTGGAATCGGGCTAGATGGGCTACCATGTTGTTATGTTGGGTAGAGGCCTAAAAGGAGAGGAAAATTATCAGCCTACATCAGTATAGGGAAATACCCATAGCAAAGAGGAGGAGAAGAAGGAGTAAATACCTCGCCCAGCTTGCTCACTTGCTCACACGGGCCTTGATACCCATCGATTAAAAATTTTACCTCAGAAGGTGTCGAATCTTCAAAGAAGATCCTGTGGTGTCCCTCGAGGAACCGGAAGGAAGGGTCTTCTCCTTCCAAGAAGATGGGGGGTGCACGCGAAGATGGATAGGAGCGGTTCTCGAGTCGGAAGGTATTGGAGCCTGGAGGGATTCCGTATGAGAAGGCAGGGGTGAATTCTGTGCGGAGGGGGAAGAATACAGAAATTGAGAGGGAGAATCTCCTCCTTGGGGAGCTAAAGAAGAGGCAGGGGAGGTGTTGTCTTCCCTTCGGGGTTCATAGATGATTAGGGGTTGAGCTTCCGACTGGTGGGAAGACAAGGGAAGAAGAGCTGATGAACTTGAAACTCCTTTCTTGACAAGCCGCAGTTTCTTCCGAGGAGATAACGGAGCTGCTGTGGATTTGCCTCTTTTAGTCAGGGTTTTCTTCTTCTTGGCAGCCTCGATCGACTCCCCTTCCACCAAAGCCTTCTGCATCAGATTATTTACAAGATATACTGGTAAGAAAGATGAATACCCTAAAAAGAAAGTCACGTTGCAGGATAAGTGTCACCCTACCTATAGCAACTGAAGTCGTCAAAGGTAGAGGAGACAATCCAAAATGGCTTAAGAGGGGAGTTTCTATCAGATGGTTGGAGCAGTAATGTAGCTCTCCTAAGACTCTATACACTTCCGGGAAGGGACATTTGATCCTCATTTCCCGGAAAGAAGGCAATTCAAGAAGGTCTACCTTCCAAGTATCAGAGTAAGGTAAAGACTCTGGAAGTTGTACAAAGAAATATAAGGCTTCCCAACCCTTGTGGGAGGTAGGCAGGTTCACCAGGAATTGGCAATCTGAACGACTAGACAAATAGAAGAGGTCTGCCTTAGAAGACTTTAACTGGAAGAAGCAATGGAATATTTCGGGGGTCAAAGAGAGGTTCAAATGTTGGAACACTATGTTGGCTCCCGACAAAATCCGAAAAGAGTTGGGGGTGAATTGGTTCAGGGGTAGTCTGTAGAAGTTTAGGAGGTCCAAATAGACCTGTGGTACCGACAGGGATAGGCCGTTAAGAAATTGTTCATAGAAAAAGCATGTCAAGCCGGAAGGAGGTTTATGAGGCCGATGCAGTTTGGTCATAAAACAACATTTTATAGAAGGGTCTATGTAGTTGTTCTTCAGGTTAAAGAAATAATGATTGCAATCTAACTGAGTTATGGTATGTTCATACCAGGCGGGTGAAGAGAGGGTCCTAGGAGCCATGGTTGTGAACAAAGCAGAATACTTACTCGGAGGATAAGGAAGAATCGTGTGAGAAAGGAAGGACTGGATCGCCTCAATGCCACCGGTGAGAATCACGGGAGAAGAAGAACAGACTGGTTTATCAAGTACACTAAACGATACCTAAAAGAAGAAGGCGAGGGTTTATATAGGGTTTTCCGCGACGATTCAGCTGCACAAAAGGAGAAGGAGAAGCGGAGCCCATGGGCCCAACGGGCCTCCTTCAATATGCTGAGGAGAGTTATAAGGGAACGGATGGATTTAAGTCGAGAAATGAAGAATAGGTCAGAAACTTTATGTACATTAGGAAAGTCAAGCTTATAACTTCGCTTGACTATTTTTCGGGGTTGACTAATGATACTACTGGTACCTTCTCTACATAATCCCCGATAGAGGGGTTAGCGGGTGACCTGAGATCCGATCCAAAATACACGGCTCAACTAAGAAAGGAAAGGAAGCCATCGGTACGGGCAAATATTGAAAGCCATTGGCACGGGCGAACATCAGAAGCCATCGGTATGGGCAAATATTGAAAGCCATTGGCACGGGCGAACATCAGAAGCTATCGGTACGGGCAAATATTGAAAGTCATTGGTACGGAATAGTTAATGAAAGCAATTGATACGGCAAAGGAGAGGCGGAAGGCGCTTCGCCAAGAGGTCAGTCCCATCTGATCAATACAAGGGGAATTTGACACGGGGAAAAGAGGAGTTGGTTCGGGTTGATAAAAAGCCTTAGAGCTAGGCCACCCGCCGTGGGCTATAGACCTAAACTAGCTTCCCTCAACACGGAAGGTTGAGGGAGATAGTCTAGCCTAGTTTCCCGAAAAATAGAGGAAAGGGTGTTAGGCAATGGCCTGGGAGGCCCCACATAATATTCCAAGGAGTCTTCACCCCTGATATCTGTAACAGAATTATTCCCCAGGGAAAGGTGGTGGCCATGTGTACGATGGAGATAACCTACGACGTTACGATGAAGGAAAGAAAAAGATAAAAGGGGAGGAAGCGAAGGAGGAAGGGAGATCCGCAATCATTCCATCAGACACGAAACGAAGACACAGGAGGAGAAGGAGGAGAGTTGTCGTCACTTCGCCGGAGAAGAAGGGCAGCGACCTTGATCTTGAGTCAGACGTACTCTCTCTTGTTTTTGTAACCCAACTGTAAGATGTTTTCTCCTCCACCTCGGGAAGTTTCCTTTCCGTAAAGGAGGGCATTCATAGTGGAAAGTGCTTGGGCATTGTCCCTGGTGAGAGAGCTCACCTCCGTGGAGTAGGAATACTCATTCCGAACCACGTTATATCTTGTGTTCTAATTTCCGTTGTCTGTTTGGGGGTTTTGCGTTTTTTGACTTCGTCTTCTACATCCATTTTACTGTTGCGGTCTGTGAGAACCCCCCAAAAGCTCCCTTCGTGCCTTCGTCGCGTCGAAAGGGGGTAAAGCGAATTTTCCTCGCCGCATCAGTATTCTATCAGACCTACGAAGAGGTTGATCTACTTGAATAGGTTGTTGCTCCACAAATTTTGTGCAACAATCTCATCATCCAAAACACTTTGTGGTGCATGTTCAATTTCCATCTTAGTGCTATTTTTATCTTGAGTTTCTTCAAGATGTACTTTACTCCCACTAGTTCTTCTAGAGATGAACTTTCTTTCTAGAAATACTCTATTTCTAGCGACAAACACTTTGTCTTGTGTGGGATTGTAGAAGTAATATCCTTTCGTTTCATTAGGATATCCTACAAAGTATCACTTGTCTGATTTGGAGCCTAGTTTGTTGGAGACTTGACGTCGAACATAAGCCTCACATCCCCAAATTTTCATAAAAGACATCTTGGGACTCTTCATTGAATAAGTTGTTGCCCATTCTGTTCATCATTATGAACTCGAGATCATCCGATCAAACAGGTCCGCTCGGCACCATCCGACTGGCACTGTCCGATCGACTCAGCCCACTTTGGTATCATTGAATGAGTCACTACCCATTCTGTTCATCACTATGAACTCGAGACCATTCTCCGATCAGTCCGCTGGCACCTTCCAACCCAAGACAACTGATCGACTAACTCACCCCACATGCCGCCGAAAAGTCGACCGGACAGATCATCAGTGGCGTAATGCAAGCCCATATATAACAACATGCAGATCATAATAAAACATGTTCTAACTTATATCACATATAACAACATGCAGATCATAATAACTAAAACGAGTATTGTTTTCACAAGTAGCTCTGATACCACTGTAGGGATTCTTGTCGCGCTCGAAACACTTTACAAGCAATAAGCAGCAGAAAAACCAAGATCCCTCCAGAGATCCATGCAAAAATTATATACTCGTTTTTATCGATTCTAACATATGATAATCGTGATTACCTTCGCTGAGTGCCCTTCGCAATCCCATCAGCAACACTTGAGTAAGGATCTCAGCGCAGTTAGTACGTCCGCGCCTCCACGGTATCCACATGAACGGTGAAGTGGAGAAGAACCACACTGTGGTGTTAGCCACAAGATAGGTTCGACCAAGAAGGTAGAAGAGAAGGAAGAAGATGATCACCACCTAAATCACCCCCCAAACTAATGTGCACAAAAATAACCCATTTTCTCTTCATAAAAAAAAAACTCTTTTATATTCAACCATCGAATATGAAAAGTTTTGACTCTTGGTTTCCATAGAATTAAAATCCCATTAATTTCATCTTAATGATCATGTAACCCCTTCTTAATGGTGAGTCTAACTCAATTCGAATCTAACTTGAGTCTAACTTGAGTCTAACTTGAGTCAGATTCATTGGGTACGAATCTGACTTGAGTCAAACTCGAGTCAGATTCATTGGGTATACCTTGAGTCCTACTTAATCCGAATTTGACTTGAGTATAACTCGAGTTAGATTCATTGGGTATACCTTGAGTTCTACTCATTGAGTCTAATCTACATTAGACTCAACTCGATGATCCAATGACTCATCATTCATCTCATGATTGACACTAAGAGCTGCCACTAACAATGATGTCTCCAAAATATCATATGACCAAGCCGAGATATGATACTGTGATATTGGCCGAGATATAGATATAATGTCGTCAAATTCTTAGTTTCAATCGGTATCATTTATGTTCCAAAATGCAAGTCTCTTTTATGCTTTGGAGATTCAATATTATATTTTTGAAAAATTATTTCCCTTCGTTGTTCATTTTTTTTCTCCGTGAGGAGTTTATTAGAGCGGCCAAAGTTAAAGGTTTTTAAAAGAAACACTAGAATAATATATAATTTAGTATATTTCATAGGATAAAAACGAAAATATCTATAAAATATGCAAGGGGCAGGAAAACGCAGAGGCTGTCTTTATTGGGCCATTTATGACGGCTTGGGCCGGCCCATTAGAGTATCGATTAGCAGATTGGGCAATGGCAATCGCAGCCACGTTGGGACGTGGAGGCCGTGGTGGGGAAGGAGATGTACTAGGGTTTTAGGACGGTCTGCTGCCTCTCCTTCGAATCTGTCGCTGATCGTTGTTCGGTTCGAATCCGGAAGGCTTTGACCTTCGGAGATGGGCGCCGTCGAGGACGAACTCGGGAACTACAAGATCATCAAGGAAGGGGAGGCCGAGATCCTTATGCATTCCAGCAACACCGTCTTCTTCAACAAGGCTCAGGTGGCATCTCGTGATTGACTTGGATGCGCGCGCGCGCGCGCAGTGTGAATTTATTGTTTTTGGAATTTTGTGACGGTTAAAGAGAAAAAAAAAATCCTTTTTGTAAGATTTGGTTCCCTTTTTTCTCGTCTGGAACCTTTTTTTTTAGTTGTTGCAATAAAAGAACAATTGTTTCTGTGCTTTCCTTAAATATTCAACTTGATTCGTAAGCACCTGCACTTCTTCATTATAGCGCTTTGCTAAAACAGACTTGTTGTGTTCGTTAGTTGAGAGAGACCTCTCATCCTCCACTATGCATCAACTTGATGAACTTTGACAATGAAACTTAAACATGATAGATTCTCTTACTAATCTGATGCTTCAAGGCGCCAATTACATAGATGGTAAAGACCTTGAAAAGTGTTGCTATGGTCCTGGGTTCGAATTCTGCTTTCGTCAAAATGCTATCTTGCTTCAAACATGCTCCAAAAAAGGAAAAAAAAAATGAACATCTGATATTTGTAGTATAAGCAAAAAAAGGTTGGCTTTAAGCATCTCACAAGTAGATTTGATTAGTCATAAGGACGATGCCTTTCTCAGATGCTTGTGGGTAGATTATGCCCTACTTTGGTATTATGGTACTCTATGATCTTCAGTGTTTTTTTTCATTCTTCATCAGTCGTGCTTGTTGTATTCCAAATTGAGATAGATCATTTTAAGTGTGAGCTTACTTGGTCACTTCTCCTGAGACAGCTGATGTATAACTTTTTATTTAATTCAAGCTTCCTTCATAAGCATAAATTGGTTGGTTAGCTTCTCATTTGCTTACAAATATTATTATAATTAATAATTCAAATTAGTGAGACCTCGTGTCCGTCACTAGAGGCTATAGTATGGCTCTTGCGCCAAGTGCTACGAACCTGGTGTGGTTGGTTTAGCTTGTAATGGTACTAGTATTTGGTTCCTGTATTGCTTTTTAGAAGGCTTATATCCGGAAAGAGATTTATAGAGAACTTTCTTGTACTTGAGCTATATCTCAAGCTATTTTGATCATCTGTTAGTTTAAATTCTTTGTATAAGTTGTTAACTAATTTATTTCAAGCATACTATTTTTTTGTTTTCTCTAATGCCAAGCGATCTTGCTGCTGCAATTAATATTGCTTAAACTTGTTTCTTTAATACTTCAATTAGGTATACAACCGGGATATGTCCATTGCTGTTTTGAGGACATTTATAGATAAACGGAAGGAGCATGATACATATTTAAGCAAAAAGGGAAAACCTCTAAACAAGAATCCCAATGGAGAACTTTCTGAATCTGTTAACTTGGATGGGAGTTCAGGTGCCATAGAAGATGAAAAAACTAATGGAACTACTGAAGAAAAAGTTAATGGAGGGATTGAAGTACAACAGAATCAGTATGATGGTATAGCAAAAATTACTAAAGAGGGGGAAGAAAAAACTACTTCTGAAGCATGCATAAAAATTCCTTCTTTGAGAGGAAAACAAGAACCTAAGCCACCTATAGTACTTGAAGTGAGTCACATCTACTTTTTTAGTATGATTACTTTGCTGGATCTGTGTGTTCAAATGTTCATACCAATGAGTCTGGACTGTAATTTGGCATTCTGTGATAAAGGCTTGCATCTGTGGTTGTTCTATTAATAGCTTATGTTTTTCTGTACATGAATTTATAGGCTTTGGCAGCTTCTGGATTAAGAGCTCTGCGATATTCCCGTGAAATAGAAGGGATTGGAAAAGTTATTGCTTTAGACAATGACAAAGGTTTCTTAATTAAAATTTGGATTGGATGCTATATATGCTATAGTCTATTCTTGTTTGGATATTGAATTGTAGGCATAATTTTTCTTCTTTTAATTTCTTCTTGGTGCAGCATCTATTGAGGCTTGCAATAGAAACATAAAATTTAATGGTTCTGTCGCATGTTCAAAAGTAGAAGCTTATCTTGCTGACGCTCGAGTTTATATGCTTACCCATCAGAAAGAATTTGATGCGGTAAATGACTTTTTATTCAAATTAAATTTCACTCCCTCCTTTTATTTTTTTTCATGTTGTTGTTAGTATTTGGCTATTTGTTCATTGTGTCATTTAGGTGAAGTAAAACCTAATGATTGGACAAGAAATAGTTAGTTGTAATAAAAGCAAATATATATTTTATTTTGCAGATATTATAGTGAAGTTAGTATGCTCATGTCATTTTGATCACATGCTACTTTAAAATAGACACTTGTGAATCAAGGACTTTTATTTATCTTTTCTGGGTGCTAGTAGATGGTCTACAGCGCTTGATCAAATTTCTGCTATCTCCTAAATTTTTCTCAATTTGGTCTGTCTTCAATCTGTGTGTTTTCCAATAGCTTAAAGGGAAGTGCTAGTATTAAAGGTTGCAGGATCTGGAATGAAAGATACAAAATATGTGGCTTATTTAGATTATTTCATGGTTACATCTAATCTCCAATTGTGTTATGGTACTCTTCCATGTTAACAGGCAAACTAGTTGTGGATCCTTTCTCCTTTAACAATTCTTGATATTTCATTGAAGTTTTGAGGACAAGTACATGCATATAGGCTTGCAGTTGCAGAAAGTTCTCTAAAATTTCTTTACACTTAGTCTAATATGGCCAAGATTACTTATGAGTACACCTGGACCGATATTATATAAATAGACGTTTTATCAAATATGTTGCAAAGTCCTGCTATTTTCTGTATCTTATCATGTGTATGTATCTGTTAATGAATGGAAAGTTGAATATCTATGGCATTACATTTTGTTGCAGGTAGATCTTGATCCTTATGGATCACCATCTGTGTTTCTGGACTCAGCCGTACAATCAGTTGCAGATGGAGGAATTCTGATGTGTACAGCTACTGATATGGCAGTTCTTTGTGGAAACAATGGGGAGGTTTGTCATTCAAAGTAAGGTTTGCAGCATTGCTTTTGTACACACATTCACAAAACGAAAAGAAAAAAGACATTCTGGTGTTAATGTCAGGATTTTCTATCGAAAAATAGGTATGGCTCCTATCCTGTGAAAGGAAAATATTGCCATGAGATGGCATTGAGGATCCTCCTTGCATGCATTGAGGTAATTTATAACATAATGATCTTTGGACCAATATACCTGTTGTTTTAAAATAGATAAACACGGCTGTAGCTCCGTAATATTGATTAATAGAAAACATTTTGATAGTTTCTTTTAATTGTCACTTTACCTTCTCACAATGCAGAGTCATGCAAATCGCTACAAGCGCTACATTGTCCCTATCCTCTCTGTCTACATGGATTTCTATGTCCGAGTTTTTGTTCGGATATACACGTAAGTGCATTCTGCCTTGTTGGTATTTGAGCATTGGTGGTAAATGTAATTTCAGGCAGTAGGTTACAACTGGTACCCTTTACATAGTTTTCTTTCTTTAATCTTCTATGCAGCTCAGCAAGTGCAATTAAAGACACACCTCTCAAACTCTCCTACGTTTATCAGTGTGTCGGTTGTGATTCTTTCCATCTCCAAAGTCTTGGGAGGACTGTTTGTAAGGTAAGCTCTTACTCTAGTCGCTTTCCTTCTCATTGGATCTTTCACTTTTTTCCGCAAGTCAAGCATCTTCTGCCTTCTGTTGAATTTTTGTTTTTGTTCTATTGGAAGGATAATAGCATCAAATCTGCTCCTGGATATGGTCCCGTGGTTCCTCAGAAGTGCAGTGATTGTGGAAAGAGGTTTAACATGGGTGGTCCTATATGGTCTGCTCCAATTCATGACAAGCAATGGATAAATTCTGTTTTAGGTAATGTTAAAGCTATGAAGGAAAGATACCCTGCTTATGATAAAATTTCTGCTGTGCTGACTACTATCTCAGAGGTTAATCCCTTTTCTGGCTACTTTTGTTTAGTATATTTGCATCTCAATTATATGCTATCTAAGTCTTATTTACCTGCTTAATCCATAATGTTTTAGTGAAATAACACCTCTTTATAGTTTCTCTTTTTCCTTGATGTTGATTCCATTCGAATGGAATGATCATCTGAATCTGACAATTGTCTTTTCTTGGTTGTGGAAATATTTTTGGTAGTATATACTACCCTTTTTTTCCTTTTAGTTTTACACTGTAGCATTGGAAACTTTCGTTTTGTATGTGTACTAATTTAAAGTGCACTAGTAACTAAATGAACATGTAATTCTAAACTAGATGTTTTTTCCATCCTGATATTGGTTTTTATTTAAGCTGGTTTCATTTCCATCCAACCATTGTTCTTTATGCATATCTCTTCGAACTGCTATTGAACTTCTAATTAGATTATAAATCTTTCTTATAAGTTGAAGCTCATGTTTGTTTACAACACGTGCAGGAACTACATGAAGTTCCTCTCTTCGTGAGTCTCCACAGTTTATGTTCGACACTCAAGTGCACTTCCCCACCTGCAGTTTTGTTCCGCTCTGCAGTCATCAATGCTGGGTTTCGGATATCGGGGAGTCATGTGGATCCTTTGGGGCTCAAAACTGATGCTCCAATGGATGTCATTTGGGACATCATGCGGTGTTGGGTAGTTCCTTGATCCTTCTTTTGAATTGCTTCTGACTACGTTATTTTTTTTCTTCTTTTTTATCCGTCAACTATTCAACTCCATGTCTCCATCACCATGTCGCTTGTGGAAACACACACCTAATACATATTGACTCATACTGTCTTCTCGCTTGACATTTTCCCAGGTAAAGAATCACCCTGTGAAAGCACAACAAGAAGATAATTCAGGAACAGTGATACTCGCTAAAGAACCAAAATTGCAAGTATGCATCCTCTCTCTCTCTCTCTCTGCTATGGATCACTTCTGAACAAACCTGAACTCTTAGACTAACATTTTGGTTAGAGTGGCATGTTGCTCAAGGAACAAAAGATAGCATGGTTATTCCCAAACACTGCATAATGTACTTGATGAATTAGCCTTAAAAGATTGAGATTCCTCAAGCAACATCCTAATTTAGTTCCCCATGGTAAGTTTAGGCCAATGAAATGAGTTTATTTAGCTCTGAGTCACCGATTTAGCCTAACAAAGTTAATAGGTCCATTCTTATTCTCATCTCGATATATAAAATTTGTGATAATGTATTAGCGGACCTAATCCTAAGCATGGTTAGTTTGAGAAGAAAAAAAAAATCATTGGGCTTTACTAAAGTCGCTGAGAGAGGTTATTGAAGTTAATGGATCAATACACTTATTCGAGCATTGTTATTCATATCGCAGGCAAATTTTGCCCGAGCAGCTGCTTCGCTCAGCAAAGCGAAAGTTAAAAAGGAGGTAAGGTACCTTCCTAACCCAGAGAGGCATTGGGGACCTAAGGTTAAAGCAGGGAGGCAAATTACAAGCAAGCACTCCTCTTTATTGGGTCCTGACATAGCGAGCAAGTCGCTTGGCAAAGAAGCTGAAACTGAAGGACACAAGGGAGAACAAGATGAACTAACTGGCCATTCCACTCAAGAAGAGCCTACAACAAAGCGACAAAAGACGGCAACTGCAATGACAATCGATTGCTGAATTAATGATCCTACGATCATTGTTTTCTTCGTCTTTCATTTTGTTTCAACTTGGTGTATTCAACTCTACTATTTCAGTTAATATAAATATATAAGGTAATTTTTTTTTAATAAATTTTCTAAAATGCATCTCATGGTATGATTAATATTAAAATTTTTGTCTCCACGAGATGACACATTGTCTAGGACTATAACAGTTATAAAATGAACATAGATAGATTGATTCTGAAGGAAAATTTGAAGTCTTCCTTTGGACTCAGATGATCTTTCGTCTTTGGTTAATGCGTCAAGATCCAGTGAATTCTTTGTGATTTATCTTCTTCATAATGAACCTAGAATAAGCCGGTGAACGGTTCTGACCTTTACATAATATTAAAAATTTTCACTCAGATTTCTATTTTATTATCGAAATATTCACTCCTTATTGATAAATGAGGGATCTAACCAATTTAAATGGATAAAATAGGTACTGATCATTTTATCCACAATATAATAATCTTAAAAGGTACTCTCTTCTTTTTTTTACAATAATTGAGAGGCATTATAAAAAATAATAAATGTTCAAAGCCGTTGGATACAAGTAAACTCTAAAATAGGTACACATTCACGAGGAAAAGAAGCCTAACAAAAATAATAAATATGATACATGATGGCTAAGAACAGTAGTCTTTTCCAGGGAAACAAGATTGATATACAGACTATGTTCAGATTGATTATATTAAAGATCTTGAACATCTACTTATAAAATAAATAAATAAATTATTAAAGAAAAATCAACCCAACTGATGCATCACTCGCTCATCTCCAAAAGGTGATTTGCTAACTTCAAGATCTAGCAAATTCGAGCCCCTCGCAGTTGGTGTCACATCCAAGAAATTTGCAGGGCATGTCATGTGGCTTATCTAGTTGTAACTTGTTGCTTGTTGGACTTGTAGAACACTACCTTTTTATGATTAGGGTGACACTAGTTGGCCCTGACAAAGGCAGCGCCCCCTCCATGTGATCTCTCCTTTACTCCATGTGATCCCTCATTCTTATCTCTTCTCATTTCCGTCTCCACCTTCCCTTCTTCCTCGGCAAGTGCCTTGCTGAGAAAGTAGCGAACTTTGACAATTTCATTGTGCAGCAAAGCAAGCAGCCAAGAAACCAACCTGCTATGAATATGAGCTGGAACATTATAAAAGCTATTGTCAGTGAATTACCTTCAGAGTTTAAATCTTCAGCAAGGACGGAAATAAAGGTTTCTGGATTAAATCACAGCTTGCCTGAATTGGCATGTGAATTATGTCAGCAGATATATGGTGAACGGAACCTCCAGTCTACCAGTTCTTTAGGCTTGAGCCAAAATAGCCTGTAAATTATAAGGGACTTAAATTTCAGTATCAGTATTCCCAATATTCTGTAGTGGAACCATTCCATTTAAATAATTGCTTCTTTGTAATCATGGATGAATCTGCCTTTATCTTTGCATGGATCCAAACTCTCTACATAATCAGCAATGCGAAAAGGTAACAGAATTTAAGTTTGTGCAACTGCAGCTGTTGATGGGGAGTTTTTAATTCTTCTTGTGCAGCAGCAGCAGCAGACCTCCCTTCGCTGTCAATTCTAGAACTGCCAGTGGTCCTTTGCTGCAGAGAGCACTGGCAGTGAACTCGATGCAATAATCCTGCATTGCTGACCTCAACAAGTATGGACTTGGCATAAAAGAAGGAATTCTTACGATAATGATAAATCAAACAAGTATACACTGTGATGGAATAGGGATGCTTTATGCCTTTCTTGGAGCTCAATGAAATCAAACAGATAACAGCATAATAATTTGCTCCTTTTGGACAATACAAGGAGCCTAGAGTAAAGATAGGTCAAAGTAGAAAGAGGTTGATGCAGATTTAGTTTCTGAGAGTCTAAAACCAATAATTTGGTGTCCTTTTCTACAAGAGATTTTATAACTCGATCTTAAAAATCTAAATATCATCTCACAGTCAGTGTTCTTCAAAACATCTCGTAGGAATATGAATCTGAATTGGCTTTAAACACTAGGATAAAGTCAACGCTCTACCTGTAAGATATTGTTCCGGTGGATCTTGACCCACATATATTTTTTTTTTCTCATGTATTTCACTTTGCATGTGCTGACATTAAGAGATAATATAGTTTAAGAGGCAATTTTACCAACTTATATGACTGATAAAGGAGTGTAGTTATGCTCAGCCACATCAACCATCATCAATTTGCGCTGCTCCAGTAATCAACTTTGACATTGCTCTTCTTGCTCATGAAAGAGGGAGAGAAACAGTTAGGTGCATGAAGTTTTATACAAAATTTCAGAGAATGATTTATTATAAAAAATTATGTTTCCTACTCGAATTAGGGATCTTCTTGCTGATCAGATGTAAAAATTAACCATTAGTTGACAAATGAATATGGATAACTAAATTTCTAAGGCTACTTTTAGTAACATGGTTGGCACATGGGCAAGAGGAAGGAAATACCAAAAGACTTGTGATCCATAAAAAAAAAGTATCACCATTAATGCATATGAGTTTTTCCTCATCCCAAGCTACTTTGTTGGTGGATCTTTGAGCATCTCTTGGGATCACAAACCCAACAACCAACCCTTCTTTTTCTGTCGTGTCACTTCTCGGATCTTTCATTGGGTCCATCTTGGGTTCTCAAACAGTTGTTTATTTTCCTTCTTCATGTTCTCATTTTCCCTCCATAGCCGTGGGACAAGAACGGAGTAGAGGAAAAGAAAGCATCTGGGCTTACAGTATCACCTTCCACACGTTAAATCCCATTGGCTGCCTTTTTTGACTTGCTGATCTTGGTACGCTGAGAGGTGGCTTTTAGGTTACCATTCCATCCTCTGATGAATTCCTCGACTCCATTCTTTCACCTTCTTGATGCTCCTTTATAGTGAAGCTTGAGAGCTCGTGTATCCTTTATGTCGATATGAAGTTAGAGGTCACATTCAGCTGCACTAGAAGTGATGGTTCTGCTGCTGCTGCTCTTTGCGATCCATCCCCATGAAACAATCGGAAACAGTTCCCTGGAAATATGAATTTAACAATTAGGTTCTCCATCAGTCAATTTCTTCTCCCAATTTGGTTCTGCATCAATCCGATCTTTGGTACCGTGAGCTTCCACCTCTGTCAAAAAGTCAACATTTTAGGTGAAAACTAGGCTTCAACATTGAAAGATGCCCCAAAGGATTCTGCACAGGTTGGCTGACGAGAACCCGGAGTTGCAGAAGCAAATTGGATGCATGTCTGGTATATTCCAAATTTTTGATCGGCAACATCTTCTCGTTGGGAGGAGCAACTGTGGCAACGGCAGTAGAACTGTCTCTCCAGGTACCACTTTTGTTATCTTCTGCAGCATTTCTTGTCGTAGCTTTAGAAATATTGTTCCTGGTATGAGAGTTTCTGGATCACTGAAATCCAACAGCAGAAAAAAAATATATAAATAAGCTCAAGCATTGCTTCCATAATCTCTTTTCTCAGTGATTCAGAATGCAATATATCACTTCATTTTCGGTATTGGAGTTCCTGAATCACTGAAACCAGTACTGCATTCATATTCATTTTTTCAGGCATGCTATGTATCACAATATATGTAAATTATATCAAGTATTATGGACATTTAGATCAAAACTCTGTTGTGTTTCGGATTTTCATGATATACACTTGAAGCAATATGAGGACTTAAATTTATCCATAACTCTGAAGCTATTGAATACCTTCAGGACACATTCATGATAGCAGGAATATTCAGTCAGAACATAGCACAAATTCTCATAATTTTCAGGTATGTTTCATTAAATCTTATCTAATTTTATTTGCTACCTTTTATGTATATTTATGATCTTTATTCTATTTTCAGGAGAAGAAACTCAGCAAAACTTCTCAATGGAGTCATCAAAGACTTCATTTTCTTCATCATCCTATTCATCATTTTCTTCTATTGATTGTGACAAGTCAACCCTGAAAGATTTTTCGCCAGTTAAACGAAGTACATATGCAGAGAGATTCACAAAGAGATCATCAAAGTCAAAGAATTATGAGTCTGAGGTGAAACAAACACATTCTAAGCCTAAAAATGAGCTGACAAACTCACCAATTCAATTTGGTAGCCAGTCTTTTGATCTCAGAGAAGTAGTAAAAGAATCCATCAACAAGAATTCTCAGAGCCTACCAGTTAAAACCTTAATCACCGAGGAAATGAGGCACTATTTGTCTGATCCAAAAGATTCTCCAAAATCAAATAGAAGTTCAAAGTTAAAGGATGCATCACATAGAACCAGAACAGGAGGAAAATCACAAATTCCAGTTGACCTGAATCGATCTTTTCAGATGCTGGACAAGTTCAAAAGTGCATCTGAATACTTTTTAGAAGCTGCTGCATCACCAAGAAAGCAATGTCAAATAAACAGCAGTTCCAATCCAGTTTCCAGGGGATCTCCAAGATTCTCCGTTGATGGAAGAGAGTCAAATTCCTTTCTGAACTCAAAAGATGGCAATATGTCCGCATCCAAGCTGAGAGAATGCCCAAGATTATCATTAGATAGCAGAGTAAGTTTGCTCAAAAGGTTCAGTACTTCTGACGCCGAACATAATTCAACTATGGAAAATCTAGACCAAACTATCATCCATGGAAGAGCTTCCATAGGTATAGATTGTCAGCAAGAAATGGCACATCATAAGCGCTCGTCGAGCTTAGTTGTGAAGCTCATGGGCGTAGAAACAATACCGAACATCGACAAGGAGCAGCTAAACCTGACAAAAACACATGGAGGCAAAGACTATAGTGGTTTAAACAGGCAGACGAATGGTTTTTGCATCTCTAACACATCCACCATCGGTCAGGATAATGCTTATAAAAGTTTCACCAGGGAACCAACCACTCCACAATTCAGAATTCCTGATGCAACACCAAGGCTACTTGAAGAACGAACTCCTAGGAGGCATCTCGGAATGATGGTCGGAAAAAGGATGGATCACATGAAGCAGCAGCCTGGATATGTCTATAGAGAGATAGAGGAAAGGTTGACAGAGCTTGAGTTCAAGAAGTCCAATAAGGACCTAAGGGCTCTCAAACAAATAATAGATTCCATTCACTCAAAGGGTCATTCGCCGAAGATGGAAGATAGACAGACTTCAACAGCACCAGTTTGTAGCAGTCCAAGTGGGAATTATAGGAATGCAAGAACAGTAGATGCTGGATACAAGCAAATCGCCACTACTACAGTGCCCCCAGTGCCAAAAGGAAGCAACTCTCCAAGAGCTTTTGAGTCTCCAATAGTGATTATGAAGCCTTCAACATCTGTCACTAGATCAGAGCTCTCTTCCAATTCAGCCATCCCTTTAGAGCACATAAGATCTCTTAGGAGGTTACGCATGCATGATCCTGCTAATAAGAAGACATCTTCGACTAGTGTCGAAATGGTAAAAGACAGAAGTCCTAAGCACAGTCTCAGGGAACAACCTACTTCCGAATCTCCTTCCTCAGTTGCAAAGGGCAGGATGGAGCACAAATGTTCACAAAATACTGGTGTGAGCACAGCACAAGTTTCAAGAAGTTCAGTAAAAAGTTTGAATTCTATTCCCACAAGATTACAGAAGAAAAAGATTGAAAACCAAAAAGGACAGAACCTTCCAGTTCCAAAATTGGAGAATCTCCAGAAACATTCTTCCGATAGATCTTCAGGGTCAGTATCACCTAGAAACAGGCTCAGACAAAAACCAGCTCATTCACAAGTCAATGCTCATCAGTTCAATGATACTTGTTGTGAAGCAAGAAATTTGAGTCACCAGGTAGATGAAAGCTCTGTGATATCAGATAGTAATGGTAGCTGTGCCTCGCAGATGGACTGGTCTGTGGAGCTAAAATTGCCATCTTCTCAGCAAGATATTTCTAGTCCATCTAGAAGCACAGAAAGTCATTCATTATCATCCTCCAATTATACGGTATGAGAATTTCATTTTGATACTCCAGTTTAATCATCAGTCCATGTCACAAAAGTAACAAGAAACACCAGCAATCAGGGTTTGACAAAAGTTTTCACAACCGTTTAACCCAACCCATAACCTTGTGGGACAAGATACAAGCGTGGCATGCAAGGCTTATAAATTTTGACATGTATATTAACCAAATTGAGTTCAAGTTTATACTGAACTTGTCCCAACTCAATGAGACATGATCCATTTATAAGCCAGGAATCTAAATTGCCATCCTAGCAGCAATAGTTTGCTGAAGAATGAGCTTGAAATGACTTTATCTGTGGTTGAGTAACATCAATATTATAAGTTACTTTATCAGGTTGAACATAACATCATAGGCCATCATTTTGTATTTCTTTTTTAACGTTCCTACAAAATATTTAGACTTACAATGCAAAATGATTGATGCAGCTCCTATTTTGCATAGTTAGTCAGAAACTGATAATTGTCCATTTATCTGATTTCAGAAGTTCTCATGTGATTCAAATCAACAAGTTTCAAGTAGAGCTGTAGAAATTTCTACTGAGCAGCCAAGTCCAATCTCTGTTTTAGATGCTTCAGTGCACCGAGATGATGTACCTGTTTTGCCTATGGAAGGACTTCCGAATGAAGTTGGAGGTAAGGATGTTTCAGCAGGTGTTTTCTTGTTTTTCTTCCTCATTTGTTACATTTACTATGAATCAATCTTAGAAATGGGTCAGATACTGCCTCTGAATGATCCTTATTGCAAATAGCTTTCTGAATCATTTTCCTCATTTGTTGTAGCCACTGTGAAGGATAATGAGTACTAGACAACTAACTGGACAACTAACCTAGAGATCAAGGAGGTCTTAAGGCACTCTTGGGTATTTATTTACTACAGTAGGTAGCACAAAAATAACATTGATTAGCCTTGTAAAATCCTTCCAACTTGTATCATACAACACCTATATATGCATAAGCAGTATTCTTACTAACAATTGATTACCCTTCATAAATCCCTCCAACTTGCATCATATGACATCTACATATGTATAAGCACTGTTGCTACTAGCAACTATAGTGTCAGTATCGACTTGTCAACAGTTTACTAAATATAATAAGAAGTATTTCTCTGAGCTTCAACAAGATTCGTTTTATTGACCAACAATGTATTATTTGGACATGAATAAACCTCCTAATTGATGACAGATGATGATAATCAGACTTCTGCTAGTGACATGCATAACATTCCATCACAAAACCTGAAAGCCAGATACAGTCACCAGAGGCTCGAGAAAGTTGACAAACTGATTCAGAAGCTCAGACAACTAAGCCCAGAGGATGATGATGGCGCTTCCAAAACTGATCATATTTCTTCATTGTGTGAGACAAAGTGCCCAGACCATCGCTTTGTGTATGAGACACTACTGGCATCTGGCATTTTGATGAAAGATCTAACTTCCGAGTTAGTGACTGCAAAGCCAATCCAACTCTGCCCTTCTTCACACCTAATAAATCCCGAATTATTCTTTGTGTTAGAGAGAACAAAATTGCACTGGCAGGCCACGCCTGAAGTCATCAAGGAAAGCACTCATCAGATGAGGTCTGACCTTGAAAAGTTAAATCGCAAGTTGTTATTTGATCTAGTGAATGAGTTATTAAAACAGAAGCTCAAGCTGAGTGGTCCAGAAGCTCAACTAATACTATTGCATCGGAACATTATTCCCAAGTTCCCCACTGGACAGTGCTTGGCAAAAGAACTGTGTGATGATATTGAACAGCTCAAAACCAGGAGTTCCTCTGCTGGAAGCTGTCTAGATGTTACTACTTCAATCTCAAGTGAAGATATGCTGCAGCAATTGGAGGGGTGGATGGGCTTCTGCGAAGGGTTACCTGAAATAGGGATAAGCATTGAGAGGTTGATATTTCGAGACCTGATTGAGGATCTGCTTGATGAAGTTCTTCATGGAATGGATGCATTTAGCTTGCAAGTCAAGGCTAGCAGAAGATGCAGGCACATTTGCTAGATAAGCCTAATATAGTGTTTGTTATCAAATTTTAATGATGGGATGCACAAGTTCTAGCTTAATATTTTCTATTTGTTTTTTATCCTAAACTTCTTTTTTGTTTTTATCCCTTCAAATACTCGCATATATGTGGAACTGTGAACAAAGTTACATAGTGGTTGGTAAAAGGATTTGCAAGAAAGCAAGCTTCAATTAACAAATAATGTAGCCACTCAGTTCATTTAAACTTTGAAATAATTCTCTGGCTTATAATGATAGATTTGAAGAAGATGACACTTACGTGATGATTTATAGATTCAAGAAGAAAATTCAAACCTATTAAAGCCTTAATATTTACTCTTTTAACACATAAATCCAAGTAAAAAATACGGATCTCCAGTGAAATTTTTCACTTACCTAGGATTTCTCAAATAGTTCAGTCCAAAGGGAGCAAAAGGTGCATGCACAACAAAATTTGAGAACCCAAGCATGTTCTGTGTCCCAACCATGAAAATGTAGCTTACAGCTGCGTAAGATAATGAGGCTTATCAATGGCTTCCTTTAGTATAATCTATACTATCTTCTTCTTGTCATTTTTCATCATCCATCAAACCACGAATTCTTTTTGGCATCTAATATATCGATGTAAATCTTTTGTCAACTCCAATCTTGAAACTAATTGCTGCTCTGCTGTTAGGGAGGACATAAACCATATGACTTGTAACCAGTTGATCAGGGGACATGAACCATATATTAATATAACCAGTTGTTCTAGATGTACATATAGCTTCTTGTAACAAAAACATGTGAATCTGGCAAAAAAAAATTTGCTTTTATGAAAATAATTTAGGCAAAAACAACTTGCAGGATTACCACAAATCCTTGCACGAACAGTTTCCATCTCTAAAATGATGAAACCTCACATTGTCTCTCACAATTATCTTTAATCCTGTAACCTTAGCCATGAATTTGATAGTATTGTGGCAGTCTCCACATATTCTCAAGTTCTTGAACACCCGAATAACCAATTCACTGTTCACATTTAGGATGCCGAATGCAACTGCAAGTTTCTCACTGTGACTGCACAACAACTCCTCTTTTTCCTCTTCAGCTACATCTTGCAGAACATACTCAGTATCAGGAAGATAGCCAGCAAACCTCATCTTCTCCCTGATATCTTTCAGAAAACCATATATTGCCTCTCGGTGAGGGCTCTTGTCATCGCCTTTGACGAACGTGTAAACCTTGTCCCTTACCTGAACCCAACTGCACCCTGGTACTTTGGTAACACCTCTATCCCGCATTCTGTTCCTCATTATGACCCTAATGCTGGAAGCCTCATCCCACATCTTGGCGGACACTAGTATGTTTGACAACAACACATAATTCCCAGGATTCTCAGGTTCAATTTCAAACAAATGCGCAGCAATTTTTGCCAACTCCACATTCTTAAACACTCTGCATGAAGCAAGTAAAGCTCCCCATGCACCCACCGTAGGTTGCATTGGCATGTTTTGAATCAGTTCATATGCCTCTTCAAGATGACCAGAGCGGCCGAGGACATCTACCATGCAGGCATAGTGATCGGCATCAGGCTGAAGCCCATGCTCGTTACTCATAGAATGAAAAATTGACTTTCCCTCGACAACCAACTGTGAATGACTGCAGCCAGTCAAAACAACTGTAAATGTGACTGAATTAGGCTTGACACCACGTTTGAGCATTTGATGGAAAACTGACAATGCATCCTCACCACAACCATGCATTGAATTCGCCAAGATCATCATGTTCCATGCAACTGTGTCCTTCCTATGCATATGGTTGAAGACATACCTAGCCTTATCCAAGTCTCCACACTTAGCATACATTAGTATCAGAGCTGTTGACACCGTTAAATCCTCCACAAACCAGTGACGGTAAATGTATCCATGGATTTCTCTACCTTTCCTTAGATTCTCGACGAATGCACAAACTGGCAGCATGCTAATCAGTGTAATATGGTTTGGCTTGAACCCTGAATGTTGCATCTCATGTAGCACTCCAAACGCTTGTTCAGGCTTTCCGTTCTGTGAAAACCCACTGATCATGCAATTCCATGAAGCAGAGCTGGTAACAACTCCTCGATATCTCATCTGTTCAAAGAGCTTCATAGCCTCTTCACAGTCCCCATCAGCAAAATAAGCTGTCAACATCACGATCCATGAAACTGAATCTTTGTTAGGGACTCTATCGAAAACAATCCTAGCTTGCCTAATGCTCGAGCAATTAGCATACAAATCCACCAATCCACTTCCTACAAATAAATCATCTTCGATTCCCTTTCTCAGTGCAAAACTGTGAATTTCTCTTCCAAAACCCAGCGCCTTCAACTCTGAACAAACACGAAGAGCTGTAGACAAAGTGACCGAATTCGGATCAACTCCACCATGAAGCATATCACGAAAGACGCTTAAAGCTTCCATTGGCATCCTACAACTCAAATAAGCTGAAATGAGCGAAGTCCAAGAGATCACATCCTTAATCGGCAAATCGTCAAACACCTTCCTTGAACCCTCATGGAATCCACATTTTCCATACATATCAATCATGGCATTACCCAAGAGAAGGTCCGAGGCGAGACCAAACTTGACAGCCTCCTCATGCAATCCTTTGGCTTCCACAAGGTCCAACGAACAGGTGCATGCCTTCGCGACCGAAAGCAGAACAAGGCGATCAGGCTTGAGGTCTTTGGTTTCTCGGAGCCGCTGGTAAAGCCTTATGGATTCTTTGGGAAGATTGCGCCTTGTGAAGGCGGAGATCAAGACAGTCAATGAGGGCAAATGCGGGTGGGGAATTTTATCCAACAGATCTCTGGCGCGGTCCAACTGGCCCGAGCGGATATAAGAATCGAGGAACCTGAGGCAAACATTGTGTGGGAGATTCCAAACTGGAAGTTTACTGGTCATGTGACCTTATAGAAGATAAGGACTATGATCGTATCCGTCTGGCGACAGTGACCGATAGGCAGGAGTAGTTCGGTTGGCACACGTTGGGCGAAGACTCGCGCCGTGGTGTTGAAGGGAGATCGGAGAAATGCGGTGGAGGAAGGAGAAGGAGGATGAGTCCGGCGAACTGGGAGGCGTATGGAAGTAGCAGGCGGACTGCGCGGTGGAGGTATGACAGCGGCACCGGCGGAGGTGGAGCAGGAAGTCGACGGCGGCGGAAGAGAAACAGTGGTTTTTAGATTGTGGGTATAATTTCATTTGAACCCCCTAAATATTTCTATTTGCAAATATATTTGAATTTTGAGTGAAATAAAATCTCGTGGTCGCAATACTCCGTCAAATCGAAGCCAACCTTCCAACTTCCTCCGATGGGCATCCGCCTCCGCCGCCGGCGGTGGCTCCTCCTCGCCCTCGCCTCCGCCCTCTCTGCCTACAGCACCTACAGGATCTACCATCTCCCCTCCGTCGCGCGGGGCCGCAGGAAGCTCTCTCGCGTGCTCGCCGCCCTCTCCACCGCCGCTGACGCAGCAGCCTCTACCGCAGAGGCTGTCTCCCTCGTCGCATCCGATCTCACCTTCTTCCTTCGCTCCGATTCCGCCGATCTCCCCTCCAGCCTGAAGCAGATCACTAAGATCGTCCGCTCCGACGAGTTCTCCGTCTCCGTTTCTAGGGTTTCGGAAGCCCTAACGACGGGAATCGCGAAAGGTATCCAGTTCGGCGAACCTTCAGCCTATCCTTCTATTTCAGAGCCCAGGGATGGAGCAAGATTCACGGATCGGCTTATGGACAGGCTGTTCTCCGCCTCTGGATCCGGGCTTGTATCTGTGATGGCCGGGAGCTTTGCGAGGGGTCTCGTGATGGGGTTCTATCAAAGCGAATCGAGCGACGGCGGAGAACGATTGGACTCGCAGGCGGTCCCGCGCTGGGTGCAATTGGTGTGCCGCGACGAGTCTAGAGAGCTCATTGGAAACTGCGTTCAACTCTTCGTGAGCACGGCCGTCACTGTGTACCTCGCAAAAACAATGGAAATCAACGCCTTTGATGAGTTATTCTCCGGGCTCACCAACCCCATGCACGAGGCTAAGACGAAGGATATGTTGGTTTCAGTGTGCAATGGAGCAGTCCAAACCCTTGTCAAGACTTCCCACCAGGTTCTGACGAGCTCGAATTCCTCCTCTCATGGAAACAAAGCAGAAAGTTCCAAACTTGAAGAGAGATCTGGCGCGGAGCTCGCAAGGAGTACTACATTGATTGAGGATGGTGGTGGCTGGGTGGATCAAATAACATCCACATTGGCTGTGCCGGGCAACAGGAGGTTCGTTCTTGATGTCGCAGGGAAGATAACCTTTGAGACTGTCAGGTCATTCCTTGACTTTGTCCTATTGAGGATGTCTGATGCTTCCAGAAAAGGAGCTACTAGTGTTAAAGAGGAGCTGATCCGGGGTTTGGAAGTTTTGAGGCACTTAAGCGCCAGGTCGATTATCATTATTGCTCTGTGCCTCTGCTTGTGCCTGCATATTTACATGAGGATGGCAATTCTTACCTCAGATTCAGTTGGTAACTGATATCTTGGAGTTCAGTAAGAATTCTTATGCACTGATATCAATAAGGCAGCTGTAACTATTCCAATCTGATAGGGGTGATACTTCTAAACACTCATTATATATACATACAGAAGGAATTTTAAAAAACAAAACAAAAAGCTCTTATCTGTACTCTATTAGATGCTCAAAGTATGCAGTAGAGGTGGCTGTTGATGTATGGGAGACATTCAATAATTTGAAAAGGCTTCAATGGATGTATTTTATATGCATAATCCTTGTTGAAACATGTCATCCACTGTTGTCTTTGCTGATATTTATATCTGCTCACCTGATTTTGTTTTTACAGTTTTAAGTCAATATTTTTATAGTTCTATTTCACATTACCCTTTAAACTCAAAAGTCAAAATCTTAAATAAATATTAATATATTTTTCTTTCACTGGCATCAGAACTCTATTTGAGAAATCCCAGAGAGTTTACGTTTGCATGCTATGTGATATCTGTGTATTTATCAGAGATTGCAGCTCGATAGATATTTTAGTGTTGGTCAAATAATCACTGTATCCCTTTTTTTTTCCCTTACACTAGAGGCATGACACTATCAGGATATCATATCACAAGGTAAAGAATTTTGAGGATATCATTTCAGATGTATATCTTCTTGAAGTGCATGGTTTTCTTCTGGAAAGAATTTTGAGGAGAAGAAAGAATGATCGGCTTTTTAGGAAATTGGACAGAAATGGATGGCGTGAAGGGGTTCTAAATAGCATGAAAAGATACTCCCTGGACTTTATTTTTGGACAATTATATATATGAGATGATTAATAATCAATTGGTGCTTTAGGTTTCTGTTTGTGATTAATTAAATTTTTCCTTAGGAACAGAACTCGGTGATTATGTCATTAGAATAGAATAAGTATTTCATTCATCTATAAGAGTCCACTATAGACATGCTTAAAGGACCGGTTCGATCCGGAATCAAGTTGGAACTAATCTGTTAAATTTGAAATAGGAATCGATTAGGATGAACCGGTTCTAGAATCGAACTGGAACCGTTTCGATTCCGATTTAATTCGGTTCCAATCGACTTCGGAACTAGTTCGGAACCGTTTCGAGATCGGTTTTGATTTCGATGTGGATCTGGTTCCGATTGCTAATTTAAAGATGAAAATTCTTAGTATGCTAATAGCGTATACATTAGATTATTTTGCGATAGGAAAAGAGAATAGAATCATCAACATATTAGAAGAATTTGAAAGCTCAAGTTCGAGGAAGGTGATTCGAAACCATTTCGGAATTGATCATTTCGAATCCATTTCGAATCGATCCGATTGAATTAGTTTAAGTTAAAATTTTGAAATCGGAATCAGTTCGGAATCGATTTTGAACCGGTTCGGATTGGTTCCATCGTCGATGGATCCGAAATCGGTTAGAATCAAATCGGAGTCGAGGAACCGATAAACATACCTAGTTCACTGCTGAGAAATCGCTTCTTCGATACTGATCAGGTCCTTGCGATGTTACTTGGACAACAATTCACAGAAATCTTTTTGTTCATCTTTCGATTCACTCTGTGAATCATTTTTTGTTCAACTTAGTCCTCATTTTTTAAAACTAGATAATCAAAGAATAAGACAGCTAAACACTGCAAATTACACCTTGTAAATCATCCAAAATCCACCTTTTCCGAGTTTGTTTTCAGCTGACAAGTTTTTGGTTGATGGTGGATTTGTGAAGGGGCACCCTGAGATTTTACATGATGCCTCCTTTTATATCAGTCGCGTCAACGAAAGTGCTCGTCGACCTCGTAAGCACGACGTTCACTGTAACTTTCTCTGCTTGATTTGTTTTTCGAAAGTTGGATGAAGATATAAAAATTCATATAGCAGATCGATTCAGCTAGTTCGAGGCAAATGTGTGATGCTCGATGAGTAAACACTGAAGTCAGAAGCCGAAAGCTTCACGAAGAGTTCGTCACCTGCTGTAGAGAATGCTCTCTGATCGTTCTAGTCGCGTTGCCAAATCGAGCTCCCGGCGACTGGCGGCGTACGCCGTGTAAGAGCAGCTGCGGGGGCAGAAGTTTCTGCACTGATCCAGAGTCCGGTTGCTGATGGCGGTGGCGTCCAGCGTTTCAGGTAGCTTCACTCTCGGCAACTTCAAGAAACCGTAGGACTCCGACGACGAGGAGCAGCTCCGGCGACGCGGGGATCGAACCCCTGAAAGCACTGACGTTGGGCGTTGGAGCAGGCGCCGTTGACTGTAGTCGTCGCATTTATCCCGCGCCGCCGCCAGGGGAGCTCCACTGGCCCTGGCGCCCTACGGACACTGTCAGAGCTGGAGAGCTCAGTGTGGTCCATCGCGAGGCGAGATGGAACGGAGTTATTGACGGCGACAAAAAGGAGAAGGTCGCTTGTGGATTCGACACGAACGTGATGTTGAAATTTTCCGGCAGCGGCGGTGGTCACATTCACAACCTCAGTGCCTTATTAACATGAGGAACCAACTCAATGGAAATGCAGAGTGTATCGTCACGAGAATTATGCTATTTACGCACGCCCAATGAACGGAGTAGATATCTCATATCTCCTTGTTATCAATGTCTTTCTACATTTTTTGTACTGTGTGATTTTCAGTTTAATTTTTAAATAAAAAAAAATCGCTAGAAGGAGGGCTTGAACCTCCGACCTTGTGGTTAACAGCCACACGCTCTAACCAACTGAGCTATTCCAGCTTACAGTATAGGTATTTAATTATCTAATTAAAATCAGTCAAGAAAAAAAAGGGGGTAAATTTAAAATTAAATAAATAACAAATAATTCATCGTAATTTCAAGTTTATCAAAGGACACAAAAATGTTTTTAACATTTCCAACAACATGTATTAGCCTCTTTTTCATTTATTTGTTCCTATTTCTTTACATGCCTTCAGGCGCGCACAGTTCTATTATTGTCACCATAGACATTGCCTACTTTTGATCACGGGGGCAAGTTTTTTGTGATTTTCTTTCTCCATTAATTTCACCTCTTAATTTTTTTTACAAGTGGTATCAGAAACCGTCCAGATTAGTTCACCGCGAACGCCTCGCCATGGCCTCAGAAAAGTCTCCACCGGCGCACTTGGTAATCGGGAAGACGCGCCACTGCGTCGCCGAGTGAGGGTTTAACGTCAATCGGTCCGCACTCCACACCAGTAGCGGAATCGCCTCGCAACCCGCAAGCGAGTGGAAAACGGCGGAATTCCTCATTGGCAGGATCGAATTTCTTTTAATTTCACCTCTTAATGTACATTAATAGCTCGAGTCTTCCTCTTGATTTCCATGGTTCGTTTTATTCAAGATAACGATATTAATTAATTAATAGATATGATTTATTTTTATACACCTAATTTTCAGAAGAAAAAAAACTCCATAGGGATGATTTTCAGAATATGAAACCAAAAGTGTGAAATGAAATGATTAATAGATCACGTGCGAATCTATTGACAAAGTCAACTCCGCCGCAGCTTTCCTATCTCCCAAACAAGATCAGAATATTAAAACATTAAAAAAAAAAAGAAAAGAAAAGATTCATTGGATGACAAATTGATGATGCATGATAAAAACACACTGAAGGCGATATCATCGATCGACTTGTGGAGGCTGACAGTTGACATAATCTACCTGTTCATTGGAAAAAGTCTGACACGTTTGTCGACAACTTTGAATTAATAAATTTGACACGCAGCCAAGCAAGAATTTGCTGGATTACGTGACCTTTTTAGAAAGTCCAAGTCAAAGCTTGTTGTTTTTACGATGAAACATGCATCCATTATGTAAAAATTGAAGCCGTCAAATCTAACTCTATTTGTCTTGGGATCACAGCGAGAGAGATAAATTATAGATTGTGTGATTGATAAGATAATAGAGAATCTTTGAATCCGAATTTTTTTTTTAAATTTTTCATCGAAAACTACCACACAGTCTTATCAATCACTAAAAAAATCAGTAAAATAACGACGAAGTATTAGCGACGAGTTAATCTTTCATCGCTAATATAACAATGACCGTTTAATTTTAAAATCGTCGTAAATAAATGTATTAAAAATATTAATTATCGGAAAAAATGTAATGTTTGCGACAAAAAAATATATTTCATCGCTAATAAGTATAAGTTTAGCGATGAATTTTCAAAAATTCATCGCTAATAAAGACAGTCGATTGACCAGTCAACTAAAAAATATTTTATGGTATGTCCAGTTGACTGATGGTTCATGTCAGGTTAAATTTCGGCTTCTCAATCGACTGTGGTTTGCGACGAAATATGTGTTTCGCCGCTAATAGTTATAATATTACCGACGAAACATTGTACTCGTGGCTAAAATAATAAATATTAATGATAAAATATATATTTTCATGGCTAACATATGGGAAAAATAACCCTCAAGACGTTGCCCTTCTCCAAATTTCCCCACGACTCATTTTCTCTTCCGTCGATTCTCTTCCGCTTCGACTTTGACATTCTCTTAACTATCCGACTCCGACCCAGCTTCAGCCTCCTGCTCGGCCTCCGACCTCCTTATCCGCCTCAGATCTTAGGCTCCGACTTCGGCTCCGCCAATTGCTCAGCGAATTTTCCACCTCCAGTCGCCTTCTCCTCTCCGCCTTCACCATGGACAGTGATGATTTATTGGCAATTTATCCACGCACCCTTCTCCTAGCCAGAGTCGACCCTGGAGGAGGGCTACTGGGACTAGACCTGATAAATCTCAACATGACGCGAATACGATCCGCTTTTTTCGTATTTGGATCGTGCATTTTTAGAATTGTGTCTATTTTGTGTAAATCCATTAGACATGTAAAAATTGTGTGTCGGATTAGTGTCTTATCTTCTGGATTCGTTAGACCCGTTTACCTTTTTTTTGTACTTAAAAAAATCTAGACATGAAAAAGAAAGGAGATGAATGACATTTACGTAATCTCTACAAGTTTGAATGATGATGACAATATTTGAAATTCATTTTGTATTTTTACGATAATTCTAGAGCGTAATGTACTTGTAATCTCAATTGGATAGTGTGGATTATGGGGATTATTAATTTTTTATAAGCTCTTTTGTTTAAATTATTACATTATCGTGTACTTATGGGTCTTTTTCGGGTCTATTGGTTTGAATCATGTATAGTAATCTATTTTATACTTTGTTTAAGTTATTGCATTTTAGTGTAATTATGGATCGTTTCGTGTCTATTGGTTTGGATCGCGTCTTACAATCCATTTTACACGTATTTTTTTTGTGTCTAACGGATCGTGTGGTGTCTACCCGAAATTAAGTGGTTCATATTCGGATTGGATCCATTGACATGAAAAATTAAATTGATTGAATATGGATTAACATTTTCAGATTGTATCTAAATCGTGTCAAGATACGAATCTGATCCATTATTCGATTTGTCAGGTCTAACTGGGACCTTCGCCCATGACCTAAAAAAAAAAATTCTATTAGAAGGGATCAATTTTTAAATTTTTCAATAGAAAATGGGACCCAATTTCTAAATTTCATCCAGGGTCCTAAGTTCAAATTCTAAAATCAGGACCGACTCTGCTCCCGGCCATCTCTTCGCCTTCGACTTTGGTCTCCCTCCTCCATTTTTCTTCAATCGGGATTTCTCCCAAGCTTTTGTCGCCCAAAGTACAAGTATGAATTTTCTTTCTTACCACCTATCATATGCATATAATGGACCCATATGTATGTTTGTTTTATAAGTTTGCTTTCAACTATTTTAGCAGCATCTTATAAAAAAATTAAAGCTCAGGAAATCTATCATCTTTTTTCCATGGAACATGGTACGTAGAAGAGTTGAAATTCTAAACATATCAATCAGGATTCAAAAAAGTAATTAATATCAAAAAATGTCTAATAATTTATACTTCACATGGTTCATGCACAAATTGTATATGGCAACTTGAGGTCTACTATAGAAGACTAAAATCAAGTTCAAAGGTCGACCTTCTAAAATTTTATAGATGATAGGTCTCATCAAATTCAATCACTCAGTTATTTTCATGTTTCTGAGCTTTCATATGCATGCTCGTCTGTTTCCTTTTTATATTTTTAATGTCATCGAGAAGTTGTATTGGTAGTTCTTTTGGGGACAACATATGTGAAAGAAGGCAAATTCTTAAAAGTGTTTGGAAATTTGACAATCATAGGTAAACTAGTTTTTTACTTGATTATTTGTGGAGCAACCGTGTTATTAGATGCAACTACTATTTCGATAAATATTTGTTAAGTACAAATCAAATGATCATTCTTCGTATTAAACCCTTGTCCATTAAAGTTGTCCTTTATAAGGTTTAGCAGATGATCTTAATAAGGGTTGTCGAGGTGTATTCTTTTTTATTGTTAATTAGTTTCATAAAAGGTTGACTCGACTTGAGGTATTTGTTTCAGTCATTTATATAATATGAGAAATTTTTATATGTTTAATCAGGTTTTAAAGTATGGATAATAATTCAGAATCGGATTAGTCTTGAATATATAAATGAATTAAATCAGTTTTTAAATGTGGCAGAGAATTACATGGTCAATATGAATTTATCGAAAATTCATTATCCATGTTGTCGGTGTAATAATTTATTTAAAAATGAATTAGATTATGTGCGAGAATATTTTTATAGGTGGGGATTTGATAAATTATATAAAGTCTAGAACTTTCATAGAGAAGTTTCTACATCATCGTCTATTAATATAAAAATTGTCAATGAAGATGGAAATGATTTTGATGTTGAAATAAATGATTTCAAAGATGATTTTGAAGACATGTTTACTGATTTACGAAATGTAAAAATTATAAACAACACTAGTGAATCTCAATCAAATGATATTAATGAAAAGAATGCAAATGATTTTAGACGAAGTTATACTTCAATGTTTGAAGAAGCACAAAAAGAATTGTATCACAATTGTACTAATTTTTCAGTATTTAATTTTGTGATGAAGCTAATGCATGTGAATGTGTTAAATGGTTGGAGCAATAAATCTTTTGATATGTTACTTCAGTTATTACAAGAGGTATTTTCCAAACTGAATGTGATTCCAAACTCTCATTATGAAGCAAAAAAATCATTAATAGAGTTAGAATTGACATGTGAGAAGATACATATATGGAAGAATGATTGTATATTATTTTGGGATGAGCACAAGAATAAGAATACATGTCCAGTGTACGAGGAGCCTAGATACAAGTATGACGAGATGAATAAAAAAAGATTCCTCAGAAAATTCTTCAATATTTCCTTTTAAAACTAAGACTTAAGCGGTTATTTATTTCAAAACATACAGCAAAAGATATGAGATGACATAAAGAAAAGTGAGTTGAAACAGATAGTATATTAAGTCACCCAGTTGATAATGATTCATGGAAAGAATTTGATAATGCACATGAATTATTTATAGGTGATCTACGAAATATTCGCTTAGGATTGACTACTAATGGTTTTAATCTGTTTGGAAACATGTCAAATATTTATAGTATATGACCTGTTATACTTGCGAATTATAATTTGCCACCATGAAAAATGATGAAGCCACCATACTTGATTATGTCTCTTTTAATTCTTGAGCCTAAATCACTTGACAAAGAGATAGATATATACCTACAACCTCTGATAAATGAATTGAATGAGCTATGAGATGAGAGGATGGAAGCATATGATGTATCAACTGAATAAGTGTTTCAATTACATGCTACTGTGATATGAACTATTCATGACTTTCTAGCATATAGAACAATTTCTGAATGGAGCATAAAGGGCTATAAAGCATATTCAGTATGTCTGCATGAAATCAAATCGCAAAAATTAAGGAGTAAAATATGCTATACATGTCACCATCGATTCTTGAATGTGCAATACCCATAGCGTAGAAATAAGGATTTCAATGGAAATATTGAAAAAGAAGGACCACCATGAAGAATTAATGGTTATGAGATTTTAGCACAGTTAGATGCATTACCCCAAATGACATTCAGTAAGCATTCTTCATTCAGTAAAAAATGATAGTGATCTTTAGATAATACAAATTGGGTAAAGAAACTAATATTTTTTGAGTTAGAATATTGGTCAGATTTAAAATTGTGACAATTTAGATATGATGCATATTGAAAAGAATATATGTGATCCTTTGATTGACACATTATTAAATATAAATGGAAAGTCAAAGGATACTTTTAAAATAAGATTAGACTTGCAGGACATGGGAATAAGGAGTGAATTGCATTTACAGACAGTATGAGACAAATTCAAGAAATTGTATGCAAGTTACATATTAACATTGGAAGAAAGACGTGAATTTTGATAATTTTTAAAATCTATGAAGTTTTTAGATGGATATGCTGCTAATATATCTAGAAATGTGAATGCAAATAAAGTAAAGATATATGGACTAAAATCACATGATTGTCATGCATTATTGTAAAGAATACTTTCAGTTATTGTACGTAAATTTTTCCCAAAAGATATATGTGGCACACTAGTTGAGTAATGTGATTTCCTCAAAAAAATTATTGCAAGATCTTTACACACAACAGACTTATGTAAAATGGAAGAGCAAATAGTCTTGATATTGTATAAGATGGAATGAGTATTTCCCCCAATATTTTTTGACCTTATAGTTTATTTGACAGTTTATTTATCTCGTGGAGCCATATCAGCTGGACCAGTGCCATTACGATAGATGTATCCCTTTGAACGATATTTGGAAAGACTAAAAAAATGTGTTCTAATAAAGCAATATCTGAAGGATTTATTGCAGAGGGGTATATTGTAAATAAGACATTGACTTTTAGTTCGTTATACATAAGTCAAATTGAGACAAAAATTTTTAGGTCAAAATGAAATAAAAATGTTCAACCAGTAATATACAATTTAAGTATTTTCTCACAACAAACAAGAGTCGTTGGCAACCAACAAAGTCTGAAATTGCCATTAAATTTGTTTAAGAAAATGCATTGGTATATTATGTGATTATACCAATAATTGTAAAGAAGTCGATCGATATTGAAAGTAAGTTGTTACATTATGTGATTATTTTAATTCTATTTTATTAACAAAGTGTAAATTGATTAAATTTTTATGCAACGAACATCTTCAACTTATATCACAAAAAGTTCATTCGGATCAACTTATTCAATATCATGAGTGAGATTTTCCACTGTAGTTTAGGGATACAATTATAACGCTAAAAAATTGTACAAATTTTGAGATTATAGACAAATTGTACTGTTTAGCAATGGGATCTGATGCTGAAATTCAACTATATGATGCATGCATTATAAATGATATCTGATATTATACGAGATCTCATGATTCATGCAGAACTATTTAAAATAATGGGGTCAGCGTACCATCCTCTGACGATGGAGACAATCTGAATTTTTTTTGGAGTGTTGAAGGATGTGGTTCAAATAATAAAATCCAATTATTTTGGTGCGAATGGTTTCAATGTAATCTGGAAAAAAATCATTAGTGAAAGAGTATGATCTCTTGTGTATTGATACTTATAAAATATGGTACAATGATGACCCATTCATTTTGACAAACCAAACAAGTCAAGTGTTTTATTTGAATGATATTAAACATGGAGGTCAATGGAAGGTAGTGCAAAGGGTTAATCAGTGAGAAAATATATGAAGCAATTGAAGTTGATGAAGTATCTGAAGATTTTGAAATTAAAAATATTTTGAGTATAGAGTCAAACCAAGAGATTTCATCCAATGATTCAACTTCAGTAGTCAGTGAAGACTTAGAGATAACTCAACTATGTCGATTAGATGTTGAGCATCAATAAATACATATGGCAAATGTGGAGCTAGATAGGAGTGCTCAAAGTAATCGTAATAATGAGGATGAAGATAGTGAAATTGATAGTGAAGCGGATATCATTTATCCTTTTTCAGATGATGATAGTGATTAGATTTATTTATATGGTATTTATATTGTTCTTCATTTAGAATTCATGTATTTAAGATAATCTTTTATTATTTTGTCAATCTATGTATGATGTTTATGTCACAGTTATACCGCCTAAGAGAATTGAGCGCCCTCAGTTGTGCCTATACCTGACGATGATAGTGCTCCTACTTGTTAGTTTTTTTTGTTTTAAATATGTTTATTGAGGAACGAGACAAATTACATATTACTTTTTGTAAGAGTGATGACCATCCGATTGAGTCTAATGCAGCTTCTTTTATAACAGATTTAGATCTGTCAATTAAAAAGTTCGCTTCCTTGCAAGCTAAGAGTTGGAAGCATATCCCAGCGAACAATAAAAGGATAATTTATGATAGATTATCATTAAATACAAGTAATTTAATATTTATGTAATCAAACACTCCTTCGTTAATATATTTCAATATTGATATTTTTTCAGGCTACTTTCGATATTAATTTTAAGGAGGAGGCAACGTCAGTAAAAAAGGAGATTGACAGGTTAATGAGTGTGAGGTATAGAGATAATAGAAATAAGATACACACTTATTATAAGAGCATATTGCATCTGTCTCCTACTAAGTGTTGGCATTATATGTCAATCGAGTTTTGTGAGACACAGGATATGTTTGAATCAGATCAATTTCAGGTAACTCAATCTATACCAATTATCTGTGTTATACGAAAATTAAAATATTTATTCTATAACAATGCTTTAAGTTTTATTTTAATAAATTTTTATATTTTAGACACAATCGACAATAAATGCTCAAAATCGATCACAACTCTCATTTAACTATCAAGGTGATTTAAAATCATTCATTCAATACAGTTACGACGATGTAAGTACAAACTTTATAGTTTTAATATATTGTCTATTAATTATAATATTAACACATTATAATGTTTTTCAGACCGATCAGTCACAGTAGCCAATCAAAATGATGGATTAGGGAGAGGGTCGAATCTGCATACGTATAATATGATAGATATAATTTAGTTAATTTATTTTTAAATTTGTATAATTCCTTTAAAATATATAATTATTATATTTGTTATTCTCAGAATGATATGGTGAGACTGCGAGATGAGTACATTCAATCACAAGAAATTAGAGATGACATCGATATAGTCCAAATTGCAGATCAAGTTTGTGATTAGGTACTCGGTGTTCGTTTTGAATATATTAGAGGACTTGGAAGCGGAGGAGCTAATGCAACACTGCGTGAAAATCTTGAGTTCACCCAAGAGGAACTAGCAAACACTCAAGTTCAATTAGCAAACACCTAAGATGAGTTAGCATCAATGAGATCAAGACAAGATATGTTTAAAATAATTTTGAATCGGCTTGTATCTGGAGCATTACAATCATTGATACAGGAGTCATCCTCAATTACACCTGGCTTCCTCCATCTTAGAGTTTATGAACATTTATATTTTGAGCTAGTGAAATTGTGAACTTGAATGTTTTGAATTTGGATGTTGTACTTATGAAATTGGATGTTTTGGACTTGAAGTTAGGTTTCTAATGATGTAATTTGATTATGTTATGTGATTAGTTGTGGTTAAATATAATTATTGTTAATTTTTTTGATTTTTATGTTATTAAGTTAACTTTTGAAATAAATTGTATGATTGATTTTGCATTACAAGATATCGAATACAAATAATCTGGAAAATTATATTTTGAGAATTAGCAATAATTTTTAAATAAATCGTCGCTAACCTTGATGTTTGCGATGAATTTTTAAAGATTTCATCGCTAAGAAACAGTCGACTAGCTAGTGTCTTCCATTAGTCGATTGTTGCTTCCCATCAAGCTAAATTTCTGCATATCAGTCAACTGTCAAAAATTAGCAGTCGACTAATAAATGATATTAGCGATGATATATTCAAAATATTCATCGTTAACTCTTCGGTCAATTGACCAATTGACTAAAAAATATTTTTTGACTAATCAAATTATGGGCAGTCGATTGATGAATTGCGACTACATTTATTATTTTCGTCGCTAGTGTTAGCGACGAAACTATTATTATTCATGGCTAATATTAAATTTCTTTGGCGGCGATTTTTTAATTGTTAGCAATGTTATTTTTTATCGTTCTTATTATTAACGATGAAATTTAAAGTATATTAGCGATAAATTTATTACGACATTAACGATGAAATTTAAAGTATATTAGCGATAAATTTATTACGACGAAATTAACGACAAAATTTTATCATCGTTAATATAATTTAACGACGAATATTATATATTAACGACGAATAAAAACAACCGCTAAATATCAATTTTTTTTCTTACAATGAATTCCCCCCTCCCATGAGAACACGAAACATGCATCCAGATTGTATTTAGTAGTGAGAACCGTTTGAAGCGCTGCAAAAGCCACAGTTATTTACTTTTTAGAGATAAACGACGATCTCGACTTCATTAAATAATGTCAAACTAAAAAGTTTTCCGCCACAAAAAAGCATGTGGTGAGAATGTCAACGTTGAACAAAATAATTATTTTGCTTTAGAATAAAATTAAAATATGTAATTTTTTTTTTAAATTGACAACGAGTGAAAGAGAGTTATTGGAATTCAAATCTAGACAAAACAAAATAAGATTGAATACAATAAATTTTTCCTTTAAATTTTATATAGTTGAAATTTCGTCCAATTATTCTTTTTTATTGTCAATGAGTACGCAGACCATAAATAAAAATATTCTTAAAAATGAAATATCCAGTGAGTTCGATCAGTTTGGTGGAAACACATAAAAAATATTCTTTTGCATTGAAATTTTATATTTTTTTCAACAAAGGGCCAAACAAACCAGGAGCAGCATTGAAATCCCACTGAGCGCGATTGATTAAAACGAAAAGTGGAATCAAATCCTGGTGCAAGATCTCCTACCTATCCATTTGACTTTGAGGTCTCCACGTGGCCCAGCGCCGATAATTCTGATCGCCGTCAGATGGTTCATCTCATTTAAAGCTTCAGATCGAGTCGAGAAGATGAGCTCGTCGGAGAAGAAGATCTTGTCGTCCATGGCGGCCGTGCTCCATCTTTTACTGGCGATAAAGCTTCTGGCAGGGATCGCAGTGATCAGTGTTCATGGCGCAGGTAAGATCGATGAAGTTTCGAGTAAACAATTGTTATATCAATTTACGCGGCTAATCGAGATCAAAATTCGATTTTGGCAATGGTTTCTTCATCAAAATTCGATTTTGATGGCGATTTCTTCATCCAGGAGACACGATGCATCCGGGGGACTATCTCTACGAAGGGCAGACGTTGATCTCCGCCAACGGGAGATTCGCGTTGGGCTTCTTCAGCCCCGGCGATAGCCGGAGCGTCTACGCGGGAGTCTGGTACACCAACGTGACTGACAAGGCGCTGGCGGTGGTGTGGGTGATCAATAGCGACGAACCTATCACGATCTCGCCGGGGTACCTCCACTTCACCGACGACGGCATGTTCGGCGTCTACGACTACGAGCAGAGGCAGATGTGGTTAACCGGCTCACCTGTTCGGAGTAACAGCACGCTGGTTCGGTTGTCGGATTCCGGCAACCTCATGCTCCTCGACCTCGACAGCAACACGACGTTGCTGCAGAGCTTCGATTACTTCGGCAACACGATGGTTCCGGGGATGAAGCTCGGGCTGGACAGGGGAAGCGGCAGTCTGAGGCAGCTCGTGTCGTGGCAGAACGCCACGAATCCGTTTCCCGGGGAATATTCCGTCGCGATCGTGACGAGAGGTAACCGGCCGGAGATGTTCGTGAGGCACGGGCAGTCCGCCGCCGGCGTGGTCTTCCGGAGCGGCCCGTGGACCGGACGCGGGTTCAGCGGAATCCCGGCGATGGCGAACTCGACCCGGTTCAGGTTCGCGTTCGTGTCCAATTCACGAGAGGTTAGTTGGTGACTGAACATTTACATCTACGACCTCTGAAATTATACTATTTCATTTTTGGGTAAAGTTTAAAATTTTAGCCTATCGATATCGATTTAAATAAAATATTAATGGTAAAATAGAAATATATGGGTGGTGCAATTTAATAAAATATATTTTTTTTAAAACAACAAGGTCTACTTCTCGTTCAACGCCACTGACGATTCGATTCTCTCCCGCGCCGTCGTGGATTCCGGCGGAGCATTTCGGCTCCAGGAATGGTCAGATGCCGGCGGCGGATGGACCACAGAGTGGACCGTTCCGGGCGAATACTGCGATCGCTACGCCCGCTGCGGCGCGAACGCTATTTGCTCCAGCGCCAACTCGCCGGCATGCAACTGCCTGCAGGGCTTCGTCCCAAGGAACCGCCAAAACTGGAACCAAAACCGCTTCTCCGAGGGCTGCTTCAGCAGCTCGGTATCTCCGGAGCCGAATTGCTCGTCTGATGGGTTCTCTCAGTGGAGGATGGTGAAGCTGCCGGACACGGAGAATGCCACCGCCGTCGGGAACAGGACGCTCGACGAGTGCAGAGACTTGTGCTCCAGGAACTGTTCTTGCATGGCGCACGCCGTCACCGCGTGGGACGGTTGCTTGATGTGGCGAGGCGATTTGATTGACATGAGGACGCTCTCACAAGGCGGCGACGAGCTTTTTGTTCGCCTTGTTGCAGCTCCTGACATCTGTAAGCACACATCAAAATCTCTCCTTTCTACTGTTTTTAGCAGAATCAAAAGGTTTCAGAATTTGCTTGCAGATTCTGGAAAAAATTCTAAGAGGTCTGTAAAGATCATAGCCATTTCTACCACTTTGGGCATTCTTTTGTTCCTGATTGCGTCTGGGTTCGTTTGGCGGAGAAGGGAAAGAATCAAAGGTATGCTCGACCACTTATGTCAAGTAGTACCGGTTAGGTGTATGATGAAATGTCCCTTAGGAGTGATAACTTGTTGGGTGGTGTTTATTTCTCACATACTGAAAGCTCATTACGATAATTGATCGATCACAATGCAACAGAAGGAGATTTCGAATCGAAGCTGCCAAAATTTCCACTGCGGTTTGATTGCTGGAGTGGGAGCTCTTTAGATGGAGCAGCACATCAGGATGATGGTATGCACACACTTCGATCCGTATTATGATTGTAGATCTGGCTCGAGACTTATCATTTCAGATATGAAATTGTTGAACTTGTAGAGTATATTCACATTTAACTACTAAATTTAGACGCAAGTTTGTTCAGATTATTGGTTTGAACTTTCAAATATTTTGTATCTAGGTACAATGAGCTCGATCGGGTCGTTGCCTTCCTTTGCCTTGTCCAAGTTAAAATCTGCGACTGACAACTTCTCCAACGGCAACAAACTCGGAGAAGGTGGATTTGGCATTGTTTATAAGGTATCAGAGCTAACTTTAGCAATCTTGTTCTCTTATTTCTGTTACAGGAAAATGAGGGTCAAGTTGAGAGATTTTGCAGGGAGAGCTGATGGATGGAAAAAAAATTGCTGTGAAAATGTTGTCGAGATACTCATCGCAGGGGCCTGATCAGTTCCGAAATGAGCTTTCGCTGATTGCCAACTTGCAGCACAGGAATCTCGTCCGCCTGCTTGGCTGTTGCGTCGAAGGAGATGAGCGCATACTCGTGTTAGAGTACATGGAAAATAAGAGCTTGGATGCTTTCATATATGGTCAGTCTCATTGCACCTTGTTCAGTTTCCAATTCTTCATAGAATGTTACATTTCTGGTAGACATTGTTACTAATCCCTCTCCCTTTCGACAATTTAAAGATGAAATAAAGAGTTGAGATCAGGAATAAGTCATTAGATTTTGTTGTTTTTGTAATCTGAAAATTTGGAAGTTACTATGTTTTGCAGATAAAACAAGGAGTGGTTTGTTAGACTGGCATACGCGCCTTCAAATCATTATCGGGATTGCTCGAGCGCTTCTCTACTTGCATCAAGACTCGAACTTGAGAGTCATCCATCGAGACCTTAAACCGAGCAACATCCTTCTCGACAAAGACATGAATCCAAAAATATCAGACTTTGGAATAGCAAGAATTTTTGAAGGAGACGACGTTCAAGAGAACACTACTACAAGACCCATCGGAACATTGTAAGTTCAGAGAGCACTGTGCCATTGAATTGTTCTCAGTAGTTTATGTTTATCCTGATAATTAAATTTTCCATTTCCTTGCAGTGGATACATGGCGCCCGAGTACATTGCGAAGGGAGTGTTCTCTTTGAAATCTGATGTCTTTAGCTTCGGCGTGATAGTGTTGGAAATCGTAAGCGGCATGAGGAATAAAGTGTTCAACCTCACAGATTCACCGTTAAACCTTCTAGGACATGTAAGCATTCTAACAAATACTCAAAATCTCCAAAAACTCATTCGGCATTCAAGCTCATGCTCATCGGCATTGTTTTCAGGCGTATTTGTTATGGAAGGAAGGCAGGACCCTCGAGCTACTCGATGAATCATTGGGGGACTCCTCTCCTCCGCCTGAGATTTTGGAATGTGTGAGATTAGGTCTCCTATGCGTGCAAGAAAGTAGTGAAGACAGGCCGACAATGGCAGAGGTTGTGTTGATGCTGACAAATGAAGATGCACCAGATACTCCACCTAAAGAACCTATGACTTTGCCAGAAGATTCTGATGAATATCCATGTACCACTTTACAGAGTCAAGGGAGTGTAACTACGGGTCGGTGAAATTTTTTTGCCTATTTTACTTTGTATAGAAATGTTACCTAATTCATTGGTAAATATTCGTAAACATTTCTATTATTTATCGTTCGATCTTTTAGAATTCAAGAATTGAACTGTAATACGTATCTGATCGGATGATGAATAATAAAAATATTCACGGATAAATTATATAGCGTAATATTTCTCTTACTTTGTATATACAAAAAATATACAGTTCAACTTTCTTACTAAGTTACTTTCCAAACTTTCTATACCAATATTTCCGAAACTTTGTAAATCTCCAAATGAGTTATTCCTGTGCGAATAAATCTATTTATTGAACATTTTATATCTTACCTTAGAATACTACGGCTCTTAGTAAAATATGGATTAAATTAAATTAATGGATCATTTGATTAATTTGAAATTTTATTTTATTTTTTTAAATATCAATTAGTTTGATTCAATTTCGAATTTAAAATTTTAATTTAACCAAATAAATCGAATTAAAGATAATCAAACAAATTGTTAAAATATAAAATCAAATTTAAATCGCAATTTTATTTAACTTATTGTTAGAATAATGATTCAGTCCTGTCTATTGCTAAAATAAAATAATCGATTAATGATCTTAAATTGCGTTTCTTAAATCATGAAATTATAATATTTTACATCGACTGTAATAATGGTGAAAAAAAAATCAAATTTTATTTAACTAATGATCCAAAATAATTAATATAAATCAAATTTTATTTAACTAATGATCTTTGATTGCTAAATACTCAAACTTTTGATTAAATTATATTTTTTAAACGATAAAATTATAATTATATTCAATCGATTAATATAACAAAAACCGTAATAACGATGAAAAAATTAATTATTTTACTTTTCAATTGAATTACTTTATCAATTCAATTTATTAAATTTTGATTAGAAAAATCGATTGATTCAATTAGTTAAAAAAATTATTTATTAATCAATTGTTTATCCCTATCTTATTCATTAGAAAAGTCATAATTCAATCTCAACTAGGATAAATTTATAAAAAACAATTCCAAATAAAAAAAACTAATACTAACCGTGCAAATACTTCTAGATTCATCTCGTTTGTTCCATTTATTATTATTAAGTTACGTTTGGTACGAGACAATCTAATCAACCAAATTTATAATGTAATATAATATGTATTACATTACTGTGCTTGATTAGCGATAGGTGTGTAATCTTTGATTACAAAAGCGATTACATTCGTTTATTTGATATCCATATTTGGTATAAGGAATGTAATTTATATTATTATAAAATAACAAAAATATCCTTATAATTTCTTCCTAAGATAATATAATTCTTAGTCGTCGATCGCTGGCCATCTGTCGATCACCGATCGATCGCCAATCGATCGCCGATTGTCGATCGATCGCTGGCCGACAACCATCACCGGCTGACAACCGTCGCCGGTGGTCGTCGTCGATGAGCACCGGAAAGCAATGAAAAAAATAAAAAAAATATATATTTATCATGATAAATATTGAATCCGTAATGTAATCAAATTACATAACTTTTCTTTCATAATCGAAATTACGAATCTTGACTCTTATTTTGTAATACAATTATATTACAATGTTACCAAATAAAATAAACATTATTTTATTATTAGAAGTGCGGCTAGAGACCATATCCACGCCGACAACTGCTGCTCCAGTTGCCAGACCATACCGCGAACAAACAGTTTGGAAGATTGATGGTCTCTATGTAGAACCACCATGGAAATCAGTTTCTGAAAAGGCCAAATCAAAATGAAGTAGCTACTCGTCAAAGACTACTACTGAAATTATGCGATACGAAGGAGCTTCCCTCGCCAAACAGAAGCATCATTGTTACTGAAATCAAGATCACACACAGTGCCGTAACCGATATCACACTAAAATTTGGATTAGATAGAGACAAATCTCACCTCCATGGCCGTAGCAACAAATGCTGTCTCCTAACCACAGGCAATGTCTTTGCTGCCATATGAGTGCACCAAGAGCCTCACTGAAGGCTTGAAGAGCAAATATAGGCAAATAAATAAATAAAAGATGAGGCCATTAAACATTATGTAGGCAATGATTGTCTTCGAGTTGCCCGTATCAAGGATTCGATGTGCTTCGGCTCAAGAACTATTTGTAAGGATACATATATATTGAAAGCCAAGTTAGTTTCATTTACTAACATTCAAGAAACAAGTAACAACCCAGGACACTTGTTCAAAGTAACATTGAAAAACAAGAGTGAAATTTCAAGGCTCATTTTGGACTGACCTACGATGAACATTCGATCCTTTGATTTCTCTACTCATTTTCTTCTTGATGATCTGTCTCGTCAAAAATCTCCTCCTAAAACAATTCCCAAATCAGAGGGGGGAAAAAAAAAACAGGCTTACAATTAGCAACTACAGCACCTGTGATAATCTTTGATTGTATTCGTACCTGTAATAGTTCCTCAATGACATCCTCCATTGTTATTATCCCAATAGCTTCTTCTTCCTCGTTCAACCCCGGAAGAGGTTTGTCGTCAATCTGCAAAACATCGGCGGTGCCGTCGCGTGACCATTTCCGATTCCGACTACCACCTCGGTTCGATTTTGAATTCGAAGGATAGCTCTTCAGCCGGGGTATGAGGTTGGTGGCTCCTATTGAACTTTTCTCACTAGACTTATCACCATCTACGTCAACTCTCACATCTTGAATTTCCCATTGGAAAGTAAATACAAACAGCGTCAGCGACGACCAAAACAACATTCTAGCAATTTCTTTCAAAACAAAAAAGTAATAGTTCATCACCATTTTTGTTGTTGCTTTGTTGCTCTACCATTGTTTGCTTCGCAACCACCGCCATGTGACTATGACCCTTTTGGAAGTCATTCAAGATATCATACAGAGGCATGTTTTCATGAACCCTACAACTCAGAAAAAGAGAATTGAATCCAACCACAGCCACATCAATCAATAAATTATGCTATGCCGGAAATTTTTTTGGATTTTTTCTATTCATAAAATAAAGTGTTGACAGGGCATATGAAGTAACAAGATATCATATCCCTTTAATACTCTAAAATGGAGCTGCTGTGATTCAGTTATCCATTTCATCGAGTTGAGACTTTCCTAACATGGTAAACCTGATTATCTGAATAAACTCATCCAACCAGTAGCAGTGTAAAGAATGAGCTCCATCATGATATTTTTTGTTCTTATGGCTATGTATAGTTATTTCAATAGATTTAACATTATCAATTGTAGCACATTCATTTGAGTAATGCATAATTAAAAATACATCCAAGATCAAGTTAGAGTACAAGTTATCTATCAGTGCCTTTGTAACCTAACTGGCTGATTAAAACGGGAACGGAGGTCAGTCCGGTGTTTGATACAGCACCAGGTTAACTATAATTAAAATTGTAAGCTGAAATTTGTAAAACAATTATTTTTTGTACAGTGGAAAAGGAGAATTTTCATTGAATTGGTAGCTCCCAAGAAAAACTTCAATCCAACCAAAGTAATAAGGCAAGTAGGTCGAGAAACTTCTTGGTATTTACATATATTATAGTAATGCTCAACTGAAGATGCATGACTTCATCCAATGTATCTGACTAACAAATTAAAAAAAAAAATAATTCAGTACATGAAACTACTGCTAATACGGAGTTCCATAAAAAATTCTATTATACGTAATTTTATCCTACTTTGTAAGAGGTTGTTTCCAGAGTCTATTGTAATATGACTAACAAATTTAATATATTTTAATTTTTAAATATTAGTATATAAAATATAAGCCAAATTTTATTAATTCTGTTATCTTAAACCCAGTTCAATTAGTTAAACTAATTGTTTCTCTCTAATTTGATTTTAGGAACATTACGCCTTAGACTAATGCAAGCTGGAATAGCTCAGTTGGTTAGAGCGTGTGGCTGTTAACCACAAGGTCGGAGGTTCAAGCCCTCCTTCTAGCGATTATATTCTTTTATTTTTGAGAAAAAAACTCTCAAATGATCCTCAATTATTACTCTATGAATTTCTCTATTAATATAGAGAATTATCAATGGTATTGTTCAGATATGCCGGAAAGAAAAACCAAACGATCATATTCAGAATGTTAGAAAATATTAATTCTTGGGAAGTACCTTGGAATCTTCCTAATTGTAACATTTTTAACAGGCACTTCGTCCTCTGGATGTATGGACAGCAAATTCTTTACCTGAAATTGAATGAAGACCTGAAAGATAAGTCAAACAAGAATCCTCTCCATACATCCAACTCAAGAAAAGCACTAGATTGATAGTGGAAAAAAGAAAAATTTATGTCAATCATAATGAATTTAATTAAAACAATACAACAGTCAGATCCTCTTTTAATCTATCATACAAGACAAAGATTCAGTGCACAAACCAGTTAAACAAACATACCAGTATAAGTCCAATTATATTGGTTGGTTTCCCGTGGTACACAGGAACTCTACTATGACCACTCTCCATAATCTGATTCATCAAAACCCTGAAAGAAAATTATAACACAAATGATATTGATATCGAAATACAGCAGAACGTTGATATTTCCCATTGAGCAATCAATGGAGCGAAGTTACCTATCAAGTTTTGCATTGATATCAATTGCAAAAGTCTGAGATATAGGAGTCATGGCATCCTTAGCCTTCTTCTCTGTAAGTTCCAATGCCCCTGCAATGATTGTGGTTTCGTCGTGAGTTAACTCTCCACCTTTTCCAGCCTGGTTAGGAAATTAAATGATGCTGTTTAGGAAGTATTTCATTGTCAAAGAGAAATAAACTACATTGTATTTTACTTGAAGAAAAACAAAAATTGAGGTAGATTTGTCTCATGTTACTAATAGGTTAAACTGACATTTCCATGCAAACTAACAAGAGTTTTAAGTTCAGCTCTACGGAAGAGAGCCATGTGTTCATCTCCTAACACGAAGTCCAAAAACTGAAATAACAAAGTTTAGTAATTGAAAATAATTGAAAACTTGTACAAAGAAAAGCCATAAAATGATAACAGGAGATACTTTGCTAATCGGATATGCCACTGGAAAGCAGATCCACACAAGTAAACGAACTACTGCACAACTGCTGCTCCGATGGCTAGACCATACCGAGAACAAACCGATTGAGGGATGATCTACATACACAACAACCATGGAAATTTATTAAGGCCAAATCAAAATGACTAAGCAACTCACCAAAGACTATGGCTGCAAAATATACAACTTACCTCACCAAATAGGAGTATCAATGTCACTGAAATCAAGATCGCACCCCATGCTGTAACCAAACTGTCTAGGAATATAGGGAGTGCCTATTCAAAGGGAAATCTATATCATTGTTGCATTAAAACTCAGAATAGATGATAAAAAAATTTTAAAATTCAAACTCACTTCCATGGCGGCAGCATTGCAGATTAAGAGTGTACATAGCAACAAATGTTGTCTTCTTACAACTGGCAATATCTTTGCTGCCATAGAAGTGCACTAAGAGTCTTACTGAAGGTATGAATAGCAAATAAAGGCAGATAAATAAAATAGGAGGCCAAGTCACATCGTAGCCGATCTTTGTTGCCAAATTGCATGTATCAAGTATTCCATAAGGGATATATATATACAGTTATTTCTTCAAATTCTCATGATGAGATTTGAGTGCTTCATATTTCTGCTAACAAATTCTGATCAAACAGGATTAGCAGTACAGTCCAATAATAAAAAAGATTGTTATATGGGCAAGTGCATAAAGAAGAGAGTTCTATCTAGAAGCACATAGTGAACAATACTCATTTCTCATCTATGTTGGGGGCTAGTTAGCCCAGATCAGGTCTGAACTTACTCTTGTAAGTAATGTATCTTGGCTATTTGGAATTTCTATTTGGTAAGAACTTGTTTATTTTTTGGCAGGACCTCTAGAGAGCCTTTCTAACACAGCCAAGGGTCCAGTGGGTTTCTGATGAAGAGAGAGTTTCCTATACTATATCAAATTTGTAGCAACAAAGATATTATTACTAATTAGCTTGATTTCTCTTCAGCTACCTGTAGACTCTATTTTCTAAGGCCTGTAACTCTGCCAGATCGATAAACTCCAGCAGTCAGTTCTAGATATTCAATCTAAAGGGAACTTCATTTCAGCAGCTTAGTGATGGTCTAATAGTGATGAGCTCTCTATGTGCATGGCCCGCTCATACAGTCTCGCAGGGACTGAAGTGACATGTGGTTTCCTCTGATCTGAGAAGTTTTCTTCATCCCCAAGGTCAAAGTATTCACTTGGATGGTCTTACAAAATAAACTCAATACCAGATGCCTTCAGAAGGAAAAATTATTTATTGCTGGACTTTTCTTGTGTTTTGTGCTTGAGATAACACCACCAGCACCTACTCTTCCATTGTTCTTTTACTCAGGCAGACTGAAGGATTTTTCACATACTGTTGAGAGTACAATGAACACACACTTCCTTGGATCATTTAGAAGCAGCACTTGCGCCCTTCATTGGTAGTAGGATAAGAACAAAATCGGATCGAAGGAATCCAACAAGAAAAGTTTTAGATAGGAAAAAGGCAAAGAGAAAGATTCAGGTAGGAAAATATAGTTTTAGATAAGAAGACCAAGAAAAATAAAAATTATTCTCCTTTTATGCTGATAAATTCTTGTATAGAGTCTAAAATTAATATGTTATATGTTTGCCAAACAACAATGAAGTTCAAAAACTATTTACTCAAATTTATTTTCTTCATTCATGGCCATCTCGTAGGGCATATACTCCACAGTTATCATATTTAACGATTCACAACCAATCTTCTGAGTCACGGATCTCTTGTTTAGCTGGCATTTTTTTTTATACCTACAGAGTGGCTACAGTCGGGCTATTTCTTCATATGCTACTCCCACAATCTCATTGCTTTGATTCCTCTCTGTAGTTGTTCCGATACATTGAACATGTTCCAAAGTTCACTGATACAAATGTTCTGAAATGTACCTTTTTGCTCACCCGAATAATTCTTTAAACACGGAACGGACCAAGTTTAGTTACTTGCTTTCATGCATTAACTACTCTATTCTACTGGTAACAAAAGCCAGAAAAATCTTTCTATAGCAACTAAAAGTGCAATATTTTACACAATCAATCAGGAAAATTCCGACAGGAAGAAACAATGCCTAAGAAAAACCTAGAATAGGAAACTTCATCAGGTTATTAGACAGTGACAACATAATCGATACACGATTAACTAAAAAAAAAAGGACTAAATTAAGCTTATATTATTTACCCGCATGCTTGCGATCCTGGGGAGAACCGGATTTTTCGAGGACCTCTAGGTCGACGAGGCCGAGTGACATCAAGCCGAGGGTGAGGCCGGACATGAGTCCCGCGAATAGCACCAGCAAGACGATGATCAGTATGTGGATGAAGAAGTTGGCCTCGCAGCAGTGGTACTCCACCGCCATCGACTAAAAAATCCAAACAAGACCTCCAGCGGAGCAAAACCAAATGGCCGAAACAAGGCGACGAAAGAGGCGAAATGGGGATTAGAAGACGGCACCAGAACAGCCCAGCGAAAAGGAAGCGATGTGATGCGATGCGATGCGAGGTTCGAAGCGAGTGGGGTAAAAGTGGGAGAAGAGTGAGAGAGAAGGAACCGGTGGTGGCCTCGGTGGCAATGGAAGGGAAGGCTTCACCAGCAAGTGAATAAAAGCAGCTCCGGGCGAGGGGTCGCCGGAGAGCGACGAGTGGCGCTTCACTTCCCGACGTAGCTCGTAAGTCGGAACGAGCAGGCCAAGTACCCACGGTCTTACCTGGCCAGAGCTTGTAACTACATGTGGACCCACCGGCGAGAGACTTCGAGAAGCGCAAATGTTCGGACCACTAAATAATGGTTTTCAGCATTTTACAAAAACGAGCCACCGTATTTGGTAAACGAGCAAATCGCACCTTGCTAATGATTCTATTACTAAAAACTCCTCAGAGTTTTCCCACAAATTTTCTTTTTTCATGCTCAGTTAATCTGTAAAAAGACAGTTTGATATTTTAGTTTATATTCTGAAACTCAGTATGAAATTATATATTCTGAGTCACACTTCAAGTCTTGTAAATAAGTTCTAAATCTAGGAGCCTTATTGGAAATTTTAAAAAAAAATAGAATGCTTATTTCAAAAAAATTGATCAATTTCTATTTAAATTTCCTAATCAATTTCTCACTCGATGGGAATGACATACGGAATATTATGAATCCATTCCGAAAAAAAAATTAAAATTTCGATTGAATTCAGTATCGATACCATTTCAATCTTTTACAAAATTTGTCATTGTCACTTGATTTTAAAAGTGTGGTCCCCATCAGTAGTAATGTCGAATGATATAACAACCTCGGTAACCGGATGGGTGTGGACGCACATTTATTGCACTATTCTGGGTGCTGTTCTTCGCGTGTTTTCTAGTTTGTTCTGGAAGACATGCGTCTCTGTATTGAATTCTCAGAATCACAATTTCGTCCGGATATAGTTCTCGAGATATATTTTATCCCAGATAAAAATAAAATAATTACCCTTTTTATTTTTATTATCATTAAAAGAATATTTCCATATAAAATATTTTTATATTTTAATTTTGTTTTTTCTCATACCGATAGAATCATAGAAGAAAGACTTGAGCCCTGTATCTAGTTTTTGCTCATAGAAAGAAAACATAAAAGAAACTCTACATGAATAAGAACTTGCAAGAAAGTAAAGACATTATTTTCGGCACATTCTTGTTCTTCGATTTTACCTAAATTTCGAGGTATTAACAAGACACAGAGATACCTCCTAGTTACAAACAAGGTGCAATTCTTATGTGTGAATCGAGGCGATCTTCGAAAGATAAACGAACCTTCCTACACCTTCGACTATCTTGCTTAGATTGTATCCCACGACATGGCTCTGCCTATGCATTTGTATTTGCCACAAGAAAATATAGGAGTTACCCTCGAACATGCGAAGATGTTCTGCGCTGTATGCAGATCGGAGTTCGTCCGTCACTGCCGCTTAGCTAATGTTTTCTTCAGTCCTCGCAAAATCTTTCCAAACCAAATCACATTCATGACAAACAATGAAATGGGGACCAGAAAGGCTAGGATGTATCCAATTGTGTGCATCTGCTCAACCTGTTATAGATAAGGACGAATGTTGATAAAATAGTGTTTCGCAACATGATGGCACGACACAACGCGATGCGATGAATTGGTATTTGCATACCTGATCATAGTGCAGGTAAACATGGTAGAACAAGTAGATGAACAACAAAATTCTTGCAACCTGCAATTAAGAATGTTCGAGTTAGATTTGATTGTAAAACAAAAAAGGGTTCGGTTCCATCACAAGAGATGAAATGGTGGGGGACTACTCTTTTTTTTCTATCCTAAGAAAAGCCTGTTTTGTGCACAAGAAAATTAAGAACAAGTTTTCGGAAATCCCTGATACCAATCGTCAAGAAAAGCTAAAGAGGAATGCCAATTTAGTGTGAAGTTGAAAAATGCTTATATACTCGAACACAAAAAGATACTACTGTATGCTTGTCATGTTTTGTTATTGAGCAAGTTCTTCGATTCAATTAGGCAAAACTTTTACTTCGGTAGTTTGTAACTGCTGCTTAGTTCCAGGTTCTGGATGAATACTGAAGTAATTATTGGTGTATCTAACTTAATTTTAAAAGTGGAGATTATCTAAATGCCTCAAAGACACAACTCTGAACCATTTCTAAGGACACCAAAGAAATATAATGAAGTGCACAGCAAAGTAAACTCGATAATTTATAGGATACTCAAAACTTTGATAAAGTTGAGAAACATCTGAAATCTCAAATCTAGCCATGTGTTTCAAGAGGTATGAATATGATTCTATATTATCTAAATGTTTGTAGAAAAGAAAATTAACGGGCAGCTTACAAGCCATGCGAAGAACATAGCAACACCATTAAGGAGATATGCATTAGATCTTTTCATTCCTACTGTATCAAGGAACCTGCCGAAGAAAAAAGAGAAAAGAAGTTAATAATTTAACATTTTATTCCTAACAGTTGTTGAAGTGCTTAAATAACATCTGCAACCATACCATCGTAAATTTATCCCAGGGGTGGTGGTCTCGGATATGAGAACCATAAAAGTGTATAGCTGTCCTTCCCCAAACAATGCTGAGTAAGATATCGCAATTATAGATAGCGAATGATGAAGAACCTAAAAAATTGGGACACAGATCTCAATTATATTCCATACATAGATAAACCAGTAGGCTGCTTATCAGATTTTGTTTTGAATAGCCAAGAATAAGAGTGGTTAGAGCTTAATGAAGATGGAAAAATAATGAAGTTGCAAGTGAGTAATTAACTAATTACATATTCCATTCCACCAAGCGAAGGATAAAGCCAAAATAGCATGGCAAGGTCAGTGACGAAGTACCCAACAGAAACCTGTTAAAGAAATGGGTCATACAGTCAAATTGGCATTAGCAAAATAGATGGTAATCTAAGTGAATGTGCTAAGATTTCACCCCCAATGTAAAAGTGGAAAGATTTGAACTTCGGAATGTAATTAGGCCCTCAGCACGGTCAGAAAATAAATCTGAGAAGAATACTAAATATAATGACACCAATGTAATAAAAATGGCATGGGCGCTGGACATTCCCCTGCAAAAGTGGTTCAAATTAATACCAAAATCTAGAGGAAGATGTATGCAAGTATATGATACCTCACCTGTTGTTCCATTCAATCCGTTGGATCTTTGTAAGGAGGAAAAGCCCTTGAAGTAAAACGAACTTATCAACTGGGAAAAATCATAAGCCTGAGGAAAACACAAGAGTATAAGAAAATAATAGATTATCAAATTCCACTGTTATGCCTCATGAAACATCAACCAATAACAAAGAAACAATGTTAATCATACATGAAGCAAAGGAACCAAGATATTAATAAGAAAATAATATCATAGTCATACTTTAGATATATTACCATAGGTACATTTATGATATATGCCAAAAGGATACCCAGAGGCAAATTTCACAGACAATGATGTAGAGGATACAAGAGATCTTTAAAACAATTTTCAGAAGTTTGACCTCCAGCTTATATCCAAAACTTTTAGAAAGCTCTTCCGTTATCTTTCCATTCCATGAATATGCATGAATGAACTGAAGTAAGAACAAGTCTCAAAGTTTAGCATTTTGGCCAACATTTCAAACTTTCAATTTTATCTAAAATCAATTGAATCTTAAGCTCTGGCATTATTGAGGCTGGTTTTTAACAGCTACAGGAACCTTCCGGCGAAGCAGCTGGAGTAGGTCTTCTATAGGGTTGGTCGAGTCAGAGGAATAAAGTGCAGGAGGACTTAGCAATGAATCAAGTCCCTAGCAAGTTCTTAATAGCTTCAGTGGGCCAAAGTCAAATTGTGGCTGGTCCAAGATCTTGGTCCAATGGGAACAACTAGTCTGAACTGTTTCCCTCGGATGAGTGGATAAGCTCTAGTGAAGAAAAGGTCAAGGGAGTGCTGCTCCCTTAACCCGAGTCACTATAATCCCAAGGTGAGGTCACTGGAGTGCTGCTCCCTTAACCCGAGTCACTATAATCCCAAGGTGAGGTCACTGTAATCCCAGGGCGAGGTCACTATAAACCCAAGGTGAGTCGTTGAAATTACTGTAATCCGTAGTTTGAGATTGAAGTTTTCTCCCTTTCTTGTGGTATTTATAGGGATCTGTGTTCACATTATTAGAATCTGAAACATCTTCTATTTTCAGCTATCATTTGGTTGCCACAGATAGTGACGTGGTCAGGCGGAGGTCACAAGTTTCTGTTGGTCTACCTACCTCAGTAAGGAAAAAGAGGACATGTTTTCTGTTCTATTGGCCGATGATGTGGGGTGAAATACCCAGACATATTAAAGGGATGGTATAAGTGCATTAAAATTTTCAAATAAAGACAATTCCCACTAAGTTGATTAGTAGTACTTGGATACTTGCTTCTGTTTTATAAAGTTATAATGCACAGAAAAGTTTGTAAGATCTATAACATCTTAGATCTTTGTGTCTATCTTAAATCCTGAAGAAATGGCAAAGTGCATACTAAACCATCTCGGAAATGTTTAGAGTATTAAGAATACAATCAAAGTCCGTAAGACATGAAAAAGATCATGTACTTATAAAATGAAAAGATATCTCCATTGGAATGAGACCTTTTGGGTATAATCCAAAAATAAAACCATAAAAGTTTAGGCTCAAAGTGGACAATATCATACCATTATGAAGATATGTGAATCTTATAGGCACTAACAATTGGTATCAGAGTCATGGTTAATGTCAAATCATACACCACGAACGAAGGAAGTGGAGCTTCCATATCCGGATCAAGAGAACCAGACACCAGGTAGCAAGTCCAATTGAGTCAAAAGGATTGGATAACTAGTAGGAAGTCCAGTTGGATCAAAAGGACCGGACAACTGGCAGGAAGTCTAGCTGAGTCAAGAGAATCATCTGATTGGCGAAGAGTGGATTTAGTATCGAACATCAAGAAGAGGAAGTCCTTTGAGGACAGATAGGCCTGGGGGGTTGTCAAATATGGTCCTTCGTTTGAGGGGGGAATTGTTGAGAGTATTGGGAATATAATCAAAGTCTCACATTGGTAAGACATGGAAAAGATCATATGCTTATAAGATAAAAAGACATCTCCATTGGAATGAGGTATTTTGGGCATAGCCCAAAAATAAACTATGAGAGCTTAGGTCCAAAGTGAACAACATCATATTATTATGGAGATATGAGAATCTTATATGCACTAACAGGAAATTACTCTTATAAATAGACTTCAGATATATAAAGTTGCCTAAAAAACTATGCACATTATGTGAATGGAAAAAGATGTTGGGAAATTATCAAATAAATGAGCCTACCTATATCAATTGACATTATGTGTCTCTTTTGGCATGGGCATTAATATGTTGAACTTTATTATTTTATTTTATTTTGCTAATGACCCAAAATAAAATTCTATAGATATATAGAGTGAGGTTCCAAGTGTTGGAGGATCGAGGCACGAGGAGAAGCCGTAAGCTTAGTGCATCCGAGGGACCGCCGGACGAGAAGCTTGGGGAGGATTTCCACAGTGATATTTGGAGAGATTTTGGAGGGGAATTGTTGCTGCATTTCAAACCTTCAAGAGCAAACCAAAGCAAACAACAAGCAAGAGTTCAAAGTCATTTATTGTAAAAAAAATTTACGCATTTCATTTCGTCTTTGTATTTGCTTGTACGTTTTTGTATTACTTTGTAATTGCTTATAGGAGGTTTCTCCACCTCCGACTTGTTGTCGAGAAGGAGTTTTAGTAGTGGTGTGTTCGTCACTAAAGCTCGTTGAGCTCGTCCCGTGGAATAGGAACCCTAAGGTTCCGAACCACGTATATCAATTGTCTCTTGTGTGTGTTGTATCGTTATTCTTGTTTTATTATTATTCCGATGTACATATTGACGATCATTGTAGACAATCACACAAGAACGATCGAAATCCGTTAAGTATCGAATCTGGCTATTCATCCCCCCTTTCTAACCGGGCCATGATCCTCCAACAAGTGGTATCAGAGCCAAGTTGCTTATCAACGGACTCACCGCTGCAACAAACACAACAACAATAGCTGGCATGAATATCCATCCACCCAAATTCGAAGGGAACTTCACGTGGTGGAAAAAGCGTATGAAAGTATTTTTCGAAACCGACTTTGAAATAATGTTAATTATGGAAAACGGTTTCGAAATGCCTAGGGATGAAGAAGGGGAGCTATTAGAGAAATCGAGATGGACCAAGAAGCAAAGAGAGGAACACTTAGCAAACTCAAAAGTCAAGTGTCATCTTTTCAATGTGCTTCCTCAACAAGAGATCAATAGGATTGGAGAGTGCTCAAGCACTAAAGAGATGTAGGAGAAGCTAGTGGAGCTTCATGAAGGCACCTCTGAAGCCAAACTTGCAAGAAGAGACCTTCTCCGTTCTCAACTCAATAATATCAAATTAGATAAGGGGGAAAAGGTATTATCACTACACTCTAGATTTAAAGAAATTATTAATGGATTATCAAGTGTAGGTGAGAAGCTATCGAATTGGGATATGATAATGAAGACAATCGATGTATTCCCCCGGTCATCTAAATGGAGCTCAATGGTGGACTCTTTTTACATTTCAAGGAATCTAGAGGTAAGTACTCTAGAAGAATTTTTCTTTACTATGGAGCTTCATGAAACTAGACTTGAAGGTATAGTGGAAGAACCAAGCAAAAATTCAAGGGGAGTAGTACTAGTAGCCAACAAGGGAAAGAAGAAGGAGATTACACCACCTTCATCGGATGACGAATCATCTTCCTCCATGAACACCGATGAAGAAGCATATATGGTAAGAAAGGTAAGACGTGTTTTAAAGAGCTTTAAATTTAACAAGGAAGAAAAATTATATGCTATAATTGTCAAGGAGAGGGACATATGAGGGATGAGTGTCCCCAATTAAACAAGAGCAAGGAAGAAAGGAAGAAGAATGACAAGAAGATAGAAGGGAAGAAGAAAGGAAGTCAAAGGAGAAGGAAAAGAAATCAAAACCCCGGAACCTAAAAGCTACATGGGATGATCCATCATCATCGGAAGAAGAAGAAATCTTCACCCACCTTGCACTTATGGGAATTGACGACATTGTCTCCACCTCCTCCGAGCAAGAAGAAGGAAGTACAAGTGAGAAGGAGAGCTCAAGTGTAGGGGGAGCGTCATCATTGTCGGAATGGAAAGGAAATTGGGTAAGTGAGGTAAGAAATCTCCCTACCCAAGATATTGTTTCTATGATTTCTAGTTTAACTAAGGATTTATTTAGAACCAAAAAGAAAAATAAATGCATGCAAAATGAAATTAAAAATCTAGAAGAAAAGATCAAAAATGCATGTTCACATGATAATGCTTCTTCTTCTAGTTTAAATGATGCATGCTTAGAAGAGAATAAGATTTTAAGAGAAAAGGTAGACTACCTTACTAAGGCCCTTAAAAAATTCATTATAGGCTCAAACACTTTGAAATGATTATAGGGAGCCAAAGGGCAAGCTTTAACAAAAAGGGCCTAGGTTATAAGGGATCTAAAAATGAAAAAATTTATCATTGCTAGAGGACAATCAAAGATAACAATGGTAGCTAGGAAATGGATCCCTAAGGAGTACTTAGTGAACCCTATTGGAAATAACTTATATTGGGTTCCCAAGTCAATCTTCAAAAGTTAGAAAAACCTAGGATAGTCAACTATAATTTGACTTTATTTTATATCATGTAAAATGGTTGACTTATGAGCATGTGGGGTGATACTTGATTTATGATCATGATGATTTTGCATGATACTTAACCTTGGGTATAAATTACATGAAATTTATGGTTAAGTATAAATACCTTAGTTACATCTCACATTCATCATAAGGCTAACTTGATTGAAAACATAGCAATGGGTGAGATGTTAGGTTGATAAAAGTGATTCACTTATGCTTATGGCATTTTGATGAATCATTATATGTGTCATGATAGAGTAATCATGGACCAACTATGGGGAAAACATATGTTTAATTCATGGACATATTGTCCAAAGATCATGGTTGGATATTTTTAATGATTTAAAATTATTTCATGTTTTGAAAACTAAGAGTTCATGTTTTGAAATGTTCTAAGGCAAAACTAGACTTTCAAGTTGATACAAAATTTGAAGTTTTTAAAGCTTTTGAGTTTTTGTTTTCAAAAACTGAATGCATTTTCATGAAAAATAGTTTTTCCCTGATAGAGGAACTTATAAGAAATATGTTCCCAAAATTTTGTGATTTTTAGAATTTTCCTGATTTTTTAATGCATTTCTGAAATTGGCTTCAAAAATCTGAATTCGGAACTTTCAGCTACCAATTGACTGATGAAGAATGTCAGTCGACTGCTATGTGCAAAAACTGGATTTTTGTGTTTTAAAATCTGATTTTTTGGTGTTTTTACTCTCTTAGACAATGATACCAACTTGTATAACATATGTATGATGTTTTTGATAGTGTCAAAGGGGTAGAGTGTTGAAGTTTAAGTTAATTATGCTAGAGGGAATTAGCATGTGTTAAGGGGGAGTTACATGTGTTAACGGGGAGTTTTTGATATCCATGTTTGATTTACATACTTACTTTCCTTTGAATGTTTTTGAATGGTTTACCTAACTTAAATATTGTCACACATCAAAAAGGAGGAGATTGTTAAGGTAATCAACCCAAGTATGTGTTTGGTTTTGATGTGTGTAGCAAAGGATTTAAGTTAGAGTTGTTATGGATTTGATGTGTGTTCAAGTTGTGCAGGACTTGGTGAATCACACATGGTAAGCTTGATGAAGATTACGAGCTCACCATCTCAAGGCTTGGGTTCTTGAGTCGGTGAAGGATGACATCGAGAAATCGTGAGTTTCTGCATCCGGCGACCGCTTGACGAGGAGCAAATGGAGTGAAGCTAAAGGAAGCAGACTTCAGGGCAAGCCGTGAAGGATGACACTAGAGGATCCACGAACTTAGTGCATCCGAGGGACGTAGCCGGACGAAGAGAGCTTCGGTGAGGGACTCTATAGGAGATGAGAGATTGAGCGATTGTAACCCGACGGGTAGCCTGCCAGTGAACTTGGTCGAATGGGTAAGTCGGGCCTGGACGCCAAACTTGTGTTTGAGGTTTTACCCGACGATTGGATTAGTCAGATGCTCAAACATGTGTTTGAGGTTTTACCCGACGATTGGAAGTGTCGGATGCTCAAACATATGGTTTGAGGTTTTACCCGACGGTTGGATGCTCAAACATCTTGATGTTTGAGGTTTTACCCGACAACAGTCGACTGCCAAGTAATGGTAGTCGACTGGTCCGAGTCGACTAGTAGTTGACCGGTGTCAACTAAGATTTTGTGGCCCAACAATCGACTGCCAAGGGATGACAGTCGACTGCTCCACCATCAGTCGATTGCTATGGGCACAGAACCGCTCGTAGCCGATCGATCGATTGGTTACAGCAGCAGATGATCATTCGATAGAGCAATGATCGCTAAGGGTACCGTAGACGGCGACGATAAGTCGGGCGGTTGGAAATCGATCATTAGAGCGAGCCGATCGATAGCATGCAATGATCACGATGCCCAACGGGAAGAAACCCTTCTTCCCTATAAAAAGAAGGGTTAGGTGCCTTGGGGAGAAAAAATGCTTCCACTCCTAAGTGCTCCCCAAGTGTTGTGAACGTCTAAACTCTCCTCTTCCTTATTTCTATCTCAATCTTATTGTAAGAGGGAGAGATTTGTGTAAAGAGATTACCTCTACCTTGTTGAGCTAAAGAAGAGATTAGTGGATTGAGTTGAGGGAGTGATTCGCCGAACGAATCGTCGTGGATTAGCGGCAAAGGTCGTAGATTAGTGACAAGGATCGTGAACCACATTACATCGGCTTGTTAGCATTTGCCTTTTCTTTACTTTTGTATTAGCTTAATTGTCTTTGTTTTAACATATATTCCGCTACGCTAACTATATTGTAGATGATTAAGACGAGAGAATTCCATCGAGCACATCATAGGCTATTCAACTCCCCTTTTAGCCAGGCCTCGATCCTCCAACACCAAGTGTAACCATTATTCCTATCTTCATTCACATCATTTTCAGGCTTTCTCTATAAGAAAAGTTTAGATGTGGAAATCAGTCAGCCCATCTTCTGTGTCTACATGAATTCATGAATTCAGATATGCTTCCGATAAATTTTTCCCAATGATTTAACATGAGATCCTAATTCCGGCTATGGTAATTTTCTTTATTAATCAAACATCAGCCATATATTAGCAAAATGGAAAACCAAATGTTGGTTTTCTCAGTTCTTATTCAATCACTCATACAAACTTCAACTTATCTAAAATGTTGTTGTAATCTAATCTGAAACAACATCTTGGTGTCAATCTTCAAGACTTTCAATCAAAATACAGCTTTTAAATTCAATTTCTTACCATTTTTCTTTCTGAAAAGCACTCCATAGTCAATATGGCAAGCCATTAATAGATACCACTAGATTACTAGAAATTCACCTCTTTATCAAGATCATGTATTCTAGTTCACCATACCATTTGGTCGTATATCTTTTATGTTAGAAACACATAATATATATATCATTATTTTATTTTACTTTTCTCATTCCCTACAAGTTATCTCAAATAACTGCATTGAAATACACAATTACTAATATTTCATAAATATAAAATTGAGATTGGACTTACCATTTTACACATAAAAATGCCACAAAGTACAGAGGTATATGGGATAAATGGATCTGCTAGCAAGTAATCTTTAACAAGTATCTCAGCCTGGTACCTGTAGGACTCCATTGCCAAGAGGAGTTATGAAACCTTGCAGTGAGAAATGTACCTCACTTTAGTTCGTGGAGAAAAAAAATCTTCAATTACAAAAGACAATAAATAATGAGATTTAAAGCTTTTAATAGAGCCTCCAATCAAATGTGTCATCTCAATAGAGAGCCTTTTTCATGCACATCAAGTGGAATAACTCACTAAAAGTTCACTTTCTAAAGGACATGAGAATTTAATCATAGTTTCATGCTTATGTTTATCAAATATAGCCAAGCTTTAGTGAACTGGCTTATCTATTTGAAACGGCATTCAAAAAATAACTTTGTGGTGCATCTCATCATATTAATCCCATAAGCTATAACCTTCTAAATATTTAAGAACCAAAAACATTCGAGTAACCAATTCTTTGTTTGGGTTACATGGTAGCACTCAGGCACAATGCTAAAAAAGGTCCGATACAAATCAATACTATTAATTTTCCTTATATTGTCATAGCATGATTCTCTAATGAAAACCTTGTTGCAAAGGTTGAATATCAGTATCCAAGCATACTGGATAGTGTAGACCATTGATACTATACCTGTACACGTCAGTTATCGATTCTTTAAGATAGTTTATCAGACATAGTGAATGACCATATCTTAAATTGATCTTTACAGTGTGGATATTAGTTTGCATAATCTTCTGATTGGGGGTCCAACAGCCATACTAGACACACTTTGAGCAATAGGTAGATCATTTTTTTTTATCTTCTAACCTAATATTTTTCACACTTATAGCTCCAGAAACTCTACTTGGGAATTTTTCATTGATGATTTCATGTAAATGTTGCCATAAGGTTAGCTCATGCTTTCTCTACTGAAAAAGAACACATGGCTTCTCCAGACAACTTAATAATTGATGAAACAGCCATGCCGAGATCATGTCATTCAACTTTAGCCCATGTGTGCAGACAAACATCTAATACAATGCTTCAAAGATGGGCCTAAATTCTGAAAGCTGCAATACAGCAGAGACTTTTAACGTGCGACTTATGTAGATGAGTGGAACTAAATTTTAGCTTTTTCAGCCTTGTGGAAAATATATGGATTTATTATGTTTTGCAAACTCAAAAAAGCTGCTCTCCAAACGAATTTGATATCTGAACAGTGAAAGGCAGAGAATAATTAAAGAAAGGATCCGCTTATTGAAGGGTCTCATTCCAAAGACGACAAGCTGAAATTTGACTAATCCAGTAATTATTCTGACACGAAAAACAGTTTCTCAAGCAAGCGTGCATCAAAAGACGGTATTCAGTCAAAAAGCTGCTAGTAGAAAGCCATACATCCGTAAACAGACTCAATCCTATGCCTGGAAAAGCCCTAATGTGTGAGCAGAGGTGTCATTCTTCGATCACCTAAGTAGCTTCAATTTTCATCTGGATTCCCGAACTGCCGGTACGAGTTACAGCAGCAGTCCAACCCGAGATTGCACAATATACGAAAGAACAAATTTTTCTGACACAGGAGCAAAGAAATCGACCAGAAAAGGCATCCTCGCACAAGAAAGAACAAGAAAAAGAAATATATATATACAGAAAGAAGCAGAAACATTGGCAAAAAGGCAAAATACCTCAAAAGCAATGCGGAGCGGCGACCGCGCGTAATCGACCAACGAGATCTTCCAGATCTATCGCGCTATTGTTCTAGCGCCTGGAGATTGCTGCTCGAATGTGCGAGGAGGATGAAAGAGAGAGAGAGAGATTGCGACGAAAGGGTTTGTTTGGTTTGGAGACGATCGAAACAGGCGAAGAAGCTACAAATAAATAAAACAAATAAAATAAATAAAATTGTAAATGAATAATCAGTGGATTGACACGCCGTTTTTATTTTTATTTTTATTTTTTATTTTATTTTATTTATTTTAACACACACAATAATGAATTACTGAAAAAAGGAAACTTTTTATTCTAAAATTTATTTTTTTTCAAATAAATAAAATTCAGATAAAAATTTTGATTCACATACATGAAATAAGAATTAAAATTAATTTTTAATGTGTTAATGAATAATTAGTTTGAAAGAAGGTTAGTTAGTCCCTTTCATATGTACTATAAAAACGGACCAAAAAAAAGAAATCCAACGAAGGAATAATTGAGCGGCACTAATGAATTCCATTAAATACGGCATTAATTCTACGACAATTTATTAAAGGGCGCATCTCAAATTTAAAATTGTTTAAATACAGTTTCATAGTTTCATATTTAGCAAAGGGCATAACTCATTCTCTTTTTACCTCTCCCGCCAAATGTGGATTTAATGCTCAGATATTGTATGCATCTGAGCCACGATTGGAATTTTATCCAAATGTAGTCTTTGAGAATTCAAATCTAACTATGTGTTTCGAAATATAATTTTCACTCATCTTTTTTTATTTATATCATCCTAATTTCTAAAATATGACTGTGGATACCTAATAAAACTTTGAATATCAAAAATTTTGAGCACGGATACACAGAGGGGCACTTCCCAAATCCAATGGACTTGGATTTGATCGAAGAAAAAGTGAATAGGGTCATCAATGAGTTTTGACCGAAACTCATTGATGGACCTAGAGGAGTCCAAATTCTGAGATCTTGACATGGACTGAAAGATCTTACCATATGAATTATTGATGTGTCGAGGAAACTTAGTTATGATCCTCCTACCTCCCAGTTTTGACCGCGTGTCACGTATAAATTCAAGTTGGGCAAGAAAAAAGGTAGCGCTGAGAATTATATTCCCAAGAACACAGTGATCTTGGGGTTTAAATCTCATGAACACAGTAGTCCTGAAATTTAAATTTCCAACACCACGTATAATTTCAAACTGGTCGAGACAAAAGGTGGTGTTGGGAATTATATTACCAAGAATATAGTGGTGCTGAGATTTAAAATTTCAGTATCATGTACAATATTAAGTTGTCCGAGAAAAAAAGATAGTGTTGAGAATTATATTCCCAGGAACACAGTGGTCCTGAGATTTAAATTCCCAACACCACGTACAATTTCAAGTTGATCGAGACAAAAGGTAGTGTTGAAAATTATATTACCAAGAATATAATGGTGATGAGATTTAAATTTCCAGCACCACGTACAATATCAAGCTGTCCGAAAAAAAAATAGTATTGAAAATTATATTACCAGCTTGATATTGTACGTGGTGTTGAGAATTTAAATCTCAGCATCACTATATTCTTAGTAACATAATTCCCAGCACCATATTTTTTCTCGCTCAGCTTGAATTTATACGTGGCACGCAGTCAAAACTGGGAGGTAGGAGGATCAGAATCAAGTTTCATCGACACATCAATAATTCATGCTATAAGATCTTTCAGTCCATGTCAAGATTTCGAAATTTGGACTTCTTTAGGTCCATCAATGGGTTTTCGGTCAAAACCCATTGATAGCCTTATTCAGCTCTTCTTCGATCCAATCCAAATCCATTAGATTTGGGAAGTGTCCCTCTGTGTATCCGTCTATAATTTTTGATATTCAAGGTTTTATTAGGTATCCACAGTCATATTTCAGAAATCAGACTGATATAAATCAGAAATTAGACCGAAAAAAAGTGGTGTTGGGAATTATATTTTCAAGAACACAGTGATCCTGAGATTTGAATTCCCAACACCATGTTTTGATGGTTCAAAATTTTTAATTATGGCTCGGATGCATACAATATCTGACCATTAAATCCATGTTTGACGAGAGAGATAAAAAGGGAATATGAGGTACACTCTTTGATAAATATGAAACCATGAGATTGTGTTTGGACAATTCTAAACTTAAATGACACCCTTTGGTAAATTGACGTTAATTCTAAGCGAATAATTTCTAAAACTTAAAAAGAAAAGAAAAGAAGATTAAGGTGAGCTTAATTAGTTGGTGATGTTGGCTTTTTAGCTAACACACTTTCATTAATACTTTTTTTTTGTTTGCCTATTTTCATTTCTCCAAAGATTTTTTTTTTAATCTCAAAACATATTTTATAAATTAAAACATGAGTTTTCCATTTGAGTTTTGAGATGTTTTTTTTGGCTACGTTGAATAGTAGATGGTGTAATTGTCGGAATAAAAGTTGTCATTTAAGGGGAGAAATATAGAAGCACTTTCTCTTTTATTTTTATTTTTAAATATTAATTGTTAAATTTAATATGGACTTTATAAGCATATGCTAGTTGATTAAATGCTTATATTAATTTAGAATTTTTTAATGAATTCTCGAAATATTTTTTTATCTTGACAATAAAAATTGTGTTATTGATTTTTTTTTAAAAAAAAATCAAAGTACATGACATTTTGATAATTTTTTATACAATAAAATTAATATATTCCTTAATTTATTTAAAACGCTAGTGTTGATTAATTTAAAAACAAAAAATATATATTAAGTAAAGTGATAATCCGATAATAGGCTCAATATTGTTATTAAATTAAAAAAATGCACATATGGTTTTCCAAAAGAAAAAGTCAACGCTACATTTATTAAAAAGTTAATCGCACAAAATGACTAAAAGAAGTCAACATATATTTAAAAAGTTGACGTAGATACTTATCTACTATCTACCACGGTTGAAAATTTCTTATCATAAATGGATTGCATTATTCAAGTCAATACAAATTTATCATGAGCAATTTTTTTTGGCATCAAATAACAATTTTTTTAAAAAAATAATTTTTAGATAATTCTTTTAGTAAAATAATAATCCAATGCAACGCATGGCGATGGAATTTTTTTTAATATAATAAATAGACAATTTTGCTTTGATATTCCTATCCAATAAATTCGAAGCTTAGAATATACGATGATATTGTTATTGGATAAATTTTTTTGGAACATCATCAATTGATGTCTCGGGCATTTCATGTTTGATATATATATATTACATTATAGGATAACGGACCAATCTCTCGTAAATACGAGGATGACGTCTCTTCATGCGCTAATTATTAATCTCAAAGGCTAAAGGTATACTGTGATTTACCTCTCTTACGATGGTTCGGAAACGGACTGATAAGGACAGCTAAGTTGACGGATTCAATTATTTTTTGCATCATATTTGATCTATGTGCATCCGTTGTACAACTTCACCTCAATCATCCGATTAAGCGAAGATGTACAATAAATAAAAAATATATAGTATTTCTTTTATACGATTCCAATCAAATTCTTCATCGTGATCATCATCGAATATAGATATCAAATTAGCATCATCAACAATTCCATCCACACTCTTTTTTCTATTGTATTTCGATACGAAATGGAGTGACTTGGCTCAACTTCCATTCTACCGCCATAAATATTGTCATTTAACTTATCGATCATCACTAGCTACAATTAATGGATGCAATTGAGGCCGAGGTCGGCAAACAGGGCATCCCAAAAAAAGAAGGATCATTTTTTAGGTGACACGTGTCGTGTTTATAATATTTTAAAATATTAATGTTATTTACTATAGTTATTTCAATAGTATATGAGATAAATTACTAATATTAGTTAGGTGAGACCGTTCTAATATTGGAAACTTAATTATAGCTACTATAATTTATGTTGTTTTACTTATAACTACTACAATATAACATAATTTAATTAAAATTTCTTATAATAATTATGACTACGGTTGTAAACGAATTAAGTATTCGTGAATAAGTTTGGTGTTCGACTCGATAAGAACTAGTTTATGTTCGTTCAATATGCATCAAAATTAATTAATAAACAAGATTGAATAATTTGATAAATTAAATAAATAATTTTGAACACATATATATTTGACTTGTTAATATTCGCGAAAAATGTTCGTGAATATTAATAAGTCTATTTATGATTAGACTTATTTAAAAATTATTTTTGAGCTTATTATACTCATTTATAAATCAGGATTAAAATAGAAAAAATTTAAATAAACAAATAAGTTTGACTTAAGAACTTGATAACGTTTAAATAAGTCAAATTTAAATAAATTTGATTCAAGCTTGATTAGAAGTTAAATACCCATAAAACAAATTAAATTCAATTCAAGTTCAAATTCAAAAAAAAAAATCAAGTAGATTTTTCAATAGCTTGATTATCTTATCAAATAAATCTGAACATTATAAAATTTAGCTTAAAAAAAAAATAATATTCTTTCAAAAAAAAGTGTTAACCATTTTGATAATATATCAAAATATATTATTCCATAATCAAAATGAATGTCTATTGTTCCAACAAATAAAGTAAATAGTAACAAAACAAACAGAGGAAATAGCATAGTATTAATTATCCGATTCGTGAGGATACATAGAAATATAAGTGTACTTTTTTTAAAAAAGAATATGGTCTTCTTTTTTTTAGATTACTAGATATTTTATATCTATCCTTTGAGAAAAGTAACAGCATATTTTCCGACTCGACTTGTTTACAATTTTATTTATGATTATAATTGCTGCCACAATAATGTTAAAAATAGAATAGAATGATATTTTTATAAAATTGTCTAAGTTTTCTTAATGGTAATGTAAATAAGAGATGTTTCAATCTTTATCCTTAATTAATTTACGATTGAACATATATATCGACTGAAAAAGTTTAAAAGGATGAAAAGGTATAAGTTTAAAATTTTAAAGGACTAAATTTAAAACGGCAATAGGTTAACGAGTTTTTTTTTTAAACATATGTATCAGTTTATTAATTTCAAATTTTTAAAGAGAGATGTAAAAAAGAAGTAAATTGTGGAGTAAAAAGAAAACAGCCTTCCACCGCTAGAAGGAGGGCTTGAACCTCCGACCTTGTGGTTAACAGCCACACGCTCTAACCAACTGAGCTATTCCAGCCGTTCATTAATGTTATATATCAAATAGAAAAGGATATGATATTCGTTAACTTAATTTTGGATTTCTCTGGTTAAATTATACTAATTTTCTTTAAAATCTTCTTGGACACAATGATATGAAAAGTAGCATAACTATTTCTAAAAAGTGCATTGCTTCTGACATGAACTCATATTTACTCATTGCATGAACAAAAAGATTAGTTACTAAATCTAATGAAACAATAAAGAAAAATAAAAGTTTCAGCTTAAACAGAGCTTCACAAGTATTACATTTTCATGAGTCTCAGAATGAATCAAGAACTATATAGGCTTTCGGAGCTGAAAGAGTCTCTTCATCACTTTGGCCGTGGAAGAGGAAGCAAAATGCAAATATGCTGCTGTTTTGCGGCTTAGTTCTTATAGTACAATACAATACAATACAATACAATACAATACACCACATTCAATATAAATTTAAGACCCTACGACGCGATGATGATCTCTACAATGGCCCTTGTACCTACCTACAAAGGAGCGACGAAATCCATACTAGTTGCCCATCAGAAGATCGAGCCCTCCCGGTTGAAGAGATGCCACCAGGTTAGTGTTGGACACATTGTGTAGTAGTTGAGTAAGCCAACGACGGGTTGCTAGGTCATCCTGCAAAATAAAGAGAGTGCCATGGTTATGGCTGATGGAAGGAACATAAAGGATTGGATTTGATCTTTTGCTAATAGCGTAAGCTTTCGAAATAACTACTAACTTGCTCATTGATGCACGAGGAGTGTTTTACATGGATGACTTGGTTTTTCTAGCACTTACCCGAAGACAGTTGTGGAATGTTCCATCTTTCAGCATCTCCGGGAGACAACCGCGCAGTGCTCCACATGCCCTGCAAATAAGGGGAACAGAGATACAGAGCAGCAGTCATTAGTAAACACGAAATCATGATGTTAACAGTCCTCTAATGGTTCGGAAAACAGACCTTTGATTATCCGACAACCGCAGGTAACATCTGATTATGTGCTTAAGCAACCTTGTAGAAGGTTGGTCAGCCAGTGACACAACCATGTTGCCTAAAACGCTGCCGACTGCAAAGAACCGTTCTGCAGTGGCACATATATAGCGAAGGCCTACATCGTCCAACAAGATCTTCTGAACAATGAATGTAGCCACCTAATAAATGATGCAAAAAAAAAAAAAAAAAAAAAAAAAATCTTAGATGATAGAATAATATTTTCCACCCAGAAATGACCTAAAGACAGTAACAGACATCACAGCTTAGAAATGAGTTACATATTGAGTGATCCACAAGGTTAAACTTTATCAACGCTAAAGTTAGATTTGATATGAAATCGATGGCGTTAGGAAGACAAGCAAAAGGTCAAATCCAACAAGCATACACATTCAATATGGCAATTGTTATAGTTACAAAATTACAGATACAAAAATGGAATTGTATATGACGCACAGTTTTTGAGAGTTCACTCCCCATCTCCATGGTGCGTAGGCACAAAGGAATTATTTCAGTCTGGAGAAGAAAGCTGATGACCTCGGTATCATCAACCTACAAGGCAAATCCATGTTCATAATTCATTATTTGAATATCCAAAGATAAGAGAATAATATATTATTGAAGGGGAAAAACATCACTATCAAAAATAAGATAACAGCAATTCACCTAGTTTAGGTACAAAATAATATAAAGTTGCCTTTTAAATTAAATTAAATTAAAGGGAAACTTTGGCGCAATGATAAAGTTATTATCGTGTAGCCTAAATCCAACTCCGGACTAGGTCCAAATAGGACCCGGCCTGAACCCATAACCGAGTCAATGGGTCGGTTATCCATTGACCCTATTAAACAAATTGGAAATATAAATTGGTTGGTTCAATGACCCAAAAACCATTGAATCGATTGTTGAACTGTTGGTTCAATAGTAATTTTTTTAACGTTGGAGTTGGCGGTTCCAACAGTTGGAATCGTCAGTTCAAAAGGTAAAAAATATATATATTTTTTGTTTTTTTCTCAACGATGAAGATTATTTGACTGTTTTTTGATCAATAGCTATGATTTAATGATCATTATTCTCCAAACTCTATATATAAGATGTTCATTTCATAATTTTCATATCATCTTCTCTATTCTTCTCTTAATTTCGAAATCTCAATCACTTCCGACTTCAATTCTTTGATTCTAATGGAAGAAAGTTCATCTCGTGCTTGGAAGGGAAAGAAAATAATCGTTCTAAATGTCAATCCTGAGGACGTTCAATTTACTGATGATGAATCAGAACTTCCAACATATCGGGAAGTATCAAAACTTTCAAAGTTCGAAAAACTCTACTTCTAAAGTCATCTATTTTTTATTGAATATTTTGAGAGTCATTTTTCCATCAGAAGAAATGCAGGCAAAATATAAGTATTGAATACCTCCTATAAATTTCAATTGGATGACAATTGTGGATCATTGAAGCGACATGTCAAAACAAAGCATCCGATGAAATTTGAAGTCGAACGTTCTCAAACACAACTCTCTACATTTTCGTCGTGCACAAAAGGTATCAATATAAGCCTATTTAAATATTTTAATATTAAATTAAGAAAAGCATTATTGAGATTTATTTTTGCAGAGCATCTTTCTTTTAGTTTTGGATCTAAATACACTTTTAAAGATTTTTATTAAGAATCTCCTAACATGTCTGCTAAATGTGTTCCATGAACTATACTTGCACAATTAAAAAAATTAATAAAATAAATAATAAAGTATCTTTATGTTCTAATATTTAAAGTGATCATTGACAAACTCATTCATATATGTGTGTGATCTGTCATTCGATTGACAACTCCTAAACAATTCAAAAATATTTATTAACATATTGAGTTTTTGACGAATTAATAAACTACTCACATCTTTCAGTTATTCTGTTTAATTTTAGAAGAATATAGATTAATTAATAAAATATTTTCAATATTATTTGATAATACTAGTTCTAATAATACAAAAGTATTGATGAACTTAAATTTATTTGTTAGTCTGCTATTGGTGGTGTATGTTTTCATATTCACTGAGTATGTCATATTTTAAATTTATGTGTCAAGATGAATTAAAAATTAAAAAAAATCAAATTAGATCAATTAAAATTGTTATTTTTTTTATTTATGGTTAGAAGGGGAGCCTTGACGCAATAGTAAAGTTGTTGTCTTGTGACATAGAAGTCATGGGTTCGAGTCCTAAAAACAGTCTCTTGCAAAACAGGGTAAAACTGCGTATAATAGACCCTTCTCTGGGACCTCGAATGGCAGGAGCTTCATGGATCGGACTGTCCTTTATTTCTTATTTATGGTTACATCCTAATATAATGAAATAATAAGGTAAATTTTGTAAAATTAATGGAATGATACCTAAAAATTTTCATATGATATACTAATATGTTAGAATTTCAAGATATTAATTACTATAAGATTCATTTTAATATAGAGAACTATTATATTTATTTTTTTTAATTGCTAATAATACTAATATATATTTATATTCTCATCAATTAAAATATATAGTAATATTTATGAAATTTTAAAAAATTTTAATGATGCAACTGAACAACTTTCTAATGTTTATTATCCTACTTCTCATTTAATTATGATGAATTTTTGTAACATAATTTTAATTTTAAATGAATATTATATGGATAAATTATTATATCCTTATATATTAACAAGGAAAGTAAAATGAAAAAAATCTTTTTATAATATTCCTCACATTTATTTAGTTGCATTTATTTTAGACTCTAAATTAAAGTTAAATGTTTGACAAGAAATGTTAGTTATGTATTATGATGCTTCAATTTCAATAAATTTTTTTTTTTCTTGATCATGCAAACATTGTATGAAATATTAGAAATAATTTATATGATGGTTTACGCTAGAGGGTGAGGGCGAATAGCATCACTTCGATTTCTCGTTCGATTGCGATCGTAATTGCTTGTCTACAAATGATTAGTGTACATCGGAATACAAAATATTAATAGAAACAAATACGAAAACAAGAATCACACGCATAACACAAATATTTTACGTGGTTCAGAACCTACGGTTCATAATCCATGGCCAGACTTTAGTATCTACTCCACTAAACCTCTTTCTCCTTCTTGGCAATACACCGGAGGTAAAGAAACCTCTTACAATAGCTTACAACAATAAACAAATAACACACAATACAAGCAAATGAAAGAAATGAAATTACAACACATTACAAGTGAACTTTTGGATGCTTGATCTTTTGGTTGCTTTGAAGACCTGTAAGTGCTGCATTGCAATAGCACTTCCCTTCAAATATCTTAAGAATCGGCTACCGAAATCCTCCATGTCGAACTCCTTTTATAACCTGCATCGGGCTGGATTTTCGCTTGGCAGTTGACTACCAAAAGACCTCAGTTGACTGCCCCCTCATCCGTTGTCTCACAACGGACTTATCCATGTTGGCATTCTGGACAACGGATACCTGAGCAGTCGACTACCACATCATTAGTCAACTGTCGCACCACTAGTCGACTGTCCAGTCAACTAACGAATAATATGTGGCTTGTTACAATGCCACCAGTCGACTGATCTACCACATCAGTCAATTGCTGCCCTCAGAGAAATGTTTCTCCTTATGTGCTCGGCTCGTCCGAGCACCAAAGATCTTTCCCAAGCACCACGCCAATCGACTGCTCTCAACAACTGTCTACTGCTCGAGTATTGTGCCTCATTCCCGAGCTGCACAATTTTCCCACTCGGCTATCACTCGAGCACCACTCTTGACTCCCGAGCACTAGTAGTCAGTCGACTGTTGCCAATAAGCAATTGACTGCTGAGTACCAAGCTCGATTGCTGACTCACCAGCGGCCAGTCGATTGCTTCTTCACAGCAGTCGACTACCGAGCACCATGGCTGTTTCCCAAGCCACACAATGTCGAACACCCGGTCTGAAAATTGAGCCCCACAGTGGGAGTTGGCCACACTGGATCAGTCGACTAAGCAAATCCTCCAATCGACTGATGCACCTCAAACATAAGGTTTAACCCAAGTATGATCCCCTCATACTTGATCAATCACCCTTGGCTTAGACCTAAGCCTTCTAGTCACCTCCATCAATCTCACGCCCTCAGGGTCCCTTCACACTAGACTTCAAATGCTTCCATCGGCTATGTCATGCCTTCGGGTCTTACGTCGTTAAGATTACACACTTGGACTTACACAACCAATACTATACCCTTGGTTTTTTCCTTTGCCAAATATTCATATTTGGACTTTCACTGCCAAGATTATACCCTTAGACTTATGTAGCCAAGACTACACCCTTGGACTTTTCCATTGCCAAGTATTCATACTTAGATTTTCTCTTGCCAAGACTTCTTCCTTGGACTTCTCCATTGTTAAGTCTCCAACCTAAACTTCTACTTGAGTCTCACTCGACCTAGGTCACCCTTAACTTAAGGTCGATTGCTCCAACAATCACCTCTTAACAATCTCCCTCATATGACTTGGATATCTCAAACATCTACTTGTCATATGATTAACATATAGTCAAACCATATTGTCAAACAATGGTCAAACCCATTGTTAAATATCAAAATCCTACTCGAGTCCCACTCGAATCTAGTCAATCGTGACTTGGGCCAATTGCACCACTAATCTCTCCATTTTTAATGTTTGACAACACCTTTAAGTTAGGCTATCCCATAAACACAACTTGACTCTTCTTATGCCAAAGCATAATGAAGATTTACTTAACTTAAATCCTCACTTCTCCTCCTTTGACATACATAAAAAATTCTACCAAGATTTTTCAATGTCTCATCTCCAATGATATCCTACATTCTCTCCCTTGGTCCAAAATCATCCAAAATACCTTCATTCTCTTTAGTGATACAATCCCTATCACTAAATGAAAAGTATTTTTCGCTTCTCCCCTTTTGGTCAAACATGCATCTATCATCCCTCGATGGACACACTCCTCCTTGACCATTGCACCAACAATGTCTTTAGAGAGTTCCTAAGCTTATAGGAAATCTAACACATCCAAAATAAGGGTAAAAGTTCAAACTTGAACTTTAACCTCCCTTAAAATTTGATCTCTACCCTAAACAACTCTCCTATTCAGTTCCACTAAAATTCTTACCCTTCCAATGCTTGTCCAAGCATATCAGAGGGTTAAAAGCAGTTAGGGTATATAGGAGTGATGATAAATGGCTAAACAAACTCGCTCACCAAATCAATACCAACAATGACTAGGCAAGAATCACCGATCGATCACTCATTAGTCGATCGTCTAAAGCAAGAATAACCGATTTATGCAATTTACAGAAATCAGGTTTCAAAAACGAGATTTGAAAATACATAAGTAATTATACGTGTTTATAAAAATAACGAAAATTCATACGTATAATACTTATGTCATATACAATGGGTGAGAAATAATTTTATATTAAAATAACTATTAAATTCAAAGAGTGTCAATCTCATCAATGGTGATTGCTATCAAAAGATAGACTCCACCAAGGTTTTTCAAAATGATTTTATAATTGTTTTCAAACCTTATGTTGAATCATGGTCATAGACTTAATGTACATGACTTGTACATTAGTTCTCCTCATGATTCATACCTATGATTTAATGAGTTCTAGTTCATTTTGATGCACCATATAAACATATAAACTTGACTCATGATCCTAACATCTCACATATGTCTAGGTGTATCAATACACACACATGTCTTCCTATGGGTTTTTGTGAGATGTGAATTTTGTTCTTTCCTAAATCTAATGGTCCATGCATTATATCTAGGCATATCCGATTTGATTCCTTTATTTATGACTTCAAATCAATGTCATTTGTCCTTAAATCAATTTTAATTAGTTTTAATGCATGAATGATGATCATGGCATAATAGGTTGTATAATTTAAAGCATTTGCTCATGATTCATGATGTCATGACATGATATAGATAAACCTAAGTATTAATATGACATATAACTTAACCTAAATATTATCATGACATTTGAAATAATCATATTAAGCATGATGTGATGACATGACATATGACAAAAAAAACATGACAAATTTTATAATATCAAGGTATAAGAATACCTAAATTTTAAACCAAATTATCATTTTCTAGGATATCCTCTTGCAATAATGCTTATCCAAATCCCTTAAGTATGCCAATACCCAAAATGATACACTTTTGACTCTAATCTTATTTGTGTCAATTTTGATCAATTTTTCAACTTCTTTAATTCTATTGGCACATCTTAAACTCTTTTAGGATATATTTCTAAACTCATTTCCAAGGTATCACATTACTTTGAAAATGACCTAAAGTGTTAACTTTACCATGGTTAGGTTAACTACCTATCCATTTGAAGTTGACACGCCCTAACTCATCTAGCGTGAGGGAATCACACTCCTAGAAACCCAATACCTATTGAAGCTCCTTAGGTTTTTGTAGGTATTCACTAGGGATGACTTCCCTAGCTACCTTCCTAACCCACCTCCCAGTTCGGGCTCCTAAGTCTGCGCCTCTGGTCTGGCTTTCTGCTTGCTAACCCTAGAATTTCCGACCTTCTTAGTGACTTTTCTTGGTTTCTTTGAAACCTTAGCCACTAGACATCTACTATGGTCAACTCTAGGGATGATTTCCCTTGTGATTTTGATTTTTCTAGACCTAGGCCTTGTTCCATAGCTATATAAAACACTATGACAAGTAAACTTATCTACCTTGGACTTAGGCTTGTGACTCAAGCCCTTCTTGTCCTTATATTGTTTTTGCCTGCCAAATCCTAGATTTTCCCCACTAGACTCTAGGTTTTGCCTATAAGACCCTTTAAATGTATTTTTTTATCTTCCTAAGGGTCTTCTTTAATTTTTCAAGCTTTGACCTCAAAACTTGATTTTCTATTTCTAATTTTCTAATTTTTGATTGTTCATTATTTCTTGAAATATTCTTCTTCCTAAGCATATGTCTATTCTTTTTCGGATTAGTGCCTAGATTTTTGCTATCTTTAGGTGTGGTAGCCTTAGAGTTAATTTTTCTAGATTTGTCCTTAGTTACAAACTCATGACTTTTAGCACCTAAACAAAAATATTTATTTCTAGTATGCTTTTGATCATGAACAATTGTAAATGAATTAAAATGTGATCTATCACTAGCATGCTTCTAATCCTTAATAATTAAAAGAGCATTATTAAATGTTACTTTAGCCATAGAAGCTCCTCCTATATTTGAGTTCTCTATCTTGTCCTTCCGAGGATGTCTTCACCTAGGACATTGGCTTCGGTAATGACTCTTTTATTGACATTTGAAGCATACTATATGCTCATTGCCTTTTCGCATTAGGGCACCGACTTCCTTTACCTTTTTCTTCGCCTTTGGTGTCGGTTGAGCCTTCTTGACTCTTTTTCGGCATTTGCTCTTATAATGTCCTACTTCCTTACACTCAAAGCAAGTTATATGATTTTTATTTTTAACAACTAAGCTTGAGTTACCTATCTCGATTGTAGGAGTCGTGAGCTTGTTCTTCATCCCTTCTCCCGGAGGCAGAGGTCTCCTCTTGCTCTTGCTCCGGTGTTGGTTGTCTCTCCCCCTCAATCCTAGAAGTGGAGGCTTCCGAGACTTCTTCTACCTCGGAAGTTGAGCACCTCTCAACTTTCGATACTTCACGCTCTTGAGAGAATGATGAACTTGCTTCTTCGGTCTTATCATCATCTCTACTTTGGCCCGGTGAGAAATTTTTATGAAATTTTGCCAATTCGCTCCAAAACTCCTTGACATCCTTATAATCACCTAATCTACACAAGACATCATTAGAAATTAAATTACTTAGCATTTTGATTACCTTAATATTTGTCTTGAATTTCTTGACTTATTCCTTGGTCCATTTCTCCACCTTGAGGATTCCTCTCTTCTTGCCCCTTGGAATTTCGAAACCGTCCGTTAGTGCACTCCAATATTTGATGTTCATCATGAGGAAGGTCTCTATACTCTCCTTCCATTGGTTGAAACTCCCAAATCCGTAGACTTCTTAAGGAATGAGAGTGTTGATGTCGTGTTCTAGTCCAAACTTTGGCAACTCCATTTCTTCTTCTTCTCCTCTAGCGCTTATGCTCTGTTGACAACCAGTCATTGAAGAGTGGCCTCGCTGATACCACTGTAGGTCTTCCAAGCGAGCGAACTAGCTCTGATACCAATTTTTGGAACCGATGGTTTGCACTAGAGGAGGGGTGAATAGCATCAATTCGATTTCTCATTCGATTGCAATCGTGATTGCTTGTCTACAAATGATTAGTGCACAACGGAATACAAAATACTAATAGAAACAAATACGAAAACAAGAATCACATGCACAATACAAAGGTTTTACGTGGTTCGGAACCTACGATTCCTATTCCACTACCGGGCTTTAGTGTTTACTCCACTAAACCTCTTTCTCCTTCTCAGCAATACACCGGAGGTGAAGAAACCTCTTACAATAGCTTACAACAGAAAATAAACAACACAAAATACAAGCAAATGAAAGAAATGAAATTACAACACTTTACAAGTGAGTTTTTGGATGCTTGATCTTTTTGTTGTTGTGAATGATTTTGAAGATCTGGAATTGCAACAACACTTCCCTTCAAATCCCTCAAAAACCGGCTACCGAAATCCTCCACGCCGAACTCCTTTTATAACATACATCGGGCTGGATTTTCCTTACCGCCAAAAGCCCCAAAGATATCGCCCCTCATCCGCTTGTCTCATGCATTTATCCACGTTGGCATTTTGGCTAACGGATACCTGAATAGTCGACTACTCAGTCGACTAACGAAGAATATGTGGCTTGCTACAGTATCACCATTCGATTGATCTACCATATCAATCGATTGCTGCCCTTGGAGAACTGTTTCTCCTTATGTGCTCGGTTCGTTCGAGCACCAGCGGTCTTTCTCGAGCCGCACAACTTTCCACTCAGTTGTCGCCTGAGCACCACTCTTGACTCCCGAGCACTAGTGGCCAATCGACTACTGTCAATCAACAGTCGACTGCCGAGCACCTAGTTTGATTGCCAACTCATCGGTCAGTCGATTGCTTCTCTACAACAGTTGACTTTCGAGCACTATGGTTGTTTCCCAAGCCACACAATGCTAAGCACCAATCTGAAAACCAAGCCCCACAGCGGGAGTCGACCACACTGGACTAGTCGACTGGGCAAATCCTCCAGTCGACTGATGCACCTCAAATATGAGGTTTAACCCAAGTATGATCCTCTCATACTTGATCAACCACTCTTGGTCTAGACCTAAGCCTTCTAGCCACCTCCATTAACCTCATGCCCTCAGGGTCCATCCAAGTCCTCCACAACTCGTTCACCCTTCGCACTAGCCTTCAAGCGCCTCCATCGACTATGTCATGCCTTCGGGTCTTATGCCGCCAAGACTACACACTTGGACTTATACGACCAAGACCACCCTTAGTTTTTTCCTTTGCCAAATATTCATATTTGGACTTTCACTGCTAAGACTATACCTTTGGACTTATATGGCCAAGACTACACCCTTGGACTTTTCCATTGTCAAGTATCCATACTTGGACTTTCCCTTGCCAAGACTTCACTCTTGAATTTCTCCATTGCCAAGTCTCCAAACTTGGACTTCCACTCGAGTCTCGCTCGAGCTAGGTCACCCTCGACCTAAGGTCGATTGCTCCAACAATCGCCTCCTAACAATTTCCCCCATATGACCTTGGATATTCCAAACATCCATTTATCATATGGTCAACATATGGTCAAACCATATTGTCAAACAATGGTCAAACCCATTGTCAAACATCAAAACCCTACTCAAGTCCCACTCGAGTTTGATTAATCGTGATCTGGACCGATTGCACCAACAAAAACCCACTTATATAGTTCAATGACCCAATGACATCAATTTGTCCAAGTTATTCATAGTATCTTATTGATTACTCCTAAGACTCTATAGGTAGCCAAACCACATGATGTGGTCCATAGAAAATCAAATTTGTCGGGCATTAATTTGGTGGCCAATGCAATATTCATTTTAGTTGTCAATCATGCACAAAAACTATAGTAAAAGAGTTCATGAAATATTAACCTTCACAAGTGCTCCAATTACTCCCAAGCTAGTAAGCCTCAAGTACTCGAATGGCCTTGTCTTACTTGTTGTATTCAAAAATGGATACAGATAAAGAGGTATGTGTGCTGTCAAAAAATAAAAATGTTAAAACACAGAAAAACAAAAACAAAATAATTGTGATCATATTAACAACAATGGCACAAGACATAAAAGAACATCCTTGAACCTTAATTTAAAATAGATTCAGATGACAACACCAAAGGTTCATACAATGTGATAGTATCCAAAGAACTAAACAAAACAGTTCATTTTACCATGCAATATCACCATATTATAAAAAATCTTCATGTAGAGCAACTATTTTATGCTTACATCTCGTTTCATTCTAGTGTTACATATTCATAAATTTCCATCTTTATTTTAAATATGGATGGTCAGAAACAAGCAAAACCAATTCTTAAATAAACAATGTTGATCCCAATGATAATACCTATCTGGCAAACTAAGCGTGCAAAAGTTACTATTAGTTGAAAGGACATAGAGGAACAGAAATGCAATGAGCAGATATACATATATAATTTTCCATGTCGAATCTCAAAGGCGAGTAGGATAACTATTATAACATTGTCCTTGTTGGTTTTTTGGCTCAAAAGCTTGCTCCATTGCCAGTACCTCAGAAGGTTGTTTCACCAAGCAAGCAGCATTTCCTAAATCTTCATGTGCATGAAGCAGTCATGAATGCAAAAGTATCCTAACTAATCAAGTAATTGGTTCAAAAGGGTCATACTCTTCTTAAAAGTAAGCATAGGCATTGATATATAGAATCATCAATTGTCATGCACAGATTAAGGAAAATTTGGCTCGGGAGAGATTCATTGATATTTCCCTGGCTATCTTACTCAAGTTGTACCCAGATTTGAATTCATTTTGGGGGAAAACAACAAACAAATCCATGAAGAAAGCATAGGCATTGATATATAGAATCATCAACCTAACACTATAATACAAACAGTAGATAAAAATGCCAACAAAAATTATGACAATATGACCACCAACCCTTTTATAAAATGATAAAATTATCAACTGTTACAATCAAACACACATTAACTAATGAAAACTTCATGATAAGAAGCAACTTACCATTCAGAAAAAGAATCCGTGTATCCGGATGTGATGCAACGCACTGGAAAATTATGGTTAAAAAAAAGTGATCAGATTTCAGCAAATAACAAAGTACCAACGGAAATTAATGCCTATGCAATATCATATTAACCAACTTGTACAAAATAAATAAATCTTCAGGTAAAAGATTATACATAGTATTCATCAGTAGTGAATTAAAATCCTAATCTTTACAAAGAAAATCTTATTTAAATCTGTGAGAATCTCAAAGTTTGTATGGCAATGACAAACTTTGAAACCAAAGCAATGTCGATTGTGCATTTCTCAAACTAAAGACTTAATTTCCTAAACCTTTGTCTAAAGGAGTTTTTTATCCAGCCAAAATGATCTACAAATTTTAGTGTGTTACTTCTAAGCATTTACGAATCACTGAAGCATAACACACATTAGGGATTGATAATATTCAGCCAAAGACTGAAAGATTAAGACCTAATTAGTTAGAGAAAATTCCTATTGAGTCTGGTTTTCAAATGGGCTATCTGGCCAAGAGGGAGAACCAATAAAAATCTCTCTTGCTTAAAGTACTAGCTGAAGTGTTGACTTAGTCACTCAAGTTACAAAGGAGGCATCCTATTTTCCACCTCATTTAGCTATCAGGAATAAGAAAATTAGAAAAGGAATAAAAATAAATTTTCAGGATTATAGTATGTTTATGGTGATAAAGGAATGGAAAATAAAAAACCTTCATTACTTGGTTTTGGTGTGGATGATTTGGAATACTAAAACTGGTATGTAAAAGTATCTGACAAAAGATTTTTGTATTTGACAACCAACATGTGACAAGTGACAACAACTAACAAACAAAGAAGTAAACAACCAATTAGTTCTTCATGTATTTTCATTACAGTTTCATCCATCCCAGTCTCTTGTTCTAGAAGACCAAAGGGGACATTAGATGAGTAAAAGCACAAGATGATAATTCTTGCATCTGGACTACTCTGGATGCCAACGGGCATGGATTTAGTTGCACCACTACAAACATGTCAAGAAAATAAAACTCAGAACAAAGAGCATACTTTGAAATTTGAAAAAAAAAAAAAAAACATGATTTTGATGTAGAAAAATAAGCTCAGGGAAAAAGTTATAATGCCAATCCATTTTTCTGTGTGTTTCTTACAAGGGAAGGAAATGCAGAATGAAACAAAGTAAAAAAAATATTTTCAACAACACTTTCCCTTCTCCTTTGGCGGAAATTGTTGGATGAAAGGAAAAGCCTAAAGAACCTTTCCTCCTTTTGGCAGATTTGGAGGAAAAGTCATTGTTTGCATGAAATGGAACTCAAATCTATCCTAAAAAATTTGAAATTATTTTTTCCTCATATCTATTTTGATTTATATATATGTATATTATAATTTTAACACAATTTTTTTTGAAATTTGAGTTTCTCTCTTTCATTCCTTCCCTCCATGGAAACCAAAATTAGGGAAAGATTTCCTAATCACGTTCCCATGAATTTTTCTTCCTATCCCTTTCTTTCCCTTCTCGTTTTCTTATTGTTGTATGAAACAGGACATAAAGATTTTCAACCAAAGGATTTGGTGTAGTTATGGGTGAACTGACCTGGAGAAGAGCAAGGGCATTGCAAACTCGATTTGAAGCTCCTGGTGACAATGTTGGCGGCGAAAGTGCAGGATATATTGAAACTATCTCCTGGGAAGATATTGACAATTTGTCATAGATAACAGACCGAATTTGAGTGATATCTAGCAACCATATTGGAAAAAAAAAGGCCAATATCACAAAGATTAACATACTATCTGAACAGAAAATTATAGCTGCTAGAGTAAAGCTTAGACTTAAAAATCAACAAAAAAATATCTCCAATTATAATACAATACTACAAGTACAACATGATTCAATGGAAGCATCTAACAAACTAGTTCTTTTTTAGACAATGAAACAATCGTAAATCCCATACCTCTATGCAACTAGCAATTGGTGAATGGATAAGAGAAAATATAGTAATATGAAAACATCAATACTGGATTAAATTGACATTACACATATGACGATCTATTTTAACCATTCAAAAATAACTTCACGAACAGAACTTTGCATGTTGACATACTAACAATGAGGTCAATACATACCTGAAGAAGTATTGCAATAGTACCGTAAGAATGCCACAATAAAGGAGCCAAATCTTGAAATATATCCCTTTTCTGAAAGGAAAATTTCAAAGAGTATGCTGATTATTTTTCTCATACAAGAAACAGACTCATCTGAAACAAGTTTATACTAGAGAAACCAATAATAATATGTTTTAAGATTGCCTAAAATGTTTCATCTCTAAAAAAAGGTATGAGTGACCATTCAAAAAATGACTACGCCAGCCATAATAACAAATTGGTTGGAATAATGTATGATCAATTAAATAGACAGGCATGAAAATGTAAGTTGAAACTTGGAGGTTGGTAGAAAAGGAAACTTCTAATCCTTCCATTAAGAAAGGATAATGTATTATAGGAAATTCCTAAATTACAAGCAAAGCTTTAAAAGGAAGCCTAAGTGACTGCCTAATCATATGTACAATGAGACTCCACATATAGCATATGTCCCCCCATTTGCAGTGGGCTCAGTATACTAGACAAGTAGTATGCTGCCCACATATACAGACCTAAAAAGCAGAAACTTTGGCCCACTTGAATTGATTTGGATTGAGTCAAATCAAATAAAAATCCGATGCAATACTAGTAGTAGTCCCTTCTCATATGATGAGGTATGATATGATCTCGATTAACCACATATAAAATGCACGTGCTATTCAAAACTTTGATACCAAGCATTAAAACTGTCCTAGACCGCTACACCCTGAATTCACCATTTCCTTTCTAGTAGTTGAAAATACTTCTTAGCATGTCCTGTTCCAGAATCCGACAAAGCAACTATAGGAAGATACCGTCGAACATTCTTTGTACCATGTCTATTCTATGCATTCTACAGATTATGCATCTTACTCAGCCAAGTGAAGTCCTTACTAGCACAAAGACCACTATAACAAAAACAAGCAATCTTTCTTTCCTGGAAAAAAAAAACACAATTCTCCCTACACAACATAACCTGAACAGTATTTCATTCAGTAACCATGATCTGCTAATCCAAGAAACAGGCTTTCGACCAGGAGGAGGTACGGGGGAGTGGTCGGAGGGAAGAATACTTTGGATAAATCAAGGAGGGCGTTCTCCCTGAGCTCAGCATCACAGAGGTCCAATACGAGCTGTTCCGCGGACGCAATCTTGCGGTCCTTGGAGGGCTGACCGGCGGAGGAGGAGGTGGCGGAGGGCGAGGGCGGGGCGGGGACTCCGACGAAGGAAGCGCCTCCAAGGGAGAGATTAGGGGGCAGATTCGCCATTCTTTCCAGGCGCCGAAATTCTTCCTCTGCAACTAAGAAAAGGGGGAAGAACAGGACGAAGCGTGCAGGATTGAGATACTTTGCAACTAACTTTCTTAGTAACAACTAAATCGATAAATATTTATAGTCATCAAATAAGATTAATAAATAGATATTTTAGTCTTTGAAATGGTTGACTTTTTTTTTTTTTTTGAAAATTTATCTGAAAACAATTTATTTATTTATAATCCAAAGAATATCCTAAATTAAAAAAAAAAGAAAGAATTTGCTTCTTATTTTCCTCAGTAAATAAAATGGAAATTTTCATTTTGCTTCAGAATTTTCTTCTAAAAGTATCTTTTTATTTTTAAGCTATGTTCATGATTTAGAATGGACATGTCCTCACGAGAGGATAAAGAAGCAAAAGTCAATTTTTAAAATTTTCAAAAAATTTTAGGATGTTTATTCTGTTATTGTGTTAATTTTTGATTGATCGTGATTTATTTTTCTTTATCTAGTTATGAAATCGACGAAAAATATCTTGCGGTGAAAATAAAAATATTATTCATTTTATTTCCAAAATTAATGTCGATATTTAGCAGGATGTAAACAACTCTGGCCAAACCAAATTTAATTGTGTATGTAAACAGTAAACAGCTTGAGCCAAATCAAATTTAATTGTGTTTCAATTTATTTATTATAATTTTTATTAAGCTCGACTACCGACATTGTTTTTCTTATGATTTCCACTAAATTTTATTTATTCATAAAATTTATATAATTTTTATTTTTAACACATTATACATACTGCATTTTATAAAAAAAATGAAAAAAAATCTCCTAAAGTATTCATAAATATTATGTATACATTATTTTTAACATTAAAATTTTATATAAATAAATTTATTTAATTAATCACGAATTTAGCTTTATATTTGTCGATTGAGGTGCCGAAAATTCATCATGGATAAACACATGTAAATTTGCTTTACAGAGAATTTTTGAGAAGTTTATCAACCGTTGACCCATGCATCTACACAGGTCAAACTATGTCATTGAACAAATCACATCGTATTTAACATAAGAGAGGCATATTTAGGTGTTCAACACATCATCATCTGCTCGTTTAAATTACAGAAGCATTCCATGAACTGAACTCAAGCACCTTTGGTATCGATCGACAATTCAAAATACCCGAATGCTACCGCAGATAGATCTCAAACAAAAGACCAATTCACAAACATGAAAGCCAGGCAGTAGGGCGAGTCGGCGTCGTTCAAGACCTTCCAAGCCGCGACTTGCTCGTACGATATCGGCCTCCCCATGCTCGAAGAGCCAATGCCGGCAGGAAGGTAAGCAAAGCCCTGAAGTAGCAGGAGAGTTTGTGGAAGTTCTTATGGCATCGGCGATGGTTAAGTAAGAAATTTCTAATAGAGCTCGAAAATCGCCTCACCTGTTGCATGATCTTGGGGAATTCAGTATAAAGCGCATTCCTGCTGTTGTCGTCGAGAACTCTGTCTAGAGATATGTCCTGCAGAGCTATCAGTGTAGTTTCTAGCATGTCGAGGCCGGCTTGGTTGGCGAAGTTGAAGACGGGTGGAACCTGTGCAGGAGTTAAGCCGTATCGATCATCAGAATATTGCGACCGCATACAGCAAGCTAAGGGAAGATGGAAACAAGTCTGACGAAACAGAAATCGAAATACTTGATGGAAACTTGCCTTCAAGGCACAGCACATGATTGCATCTGAATGGTTCCATATGTTCTTCAGACATGATTCCTTAGTTTGTGGGTCTGCTGAGAAGAGTTCGAGTCCAGTGTAAAACCTGGAATGTTATTCTATTTTATCGTTCAATGTCACGAATATAAAAGCCGAACCCCGATGCAGGCCGGAAGGTACGAGGTTTAAAACGACAGCAGGTTCATTCGATCGCGATGGACACAAATAAAAAAAACAATCAGGAATATAGGGAAGCACAAAAGATAAAGTACCTGTAACTCCGAAAAATCCATTCTGACAGTGTCCGGGCCTCAGGCGAACCAAGGGAATGCTTCGCCCCGACATTAGAACTGAGATGCGAAGGTGCAATTGCCATAGCGACTCTCTGCACCGAGGCTACTATGCTTCGTACATACTGTCGAGCCATTTCAGCCACATTATCCCGGAGATGATTTTCATATGTGAACTGAAATGCTATCGTCAAAACTGATCGTAAATTCAATGCGCTGCCGGGAGTTTCATTTTCAGCCCGCACTGCGGCTCCAGAACCAACCTCAAGCGTGGATGCCAAGTCAAGGGTTCGAGTAGCTTTTGGAGAATCCTGCGACAAATTTGCACGACTAAGAAGAAGCAAGACAAGACAAATGACCAAACATTCTCACTAGGCACTTCCTAGACAATTGATTATGTACAGAAATGAACACAAAAAAACTATAGCAACTACTAACTGATCGGTTACAGAACAAGTAATCATTACCTAATAAAAAAGAGAGAAAAAAAATATATCGAATACCGTAGAGCTTCTTGATAAATGAATGATCCATAAACATAGAGTTTTACAATAAATAATTTATGAAATAACAGAAATTCAGAATTCCATACTGTTTTGGGATCCAGTGGCATTATACGGAAACCAGAAGGTAGAAGAGGTGTTTCGTCGGCAAAAGATTCATCGAATGGTGCAAAAACAAGCTGCGAACGTGCACCGACTGCATTCTCATCAATGCCACTACAAAGCTGCCAATAAAAGAAACAACAGCAGTTGGTGAGAGACAGAGGAAATATGAATATGCCATTACATGATACATGAAACAGCTTATTATTTGTTGATTCTTCTTTTATCTGGCATTTGATTTGTAGAACTAAACCAGAATCTTAGAAAGGCCAGGGATCATAAAAATAACCTCACTTGTCGAAATATTTTCATGTTCATTGCTTTCAGTAATGGAACAAGAAAAGAGTAATATTAATGGACCATGTTATTTCATAATCTTCTTAGTTTAAAAATTGCATGTAGAAAAACAGATTGATGTTAATTCTGTTCGCAATTTTTTATTTGAGACTGACCTGTAGCAAGTTGACATTTCTAGACAAAGCAGCATCTTGTGTAAACCCATGGTCTACAAGCCTGACTACCTCCAACATCTACGCATAAGGATGATGAAAATTATCGACATAATCAAATTAGTACCGTATAGAACAGCAAATATTGATCCTTGACCGTGCAAGTAGATTACCTCTACCTTCTCGATGGTATGAGCAAGAGGAAGTATAACCTGATTGCCTGAAAAGCCACCGCCTGTCCTCACACCAGGAATAGAATATGGAGTAGACCTCAAAGATACAGCAGCATAAGCATCAATGCCGAAGTCAGCCCATTCGGAACGGTGCTCCCTCAGAAAGCAAACCAACAAAGCAGGTGGAACATTCTACATCACAGGAGAAACATGTCTTACTTGCAACAACAAGATTATATGGCTGAAGCTGGAAAGCAGGAAACGTTCTCAAAAGAAACATTGATCCCATGAATATGGCAGAAGATTACCTGCAGTAACATGGATGCTTTCGCACATAGGATGCCACAACTAAGGGAAGAAAACATTGCTGAAGAGTTAAAAAGAGACCCATGAAGCTTGTTTGGAGATGACCTTATAGCAATAGTGACATCCTCAACTCCAGCATCGCTACCCATCAATGACCATCCATCGTCAGCAAAACCATTCACAGCATCATTGAAGCCTCTGCAGTTTAGCAATGTGGTCACCAATAATTCCATGAAAGATGGAACATTGTTTTATCAAATGACTACCAACCTGCTCAGTCGCTGGCTGAAGTTCCTCAACACAGCAGGGTGATATCCCCCACCGCAAGCAACTTCATTGCCACTCTCCTGTGAAACTTGCCTAATGTGGCATAGTGCCTGTAAAAGAAATCTCAGTACGCGAGAAAAGAAAAGCAAAATAAAATCCACAATCATAATGGCAGAATAAGACTCACAGCAACTGTCATATTCTGTGCTAGAAGTTTGGGTGATTCGTACAGTGGTCTAATAACCTCAGGCACACTGCAGGCCTATATCATACAACGAAAATTATGGAAGAAGATTAAAATTTTATATAGTCCAACGAAACATAAAAGTCAGACCATGGAACTCACATCCAAATCTACATGGTCAACAATATGAATCATTGAACCACCTCCCTCACATGGGCGAATAAGATACCCACTAGGAAGCATCTCAGCTCTAACAAAATCTGAAGCTGCTGGCCCAACAGGACCACCAGTTGCAGGAGTCAATGATCTTTCACAAATCTACAAGTAGGAAGAGGTCAATGTATTAGTTCCTCACGTTGTTAGCCACTTCAACAAATTAGTTGCAACATTAACAAGCTATATTAGTGCCAACTATAAACTAATTGCAACTTTATGAGAGTAATATGCCAAGACAATAGTTGCAAAAAGAACATCATGTCATCTTGGTAACTAGAGTTCAAAATACTTCATACGGATCAAGGACATCATGGTCATACCACAAGACTGCCATCTTCCAGGCCAGTAGTGTATCTGAGAGTCCAAAAGTCCCGTGCTGATGCCAAAGTAGTAGGTGCATATGTCTAGAAAAATATATAAATAGTAAAAAAAATCAACTTAAATAAGTTAATATATGTAAATCACAGAGACCATAACAAGACAACAGAAAAAACCTGCATATAACAGAGCTCAATACTCCCTCCATTCCCAATAGGAATTGCTGTAAGCACGTCAAGACAACGGCAATCACGGTACCAAGATGAACGATCTTTAAGAATCTCTGCAACCTAGAGCAAACATTTACAATGGATCACACAGAATGGCATTACATCCACTGGAAATTTGTATAACATTATCTCCATGTGGTGAGCATCATATACCACAAGAGAACTTGACAGTGGCTTACCTTAATGGGATCTAGACTCACAAGACCACAGGCTCGAGCTGCTACTCCAGTACAATTGTGGGAAACAGCAACAATTCCAATAGAATCCGGACCAGGCTGTAGATAAAATAGTAAATACGATAGCATCATAAACTCAAAATTGAACAGTAAATACTTCTTGACATATAGCAGAGGATTGCATTAATATTACCTTCATTCCAACCATCTGAACCCAATCTACAGCAGTTCCAGTAGCCTTCGAGAGGAACTCTGCCAAGGTCTCCTCCGCAATAGCAAGTAGACTTTGAAGGAAATTTCATAAAATAAAAAAAGTGCATTTAGAAGAAATAACAAAAGTCATATAGTGTAAGAAAACGCAATGAGAAATATTTTTACCCAGCTGGGTTGTTAGCATCTCTTTGTGGATGCTGAGGTGTTGGATTTTTTTGGTGCGGCTGCTGACCACTTGTCACTGCAGATTCACAACTGGTGTCGGTAGTTGCTGCAGATGCCTGAAATATTTTAAGGAAATCGAGGTATGAGCAATATATATATCTAGATAAAGTGGAAAAAGACAATTGGCAACGAGGATAGACTGAGATGGATTTGCAAACAAAGATATGCCAAGCAACAAATCAGTTTATTGTGGTTGCACAATCAAAAGCATAAGAAGATAAAAACCAGAAGTATTTGGCAAATGCAGAAGCAGTAAGCATAAAAAAGAAAAATGAATGCCCGCTAATAAATTTCAAAGAAAATCGTGCTTAAATCCTAAGTGAGTGTCAGCTTTAAGAACACGGTGGGATGTGGAATTCTAATAAATAACAGCTAGATGGACAAGGATTCAAAAAAAGATGCAATGAGGAAAGGAATATAATGTGCCAACAAAAATAAAGAGTGATTTCAAAATCAACAGGAAATGCCCTCAGAGGAATTGAGATTTCGAATAAGTAACCATACATTGTGCAGCTGCTGGCGCATACAGCCATTGTCATAAACAAGTTGAGAGACCTGCTTCTGCAACCTGTCATTCTCCTCCATTAACAGTTTGTTCAATGCAGACAACTTTCTGTTAACAGCTTGGAGCCTAGAAGCCTCTTTCTTTTGTTTTTCACGACATCTGCAAGAAGTGATTACAAAAAGCACAGGAAAAGCAGACATGAATTAAAACATGTGCAAAAAAGGAAGCACATTACTTCTCAAAGTAGAACCAAATATGAAATTTAAGCTCCACAAAATCTGAAAACTAGTTCCTGAATGCTGGTGTCAAATGTGTTCAGGGAGTAAGATAACAAATTCCAACTTCCAAAATATATTCAGGGAGTATTTTCCTCGTACAGTTTATTCCCACCATTCTTCATTGATGGATTTTTATTTTTGGAAAATTCTTCATTTATTGAAATAGCATTCAGTTAAAGTCAATATTAGCTCAATCTTCCTTTGCTTAGAAGCTACCCCTTAAGTAATTTTGGTATCCGGCTTATATTTAGAAGACCAGCAAAGCAAACTGCTATACATCATCATCAAACTCACAGATCTATGCAATTGATATTAGCAGTTACGATGGCACCATAAATCCACAGAATATCAACACGAAAAGATCTGAATAAGACAAGACACAACCCAGTCCTGAATGGCAGGACAGTGGAATCACGCACTGATTGACTGGCATTTTGTTCAGATATTAAAGGACACAACCATATCCACCAAATTAATCATGACAAAAGAATAACATATTCACTATCTTCAGTCTATACCACTCATAAATCTCAACTCTCAGGTAGCTCAACTAGTAGACAGCGCAGTAAGAGAAAGGGTAGCACTGAACTTCACTTGCCCACTTCACATGACATTTGATCCGTTGGCAAAACAGTTATCCTTTTCACCCCTTACATTTTCCTTCCCAAACAAGGGGGTGGTTCTTTTGCTTCCTCCTCCTCATTTATATTACTCAAACATTGAGGAAAGGAGCTCGCCCTTCTTTTGCAGTTATGAGACAAGCCAAAAACGTAACAATAAGCAAATAAACTCAGAATAAGAACAGTTCCAGAGACAAAACAAGGAGGAATGGAAATGCAAAATCACCAAAAAATCCAAAATTTTCACTATCTTTCCCTATGACGTATTTTTCTCCATTTTTTTTTTAAACATAGAAGTAGAAGGAGGCAGTTCATTGGTGAAGTAATAATAAGCATTTGAGCCATTCCCAAGCACCAAAAACCAGCTTTAAAACCCGACAAATAGCCAAGTCGGAGAAGAAGAAAAAACTCTACTTTTTAAGTAAAGGGCTCCAAATCTACCAAACTCCAATCTTTTCTACAACAAGTTTCTTTCTGTTAATTACCTGCGGTTCTGGAACCAGACTTTGATCTGCTTCGGCTCAATATTGGACAATATAGGGCATTCCCTAATTAGCTGCTGTCGCCTAAGAGAACTGGGCTTCGGGCACTCATTGTACACCCTCTCGAGCGCATCCACTTGCTCCGGCGTGTACCTAACGTATTTCCCTCCGTCCACCGCTAGTTTCTGCCCCTTTCCAGACACAACCGTCGCCATCCACCCTCAAAAGATTAAAAATCCGATCTTTACTAACAAATCCACCGACTCCCACCGAGAGAACTCAAACCCTAGCACGCACCTAGCTCCCTCCTCTTCCGTCTCGTCGGTGGCAGAAGAGAAGCGCAGACGAAATCCAGCATTACAAACCAAAAGAGCTTGTCAGCCCCGCCGCTCACAACTCGACGAAGAAATATTTACGGAACCCTAGTCGCTGCTGCTCCGCCGGATTCTCTGCCCTGTCGCAGTGGCCATAGTGATGGGAGAGCACCGAGGTCTCTACCTTTTATTAGCTTCAGCTCAAAGCTTTTTTTTTTTTTTTTTTCCTCAACTTGTTCCTTTGAGCCTTTTCAGTTTATACAACCTCTCATCTCAGAAATTGCCATTTGGCCCTCCAAAGTAGAAATTTGCACAGAACCACCCAAAAAGATAAATATTGTGAACGTAACTGATTGAAGGATCAGAAAAAACCTGTGAAAATATAATTTTTCACTGACAACAAATTATGTTTACGAGTAAATGAACAGCACAAGGATAAATTATGTGCAGTAAAGCAGCTGTTCAGTTTACCTGTGTGTTTTATCTGCATGGTTCCAAGCACCCACATCTTTTCCTCATGGAATCAAAAATTCAAAAATTTTAGCACACAAATATTCTGAAAAAAAAAACATATTATTTTTATCAGAAAAAAGAGAGAGAGAGAGAGAGCTCATAAATGCCATGCATGCAGTGTTCAAGTCTTTTGGAGTTTTCTGCATGCTTCAGAGCCATTGTTGCATTGTTATTTACTTGCCCTCCATGGCTCCATGGCAAACAGCCAGTGAGTGGTTGGATGAAAACAAATGGAGAGGAACAGCGTGTGTTTTGTGCACTGCAGCACTCCAAATAAACAGAGAAGAGCAGCAAGCAGTGTGCTGTCTCTGTTCCCTTTTATGCTTTCACTGTGCAAGTTCCATGATCAATCTCTATCTCTCCCCCAATGTTTGGCTCGTGAGTCTCCCTGCACCAGTTCAAGTCAGAAATACAGTGATCATCAGTGAACCAAGAAATCACGGTTAGAAGGTGAATTCTAAAGGCACATTAGCAATCTAAGGGACACTTTGGAAAGGGGATAAAGCTCAATTTCAAACTGAAAATTTTCTGCAATCTAAGTTGCACTTTGAGGCAAAGATGCCATTAGGCACACACTTTGAGGACTTTAGTCCCTCGAGCCATGGCCTCCGGCCATTAAAGCCACTTTATTGGCATGAGATACAACCGAACAAACAATCACTTTCCAATATGAATTGTTCCTGCAGCAGTCACAGTGGCAGTGTTGGCCACATTCCCCACCCCTTTCCTTCAGTCCCAAACTTGTCATTGGCTCCCTCCACAGACAAACAGAATGTACTCTGAAAAAGCTTGTAGCCTAAAACCCCTAGAGGCTCACTCAACTTTGCATCAAGGAAACACACTGGCTATGTGATTATACTTCTTTTGCTTCACTGAAAGAACATAGAACAGAATGTCTGAAAAGGTGTTTGTGTGTGTGTGTGGGGAGGGTTGATTTTAACTTCTCTGAAGGAAAATACTCTAAGCATTACCATCTAGAGAAAAGTTCAAGGGCCTAACAACAACAATTAATGGATAATGATGAGAAGGGATAGAGCCAAAGGGCACAGGCTTCATTATGTCTGCTTGTCTCCTACTAGGCTTGAACCATTCATGTGTTTGCTACATGTGTATCTCCCCATTGCTTGCCTTTAAAATAAAGCAAGGGCATGGGCTGGGGACATGTCTTCTTCCATGGCATGAGCCCTGGGGGCGGGGGTTAGCGGCATTTTAACATATATCTGATGGATGAGGAATGGTCCCTAAACTATTGCATACCGTGATTTCTCACCCACCATCAACTTTAAGCGTCCATCAGTTTTAAAATCAGCGGTTCTGTAGATTAGCTTTTGATTAATGGAGGAGAAGTGCGAGGTTACTCGGGGTGTCAGGGACCGCAGCTCACGCGTGTTCTTCGGGTTCTGTGCTCGCTTGGCATGCCTGCAAGTCCTCGCCCATCTCTCTCTCTCTCTCTTCTTCCTTTTTCTGCTAGAAAATGGCATGGAGCTGCGAAGAAGCTTTATGGTGAGAGGCATATTGGTGTGTACCGATGGCGAAGCAATTTGAGTTTGGACCGAATTGAAGGCTGGTCGAGTCGTCAAATACCTGTCAAGTCGGTCGAGTACAAATCGAATTGAGACCTACCAAGTCTACCGAGCACAAAACAAGCCTATAGACCTATTGAGACCTACAGAGTCGACCGAGTATAAAACGAGTTGAGATCTGCCGAGTGATGAGACCAAGAGCCGCCAAGCTTAGTTGGCCAAGTTGAGATTAGAGTTGGACTCTATCTTTTTAAGATGAATTTGTCATGCATTCAATATTCGCGGAATATGACTATCATCTTTCAAAGTACAATAATTTTATCTTACGATAACAACATTATCAATCGCAAGATCTCCGAATCAAAGATGTTTTTCGAACTTTTAAAAATATAAATATAAAATGTTTATGCATGTATTATGAATATGAATAAATCTTAGATGTGCATTAAGTTAATGAATGAATTTATAAATAAAGAATATTTTAATAGAGTTAAACAGTTTGTGGACTTTGTTAAGTATTATTCAAACTGCATGAATGATGATAAATTACATTGTCCATGTTCTTATCGCAAATATAGAGATATGACTTTTCTTAATAAGGATATTGTGAAAGTATTGGTGTAATTGATCTATAGTAAAAGTTGACCAAGCTTGAATTGAATTTTGATATTTAAATAATATGTGTTGATAATTAAATGATAATCATAAGAAGGATATTGTTAGTCAAGAGTGACCAAACTTGGTCTTGTTGAAGAGATTGTTAGAGAAAGAGATCGATAGTTGAGTAAGAAATCGAAGTGAATTAAGGAGGACCAAACAGTTAACATAAGATGAGAAGTGTTTAGGATCATTGCATCACTAAGGATGAATAGCGATTTGTGATTCGTTGCTTGATCACATGTGCTTTTTACAAAAAAAATTAGTATGCAATAAAAAACATAAACACAAAACAAATATAAGCATACAATGTAAACACCAATCAAATTTTATATGATTGGAAACTTTCAACTCCTACTCCACGATCTATTGTCCTAGCAGTAGAACCATTACATTTTCTCTTTCTCAAATACCTTCAAGAGGCAGATAAACCTCTTACAATTATGTTCTTTTTAGAAGTAAACAAATCAAATACAAAGATAGAAAAAAAAAAGAAAAAAAATATAATGTAAATAATAATTACATAATGAATTTTTGCTTTTAGCACTTTTGATTCCTTTTAACACTCTCCTCCAAAGCTTTTAAAATCTAACTCCTTCAAACATTTCCAAAGCCCTTTTTATAAATTATAGATCAGAACTGATTTTTATCTAACAATTGACTAGTAGAACTATCAGTCAATTGCTCTACTGTTGATCCAAATATTACACTTGCAGAATGACTCTTTCAGCTCAGCTTTGATAGCATCAGTCATTGATGCTTAAGTAGACGAGTTCTTTAATCAACTACCAAACCTTCTGTATGTTACTATAATGAAATCAATCAACTGATAACGATCGGTCAAGCTGAACAGTTGAGCTTTGTACTCTCTGTTTGCTCCAACAGTAACATTAATTGATCGATACTCCATAGAAATTAATTGTTCGTGATTAGTTGAGTTATAAATTCTTTGTTTGTTCGAACAATGCTATCAGTCGATTGTTAATCTCAACAATCGATTGATCATGTCCAAAATTCCTATAAATTCCTTCAAATCTCCGATCTCAAGGTTAATGGTTCATCAGTAGGTTGCTACTCCACAACAATCAACCGATACTATATTTTAATCTTTTTAAAGTTGAAACCTCACTTTGCTTAATATCCGATTAATCACATTCTACTGAACTTCTCTCGATTAGCATTTGGTCATCTTTCATCGGTCAAGACTTTACTCTCTTAACATTCAGTTAATCTTGACCTATCATAACTTCACTTTCCTAGTATATGATCAATCTTGACTTGTCAAAACTTTATTATTGTCAAATATTTAGTCCTCCTTGACTTATTTAGACTTCCCTTCTCGTGTCAAGCATCCATCAGCCTTGACCTATTGGGACTTCATTATCGTCAAACCTCTAATCCTTATTGGCCTATTTGAGCTTTCTATTTCATGTCTAACATTCGATCATTTCTTACCTATTAGGATTTCGATCTACATTCCTAACATCCGATCCTCCATGACTTGTTATAACTTCTATTCGCATGCCAAGCATCCGGTCTTCTGTGACATATAACTTTTATCCACATGCTAAATGTTTGATCTTTTATAATCCACTTGAACTTCTTTTTTCGTCCCATGTCTAATGTTCAGTCTTTTTGTAAAATACTGAAATTAAAATACGAAATTTAATGGCCAGAATTTCGGGGAAATAATCCTAGGGATTATTTTCGAGATTTTTAGGGAATTTTAGGAATTTTTTTGGAATTTTTCTGGATTTAAACGGACTCCGTACGAGATTTTTACGGGGATAAAATAAGTAGGTTTTGAAGGGGTCTATATAAAAGGGTGATAAATACGAGATGGAAAAACCTAAAATTTATATTTTTCTTTTCCCTTTTATTTCTTTCCCCGCCGCGACTTCCCCTTCGGCAGTTTCCCTTTTTCGCGAGCCCACTTTCGCCGATCCCTAACGCCCTCTTCTTTCTTCCTCGCGGCAACCCGACGCCACCACGCCCGACGCCGTCCGCTCCTCCCGACAACCGCCACGCTCTTCTTCTGCCGTCCGCCAATCCGACGAGCGGATCACGCTCGACACGACGCGAGCACGCCGTCCACCGCCGCACGCCTCGGCCGCTCTGTGCTCCCGCCCGACGCCGACCGGCCGTCCTCTGCAAGCGCCTAAACACGATCGTCGACCGCTTCGCCACGACGAAGTCGCCTTCCCTCTGTCGTCCGACTTGAGGTGGCACCGCCGAGCCTTCCCTTCCCTTAGCCGCGATTTACGGAGATCGCCGGAGTAGGTAAGGTCTTCTGCTTTGGTCGGTGAGTGTGGTTGGTGATGGTGAATAGGGCGATAGGGAAGGAGTTGGGGCCTACCGTGAGAGGCTATGAGGGTTTGATTTGGGAGGTGGTCGTCTGGTCGGATGGTAGTGGGTCGTGGGTGGATGTGTCTACTGTGAAACAAGGGTTGAGTTAGATTCTGATCAATTTGGGGCTGAACTTGGGGTTTTGATTAGTCGATTTGGGTGATTGTGTTATCCGTTTGATTGGTATGTTAGTGAGCGAGGAATGGTTCAAAATTGTGTTACTCGGAGGATAGGGGATTTGGGCTAAATTAATTGTATGGATTGTTTGTGGACACGGAAAATTGGACATAGTTTGGGTTAATTGGGATATGAAGGAAATCAATTTGTTATTCGATTTGTCGGTGAATTGTATTTTGTGCTTGACTATAGTCATGCTTTATGCAGTTTCTGACGAGGCGTGTCCTCACCGTGAAAATTTGGTTTTCATTCTCATGATATATATTCAAAGTGTATTTTGACTTAACTTTTAGATTAAGTCAAGTTGATATGCTAGTTAGGATAGCTTACAATAACTTTTCATGTTTATATGCAGTATGCTTTTGGTGCCTACTAGATACATGCATGTGATAGGATATGCTTATATCTTCCTGTTATATTTGGATCATGGTTACTTGGATCGATTATATGCACTTATTGATTTTGCATATTATTGGATAGATATTTGTGGTTGGATTTACATGCTTTAGTATCATGCACCATCTTGCATGTTTGCATCTTTGGTGACGGGTTCCATTATTGTTGAGCCCGACTAGTTACATGGCTCTGCACCTTGCGCCACTCATGGGTTAGTGGTACATCAGGAGGGTGTGTGCAGTTGCTCTGTCGACTCATTGGGCCCGCTCATGGGTAGCGGCAGGCGTGTGTGCGAGCGAGATCCCTCCTGAGATGAGGCTTAGCTCCCCACTATGTTTAGGCGGGAGGATAGGTGTACTCGGCAAAGATCCTGTCCACTCGGTCACTCGGGAAGCGATGATGGCGAGTGCGGTTATGCATAGCCCTACCCACTCGGCTTCACCAGTGCGTGTGAGGCGGTGACTAGCGTCGAGGTGACCATGTCATTAGTGCATGCACTTTGCATAGATTGCATTTATTGTGTTTCTTTGCATTTTTATTGATGCCTTGGATGTGCATATGATTGTCATGCATACAGGATACATGTTTATATATGATCGGGACTTTATTACTTCTAGTCGCACATGCTCTATATCGTGGTAGGAGATTGGTAAGAATACTCATTTTGTATTTCTTGTTTGTATACCCTATTTATGTGAGACTGTACTGGCACGATATTTTTATTGTTAGCTATACCTTACTTTGCATATCTACTATACCCACAGAGTTCTTTGAACTTACCCCGTGGTTTTATTTTTATTTCAGGATGAAGCTGTCAGGAGAGTCCAGCTGCCAAACCCCCTCGTCGATGTTTTTATTGGTCTTATGGTTTTGGATCTTGTATAGAAGAGATGTTTAGGTCGATGTTTTGGTTATGTACTCGTGGATTTGTGGTGTCCTTGTAGACCTTTATTGGATTTTATTAGGTTGGTTTTGGTTGGGTTATTCTGCTCGGATGGCGAGAAGGGTAAGTCTAGTTAGTGTAGACTTATATTTACCTTGATTTGTTGGCCCGAGGCCTATTTGATTACCCGTGTGATGTTTGGATTCCTGGTCGTGTTGGCCAGATGTATAGTGGCCGTGTAGGCTTTGTATAAAAATTGGTATTGTCACCCGTCAGGAGATCTTTGTCGGATTGTCGCGCTGGGGACTCCCCGGGCGTGACAATTTATTTGGCATCGAGCGTAGGTTTCGAGTTCCTTAGGGTCTTTGGGTTTTGGAGTTCGCCAAGTTTGGCGAGTTAACTGGGTATTTTCGGATTAGTGCACGGATTCACGATTGTTATGTTTGAAATTGAGGTATTATCGACGAGGTCAATATGGGGATTTAGCGGACAGGACATCTCAGACGGCTATGAGTAAACAAATTCTAGAAAATTTTCTAGATTAAGTGCATATTTATATTGGTTATATTTGGTTATCGGAGATATCATGTTTTATCTAATATTGTTTTAACTTTGATATCCTTAGGTATTAGATTTTTAGGTTGCTGATTTATGGTTAGCATATGGTTATAAATTGATATTACTGCTATAGGTAGCTAGTTATCATTGTGATATGAATGATTAGCTGTTTGGACTAGTATTAGGATTGGACTAGTTGGATGATATGATTAAGATGGATAAATTCGAAGAAGGTATACATATAGGTTCTTGGACTCTCAGATCCTAGTGCATGATGACATGATTACACAGCTTATGTAGTTTAGAATATATATAAGCATCTGATGCTTTATTTATTTATTGCCTTGACTTTGTTCTGGCATGACCCTTTAGTTATACCCTAATAAATTTCAGCCATTGATTCCCCTTAGTATTACTATGTTGTCATTTATTAGACAGCGTGTTATGTGTTTTATTTGGCTATGTGATATTGCGGAGATACTATGATTAAGACTAGTAGAAATAGAATAACTTAGATGAAGTTATTCTGTAGGAGCGGATCTCAGAAATGAAACAACATTAGTGGAACCCTAGGTGTTGGAACCCTAGGAGTAATAACCGGATGTGTATATTGGTATGTGATTACCCATTTACTGTTTCAGTGATATGGTGATCGGAGGTCGAATGATTAGGATGCGATTAATCCTTACTATATCTCCCATTCTTGGTTGAGAGAGAGAGTCTGCAGTAGAGTCTCTCTATAGGTAAGTGCTTTGTATACATGTGGTCTCTCATGCATGGTTGAGATGACCTACTGCAAGATATATTCTTGCGTTATTCGTTCGAAGTTGGTGATAATCGGATTTGGTGATAATCGGATTTGTATGACGTCTGTAGCTAGATAGCTACTTTACAGGTTAAGTAACCACGAGATCTGTTCGTGGTAGCATGTTGTAGCATGCATGATTGAGCTGGTAGGACGATATAATTTGGGATTAACCCTCTTGAAGGGCTTGATAGTAGACTTGTGGTCCTTATTGGCCTTGATAGGCGTTTCCTGTTAGTTGGGACGAAACCCTATGATAATCGTCTCGACGTGATTATTAGTGGACTTATGATTTTTATCGACCTTGATAACCGATCATGTTAGAAGGGTTGGAACGCTAGATTTAACCATCTCGACTTATTTATTTATAAGTCGATGATCTTTATCGACCTTGGTAAACATTTTGTTTTAGAGGTGTTGAAACCCTCGCTTGACCGCCTCAATGGGTTTAATTGTAGATCGATGATCTTTGTCGACGTTGAAAGTCGATTTATGCGGGATGTATTGGATAAGCCTAGACTTAACAACCTAGGATAATCGACTGCTCACGCGACCTATTGGTGATAGTATGCAAATGCCTGTAGTCGATAATTAGATATTTATATACTGCTTGTTTACCCACGAGTCTCATTCGTGGTAGCATATAGTTGCGCGTAGACCGTGCTATTGATTGTCGGCCCATGGGTTACTTTCGCGGTAGCTCATAGATAGTTTCCTTTTTGTGTGAGAGCCACGAGACTTTGTCGTGGTATCCGGATGTACACTGCTTGTTGCAGTGGTTGTGTATGTTGCAGGTATATTTATTATACTGCTGATTAGGTTAGTTGCAGACTGATATTGGTACTCTGAGGGTTGGGTTACTCCAGCTTGTTTCCTGTGACTTCCATTATGTGCATTATGATTATGCACTATTGTCTATACATCCACAGAGTGGTTGTACTTACCCCCTCCTCACTTATCCTCTAGGTTAACTGATGGAGGACGTGTCTTGTTGATCTACCCTTGTGTCGCTCAGAGAGTTCCTTGCCGTGCTTATCTCCCTGCATCGTCGGGATGCCGCTTTATTTACTTTATCGGTGTTGCATTTTATTATGCACTTTGGATTTTTTTTGGTCGCAATTTGATTTGATGTCATAAAACTATTTTACTTTAATGGATATATGTTTAGTCGTGCATGCATGCAGTTATTAAAATACTAGTATTTCTATGATTATTTCGAGGTTTTTACCAGATCTGGTCCATGGATTTCGGAATATTGTCACTTAGGGGTTCCTTTGTCATTTGGATGACGGATATGCCCAAGGACGTGACAATTTATTTGGTTTACGGTTTTGGTTTGTGGGTTTTGTGTTTCGAGGATTTGATTTCCCTTGGATTTTTGGGAGTTCTCGTGCTTTGGGACCAGGCGAGCTGAAGGATATCTCTGAGCTATAGGAAAGGTATTGTCTTTAGTGGTTATAGTACTTTTGTGGTTAGGAAAACTATTGACTTAGGGAAATTGCCCCTACTCATGGTCGTGGACGAGTTCGACGACGTATTGATCTTGAGGAATCTAATGATGATTTCGGAAGTACGGACTCTTTAGAGTCTTGATGATGTCAAATTAGGAAGCTAGGGATTTAGCTGCTAGCCATCGATTTGAAGGTCAAGGAGTAAACCCTCAGAAAATATCAGTCCATACTATTAGTGATTTGGTTATGGATAAGGCGTGTATACTTACACTGGTCAAGACGATGAAAGATCGTTTTACCTTATTATAGGAGGTGTTGGATGGGATATTTATCTATCCCAGTATTTCTTCTAGAGAAGATCCGGAACTCTTTGTTAAAGGAGAGATGGACCTTTGAGGTTATGCATCGATTATCGATGATAGAATATGGTAGTTGTAGAAGGAAATGAATATCCTTCATTGTGGATAGAGGATCTATTTAGATCAACTATAGGGCATAGTGTATGCTCTAGGATTGATTTATGATTGATGGGTTGATATTGTAGTGACATGGTGTCATACAATTATCATGGTCGTTGTGATGATTGTTATATCATCAACCTAGAGTAAAGAGGATGCAATTGTATAGCGACGACAATTTCATACTTGGTATGAATGGTATGAGCTTCTGGATATCATATTAAACTTATTGACGACTTTGTCGTCCAGGGATTTAGGAAATCGTATATTCTGGACACGATTGGATCATTTGTGATGGTGGCAGTTGGAGTTAAGCACTTTCGCCACCGTAAATGATGGTTTTGGTATTGATTTGAATATTACCATAGATATGGATAGGATGCTCTAGTGGTACTACACCGATTGGTGATGGAATTTATTGGAGTCCAAGCTTGTGAACCTGGTTTTGGCTCGAGCGATTATTGACTTTTACACCGGTGTTGTGTGATAATTCTCGAGTGAAAGGAAGGTTAATTTATATGCGGAGGCGATGTTTCGTAGAATGGGCGTTTACGATTTAGTTGATCGAGGCGTATCCTATGTTTACGTCGAATGAGGAACTACGAGATGGTTTGTCATATATATATATGACGTGGACTTAGCAGATATTATGTGGTTTTGTAGAGGTGAGGAGCAGGAATGCTTATGAGGTTTTAGCTAGCTACTGAGTAGCTGCACAGAGTTGTTAGAACACGGATAGTTGCAACTAGGGAGACGGGTCAGTAAAGTTTTTCAGTCACCTTCTGTTCTGTGCGATAGAATGGATTTTAGACAGCAGATTGCTTTTGAGAGAAAATATTTCTCCATTTCGAGGAGAATGGTGGGTTACATAGTTACATTCGAATTTAGGAAGAGTTACTCTTGATTAAGGAACAACAGATAGATTCCTGTTGGGATGATAGAGAGCATTTACCATAGAGTTGTACTCTTGCTCTACCGGTTCGGAATTAGTGATAGTGGAATTTGTATGTCGTAGGTGGCTAGATAGCTACCTGACATCTTGACTGGCTACGAGTCCCGGTTGTGGTAGCATGTCATTGCCTGTAAGTAGTGCCTTTGGCATTACTCCGAGCCACGAGGCTCGGTCATGATATTTTGATAAGTATTCAAGAGATTGCAATAGGTTCTCTATGTTGCAGATGTATCGGATTGTATTCGGAAAATAGTAAGTATTGAAACGTTCTCCATGGTGGAACGACATGCAGGACATAGTTGATTGTGCAGTCTGGTGTGCAGTGTGTCAACTAGTAAAGGTGGTATATAAATAATCAGCAAGGTTCTGTACCGAGATGGACGTGAAAGCATAGTATGATGGACAATGTTGGGAGATTATTTGGAATTCAGAAAGGACTTAGTATGATTAGCTAAGTCCGCTCATTTTCATTCGATCCATACGAGGAGTTTGTTGGATCGCTGGATAGGTTATAAGGTGGCCGATATGAAGATACTATTCATACTCTGGAAGAGCTACTAGAAGCAAGTGTGATTTGGTTTTAAGGGATATCAGTAACCCCACTTAGTCACTTGAGGTGTGACTTGTCTCCAGATGCTTGTTATAGGGACATCTCGTACTTATATACGAGTAGGAAATTTGGGGATCAAATTTTTATTAGTGGGGGAGAATGTAAAATACTGAAATTAAAATACGAAATTTAATGGCCAGAATTTCGGGGAAATAATCCTAGGGATTATTTTCGAGATTTTTAGGGAATTTTAGGAATTTTTTGGAATTTTAGATTTAAACGGACTGTCTGAGATTTTTACGGGGATAAAATAAGTAGGCTTTGAAGGGGTCTATATAAAAGGGTGATAAATACGAGATGGAAAAACCTAAAATTTATATTTTTCTTTTCCCTTTTATTTCTTTCCCCGCCGCGACTTCCTTCTAGCTTCCTTTTGAGCCCACTTTCGCCGATCCCTAACGCCCTCTTCTTTCTTCCTCGCGGCAACCCGACGCCACCACGCCCGACGCCGTCCGCTCCTCCCGACAACCGCCGCTGCCCTCTTCTCTGCCAGTCGCTAAGCGACGAGGACCATTACCGACACGACGCGAGCACGCGCCCACCGCCGGCTGCCTCGACGCTCTGTGCTCCCCTCCATTGCCCGACGCGACCGCCGTAGTCCCTTTGCAGCCGACAAACACGATCGTCGATCGTTCCTGCCATGACGAGTCGCTCTTCCCTCTGTCGTCCGACTTCGAGGTGGCACCGCCCGAGCCTTCCCTTCCCCTTAGCTGCGATTTCTGGCCGGAGATCGCCAGAGTAGGTAAGGGTCTTTCTGTTTTGGTCGATCGGTGAGTGTGGTTGGTGATGGTGAATAGGGCGTAGGGGAAGGAGTTGGGGGCCTGAGAGGCTATGAGGGTTTGATTTGGGAGGTGGTCGTGCAAGGCCTGATGGTAGTGGGTGGGTGGATGTGTCACTGTGAAACAAGGGTTGAGTCGGAGTTACAGTCAATTTGGGGCTGAACTTGGGGTTTTGATTGGTCGATTTGGGCTGATTCGGGTGTTATCCGTTTGATTGGTATGTTAGTGAGCGAGGAATGGTTCAAAATTGTGTTACTCGGAGGATATGGGATTTGGGCTAAATTAATTGTATGGATTGTTTGTGGACAAGGAAAATTGGAAATAGTTTGGGTTAATTGGGATAGGAAGGAAATCAATTTGTTATTGATTTGTCGGTGAATTGTATTTTGTGCTTGACTATAGTCATGCTTTATGCGAGTTTGATAGCGAGGTCCTCGATCGTGAAAATTTGGTTTTCATTCTTGCGGATATATATTCAGGCGGGTATTTTGACTTAACTTTTAGATTAAGTCAAGTTGATATGCTAGTTAGGATAGCTTCAATAACTTTTCATGTTTATATGCAGTATGCTTTTGGTGCCTACTAGATACATGCATGTGATAGGATATGCTTATATCTTCACTGTTATATTTGGATCATGGTTACTTGGATCGATTATATGCACTTATTGATTTTGCATATTATTGGATAGATATTTGTGGTTGGATTTACATGCTTTAGTATCATGCACCATCTTGCATGATTGCATCTTTGGTGACGAGGTTCCATTATTGTTGAGCCGCTGACTAGTTACATGGCTGCTGCCACTCATGGGTTAGTGGTACATCGGGAGGTGTGTCATTGCTCTGTCGAGCTCATTGGACGCTCATGGGTAGCGACGAGCGGCGTGGTAGCGGCAGGATCCCTCCTCCATGACATGACAGGAGATGAGAGCTTAGCTCCCCCACTATGTTTGGGGCAGGAGGATAGGTGTACTCCGACAGCATCCTGTCCACTCGGTCACTCAGGAGCAGTGATGGCAGAGTGCACAGTTGTCATAGCCCTACCCACTCGGCTTTACCATTGCGTGTGAGGCGGCTGACTGGCGTCAGGGGTGACCATGTCATTGGCACGGCATGCACTTTGCATAGATTGCATTTGTACTGTGTTTGATGCATTTTTATTGATGCCTTGGATGTGCATATGATTGTCATGCATACAGGATACATGTTTATATATGATCAGGACTTTATTACTTCTAGTCAGGCACATGCTCCTATATCAGGGTAGGAGATTCAGGTAAGTACAGTCATTTTGTATTTCTTATTTGTATACCCTATTATGTGAGACTGCACTGGCATGATATTTTTATTGTTAGCTATACCTTACTTTGCATATCTACTATACCCGCAGAGTTCTTTGAACTCACCCCGTTGATTTATTTTTATTTCAGGATGAAGCTGTCAGGAGAGTCCAGTTGCCAATACCCCTCGTCGAAGTGGATATGTTTTTATTGGTCTTATGGTTTTGGATCTTGTATAGAAGAGATGTTTAGGTCCTGATGTTTTGGTTATGTACTCGTGGATTTGTGGTGTCCTTGTAGACCTTTATTCGGATTTTATTCCGGTTGGTTTTGGTTGGGTTATTCCTGCTCAGATGGCAGAAGGGGTAAGTCTAGTTAGTGTAGACTTATATTTACCTTGATTTGTTGGCCTGAGGCCTATTTGATTACCTGCATGTGATGTTTGGATTCCGGTCGTGTTGACCGATGTATAGTGGCCGTGTAGGCTTTGTATAAAAATTGGTATTGTCACCCGTACAGGGGAGATGCTGTCGGATTGTCGTCTGGCGGGGACTCCCTGGGGGCGTGACACTTTTATGACCTATTTGGACTTTATTTCTTTCATGCCATCTAATTCTCATTGACCCACTTGGTCTTCTCCATTTGCTAATTTTTTGTTGAACTTCCAATTATCAAGTTTTTAATTAACCACGACCCATTTGGATATCTCATTCAATCAACCAACATCAAAATCCTTAACCATCTTGGTCAAACTAGTCCAAGGTTGATTACACCAATAATTTCACCCTTAACCAATAATCTCCCCTAGAAGGTATCGTTCGGTCATCACTACATATTGCTCAAGCATCAAAAACTAACTTGAACTCAACTCAAGCTTGGTCAACTTTGATAATTGGATCGATGATTGAGTGAGAAGTCCATGTGGGTTAAGGAATATCAAACACGACACGAAATGAGAACTGAAGCCCAAGTAAGTCACGAAAGACCAGACACTTAGCATGAAAGAAGTAAAGTCCAAATGGATCATGGAAGATCAGACACTTGGCCTGAAATGGAAATTCAAATGGTCATGGAAGATCAAACACTTGGCACGTCGACATGAGATGGGTGAAGTTCAAGTGAATTATGGAAGATTGGATATTTGACAAGTGACAAAAGTCTTAATAGATCACGAATGACTAGATATCAAGCATGCAAATGGAAACCCTAATGATCAAAGAAGGATGGAATGCCAATTGTGAGATGGGGAGTTCAAATATGTCAATGAAGAGTGAATGTTTGACAATAATAAAGTCTCGATAGATCAAGTTGATCAGATACATGGCACGAGAAAGAAAGTGCAAATAGGTCAAGAAGAATCGAATGATTAGCAATAATAAAATTCGGATATGTCAAGGTTTTCCAGATGTTAGATAAGCGAAGTCTTGACATGTCAAGAATAATCGAATGCTAAGCGGGAGAAGTCCTAATAGATTGAGGTCAATCAGATACTAGATAAAATGGGGGTTCAGCCTTAAAAAGACTAAAATAAGAGTGTAAGTCGACTATTATGGAGTAGTAGCCAACTACTAAGATAGTGGCGGATTGTTATGCCTAGATAGCGGAGTAGGAACTGAGGTTTCAATCCATATAAATTAGTTTGTTGTGTTTATGTTGTTGTGTTTTTATTTCCATTACATTTCTAATTCTTTACAGATGAGCATAATAAATAAGAAATTGAGAATCGTTATTCACCCTCTTTAGCGATGTTAATGATTCCATAGGCAAATATAGTTTTATTCAAAATTATTACAACTAGTACAATCATGGAGAGCCTTATTTGTATGAGTCAATCAAATATTCTATCGGTCTATCATCTACCCCCATTGTTCGAGAGAAATCACCTAATGACAATATAATACAATTGATGATTCATGATGTGATAAGTGTGCTTGATCATTCAAACATGGATGAGATACCAACACTTGTCATCCAGAAATTATAGGACATGTTTGTTGGGGAGATTGTTGGTGTAATCACCCTTAGATCAAGGTTGACCAAGCTTGAGTGAGACTTGAGTAAAGTTTTGATGTTTGACAATATTCATAGTCATATGGAGTTGTTGACCGAGAAGTCAAGTAGGTCAAGGTTGACTAGAGACTTGGCAAGAAAAAGTTCAAGTATGAATACTTGACAATGGAAAGTCTAAGTATGGAAACTTAGTAAGGGAAAAGTTCAAGTATAGTGCTTGGCAAGGGAAAGTTCAAGTTGAAGACTTGGCAAGGAAAGTCCAAGTATGGATACTTGGCAAGGGAGGTCCAAGTTATGGAGACTTGGCAAAAGAAAAGTCCAAGTATGGAGACTTGGCAGTGGAAGTCCCGGTGGCGCGCCCTCTTGGCAAAGGAAGACTTATTAGCATGACAAAGTCGAAGGAAATACTTAAAGGCTATCACAAGGGTGAGGAGTCGTGGACTCAATCTAAGGGCATGAGACTGATGGAAGAAACTTGAAGGCTTAAGTCTAAGCTAAGGGTACTCAATGACATGACAAACTCGAAAGAAACACTTAAAGGCTAACGCAAAGGGTGAGGAGTTGTGGACTCAACCTAAAATCATGAGGCTAATGAAAGAAGCTTGAAGGTGTAGGTATAGGCTAAGGGTAAGTGTCAAGTATGAGAGGATCATACTTGGATTATTAAACCTTAATCTTGAGGTGTACCCATCAACTGGGACTTGATCTAGTCGACTGATGGGATAAAATAATTGCACAAATTATTTGATAGTCGACTGGTGGTATTGACTAGTCAACTGATCGAATAGTCTACTCGAATACTCGGGAGACTCGATGCTCGAGCAGTCAACTGATCATGGGTAGTCGACACTCCGACTCGATGCTCGAGCAATTGACTGCTGTAGAGAAGCAGTCGATTGGTCGCGGGCAATTAAGATGGCTAAGGTGCTCAGGCAACTATTGCGACTCAAGGAGTTGAGAAACAATGCTCTGACGAAACAGTTAGTTATCTTTAAGAGGAAAGAGCACAGAATATTTCTCAGTTGATTGATGGTTATGAGAAGTCAACTGATCGACTAAAATTTAATGTGGATAAAGTCGTTGTGAGACAACGGATAAGTGACCAGTCGACTGATCGACGGAAAATAGCCCGACGAGAGCTTATAAAAGGTGGACTTAGTGGAGGATTTGGTAGCTGGTTCTTAGGAGGTTTTGAAGGTAAGTGCTATTGTGTTCCAAGTCTTCAAATGCCACTTCAACGCAACCAAATCAACAAGCAACTTGTGTAAAGTGTTGTGTTTCATTCATTTTGTTTGTATATTGTATTTTGTTATTTCTTGTTGTAAGCTTTAGATTGCAAAGGGTTTCTCTACCTTCGGTGTGATTCCGAGAAGGAGGAAAAGATAGTGGGATTTATCGCTAGGAGAGCTAGGCCATAGAATAGGAACTAAGGTTCCAAACCATGTAAAATTGGCATTGTGGTTTGTGCTTTGCATTTGTATTTAGTTTGTGCTATTATTTGTGATGAGAACTAACATCTATAGAGACAAGCATGACAAACATGAGTGAATCGGAGAAAACAAGCTTGAAACGCTATTCACCCCACCCCCTCTAGTGCAACATCAAGGTCCCAACAATGTTAAAAGCTAGTGAAAGGATTCCTTTTAGTCATTTCCAACTAACAATTGTTGCAAAATTATTGAATATCAAGGCAGAACATCATTTCTCCGAGCAATGTTATGATTGTTGGTGCAAGAATGCTCCAAGTATTAATTACTTTTGATGTTTGGACAATCAAGTTTAAGTTAGACAATATTAGTGGTCTGACATGAACATTGAGTAACAGGTAAAAGGAAAGTCCAAGTATAAAGATTTGACAAGGGAAGTCCAAGTATGAAGACTTGACGATGTAAGTCTACGTATGTAGTCTTCACGATATAAGTCCAAGTGGAACTTGGCAATGGAATTCCTAGAGCATAGCTCTTGGAAGGAAGTCCAGGAGGTGCGACTTCTTGGCAAAGAAAGATTTGATAGCATGACAAAGCCGAAGGAAGTACTTGAAGGCAAACGCAAGGATGAATAGTCATGGATTCGGAGGTATCCTGAAGGTGCGAGGCTGATAGAAGAAGCTTGAAAGCAAACGCAAGGATGAAGAGTCATGGATTCAGAGGTATCCTGAAGGCGCGAGGCTGATAGAAGAAGCTTGAAGGCTTAGATCTAGGCTAAAGGTAAGTGTCAAGTATGAGAGGATTATACTTGACACGTTAAATCTCAACTTTGAGGTGTACCAGTCGAGGCCTCGACTGGTAGTGCTATAGAAGTCCCGAGCGATGCTTAGGAAGACTTGAGCAGGGCACCTTACCCAATCGAGGCGACCCCTTAACTGGAAGTGCTCGGTGCTTGAGAAAAGTTAGAGTGTGCACTTAGAAGCGAGGCACGCTTGACTAGAACCTTGACTAAGGTGCCAGTCGAGGTGGCGCCTCGACTAGACTTGGAGTAGGCGTGACAATAGATACACTCCACCCGGACCTCGACTAGGTGCTAGTCAAGGTGGCACCTCAACTAGACATAGGAGCAGGCGTGATAGGAGGCACTCAAAAGTGATACACATTCGACCAGGACCTCAATTAGGTGCTAATCGAGGTGACACCTCGACTAGACATGGGAGTAGGCATGATAGAAGGCATTCAGAAGCGAGACACACTCGGTCAGGACCTCGACTAGGTGCTAGTCGAGGTGGCACCTCAATTAGAACTGGGTTGCAGTGATGTAGGCGTGTCGGAATGGCATTTTCGACCATTAGCTTCTAGTTTTTTATAAAAGGGGGCTTGGAGCTCGAAGAAGACAATATTTTTCTATGAGAAAAAGATCCTAAATGTTGTCCAAGCATTCTCTAAGTGATTTCTAAGATTTCTCTTCTCTAAATCTCTTCTTTCAAAGCTCATCCCTAAAATCTTATAAGAAGAAGAGATAGTGTTGTAAGAAAGGTTTCTCCACCTTGGTGTTCATCCGAAAGAGAAATAGTGAAAGCTTGCAAGAGGAGTAATCTACTTTAAGGATAGTCATGGAGTAGGAGTGAATCTCCAAACCACGTTACATCGCTTATGTTAGCATTGGTTTGCATTGTTCTTCATTCTATCTTTTAATTTGTATTTACTTCCGCTAACAAGTTTGTAGAAAGTTTGAAGAAAGGTTATTCATCCCCCCTCTAGCCTTAGCAAGATTCAAAATAATGATGACATTTGTTAGTTGATGTCAAAGTTGCTCCCTATCAATAACATAATGACAGATAGTTTCTATAGTATAAAGAAATTAATTAGGGATTTAGATTGATGGCATCAGTTACGCATGGATGCACATGAGTTGCGCAGCCATAGCAATCAAAGCATTAAACATTGGCATAAGTTATGCAACCAATGTATTAATACTTGGAAATGCAAAGTTTCCATCCAATTTATAAAAGAAAGAGGAAGAAGAGGTGATCATCGAAGGAGAAAGAGAGGGTTTTGGTGGGTGAACCAAGAAAAGCTTTTCTACATCGCTCTGTGATTGCTTTTCAAGATGGTAAGCAGAATCTGAAATTTTTCTTCGGAGGCATAAAGCAAGACGATCGAAGAATTGTAAGTTTTCAAATTTATACATGCTTTGGTAATCTATTTCTAACATTGGTATCAGAGCGTGTTAGATAAGATTACCTTTAAATCTTACTTTGTTATTCACGGATTCTTCGTAATCGAATAAGATGAACAATAGAAGAAAAATCTTGGCCGAGTATTTTAGGTGCTCGAAATAGAAAAATCACCTGGCCACGGGGTTCGAACCACTACAACAAAAATGCTAAAAGACAACACCACAAAGACAACGGTTTTAGGAGAAACCGTTGTCTTTTTGTTAAAAGACAACGATTTTTGACAAAACCGTTGTCTTTGAGCGCCCATATAACACAAAAGACAACGGTTTTACAGTATCCGTTGTCGTTGAGCATATTTTTTTTTAAATCAACAACACATTTTACAACGATTTTCCAGAACTGTTGTCTTTAAGGTTTTTTTTTATCTTAACAACAGTTGGGACAACGGTGCAATCAACCGTTGTCAATGAGAATTTTTTTGTTGTCGTTGTGATAATATTACAACGGTTTTAAACCGTTGTCAATGAAATTTTAAAAGTTTATAATATTTTTTTTTAATTATTTTTACTATTTTTTAAAAATTATTGGAAATAATACAACGGTGATTTTTTTTAATACTATTAATACTATTTTTTTTATTATAATACAACGGTGAAATTATTTTTTTAATTATTAATACTATTTTTTTAAAATTATTGGAAATAAGTTTTTTTTTAAAAAAAATATAAATATATACGTTTACAACAATATATTTAAAAATTTATATATATTTTTTAAACAATATATTACAACAATAATTTTTTTTAAAAGTTTATATATATTTAAAAATTTGTTAGGTTAAATAATGCTTCCCTAAACTTCTCTTCCTACTTCCCAAAAACCTCCGCCGTTCCTACTTCCCAAAAAACCTCCGTCGTTCGTTCTAGGTTGCACGCTCGTCCATCCCTTCTTCTTCCGCGCCGCCTTCTCACGGTTGCTCGCCCTCTGTTCGTTCTCTTCCTTTTCCGTCGGTCATTGCCACCACCGCTTGCCTCGTCGGCGAGTTGTTGCCCTTTCTTTCTCATCGTCACAACCCTCACTCCGTACGCGACACTGCCGCCCCATTGCCGTATCTTCTCTTCCGCCAGTGGTCATTGCTCCATTGTCGTCCTTTTCACACGAGCAAAGGATTCGATGCTGGTGGTGTCGCCGATTCGATTTCCATTGTCGGTAATCCCTTCCTAGCTCTTTGTCGTGAGGGTAGATTCACCACTGTCGATTTTTCCTCCATCCGTCGCATCATCGGACCATCCTTCGCAGTGAGCTTGGTTTCACCATCAGCCGCATTGTGGCGGTCGGACAGAGTCTTCAATACAGCGCCACCGTCACTAATTGTTGATGGTGTCTTGATTCGATTGCATTGGAGAAGTGGGTAAGCCATATGCAACAGCGAAAGCGAGTGAGTGCCTCGAGAAGCCTGGTTTGCATGAGACAATGGGCATGGTGTTTCTCTCAGAGCCGTACCTGTATTAAATGGGGCCTGAAGCGAATACTAAAAAGTAGGCCCTTTTATTACAATAAATTACTGTAAAATTCAGTTTGCAAATAGCAAATATACTAAACACATAAATAAATCAGAAATAGCATATTTCACCAAAAAAAAGTTAACAAATACTTGAAATAATTACATAAACACTACTCGTCTAGCTGTTTTAGAGGCAAAAATATTTATCAAATCTGTATAATCCAACTGTTGAACCATTTCTTTTTCAATTGACAACATTGCTAGTCCATTTAGTCTATCCTGTGACATTGTTGATCGAAGATAATTCTTGATTAACTTCAACTTCGAGAAACTTCTTTCTGCCGATGCAACTGTTACTGGTATGGTCAATAAAATTTTATAGGCAATGTAAGTATTTGGAAATAAACCATTCAATTTTGCCAGACATTGAACCATATCAATTGCTCTTTTTTCATTTGTTAAATAGAATCTCACAACCATCAACTCCGAACACAACTCATCACCATCAATGTCTGAACGTCCATCATGACTTAAAAATTGTTGAAGATTCATACAAGACTTCATCAAGCTGCTTGAATGCTCACTCTTTAGCTTCTCCAAATTTAATAAAAACCCAAAAATCTCTTGATATTGCTTAAATTGTTCAAACCGAATTTGGAGAGAAGATCGAGCTTGATCAATTATAAATAGAAAATATTCAACTCTAAAAGATTCTTCACCTGATTGTGTCACATCATCATTGTCACTTTCATCAAATTGTTTCTTTCTTCGAATGTTGCGTTTTTCTCGAAATTTAGGTTCAATCCTCATTTCACTTGCCATTTGTATAGCTTCATTCATGGCACTAGCAAACCCCTCTTCTCTAAACTTATCAAGGAATTGATCAAGTCCTTGTAAGAGATTGATCGCAATATCTATATCCATATCTTCAGATTGAATAAACTTACTCACAGTATTTATTGCTCGTAACAAGTTATACCAGATTACCATTCCAAGCAAGAACTCAAAACTCTCAATATCATATAGTGCTAAGGTCTCAGCATCACTCTTTGTTTTAGAATCTTCAGCAACTTCTGTCAGGTCAAGTAAAGCATCTCTTATATGTACAATTTGTTCTTTTATAGCTTTTACGCTTTCAACATGGCTTTCCCAACGGGTATGTGACAATGGCTTAACGGTCAAACCAGACACCTTATCTTTAAAAATTTTCCATCTCTTTGTAGAGGAAGAAAACAATGTGTAGATGCACCACTCCAAAAAAAGACTTAGCTTTAGGACAACATTCCACCATATCAACTAAAGCTAAATTAAGACTGTGAGAACCACATGGCGTGTAAAAAGCTCTAGGATTTATTTCAAGTAATCTTTTTTGTACACCTTTGTGTCTTCCACTCATGTTAGACCCATTGTCATACCCCTGTCCTCTTATGTCATCAATATCAAGCCCAACTCTAGTTAATGCATTCAAAAGTTCACTTGATAACCCAAGACCTGATGTGTCATCCACCTTCAAAAATTCAACCCAATATTCTTCTATTTTTGGTGTGTTTGTTGAATCATCCAAGCATCGTAACACTAGCGACATTTGTTCTTGATGACTTGCATCTGGAGTACAATCAAGTATTACTGAAAAATATTTTGCATGTTTAACTTTTGCAATAATTGTCCTTTTCACTTCGTTTGCCAAAGTCTCTATCCATTCATTCTGAATTTTGGGACTAAAATATGTATACTGAGATTCTTTTGCTTCACAACGTCAAACATGCTCCTCCATCACTGGATCAAACTCAGCAACCGTTTCTATCATTTGCAAAAATAATCCATTGTTCTTGACATAAAGTTTCTCATCATCTCCTCGAAAGGCCAAATTATTTTTGGCAAGTGTTTTCACAATGGAGATTATTCTTGTTAACACTTGCCTCCAATGTTGCCTTTCTTTGTTGATTTGAAGTTGCATCTATCAATTATTTGATTTTTTAGCCTCTTTCTAATTCAACCCAAGCAATCATGCAATCCATATGGTCTCTACTAGCTTCATGATGTCTAAGACTTCTATGCATATTACGCCGATCAGATCCATCATTACCCAAATTCCCCATTCTACTCATCATTTGTTCAGTCTTGAACAACTTGCAACAGAAGCAAAATATTCTATCTAATGAAATAGAATACACAAGCCATCTTCTATCCAATGTTTGTCCATTAGTCATTACCCGTGTATAATGCAATGAATCAAAATGTCTGTTGTTACTATCTTTAGGAAACAAAATATCATCCACTCTTTTTGGGCCCATTTCTACTAAGTAGTCTCTGAGCTTTTGACAAATGTTATTCCAATTTCCAGGATCCTCCAAATTCAGAGTCAAATTTAATTTTTCATGATGAGAGTCTTCTTCTAAGTTCTTATTCGACTCGGTCAAATTAGCAGTCTCATTCAATTCTTCATCTTCACAGTGACTTTGTTCTTCAATCATCAAATTATCTCTTAATTCCTCTCTTTCTGATCTGTTATTTCTTCTAAAATATTTGTTAATATCACCGGCTTGACTTTGAATTAATGCATCTTCCCTTTGTTTCATTTTTCTCTTTTGAGCTCCAGACAAATATTTAGGAGGCATTTTAAATGTTCTTCTATTACACCTACAAATTATTAAAAATGAATATATAAGTTGCAATGTCATAATGAAATTAATTAAATTACAAACAGTCTATATAATTTTTTTTTAAAAAAATAGGGTGTCTGTGAATTCATCTAAAGAGCAATAATTAAATTAAAATGATAATAAAATATCATTTTTATTATAAAATACAAATTGACTTGACCAAGAAGTTTTTTTGTATCATAATATCAAAAATAAAAAATTTATTCATCTGGTATCTCTCCACTATTAAAAAAAAATCCTCTAATAATTTTTTTCATGAATGTAACTATTTATTTATATTTTACAATAGTTAAAATAAAAATTAAACATTGAACATGGACTAAAATAAAAAATAACCATTATTCAATGGTTAATTTTGACCATTTCAACGAGAGCTTAATTTTTTTTATTAATTTGATGGTTTGTAAAAAAGGTGTATCATATGCTCAATAATTCAGTTTAGGAGCATTCTAGGTAAAAATCCTCTCAATGTTCTACAAACTCTACAAGTTAAGTTTGATCATCAAAGGAATTTATTTATCAATGAAAGGATGATATGAATGGAGCATTCTGTTTGAGAAAGTTGAATTTAAAAAGGATTAAGAAAATCGATTATATTATCAACCAATTGAATTATTTAAATGTAAAATATATTCTCAAAAATTAGGATTAAAATTATTGATTCTCTCTATTACCAATGTAAATTTTCATCTAAAGAATAACAAAACTAATAAGTAACAACTAGTGAACTAACAAAGTCATATTTTTTTCAAAAAATAAAATATCATTCAAGATGATTCTGAAAATAAATTAAGAAAAATACCTCCACCTCAAATCCTCAATGATCAATTTTAATGCAACGCGAGATGACGACAACACTAGCAATCACAATGCGACGACGAACGATAAACAGTGATGACAACGGTGATGACGATGGCGACAAAGGATTGGTAGGGAGATGAATTAGAATTTGAGAAAAAATTTAGGGTTAGAACTTAGAAATTGGGAGAAAGAAAACCTAAAGAGGGCGGCGGCTAAAGTGGGCGGCGGAAAAGCATAGGGGAAGAATTAAATTAGGAATTAAATTGTTGTGCTTTATTTAGTAATATTATAAAAACTCTTATAATATTTTAAAAATTACAATCAAACCCTTTAAAATATTTTTCCAATGCAAAAATAAAAACCGGTGAAAGTTTTTTTAAATGAACACTTTAATTTTTTTTTATAACATTATAAAAAATTCTCATAATATTTTAAGAATTATAATTAAGTCATTTACAAATTTTTTCTATGGGCCCCTTCTCAAATTGGGCCTGAGGCGGCTGCCTCACTGGCCTCATAGGAGTTCCGGCCCTGGTTTCTCTTATGCAGATCTTTGATTTCTATTCAAATTGAGAAGAAAATTCTTTTAGCAAAACTGGTTTGCTAAAACTCTTTGCATTTCAATTTTATTATATTAACTTTTGTCTCTTTGTAGAATTTGATGCAGTAGGATGTCTTCATGCCACCGTAGTAATTCCTTAATGTGTGCAATATGTCTAGACTTGAAAGTTTTGTTTGAATTTCACCTACATGTTGAATTTTCCGAAGTTCCCTTTAGTAATAGACTTACATGATCTATCATTTTAGCAATTTGTTTCATTTGAAACTCTAGTGCGGGTAAAAGTTGCTAACAAGTTATTAACACTTCATAACACTTTTTTCTGTTCTTATAATTTTACCATTGAGGATTTAAAACTTAAATCTAAGGCTACTTTTCTTGAGAAATACTTTAAAAGAACTTTTGTCAATTATTTGGAAGGTTTCTGTAGGAGCCTTTTCTTACATTTGGGATTACAGGAGTATATTTGTTGAAATATTCAGCACACTCATAGTCATAACCATTAACTGAAAATTTGGCAGTTGTATTTGATCAAATTCTTACCATGATTTTAACTGTAGTGTTAATTTAGTGACACATTTTTGTCATGTAAAGTTGGACATTTTTAAAATCGACCAATATGTTCTATATCTAGAGGAGCTTAATTGATTAGAGTATAAGCTTTAATAGGTACAAGGTAATCAAAGAAATTTAGGGAATGTAATTAATATAATTTAATTGATTTGAATATTAGTAGTGATATAGTCTTACATGGAGCTCATTGGAGGAATAAAATATATGTAGCTGACTTCAAATACTTGGGACAAATATGACTTGATGTGTTTGCTGACTTTAGCTGAAGCCAAATTGAGTATGCTTCTCAAAACACTGCTTGATATAAGAAGTCAATGCTAAGCAAACATTTGGAAAGAGTTGACATGTTACACCTTATCCGATCAGTATACTTGTATAAAAACTTAAAAAACCTAAATTAACTTTGCAAATTTTCTTTTGTCTATTAAATGGATTTTCTTTGCAATACTCTAAGTTATTCCACCTTTATAATTCAGGTTACTGAAGCTCTTTCAAATGCTGGTCTTGAATCTTCGAATCTGATAGTTGGTATTGATTTTACAAAGAGCAATGAGTGGACAGGTTTGTTTGTATTCTTAAATAACTTGACCATTCTTGTTGGTTTGATACATAGTTTAGAAATGCCACTAATTTTGTGAAGAAGTAAGTTTCCAAATAATTATCTCTCCTAAAAAAATTGGTTGCAAACAAGGAATTATATAGCCTAAATCAATTACTTGGAATTTAGTAGCTTGAAGAAATTTCACACTCTACATCTTATATTAAATATTGCACTTTTTATTCTTGTAATGTTGTGTGAACAATTAATCTATTTTTATGATGCTATTGCTAATCCAGTCTTTGGGTGGCTATCTGAGTTGCAAGGTCTGTATTTCCTAGTTGTGCAAGCATACTAAGAAGTATATAAGATATGGTCATATTTAAATCCTCATGAACTTTAGCATGAATTAGCAAGCAAACTTAATGAAGCACAACCATCTTTCGAATCCTGAATTACAAGAACAAATCTGGTCTATATTCAGAAAGTGAGTATTATACCTGTTTTTACCTATTTTGCTTAGTTACGTATAATAATTTATTATGTCTATATTTTTGTATGTTCGTTTCATAGTCATAGTGGGAAATGTTTTCGTGCATTCTGGCAGATATGAAAGTTATATTGATGTTGAAATCTAGCAAAGATCCGTTAAATATTTTGTACTTTGTAGGAAATGAGAAACTTTGTGAAAATCTCTGCATAACTGCTATAATTTTTTTCATCACAGGTTCCTTTTCAACCGAATAGAGTTAAATGCGGTTATTTTGTTTTACGATATATGAGAGAGATAATTGAAGGCGCCGCATCCTTTGACAAGTCGTCCCTACGATCAATAGTAATATTAGATATATTTTTAAATTTTCTTATTGATACCATAGTGTTTAATTACATTTTCATTCATTTATTCACATGCAGTTCGCAAAATCTGTGATAGCGGCAAAGGAAATTGATGAAGTACGTTCGAATTAAATTTGAATCAAGATTACATATCAGATGATTAGGAGAGATTTAAGTGTACTTACCTCTTTTGGTTACATGTGGTAATCTATATGTGTTTTGCATATTATGCATAATACTTTTGGTGCATATGATGTGTAGTTGTTTTGCCACAGTACTTTTTAATATATATCGGTAAGAGTGATCATTTAAAATGCGATGTGACCTTGTACTTTACATTGCTACAAGTGCGCGTGTATATATGTGTTTTTTATAATTCTTTTTGATGTTGTATGATTTATATTAAAAACGCAACACTATAAATCTACAACGGTTTATTGTGTTCTAGAGTAACCGTTGAGAAATGACAACGGTGAAAAACCGTTGTCTATGAGCAAAAAAAATCCGTGGTAAATCGGTGGTCGGTCAAAGACAACGGTGAAAGACCGTTGTAGATTTAAGGAAAAGACAACGGTGAAAAACCGTTGTCTATTAGCAAAAATATCCATGGTAAATCGACCCGTTGTGAAAAGTGGTTCGGTCAAAAACAACGGGTAAAAACCGTTGTCTTATCCTTGAAACGACAACGGTTTTTCACCGTTGTCTTTGCCCAAACCACTTTTCACAACGGGTCGATTTACCACGGATTTTTTTGCTAATAGACAACGATTTTTCACCGTTGTCTATTCGATTTTTTGTTGTAGTGGACATAGCACATTATACTCGACACGAAATAAGTTTCGCTGTTTCATGGTACTCGAGCAAGAGCGAATGCGAAAAATTTTTTCGTACATGGGTGGGTTGAAGAACCACAGTGCTCTAAAAGTTTTTTTTTGTGAAGCTACGAGAAAAATAATTGGGAACAACTGTTGTTGATGCAGTGAGCATCACTCCTTAGTTTTGATGTATGAACCATAGTTACAAGTTAGGATTCATTTGTATTCTAATATCAGTGTTAAGTGTGCAGGCTTAACAGGAAGTCCTAGTAGGTCGTGTTGACTGGATACTAGGCAAGTATCTTGACAGATCAGGAGGATCGGACACCAGGCATGAAGTCTAGATGATTCACGTGGACCGGACATCTGACATGAAGACCGATTGGGTTAAGAGACCGAACAATTGGTAAAAAGTAAAGTTGGATCAGGCAGACCGGATAGCTGGTGGAAGCCCTGGTGGGTCAGATAGGATGTCAAGAGTGGTAAGTCCGACAGATAGCCGACAGGTAAGCCTTGAGTGAAGAGGTGAGGCCGAGTCCTCTGTAGGGGGACAAAGCTAGGCGTCGATTTGACGAAAAGTTCGCGTGAGACTTAGTAGTCGAGATCGAATAATATTACTACTGCTATCACATTTCTATATTATCTATTTGTGCTAATCCTGATTTGCAAGAATCAATCGACTGGATAGATTCGAGTCGACTGAAGTTTAGTCGACTGGATACCTATTTGGCAGAATAAGCTGGTGATCGATCGGAGATCGTGCGACGTAGATGGAAAGGGGTTTAATCGATTGAAGGGTTTGAGTCGACTAAAGAGGCAACTTTCCCGATGCAAAGTCGGGTGATGTGGAGTCGACTGGAGAGGGTTCAGTCGACTGGAAGACCACGAATTTCATATCGATGGACTGATGTGGAGTCGACTGGAAAAGGTTTATAAAATATATGTTCAACCGGATTCGTGTAGAACATCGAATCTACGTCGAAGTGCTATCAAAATCTACTCTCATCCACCAAAGCTAAATCTCCACAACAAGGCGATCTTCCGACACTCCGAGCAAACTTCAATCATCTACTTAGTGTCAGTATAAGCTCTTGTAATTGCTTACTTTCCTTTTCACATCTGTACTTAATTTCAAAGAGTGGGTAGTGTGTTACCCAGCTCTACATTTGTAAAAAACGAAATCCTCCGAAGTCGAGAGTTCTCGAGTTGGAAGACATTTAGTGATTGCCCATCGAGGTAGCTCTTGGAAGAGCTACGGGCCTTGGAGTAGCAACCCAGTTAGGGACATTGTGAACCAAGTAAAATAAATTGTCTTATTTTCATTTTCGCTGTATACTCACAATATTTTTTAAATATTCTAAATAGTTTTTAAGGATTAAAATAATTTTTTAATCTCTGAGATTCACTCCCCTCTCTTGGAGAAATACAATCCTACAACTGTGGTTTTTTTTTCTGAAGCGACGAAAAAAAAGGCAGCTGTGTTTTTTTTCTCTTTGTGGAGCCACAAATGTTTTTTTTTTCCTTCTTTGTGAAGTCAGAAATTTTTTTTTGAAGGATGCATTTTTTTTTGTGAAGCCACGAAAAAAAAATTGATGGTCGTGGGTTTTTTTCCTTCTTTGTGAAGCCACGAAAAAAAATGGACGGATGAATTGTGAGACTATGTTTTTTTATCCTTTTTTGTGAAGCCATAAAAGAAATGGGATGTTGTGAGAAATTTATCTATTTATTTTTATGGTACTTGAAAAGCTAGGTCAAAAAGTTGATCAACAAAAAATTGACGATGATCAATTCATATCATAACTCAAGTACTAAGTAGTTGTTAGAACAACTTGAACTTGGAATAAAACAATTCAAATTAGGGGAGTTGATTGTTCAGTTGGACTCATCAACTGAAAACTCTTGAAATTACGAAGATTGATTTTCGTAATTATTTGTGTAAGGTCTATTCCTGTATAAATTGAATTAAGTCGATTTTGTACTGACTTGATTTATTTCAATTTCAGATGACACGAATGATCACTACAATGACCCGTCGTGATGTGTTACGAAACCAATTGAAAGAAGCTATCGAAGAGATAGTTTATAATCCTGATGGTGGGGTCATCAGACACATAAGAAGGCTCGATGATCTTTTCAAGAGACTTGAGTAGCAGGAGTTTCCGTTACTGAACACCTAACGGATATGGGCCTTGGTACGCTCTCTGTCAAATAATCTCATGGTAGTTGCACATCACGTATGGGGCCACTATGAAGGGCGGATAATATATGCTGAGTTGTGCTGGAAACTGCTGGAGCACAAGGTTCAGGAGAATCCTGTGGAGGCTGATCTTAAAGAGATTGAAGAGAGTTCTATAAACGATCAACTTATTATCAGCATGAGTCTACTCTAGTGGAGCCATGGAAGATAGGACTTGAAATAATTACAACTGCACTAGGATTTATCCTAGTGGGAGTAGTAATAAACTATCTTATCCAGTAGATTTGTTTAGGTTAGAAATAAGGAATGTTATATGTTAACAATTTTTTATTTCTAAAAGTATGAATAAGAAATGATAAGTTCATTTTCTTTTGAATTATGATTAGTTCAGGTGATAAATTAATGATTGGTTCATTGCATGAGATATATGTGATATAGTTGACCAATGTCGGTTAGATTGGAGCATACGAATGGTGAGTGGAAATAAAGTTGCCGCTTGATTTTGTAAACTAATTCAAACTTATATTGAGTCAATTAGAAATTGCATACATTGAATTTATACTGAATAACTAAATAATATGTTTATTTATATAGATTATGACAACTAAAAACATCATAGCAGAACTCAACAAGGGTGATAAATTAAACAGGGAAAACTACAAAATCTAACACCTCAAGATACAATATGTTCTTGAGGAACAAGAGGTTCTTGAGGCTGTTCATCAGGTCATGATGGAACCTGTTGATGTTACAACTACACAACACAGACTAGATCTTGATACCTATAAGGTATGGAAGAAAAATGGCTCCACTGCTAAGGGCATATTAATTAGTTCAAGGTGGATGACCTGGTTTTTATGTATGAGCCATATCCAACGGCTCATGCAGTCTGGGTGACCCTTAGAGAGAGATATAATGGAGTTAGCCTGAGCAAGCTTCGATAGCTGACAATTAAATTTGACAGCTATAAAAAGCACCCGAATGTCATCATGGTTCAACATCTCAGGGAAATGTCGAACATGATTCGAGAGCTTAAAATTTTTGGTCATGAGTTGACCGACGAACAATATGTTCAAACAGTTATACGTTCCCTTCCTGGGAAACCATAAAGCAGAACCTGACTCACAGTGAGAGTATCGAGACTTTCACTGATGTCTCATGCCATGTGGAATTAGAGGTGGAGAGAATCGAATCCGCAAGGATTTTCGGACAAGTTTATGTGGCTGACGATGCTGATGGATCATCCGGATCCAAGAAAAAGAAATTGTACAAGAAAGGAAAGGGAAAGGGAAAGGAAGTTGTTGCTGCTGGGCAAGGCCCAAACAAGAAGGAAGGAAAGAAGACTGGAAAGAAATTGAAAATCAAGTTATCTTGCTATAACTGTGGTAAGAATGGTCACTTCGCTCGGGAATGTACCGAGCAAAAAAAGGTAAATCCAAGTCTAAATTCTTTTCATGAGTATTATGTTGCTAGTTCTGTGTTATTAGCTTATTTTTATCCTTTGTGGATTATAGATTTAGGAGCAACCAACCATGTAACTCGGGAGCGAGCTACATTCATGGAGTACCGTCAGATACCAACTGGCAACCAATGGATATATGTGGGAAACAATATAAGGGTTGAAGTCAAAGGAGTTGACACTAGCAAGCTCAACCTTCGTGGTGGACGAACCCTGTTTTTACATGATGTCCTATATGCTCCTGAGATTCAACGGAATTTAGTTTCCGTTAATTTTCTTCTTAGTTTGGGTTATTGTATGAATTTTTACAGCCGCTGTGTAGAACTTAAGATTGGTTTTGTGTTAATTGGATATGATTTTTGTTGGGTTTCCGGCACCGCGGCGTGTGTGTGTTCGATCATGTTTCGTAAACATGAGCACAGCGGAAGCAATTAAAAATAATAAATCTATATTTATTACAACACACACAACACACGCATGCATATTACAACAAGTGTAGACATAACCGTAAATTAAAATTTGCAATAAAAGAAATTTATCTACGTTATACCTTTCGTATGACGTGTAGCGGGAACGGCATCAACCGGAACGATCCTCGTAAGAATCGTCTCTATCCATATCCACGCCGAGCTCCTCGGGATGACTTCGCTAAGTCACGAGCTTCGTCTTCGTACGGGTTACTAGCCTCGTGTTGAAGACGACGTGATCGAGAGATGATCACGATCCGAATCCAAATTCAGATCCTAAAACGAGTTCTCAAAACTCGCTTCTCCGGAGAGGTATTCGTCAACCGTTTGACGAATCCTTCGTCCCCCACCTCAGAGGATTACCGGAGATCAAATCCCCGGTAAGTTAGCCACTGTCGGAGCACTAACCGTCGTCCAAACGACGCTCCGACAACAAAGAAACAAGCTGTCCAGAAAAACTGGACAGCTTTTGGTGGAGGAATAGAGGCCGGCTAAGGAAAGATGGAAGCTCACCTTATCACCGAACCCAAAGGAGATCACCGGAGGGTCGCCGGAGGTTCTCCGGCTGAAGCTTGGACGCCGGCAAAGACTTGGACGGCTGCACACAAGCTGGGCGGCGGCAGCTTTAGGGTTGGTGCCAATTAACTCCAAGGTGGAGGTGGGCGGCAACTCAAGGGGGCTAGGGTTTGGATTAGTTTTCGGTTTAACAATCCCTTAAGCCCTCTTTTATAGAGAACTAATTCTCTTAATGGTTAATGGATCATATCCATAAAGCCCGTTAACCCGCTCCATTAGGATAAGTTAAAATAAACCAAACCATGATGGTTTATTTTAAGTTAAAACGAACCGAACCAACTTTTGGTTCATTCGTTTATAATAAACCAAACTCTTTGGTTTATTCTCATCCATTGGATTAGAACCAAACCATTTTGGTTCATCCATTATGTCTTCATAAGACACGGCCCATCCACGCTTCCATTGCGACTGAAACAATTTCATGCTCGCTTTATGTTTAGTCCAACCAAACATAGTTTCTCTCGGTCTGAGAATCTCATTCTCAAGCTCGTTTTAAATCCTTTGGATTACACTCGTTGTGCGTGTGACCAAATAGGTTCTCGGTTTATGTTGGCCGTCTATAATTAACCATTAATTATAGAACGATCATGAGTGGCACCTAGTAGTACATCATAATCCCCAATTAACCGAAAAGATCAACGGTTGATCCAGAACTATTTCTGAAACCCTTCAGTAGCTCGAATGAATCGTGCCTCAGTCCCTTCACTCATCTTATACCCACTTGGTTCAGGACATGGTCTATTGTGTCAGTCCCCACTAGGCTGACTACGTCACACCTAGCCCAAGTATCATTTCCTCGTCCTACGGATTCTAGTTACTCCACATGTATCGAAGAGTACCTTACTCTAAACATGTAATGTTTTGGCCAAAGACTTTAGTAACAATCCGACGAGAGGCCATGGGTATACATCTCCTCGCAAGGAGTGGTGAATCCTTTATAGGCTATTCAAACACCTTCGATCACTTCGACTTATACCCAATCATCCCGGGTCCACATCTCCTTAGAGATGTTTGCTTAAGATGTCAAAGCATAAGTCTCCATGATCAAGATGACTTGAATACCGCAAGTCAAAGGAACATCGCACTTAAGCCACAAGAAGAACTTCATTGACATATCTATATATGCAGAGAACCATATGAAGTCTTACTACGGTCACTCCAATGAACTAGTTACCATAACTAGCATCCACGATTAACTCCGGACATCAAATGTTCCGCTTGAGAATCACCGCTTGGATACACCAAGGAGTATACTGTGCTAGTCTCGATGTAATTGATTGTGTCCAAATCCATCAATTCATCGACTAGGGATAATTCCGATACATCACAATTACACATGTAGAGATACTCACTAGTTGTGATCCAATCACAAGTGAATCGTATCGTGGGCATTGATAAATGAGTTTAAGATCCAATCAAATACATAAAACATGTATACTCAAATAGTGAATCTTCATTTATCATATAAATGGTTCATACATAAGGCGATTGCCTTAGGACATCTCTCATATATTACTAACAGACTCCCACTTGGCCTAATGCCAATCGCTACGGTATCCAATACCATAAGCTCGAACATGACCCTCAAACTTATTTTGAGGTAATGCCTTAGTTAAGGGATCCGCTAAGTTCCTTTCATTGGGAATTTTCTCGATTTGTATTTCGTTCCTACTGATGATCTCTCTGATAAGATGATAGCGGCGAAGCACATGTTTGGATCGTTGATGAGACCTTGGCTCTTTCGCCTGTGCAATTGCTCCATTGTTGTCGCAGTAGACCGGTATTGCTTCAACAATGGCCGAAATCACACCAAGTTCATGAACAAACTTCTTGATCCAAACCGCTCTTCTTCGCCGGCCGCATGTATTATGCCTCGATGGTAGAATCCGCTACAGTCTCTTGTTTGGAACTTTTCCAACTCACTGCGCCCCCATTCAAGGTGAACACGTATCCAGACTGAGACCTGGAATCATCCTTGTCTGTCTCGAAGGCGACATCCGTGATACCCGCGTATCACCATGTCCCCTTCTCCATATATTAGGAACACATCCTTAGTTCTTCTCAAGTACTTAAGGATCGCCTTAACAGCCAATGATCCATTCCTCGGATCGATCGGTATCCGCCGTGACACTCGTGAGCATACGATACATCGGGCCTCGATATAACATAGCATACATGATAGATCCTATTGCGGATGCATAAGGAATCTTACTCATGCTTCCTTCGGCGCGGACACATAGACTTCGAAAGGTGTACCCCATGCCTGATGGGCAGATAACCTTTCTTGGATTCCGACATGCTAAACCTCTTTAACACTCGGTCTATATATGTAGACTGCGAAAGACCAAGCAACCGTTTCGATCTATCTCTATAGATCTTAATCCCAAGGATGTAGGTTGCTTCTCCCAGGTCTTTCATGGAGAATGTCTTGGATAACCAAACCTTAACTGACTATAAGATTGACACATCGTTTCCTATAAGTAATATGTCATCGATATACAATACTAGGAACACGACTGCACTCCCACTAACCTTCTTGTACACACAAGGTTCGTCTGGATTTTGTGAGAAATCAAACTTTTTGATCGTCTCATCAAAATGGATATTCCAGCTCCTGGATGCTTGCTTCAATCCATAAATGGATCGTCGCAATTTGCATACCTTGGTTTTATCAACCGATGTGAAACCCTCAGGCTGTATCATATACACGTCCTCGGCGGTGTTTCCATTAAGGAAAGCTTTTTCACATCCATCCGCCATATCTCATAATCATAATGAGCCGCTATGGCCAGAGCATCCGAATGGATTTAAGATAGCTACGGCGAATAGGTTTCGTCCATAATCAACACCTTGTTTTTGACGATATCCTTCGCCACCAATCTAGCCTTATAGGTAATCACATTACCATCCATGTCGGTTTTCTTCTTGAAAACTCACTTGCACCCTATAGGCTATGCCTTCAGTGGGTCAACCAAGTTCCAAACTTGGTTTTCGTGACATGGAATCCATTTCACTTCATGGCACCAAGCCACTTATCCTTTCTCAACTTGTCAAGACTTCTTCATAATCGTAGGCTCCTCATCATCAATGAGTAACACGTCGTTCGATTCACTTACGAGAAATCCATATCTCTCAGGAATATTGCGTGTTCTACCAGATCTACGAAGATGTGGTGTTACAATAGGTCCAGCCGATTGCTCATCACTATGAGTTGTCGGCTGTTGTGCTTCATCAGGTATCTCATCAATGTCTATTTGAGTCTCTCGAGCCTCCTCAAGCTCGACGACACTCCCACTGTTTTCTTGCAAGAGAAACTCTTTCTCTAGAAACACAGCATGCCTTGAAACAAACATCTTTTGTTCCATAGGATGATAGAATTGGTAACCCCTTGTTTCCTTAGGGTATCCAATAAATAGACATTTATCAGACTTAGCATCCAATTTGTCTGATACTATCCGCTTCACATAAGCAGGACAACCCCATATCTTCAAGTAAGACACATGAGGTTTCTTACTATTCCATATCTCATATAGAGTAGTTGAGACTACCTTGGTAGGCATTCTGTTTAACAAGGAAACAGCTGTCTGAAGTGCATAGCCCCAAAAGGACTTGGGAAGATTCGTATGATTCATCATTGACCTGACCATGTCCAACAAGGTCCGGTTACGCCTCTCAGATACACCATTATACTGTGGTGTATAGGGCGGAGTCCATTGAGACAATATGCCATTGTCTCTTAGATAATCAAGAAACTCTTGACTTAAGTATTCACCACCTCGATCCGATCGAAGTATTTTAATACTTTTGTCATGTTGTTTCTCTACTTCATTTCTGAATTCTTTGAACCTTTCAAAGGCTTCAGACTTGTGTTTCATCAGGAACACATACCCAAACCGTGAGTGATCATCGGTGAAGGTAATGAAGTAGCTATAGCCTCCTAAAGCTTGAGTTGACATAGGTCCACATACATCAGTATGTACTAGACCTAGTAACTCTCCCACTCGTTCACCTTTTCCAGTAAAAGGTAACTTAGTCATCTTGCCTTTTAAGCATGATTCGCATGTATCGTATGAATCCAATTCAAACGATTCCAGAATTCCACATCGGTGTAATTCGGACATGCGTTTCTTGCTTATATGGCCAAGACGACAATGCCACATATAGGAGTCTATGTGATTATCCTTTCGAGCACGCGTGTTGCTCGCTTCGATATTGAAAATGTCACTGGATACGTCCAACGTATAAATGCCATTACTCAAAGTTCCAGTTCCATAAAGTACGCCATTCAAAGTTATATAACAACAATTGTTACTAAACGTCAAATGGAAACCATTTCTATTTAAGCAGGAAATAGAAACAATGGTCTTTATTAGAGAAGGAACATAATAGCAATTGTCCAGTTCCAAGACTAGTCCACTAGGGAGCTTCAGCAAATAAGTTCCGATGGCGACCGCAGCAACCTTTGCTCCATTGCCAACTCGCAAATTTGACTCCCCTCCGACAAGTCTTCTTCTATTCCTTAGCCCCTGTATGTCATTACATATATGTGAGCTACACCCAAAGATCCAATACCCAAGTGTCTAAGGAAATAGAATGACAATCAATAACGAAGATACCTGAAGAGGATGGGGCATCGGATGCCTTCTTCTTCTTCATGGACTCAAGATAAATCTTGCAGTTTCTTCGCCAGTGGCCTTCCTTGCCACAGTGATGGCAAGTGCCCTTTTTCGCTGGTTCCGCCTTCTTTGCCTTTTTGTTCTTTCCTTTCTTCTGTTCTTTTGCCTTTCTCTTAGAACCTTTCTTTGAGGAATCAACTAACAGAACCGCCTTCTCTTCATGCTTTACAGAAGGCTCCACAGTCTTCAGCATATTGAGGAGCTCGGGAATGGTGGATTCCAATTTGTTCATCCGATAGTTCATCACAAATTGCGAGAAACTCTTGGGCAAACAATGCAGAATTAAGTCAATACTTAACTCATGATCCATCACAAAACCGAGGGTAGCTAGCCGCTCGATGTACCCGTTCATCTTTAGCACAAACCGCACTACAGACGAACCTTCTTGCATCTTCGTAGTGAAGAGGAGCCTAGAGACCTCGAACCTTTCGGATCTCGCTTGCTCATCGAACAACTCATGAAGATGGAAGACCATAGTATTAGCATCCATATGCTCATGCTTTGCTTTCGGTACCATCGCCGCTAGCATGATGCAACTCGCCATTTCGAGACCGCCACATGTTTCGATAGACCAACATTTGTGCAGGTTGCATCGCCCTTAGACGGCGAGAAGAGGCTCTTCAAGGACATATGCAAGCTTTTCCGCGAGAACAATTCTCGTGTTTCTAAGCGATCCGAAGTTAGGCCCAGTCAGTTTGTTCGAATCCAAAATAGTGCGCAAATTCAAAGACGTCATGATCAATTTATTGACCTAGAAATACAAAACGAGCATATATGAGAAAATAATTTTAAAAATGCATCAATATACATTTATAAATCCCATTCATTTTTCGAATTTCAAAAACCCCCAAAATCACTTCGAGAGATTGTAGGTCCATCTCCGAATGGGCTGATATCCATCATAGTTATGAACAACCTTGGAGAGAGTCCAACAAGCCATTCATAACTACGACGGTAGGTATCATCTATACCGATTGCATATCCCGTATATGCAACTATCACAATGTGTTATCAACTAATTGAATGTTCACACATACATCGGGTTGTTAACACATTAACAAGTATGCATCATATGCATAGCACCCAACTTCACCTCCCTTTACATCGACCTTGGAGAGAGTCCAACAAGCCGATGCTCCAGGTTAAAGCCAACCCATTAATCAGGACATAGTTTTAATATGGTTAGAGCGCATTCAACTAATTAGCCCAGCTTGGAGAGAGTCCAACAACCAAAGCTAACGATTGACCTCTGACTCTTACCATATTAGTATTAAACTATTCCATGGTTTGAACATATTCAGGTTCGAGCCGGGCTTGGAGAGAGTCCAACAACCCAAACAAGAAAATGTAACTACGGTTCTAACCATATTAATGGAAGGTGTAGGCTTTAATATTGATTAAGGGTTTTTATGTCTCATCCTCTTTGCATGCAAATAACTATTATCTACATGACATGACATACATGGCATACATCTACATGTCACGACACGCATGACATAATGTTATGCATCTAATGCAATTACATGACATACAATTATGTCATGTATATAATTTCCTTATATGTCATAACTATTTATGGAAATAAAATATGTTTAAGATTTGATTCTCCAAATCAAATCATAATTAAATTAGGAAACAAATTTCCAAATCTAATCACATATTTTATTCATGGAATTATTTGATTAAGGAAAATCTATTTAGGAAACCAATTTCCTAAATCATTAAAACTACTTATGGAAATAAAATATTTTAAGATTTAATTTCCCAAATCAAATCATAATTAAATTAGGAAACAAATTTCCAGAATCTAATCAAATATTTTATTTATGGAAAATATCAATTTCCATAAATACTTCCAACTTTCCAAAAGTGGAAGATTTCCATAAATACTTCTAGACTTTCCAAAATTGAAAATTTTCCATAAATACTTCTAAATTTCCAAAATTAGAAAATTTCCAGAAATACATTATGACTATCGCAAAACGATTTTTACGATTATGTCGAAACACAACCTGGGCTCTGATACCACTGTTGGGTTTCCGGCACCGCGGCGTGTGTGTGTTCGATCATGTTTCGTAAACATGAGCACAGCGGAAGCAATTAAAAATAATAAATCTATATTTATTACAACACACACAACACACGCATGCATATTACAACAAGTGTAGACATAACCGTAAATTAAAATTTGCAATAAAAGAAATTTATCTACGTTATACCTTTCGTATGACGTGTAGCGGAAACGGCATCAACCGGAACGATCCTCGTAAGAATCGTCTCTATCCGTATCCACGTCGAGCTCCTCGGGATGACTTCGCTAAGTCACGAGCTTCGTCTTCGTATGGGTTACTAGCCTCGTGTTGAAGACGACGTGATCGAGAGATGATCACGATCCGAATCCAAATTCGGATCCTAAAACGAGTTCTCAAAACTCGCTTCTCCGGAGAGGTATTCGTCAACCGTTTGACGAATCCTTCGTCCCCCACCTCAGAGGATTACCGGAGATCAAATCCCCGGTAAGTTAGCCGCTGTCGGAGCACTAACCGTCGTCCAAACGACGCTCCGACAACAAAGAAACAAGTTGTCCAGAAAAACTGGACAGCTTTTGGTGGAGGAATAGAGGCCGGCTAAGGAAAGATGGAAGCTCACCTTATCACCGAACCCAAAGGAGATCGCCGGAGGGTCGCCGGAGGTTCTCCGGCTGAAGCTTGGACGCCGGCAAAGACTTGGACGGCTGCACACAAGCTGGGCGGCGGCAGCTTTAGGGTTGGTGCCAATTAACTCCAAGGTGGAGGTGGGCGGCAACTCAAGGGGGCTAGGGTTTGGATTAGTTTTCGGTTTAACAATCCCTTAAGCCCTCTTTTATAGAGAACTAATTCTCTTAATGGTTAATGGATCATATCCATAAAGCCCGTTAACCCGCTCCATTAGGATAAGTTAAAATAAACCAAACCATGATGGTTTATTTTATGTTAAAACGAACCGAACCAACTTTTGGTTCATTCGTTTATAATAAACCAAACCCTTTGGTTTATTCTCATCCATTGGATTAGAACCAAACCATTTTGGTTCATCCATTATGTCTTCATAAGACACGGCCCATCCACGCTTCCATTGCGACTGAAATAATTTCATGCTCGCTTTATGTTTGGTCCAACCAAACATAGTTTCTCTCGGTCTGAGAATCCCATTCTCAAGCTCGTTTTAAATCCTTTGGATTACACTCGTTGTGCGTGTGACCAAATAGGTTCTCGGTTTATGTTGGCCGTCTATAATTAACCATTAATTATAGAACGATCATGAGTGGCACCTAGTAGTACATCATGATCCCCAATTAACCGAAAAGATCACGGTTGATCCGAACTATTTACGAAACCCTTGAGCTCGAATGAATCGTGCCCCATTCCCTTCACTCATCTTATACCCACTTGGTTCAGGACATGGTCTATAGTGTCACCCACTAGGTCGACTACGCCACACCTAGCCCAAGTATCATTTCCTCGTCCCTACGGATTCTAGTTACTCCACATGTATCGAAGAGTACCTTACTCTAAACATGTAATGCTTTGGCCAAAGACTTTAGTAACAATCCGACGAGAGGCCATGGGTATACATCTCCTCGCAAGGAGTGGTGAATCCTTTATAGGCTATTCAAACACCTTCGATCACTTCGACTTATACCCAATCATCCCGGGTCCACATCTCCTTAGAGATCTTTGCTTAAGATGTCAAAGCATAAGTCTCCATGATCAAGATGACTTGAATACCGCAAGTCAAAGGAACATCGCACTTAAGCCACAGTAAGAACTTCATTGACATATCTATATATGCAGAGAACCATATGAAGTCTTACAGCTGGTCACTCCAATGAACTAGTTACCATAACTAGCATCCACGATTAACTCCGGACATCACTATGTCTCCAGCCAGTGAGAATCAGCTGCTTGGATACACCAAGGAGTATTGATGGTGTCTAAATCCATCAATTCATCGACTAAGGATAATTCCGATACATCACAATTACACATGTAGAGATACTCACTAGTTGTGATCCAATCACAAATTCTCTCATGTTGTGAATCGTATCGTGGGCATTCAGTAAATGAGTTTAAGATCCAATCAAATACATAAAACATGTATACTCAAATAGTGAATCTTCATTTATCATATAAATGGTTCATACATAAGGCGATTGCCTTAGGACATGTCTCATATATTACTAACAATTTTTTGACTAATGGTTTCATGGTTCTTGATGTGGAACTAGATATCAATAGAAATGATAGTTGTTTTCAAATATTGCTCTCATTAGTGATGCAGATATATCTAATGAGGTTTGACATGCTAGGTTAGGATATATAGGACAAGAACGAATGAATTGGTTATCAAGAGAGGACCTACTGGACACTCATGTTAAGATTAACTTGTCCATATATGAGCATTGTCTTGTTGGAAGGGCAACTAGGGAACCATTTAGTAAGGCTATTTGGGTTGATTCTCCATTGCAATTGGTTCATTCGGATATTCGTGGTCCGATGAATATAAAGGCTAAGCATGGAGCTTCATATTTCATTACATTCATTGATGATTTCACTCATTTTGGTTATGTGTATTTAATCTCTCATAAATCTGAAGCTTGGATTGCTTCATTCGTTATATGAATGAAGTTGAGAATCAATTGGTTCGTAAGATTAAAACCTTACACACTGACCATGGAGGTGAATATTTATTTGATTTGTTCATGATAAAGGGATTATTAGACAACTAATAATCCCAGGAACTCCACAGTAAAATGGGGTTGCTGAAAGAATAAATAGAACTCTTTTTGAAATAGTTAGGTCTATGATGACTCAGACTAATTTGTCAATCTCCTATTAGGGAGATGCATTATTAGCAACTGCCTATATACTTAACAGAGTGTCTTCGAAGTCAATTCCATCTACCCCATATGAACACTGGATAAATAGAAAATCAGATTTGAGTAATCTGAGACCCTGGGGATCAGCTGCCTATGTTCATGATAGTTCTCACAAGTATGGAAAACTAGGAACTAGAGGCAAGAAATGTATCTTTATAAGATATTCTGAGACCTCTAAAGATTATGTTTTCATTGGTGAGAAACAAGATGGAATCATCTCTGAAATAGAGTCGAGAGATGTAACTTTTCTTAAAATAGAGTTCCCTGCAAGAGGTGATGTTGAAAAAATAATTCCTATGTATAAGGAGGATGAGATATTATCAAAAGAAGTGTCACAAGGGATGCCCGAGTCTAGTCAACCGAGTGGGAGTAATTTGTCAAGTCATGAGTTGACTTCTCAACAACCCAACTTACGAAGAAGTGTTCGTAAGATCAAACCTAAGAAAAGATTTGATATTGAGAATGAGACAATGATGACACTCCCAGTTGACGATGATGAATCTCAATCCGTTAAGGAAGCATTGGGATGTAGTGTTAGAGAAAAATGGAAAATAGCAATAGAAGAAGAGATGAAGTCGATGATGAAGAATCATGTTTGTGATTTAGTCGATCTTCCTCCTGGCCGAAGAGCTATTGGAAATAAGTGGATTCTCAAAATTAAGAGGAAAATTGATGGATCGATTAATCAATACAAAGCTTGTTTGGTTGCAAAAGGATATACCCAATTGGAGGGTATTGACTATGAAGAGATATTTTCTTCCGTAGTAAAATTTGTGTCAATCTGAGTCATTTGGCTTTAGTAGCACATTATGACTTGGAGTTATATCAAATGGATGTGATTAAAAACTATTTTCCTTAATGGTGAGCTTGACGAGATAATATATATGGTACAACCAGAATGTTTCATTGCTAAAGGTCAAGAGAGTAAAATATGTAAACTTAAAAAGTCTATATATGGGCTAAAGCAAGTGTCAAGATAATGGAATATAAGATTTAACGAAGTCGTTTTATCTTATGGTTTCGAAATGATCAATGATGATCATTGTGTTTTCTTGAGAAAGGAAAAAGAAAATTATATCGTTTTATCATTATATGTTGATGATCTGTTGATAGCAGGAAATGACATAAGGTTTGTGATAGAAATCAAAAAGTGACTTTCATCACAATTTGACATAATAGATATGGAAGAAGCTGAATAAATCTTAGGTGTGAAGATCGTGAGAGATCGATCGAAAAGACTTTTGAGTATGTCTCAAGAGACTTATATAAATAAGATGTTACAACATTTCAGTATGTCTGAATGTAACATTGAACAGACACCAATAGCGAAAGGTACTGTTCTGAGCAAGAGTATGTGTCCCAAGACTCCAATAGAAATGGCTGATATGAAGAAAAAATCATATGTCATTGTTGTTGGTAGTTTGATGTACATTATGTTGTGTATACGTTCCAATATCAGCTATGTTGTTGGCTTAGTCAGTCGGTTCCAGTCAAATCTAGGATTGAGCCACTGGAAGGCAGTGAAAAAGATACTCAGATATTGAAAAGCAACAACAAATTACTGTTTATGTTTTCAAGGATCAAATATAAGCCTGAAGGGCTATTCAGATGCAAATTGGGCTGGGGACTTAGATGATAGAAAATCAATATCAAACTATGCGTTCTTGTTGAATGGTGGCGCCATCTCTTGGACTAGCAAAAAACAGGCTTGTGTAGCCTTGTCAATAATGGAAGCTGAATATGTGACATGTTCAGCAACTGTACAAGAAACAATCTAGTTACGGAGATTTCTGAAACATCTGAAGATTGCTGAGGACAATGAGAGTCCAATTACTGTCTACTGTGACAGTCAAATTGCTATAGCTTTTTTCAAGGATCTCAAATATCACAGTAAGGGCAAATATATAACTATAAAGTATAATTTTATAAGGGATATTATTGCTAAAAAGAAGGTGATTCTTGAGTATATCCCTACACGTGCTATACTTGCAGATTCTTTTACTAAGCCAATTACTAGAGAGTCATTTAATGAGCATGTGAAGACTTTGGGACTTCGAAGAATGTAACAAAATTTTAATCACAATCAGAGTTTAATGGGATGATTTGATTAAAGAATGTCATAATCTATTCAGTGTATGTGTTATGTTGCATTCTGATAAAATCTCGATAAGCATGTTAGCAGGTGAAGATTGGTCCTCTCACGTGGATACTCATCTCTATTTGTTATGTATAAATAGAGGTAAGACCGGTGCTTATAGGTCAGTTTATGTAGTTGTTAGCTTATGTGACTGTAAAATTATTGCATTCCTATAAACTGAGGTCGTCTTGATATTTGTATCAAGATGAGATCATCTGTAGAGCAATGATCGAAGTAAATGATCTCACCATTTACTAAACCTGTTTAAAAGTCATATTAGAATTCATGAGTTGGATTCAAGTTTAGACATTGAGAATGTCTAAATTGAAATATGTACGATGTTGATTTGAAGAAAAATATGCGCGCTTTTTAGTAAAGAGAATAACATCGTAGCATGTGATTCATACTATATGTGCTTTGACGACAATAAGGACAGTAGGAGAATGAATCTCTGCTTCTCTACTATGTGAGCCCTTGAGATTATATGTTAATATCGGTATTTGCCTTAAGTGACTATTTAGCTGTCTACTTGAAGTTTTAATCAGAGTCAGCTACTTTAGCATGTAAACCTATTGACTATGGATGATTCGGTCTATGGAACATGACTAGGGAAGCAACTGATTAAAATGAATGGATTCGAGCTAAAAAGGAAGATTAAATAGATATACATCTTTTTGAGATTTATTCACTGGTCAACCCATTTATATTTTGTATGGAAATGTATGTGAATAAGATATATGTAACATGCTTTTGACATTATGGTCATTATGAGGGATTAGAGATTTTCATATTAATGTAAATAATTTAATCTGGGTAAATAGCAAAGCATTAATGTATTCAGGAGAACGAGTTATGTACCACCTGAAGAACGACTATGTGCCACCTGGAGAATGGCTATGTATTATTCAGAGAATAGTTATGTATCATTTAATGAGCAGCTATGTAAGGCATAACAACTTTCTTAGCAATGAATGCTCAGTATGGTTACTGTCGCACGAACCATTTTCCCTAAGTATGAATTAGATATTATGATCTAGTCGTTGTGGCTATGAATCTCTATTCTTATTAGTCTATGTGACTCTTAAACTCTATTCTTTATGGTCTTTGCAATCATTTGTCTTTGTAGTATAACTTGGATGAGTAGGAGATGATGACATCAATTACACATAGCTGCGCATGAGTTGCACAACCACAGCAGCTATAACAACCAAAGTATTAAACATTGACATAAGTTATGCAACCAATGCGTTAATTCTTGGAAATGAAAAGTCTCCATCCAAGCTATAAAAGAAAGAGGAAGAAGAGGTGATCATCGAAGGAGAAAGAGAGGGTTTTGATGGGTGAACTAAGAAAAGCTTTCCTACATCGCTCTATGATTGCTTTTCAAGATGGTAAGCAAAATCTAAAATTTTTCTTCGGAGGCATAAAGCAAGACGATCGAAGAATTGTAAATTTTCAAATTTATGTATGCTTTGGTAATCTATTTCTAACATAGATTTACTTGCAGAAAAGATTGATTATTGTATAAATAATTACATAATCTTTTAGAAGGATGATAATGAACTTACTAAATGCAAGATGTGCAACCATCCTCATTATAGACAATATAGTTTCATATTAGGGAAGAAGAAGAAAAAAATCTTATGGAAAATTATGTATTACTTCTCGTTAATGCCTAGACTTTAATACTTGTATGTATTTTTCGTAACAAGTCACATGAGGTGGCATCATAAGCTTGTATACGAAGGAGATATATTATGTCATCCTTCTGACTCCCTTCCATAGAAACTTTTGAATGAAAAATTCCCTTTTTTTGCAATGAAATCATGTAATGTCACGATAGGACTTTCAAAGATGGATTTCAACCATTTGATCAATCAGGATAACAACATTCTTCTTGGTCAGTCATATTAACACTATATAAGTTTCCTCCTTAGATGTGTATGAAAGATAAATCTATGTTTTTACCATGTTTGTTCCAAGTCCAAAGAACTTGAAAGATAAAATAGATGCTTTCTTGAAACCTCTGATTGTTAGGTTGAATGACCTATGGACTGTAGGGGTACTAGAGACTCATGATATTGCAAGTAAAATAATTTTTAACTTGCATGCTACTTTATTACGGACAATTAATGATTTTTTGACATATTCAATGTTGTCAGAATGGAACACAGCTAGTAAGTTAGTATGCTCACATTGTATGAATGAGTCCATGCATTTACATTATCTTAGAGTGGAAAGATATTCTGATTTGATATTCATCGTAAAATTTTACCTTTTAAGCACCCTTTCAAATGACATAAAAAAGATTTCATAAAGAATCAAATAGTCAGGAAACTTTCACCCAGTAAAAAAAATCATTAAAGAAATAAATAACTATTTTACTAGTAAGTAAAATTAGTTCTGATAAATTAAATAAATAGATTATTTGGGTGTGTAAATGTGGTTAAAAGAAATAGAACATATTCAGAGAGTTGTCATATTGGAAATATAATGCGGTACCAAATTTGAACCGTTGAATCACCTAGAAACTAAGAACTAAATTGATGAAGGAAATAAGAAATAATCTCATTAGAAAAACTCTCACACGAAGAAGTTAAATTGGAAATTATATTCATTTGAATATGATTAAAATATACGATTTTGGACTCCGACTTAACAATAAATATTCTGAATAAAAGAAATAAACTAAGTATTACAATTATTCCCTATTTATTGCCTAAATACAAAATACCAATTAAAAATAATAATAAATAAAATCTCTACTTTACTCCAAATCTCTCAATCTTGAATATTTTTTAATTTATTTCCATATATTATAAGATTCATCAATTTTTAATATTTTTTAATTTATTTCCATGCATCAATTTTGAATATTTTTTAATTTATCTTTTTGTTATCGTGAATGAACAAATTTGAAATTTATCTTCAATTTAATTTCTTCCAAAATATTTCTTGTTTTGCGTGATCATTCCTTATCTATAGTAACTAAAAAAAATTTGAGTCATGACGAATTGTTAATTGTTGACTTCTCTTCTTATTTTCATTTCTAAACATAAAAAATAATTGCTTCAATAACTCTATTTAGTAATATTACTTTATTATTATTTTTGGATGCTCCCTCTTATAATAAAGAAATTGATAAATTTTATTTCTCTTTGTGCACTTTGACTTTGAAAACTCTTTTTTGGTCGTCATTTCTAATAAATAAGAAATATCATGTGACATGAAAGTAATAGTAATGATGATTATTCTACAAAACCTATAATAAAATCAAGCTCGAATTTGTCTTAACAAATTAACATATCCTCTAATTTGAAAATTAAACTTGTATTTAAATAAGTTGGAAAGCTAAATAAACAAGTATTGTAATCAATATATCTAACAATATGACCAAATAAAGAAGATATATAAGGTATGAATAAATTTGATTTAGTAAATGTAATATAAAAATTTGTTATGTCATTAAATATTTTATAAAAATCATTACTTTATATAATTTTCATCATCATATTAGTAAATATATTTTTAATACAATATGGAAAGAATAATACTAAGTGATTTATAAATTTTAAAAGTGTCATCTTGCATTACTAAATCATGATGCTTGTTGGGTTTAGTTTCTTTTGACTTCTTTGGATAACTTGAATACATTACACTAGGTGAAGTCATGATAGGTATCGAGCAAATTAGAGTACTCCCAAAGAAGTTAAGTTAATAAAAGGTTATTCTAATATCATATCATTAAAGGGTTTATCTAAAATATTATTGAAGAACTCTTCTATAATATTTTTAAAGGATCTCCTTAAGATTGGATTACGAAGATTATAAGAAAACTAATGTCTTCCGGTAATGATTTCAAAAATTGACTTTTTATTGTTATTTTCTTATTAGGTAATAATGCATTAAAGTTTGATGGAATGTATCTTTTCATTAATTACTTTTAATTTCATTTAATGCCAATTTGTGATGGCTTCGCGTTGATCGTTAATTTTTGAATACATTTCTAATAAATTTTAATAGATCCACTGAGTACAAATTTAATAAATCTTACTCATGGTGAAATTATGTTGGATAAAATAATTTTCGATGTCATTTAACCAATCAAAAAATATATTAGAGTTTGTAGTTCTATCAAATGTAAGGATATTTATCTTATTATGTGGTTCATAATTACAATGAGGTTCTCTTCTTTGGGCATAAAATGAAGAGGTTGTGGCCTTATAGTGTAAGAAAAAAAATCAATGGAATTAAACTTTTTAAATGATGTGATAATTATTTATCATTTATATATGTTTAGGAACATAATTATTTATAAATATTTTTGGATAAATATTTACATTTTGATTTTGATGATTGGGATATTGCTGGTAAATATTATTCTAATTTAGTATAAATTTTATATATAAATATTAAGTTGTATTGGATTTGTAAATTCCACAAAGAGAGACGAATATAATTAATTTTCATTATAAATTTAACAATCGATATACAAATTCTTGGCGATAACTTTGTGACTAATATTTAAAAAGTGATTGCTGATTTAAAAATCGAATATTGTATTTTCATAGTTAATTTAGTAATTAATATATTAAAAATATTCACAAAATTAGCAATCAAATTAAAATTAATCACTAAATTAGTCACTGACTTATTACATGCATGCCTTCATCAAAAATTAACAATGAAAGAATTAAAGACTGACTAATTCAGTCATTAAATGTATTTAGTGATCGAATCTTCGAACACAAATTGGTCATTTTCTTATAGTAAAAGCAAACAAATAAATTTGTAATATGAAAATATAAAAATTTTAGATAATCAAACAAACAAGAAACAAGAATTGAGAGCTCGATAATATCTAAATAAATTAAGTTCAAACCAAACTTAAAACAAACTTAAGTAAAAAAAAACAAATTAAGTCAAACTTAAACACTGATTCAAACAATTTAATTAATTTATTTTAAGTTCGGCTTCATTCGATTTAGTTATTTATTAAATAAGTGTGAACAATACAAATTAAATTTAATTCAGCTGGATTTTTTTTCCAACTCTACTGTTGATGATGATTGAATTGAGGTCTAATACAGAAAGAAATGTTTGGACTTCTCTTTTAGTGGACAAGAAAATACAAGCAAAATAGAAAGAAAAAAAAAAAGAATAAGATTATAGAAGGCTAATAAAAGGAAATATTCGAAAAAAAAAATTTAGGTAGAACATTTTTTTAATAAAATAATATATGTGCACTTGAATCTTTCTTATGGCACAGGCAGTAGTTGAGAACCATAAAATGGATATGTCAAATATTTTGCTGAGCATTTATGGATTGCATTTAATTGTATATATGCATATTTATTACTTAGAAATTAATACAAACAATTAATTAATTATGGGCATCAAATATGCAACATGTGTAACCTAATAAATTACTTGAAAGCTACAACAAGTTCATTTAAATCCAATTTTATATATATATATATATATATATATATATATATATATATATATATATATATTAGTTTAATATCCTAAGCAACGCTCGTTGCACGACGAGATCTCATCCGTTTGATCGATCGCGATTGCACAGTGAATAAAAAATACACAGTATTTTCTCCGCGTACGATTTCACCGTCAATTCACCGCCGATCGATCGGAAACGACCGGACTCCGGTGCCAATCAGATCGCAGTCGAATTTTGATTGGATCGCCGTTGAATTCCGGCCGGATCGCATTTGAATTCCGATCGAACCACCGTCGGATTCCGACCGGATCATGGTGGGAATCCGACTTCCTGTCGACGAGTTCGAGCGGCCGTCGAGCATGGTTACTTTGCATTTCTCTCCGTCATGCACGAGTCGCGTAAACACGGACGCTCAAGATATTAAGACTATATATATATATATATATATATATTCCAAATACTTTAGGAGTATTCTCTATTGATTTTTTTAATACTACGTGTATCTATATTTCTAGTGACTATAGTAATATCTGATTCGTACTAACCATTCGAATGGATATTTTGTGATATACATTAGATAAAATCGCTTTCTGACAATTTTAGACCCCTTTTAATCCTTCTCTTAACCTTCCGTTAGCTTGAATATCGAGTAAAATTTGTCTATAGTCCATTTAAACTTGTCTATAGCCTTCGATACTTTGTAAGCATTAACTATGAATGTTCATAAAATGATCATTCAGAAAACTTTTAGAGCATATCTTATTATATCTCGGTTTTTAACCTTTTATCCGATGGAGTGAAGACCGTTCAAGAGAATTTAAATCCAAGCGTGAAGTTGGTTTGCCGTCTCACTGTTTTGTATTTTTAAATTAAATAATTTATTTAATAAATATCCATTTTACATACTTTAGTGTCTAAGATTCTTTCATAGAGTTCCGTGAACTTATCCAAAGGTCTTTGGCGCTACTAAATGGGTCGAAACTGTTGATCTCTTCTTTGGATGAACCACATGGTAGAATCTGATGCGTTGATAATAATAAGGCAAAGACATCTATGCAATGAGGATTCGATTTCGATGCTGCATAAATATTCATCAGCGGTGTTCGAATCACTCGTGATCATGCTAAGTCATCTATCAAAATCCAATTGAGTTTTCTAATTTCGTTCAAAAAATTATATAGTATCGAATCGATTATCTTTAAAATTAATTGGATCACAAGTCCGAATACGTATATTATAAAAAAAAATATACATGTTTATTTTGCATGGATGGATACGAAAGAACCCAACTGATAAGGCAACCTATATAAGGCCAGTTATGTATATCCTAATTAGCAGGTCATTTGAGACGTTGATGTTTATTTTTATTTTTCAAGGATTAACGAAATTTTAAATATATTAAGTGCTTATTAGCTGTCTCAAGGATTTAATTAACTTCCTCATTAAAAAGTTAAGTGAACAATAAATTTTCTACAATTTCATTAAAAAAAATCAGTTTTAAGGTGCAAATAATTTGAATTGTCCATTCTTCCAATCCACAATCCATTTTTTTATTATATTAATGATATTTAAACTCATGAAACAGAGTAAAATTGAGATAAAATAAAAGACTTTTTATTCATTCATTTTGAAGCCTCATCTCCCTGTTGAACCTTCTGATGAACTCTTCGACTCTCTCATTGAGCTCCTCGATCGACAGGCTTGAGTACTCATCGGCCTCAGTATCCTCCTCATCTTCACGAACTTCATATTCTATTCTCTTTTCGGTCACCGACCGACGCAATGGCATCATTTTCTCGTCGAGTGTCGATGTTTCAAACTTGGTGCTAGCACTTTTGTTAAGAGGTGTTAGCCTCTCATGCACCATTACGGGCTCATTGGTTGGATCACTCTTTTGTTCCTTGTCATCGTCGTCTTTGTGATCATCAATCTTCATTGGAGGTGCATCTTTGCCTACGCTAGTATGCTCGTCATTCTCTTGTTCCTCGTAGTTGTCTTTGCAATCCACTATCTTTATCAAAGGCTTCGAAAAAGGGAGACTTAGTTCGACTTGCCTTGTGCGACTATGCTTGATGAACTCATCGTAAAAATCACACACATGGCTCGACGAGAAGATGCAAGAGTCGACAGCAATGATGAGGATGATGGAGTTGGAGACAAGGAACCAAAAGACGGTGTCTTGGAGGAGAGAAGAGAGCGGGAGAGGGAAGAAGACGACATAGAGGAGGAGAAGGGAGATCATAAGGACAATGATAGATATCTTTTTCGCCTCATTAGGAACTACTCTTGGCTTTGGCTCGCTAAGAGAGCACTCCATATCACCTCCTTGTGCAAATTCGAGAAAGGGAGGTTGTATTTATAATGGTTTTGGTGGGAGTTTAAGGGCAAAGGGGTAATAGGAGAGATCAACATGTCCTTGTCCTTTAAGGGGACCAAAATTAGCCTAATATGAACATTTAACTTGAGAAAAAGGGAAGTACCTAATGGAAATTATATTTTATTTTCAAAAAATAAAAAAATAAAAGTCACCTTAAAATTTAAAATATATATATATATATATTTCAGTTCAATTTTTCTTTTTAAATTATCTGCTTAACAAATTAAGCTATAGGAAAAACAAATTTGTACATCTATATATTGGTAGCAACAACCATACGAATACCATCTCGTATATCTATATATATGATCTCGCATCCACTGTCGACGATCACCGTAAATACCCAGAGAAGAACACAAACTAAGCCGTAAAATGGCGATCCCTTGTAAACCTTAAAATTGTGCTCCTCGTACAAAACTTGATCTATCATGCGACGCCCATAAATCCTACAATGCATTGTTACAATAACTAACATGCTTCACACAGTGACGCGAACGTATCGAAAGAATACATAATATAGGAAACACATTTAAATGATAATTCAAAAACACGGGAAAACGATGTCGGCACGTACACTCATCTATCGAACGGCTACTACGTATACACAGGTATCGCCTCGAATGAACTGAAACAATCTTTGTGATCTTTTTTATCAAGGCAAACTGACCGTAGGACCTCAGCGATTCGTATCTATGAACCCACCCAGCTTTTTTCGTGACTCTTGCACTTTGGACCATAACAGATCTATTTTCGCTGGTCGATTCTTTGAGTCCAGGGCTTCACACCATCGAGTGGAATTGGTCGACGTGTTGAAGATTTGTAGTGTTACATCCAGGCAAGGGAACCTCGATCATTTGATGCTTGAGGTCGGCCCCGAGTTGGCGTTGGAGGTCGGTTGGCATTGAGTTCCTGCAACATCATCAAATAAAGAGAGGGTCAGAAGGAAAGAAAGAGAGTCGAGACAATGGCACACTAGAATGGAAGACCGAGCGAAATATTATACATGCATCCATGTATCTTCTGTGTGATTGTCCGGCAATGTTTCAGGAGAATGAATGGCAGGGGGTAGAGGATGAATAAGTTTAGGGACAACGACGAGATCTCTTCCTAAAACTAAAATCGCTCCGGCATTATTTGCAGTACCTGCGCGGCGATAAGAGAGAGAATTTTAAGTACAGAAGGGAAGGGGACGGACTGGCATTGAAACTAAGCTAAGCATGTCGACACTTTCTTACCACAATAATTGGTTGCAGAGAAAAGAGTAATCAAATGCCCTTGAGCAAAACGCTCGAAACCATCCATCACGCACTCGTGGGCTCGTATTATCAACTGGAGGTCATTGTTATTGCAGAACTCCAAAACACGATCAGGCTGCAGTCATGAGAAAAGAGATTGGATGTTCCAAACATCAAAAGAGGGAAAAAAAAGGAGGAAGAACACAACTAGTTCAAAACAAAACACTTACTCCAAAAGTAACAAGACCTGGACCTCTGGCATTTGGTCTCAGCCCTTCGACACTATCGTTTTCAGTTGGATCGGACCTAAAATGACGGGAAAATAACTAATTCAGTAATTACATCTTGAAAGAAGGGATAAAAGAGGTTGAAATACAAACCACAGAAGGTCCATGAGAACAACTGAGCCGGCTTCCATAGCTATCGGACGTTGAAGATTCTCAATCTGCTCAAGATGGTTTATGGACCGACCTATGCCACCGTGCATGCAGATAATTTTCTTCTCGATCAATGCAGCTAAGGGTAACCAATTAAAAAGTCGGTTAAAGCGATGCCACGCCCAGATGCCATCCCTCTCTCCCTATTCCAGATAATGAGATTGGTGAAATTGATTAAAGAAACAAAATAAACAAATAAACAATGTACCATTCTTTCAATGCACTCAATCCGAAAGCCAAATAGAGCATTAATATCAGCAGCCTCATGGTTTCCACGAATTAAATGCACGTTATGAGGATACTCAACCTTTAAAAGCCAAATAACAAACATAAGAATGATTCATCTTTATCAGCCATTTTTTTCTTAATGGACAGACAAAATCTAACAATACTTGAATCTGTTCGTATGAATAATACCTTCAATGCAAGAAGAAGAGCAATAGTCTCCAAACTATGCTGGCCACGATCAACATAATCTCCCAAGAACAGATAATCAATATAGCTGAAAGTCAAAAGCATAATTAGCATCTCGTTTCTATGTATCAAATCGCAAGTCATGCACCTAGCCAAGCTACTCACGCTATGTCTCCTGCTGTTGAAGGAGCACCATACTCATCAAACAATCTCATTAAATCCCCGAACTGACCATGTAGATCACCAAAGATCTTGACAGGAGCTTTAATCTGCAAAACGCTTGGTTCACTAGTAAATATTCTCTCGGCGCTATCACAGAGATCTGCAATTTCATTGCAATCTAAGAAGAACTGCCTCTGCACAGGGGGCTTCCAACCGCGAGGTTTCAGAAGATGTGCGAGAACCTGGACAGGCAGTCATTACATGGGGAAAAAAAATGAGGTGAAGTCATTCTCAGAAATTCATGTAGTTGATGATAGATGGTATGCACATGAAAACAATCTAAAAATTAGCTCTTCAATTTCTATTACAAGCCGACACAGTACCATAGCTCTCTCTTTAGCACTACAAATTTTACCTTTTTGGGTACAGTATTTATAGACATTTGCCTATCTAACAATTTCCTTGCTGCGCTTGCACTTTCAGGTGTACCATAACTGACTCTCCTGCCTTCGTTTTCAAACTGATCAATTGAAAGCTGCCTAACCATACCGCCCAAAGCACCACCTGTCTCTGCAGCCACAACAACCTGCACAATTTAAACAATTGAGTTTCAAGTTCCGAAGAATTTTTTTGTGAAACTGCTAAGTTGGAGTAGAATGATGAATTGCTGAAGTTCTTGTGTTTTATCAGTTGCAACAAATTACACAAATTCAAACACAAACAATATTCCTCTTTATGTCTGTGTGCTGGGCTAGAAGATATAAAGAATGAAGTTTGTAAAATGTCGATTAGTTGCAAATATGACAAAGACGAGATCAAAAATCCATGTTAGCATTACTATACTAACCGCCCTATGATGAAGTCGAACTCCAGTTGGTGGGGTATTAATTTCCAGAGACGGATCAGCCACTTTAACCATGATTGAGATTGGTTTCCCACTTGGTGTGGCTTCTGAACCACGATCTCTATCTGGTGATTCATCAACTTCACCATTAACTTGTCTAGCCTTAACAGCTGCAAAAGTGGCACTAATTGCCTCAGCTTCAGCCGCTGAGGCTTCAACTAAATAGTCTACTCCCTTGCTTGGTTTCCTGCAACAAGATGAGTCCCAAGTAATCCATTGCAGCAAATCTAAGGAACTATAATCTCCTTTCGACTACAGCAACTAGAAATTTGCAGATAAAGCAAGGAAATTATCTTAAACCGGTAGGGAGTGAAAGTAATAATACAGTAGTTAGTAGTATACCTCTGCAGCATGGCATTTTCAGTGCTTATGTCAGTGTACATATCACCATTGACAGGAGGAGCAACAGGGCTTCCCATTACAATTGCACCATTAGAAACTGTTTCTAAATTATCGTGGATTGATCTTTCATCAGAATAAGTGTATCTCCCAGGTACTCTTCCTATAGGTGCATTTGCAGCAGCAGCTGCAGCAGCATGGGAAGCAGCACTCGTCGTTTCGGCAGCAGCTAGATCTTCAGCTGCAAGTAAATCATCAAGAAGCACACCTACAAAAAAAAAAAAAAATCACATGAAACACATATGTAGTGTTTATCCCAAATCTTGACTGAGCTAACACAGTTAATACCCTCAGTCAATATGTAATCCAACAGCAACAAACTCATGTTGATATCCTACATAGATGAATAAAAAAGAATAAATATTCATTATGCTAGTGGGCAAGTGCTTAATTAAATATCAACTTATCCAACCCCACAAAAAATGCAATTCCAAACTATAGTCTGGCTAGAGCTTTTCTTAGAAAATGGTGATATTATTAGTGAAGAAATTTGTCGTGGAACAACGAATAAGGTGCTGGTAGTTAAAAGAATAACATATAGAAAAGTTAATGTTAAAAAGAGAATGTTAAGATAGACATGTAGACAAGAGAGAACTAGAAAAGAAAAGAAAAAAGGATATTCACTAGCAATTAGGTGTAGGCTAGCCTGCAACAAATAAAATAAAATAGAAAGTTGAACTAAAACATTTAAGAGAGTCTAAATCCGTGCTAAGCCGTATTTGAGATGAAGTAAGAAAGGAAATAATGAGTCACACATCCTAACTAATTGGGGGTCAACTGTGGTGTTTTAATTCCACCATTAAACTTTATTTTAAGGTCAGTAATCAATTCTGATCACTTGAGAAAAAGTTATATTTGAAAAAATAATATAATTAGATAAAATCTCTCCATAGAACTCAATGGCATAAAATCCATGTATCTGACTACAAGCATTGAGACAGCTTGTTGTTGTTGTAGATGTGGCGACACACCACAAATACTAAAAGTGATGTATGTAGTGATTGGAGCTTCTCAATCTGACATTTACCACCTAGGGTGAAGTAGAAATAAAATACTCTAAACATGCAAGGACTTAGAACTAGGGAATAATGTTATTCTCCAGATGGTTGATGGGTCATTGTAGAAGAAATTTAATGGGAGGTAAATCTTGTAGTAACATAACATAAGAAGTTACAAATTTTAGGTATTAAAACAAGGAGATCTAGTCACATACTCTGAAGTTGGTGGACAAGCATTTTTTTTTCCTGTTATGTAGTTAAAATTGCAACTTGGTCCTATTGATTGTATGACCTCCACAACCTAAATCAGCAAAGCCAAATAGGAATGCAGCATTTTTTTTTCCTATGCATACAGTTAAACTAGCAACTTGGTCCTTATGATTGTTACCTCCACAACCCAGATAAGCTAGGCCAAGTGGCAATGCACAATCAATCAAAAAGGTGATCCTCAGGATGAATTGCTATCCAAGTTGTAGGCACATTAGATGCATTTAGTTGCACTGAGCCATCTGATAAACAAATGGTCACATAAAACCTGAACCGAAGCCCTCAATGAGCAAATCTCCTACATAGCATAGCAAGCCCTGTCATCCAGACAGCATTAAAACAATTCTGCTAATTGAGAATCTTCCTGAAATTTTGAAACCTTTGGAGGTATCAGGCACAATAGCCAAACTTTTCTATGGTGGTTTGTGCAAACTACCCTATTTATCTAATTAATATGAATTCTGGTACTTGCAACTCTGACCATGCTCCACACTACATTAATAAAAGATTTTTACAAGCAAATACAGGATGATATCTGGAATATGGCTACATCTCATAAAGAATTAGCAACTCTAATCTTAAACATTCAAGATGTTGGGCATATGTGATATTCTACTACTGATTCATTAGTTTTACTCAAAACTGCAAAACATCATAAATGTCAATCATTTCTATTAAGCAATCACAAAGTTATCCCCAACCAAGATAATTCCAATAATATATGAAGTTGAACACCAAAATGAAGGGAAAAAACAACCGTCGATTCAAAATAAAATAAAATTTTGAAATTCTAAAGTTGTCGTTTATACATATTCTTTCGTGTTTCAAAAGGACAAAAATCATAGAGAGAGGTATATTTGTTAGGAAAAAACTAAAATGTAGCAAAGTTAATATACGACTAATTCCTACCTCCACGTAATCCTCCATATATAAAGATAAAGTCGCCAACTGCAGCAGCCGCATGCCTACAGCGCCTTGCTAGTTCAACTGCAGCATCACCACCAGCTGCATCTGCACTATATTTACCTGTCCTGGGACTTGTGATGATAGACTTTGTATCACACCAAACTCCAGCAGCAGTATCCAATACTAATCCATAGACGAAAGTAGCAATTAAAGAACTTGTAGATTTGCATGATGGGAGACCCATAAATCAAATTCTTGGCGGAGACGTTTGAGAAACTATTGCCATTCTCAAGGAAAAAAAACATTACACAGATGCATGGAGTGGACAATGGCAAAATTTTGAACAATCTGTTTTTCACATGGAAACCGTACATGAGATTGTATAACTGTATATATGACATGGATCAAACAGCTTAACATGTTTATCATATGTTCATTAAATTTGGCAATCACATTTTCTCAACTTATAACAAACTATTTGAAATGTAACTATGAAGACAGAAAAGTTATACTCGTACAATCACTGTCAACTATACAGATTAAAAAGTACACCAATTGAATTAACTTTCACAGAATATAACAATATGATAAGGGTCTTCTACAGGGTAGATGAGCTACATTTGTGTTTCAATTCTCAGATAACTAATTGACTTATTCCTATCAGGCATAGCAAATTTCAGTTAGCAAATAATATTGCATGATTATGATTATAAACGCATATTGCCCACCTAAGATGAGGTGGGTGAATCAATGAGCAACCACAGTGAAGTAAGCAAAGGAAACAGATGTGACTATATCCTTTGGCCAACAAATGGAAACAAAATGACTAAGCAAGCATGCACATTAGGTAGGAACCATAGGGCCTGGATATTCAATATGCACAATAAAAAAACAAAAGCCAACAGAAATTACTAGGTTCTGGTAGGCATAATTGTGTTTGGCCATAAACAGGGCAATCTGTCATGAGATGCAGATAAATGAATAGTGATCTGTTGTGCAGATTGGCTTATGTGACTCATTTAAGTATGATTTGTCATATGTATTTGGTAATCTAAACGTAAATATCATTCTATTGCAAAAATATTATTTGTTACAAATCATCACTTATTGCTTGGATGCTAGTTGATTTAACTATACCTCCTAGAACTGCAATAAAAATTAACCTAATATGTTTTATTTGCCATAGGTGTTTAAATGGGTTGGATCAACTTCACGTGCTAATTGGATTTAAATGGATCAACTTGGTAATAATGTCTTGCACAAGTTAGGACGGTCATATTGTCACCCATGTAACAAACATATCATTTTCGGGTTTTGGATTTTTTATTTGTTTGGTTAACAGGTTTTGTCAAACCAAGTTAAAGGGGTTGCTGGTTAAATATGGCAAGACTTGTTATGCCCAGCTAGCCCAAACTTTCACACCAAAGTGTTTTTGTGAAGAAGGATAGTGAGGTAAAAGGAAGTATTGAAGAGAAGATGCTAATGGAAGTGGCATGGATCATATAGCTGAGAACTATCCTTAAGAGGGAACTCCACACATGCCGTTATACATAAGGAACCCTAGAAAGACTGCTGAGGCATTCATTGCACATATTTCAATACTTAGAACTTTAAAATGTAGTATTTGGTTTTCAATTCAGATAAATCCTATCAATTAAGAATTAAGATCCTATCTTTTTAAAGAAACACAAAAGTACTAATAGAAATTCTGTCACCAACCTCACTCTTCAAAATCCTCTCATGGCATTGTTATGTGGTATGCTATTGTTTCAGGGTGCAAATTCCTTATTTATAAACCCCTCCCACTACCCAGTATTGTCACAAAAAGGTAAAGCATCATTAATATCAATTATCACATCTTTCATATATTATAATTAGCTGCCAATTTCAAAAGTGCAAAACAATATTGCTTCAGAAGTTAAATCATATGTTATTTCATGTTTGATAAATAATTAGCAACATCAACCTTCAGAATGGATGTCATCAAAACAAAAAAGAACAGCCACATATTGATAAGTACAATAGCCAGTTGCTAGCCACAATCCCCCAATGGGGTCAAAATAAATATCATACTAATAAACCGTCCTGGTTAACAATTCCTCTCCCAAATAAATATCAATTTTCTATTCTGATTTTCAATTTCATAAAACAACCATTTTCTTAAAATGAATTATATTGTAAGTTGTAACTAAAAATCTAAAATATGCATAGGCATGCAATAAGGTGCAATACTCAACCATAACTTGCCTAAACCATTGAATCAAATTCATTTTCAAAAAGCATTGAAAAATATGAAATTTGGAATTCATTGCATTAAACTAGTCAACAGCCCCTTCTAACTTATTGAGTTTGCAATATCCAAAGAACTCACATAAGGAACTTCACTAAAAGTTTTAACGATTAGTACAAGTAGACTGACCAGCAATACTTGAAGAGTCATCTACCATGCGTCCGCCACCAAGAGCCCCACCGGACACATGAAGTCTTGCATTGACAAAAACCTAAAGAAAAATGCTTCTTAAATTAAGCCGCAAAGACATGCATACACAATAGTGCAGATAAGCATATTAACAAAAAAAAAAAAAAAGACACGTACAGCTGCATGCTGATATCTTGGTGATGGAGAAATTCCAGGAGCTATAGCCCACTCCCAGCGACCATCCCGATGTTTTGCAAGACCATATGCACTCGACAAAGGCTACAGAATTAACACAAGAACTTGCCATTCAGCTGACAAAGTAACCAATTTACTGCTATACAGTTACAATTACAAAGATTTTAAGTTGTCAGTTTATTGGTAAAAAAATGTATATTTCCAAATTAGCCATCTTATCATCCAAGGCAATGGAAGACCATTGAAGTTCCACAAGACGAGAAGCGTTGGCGAAATGTGATTATTTTGTTTTATCTAATTCTAACAAATTCCTAAACAATCATAAGGAAAGCTGTAGATAATATGAATGGAGTTGAAAAAAAAGCCAACCATGTTGTCTGTTATAGTAGTCTTACTTTGGGTAAATATCACTGTCACCAGGGCATGGTTACAATGCAACAGATACCCATGTTTAACACTGCCCAGGCCCAGTTCTAAATAACAAAAATACGAAATGACCAATTACAATTACAAGACGAGGAGAGAATTAAAATACCATTCTAGTGGAAGAAGAGGAGGTGAAAACTACTTTCATTCTATGAGATTGACACTTAGGGTTTGTCTCTACATTCTTTCCCTAAACTCCACTCGCTTGCTCTTCCTAGCCATTTAACCTGCATGTCATCACTTCCTTCACGATCCTCTATTGCATTTGCACTTTTTATGATCATCAATGTGATTTAGATGAGATTTTGAGATAGAGAAAATGTTTCTATGTTGTTTTGCATCTCAATGCCCACACTAAACAGTCAATCTCACCCATTTCAGGCATGAGAAAACAAAAAAAACAAAATTTTAAACTATTGTCTGAAATTCAAACACATGCTGTACAGAGAGTACATAGTCTAAGTCGGCAATACTTCAAACAAGAATTGTTACAAGAAAATGCAGCATTTTCTTCAAGAGCTTAAAAGAAAGCCTACTGATATGCTTGAAGGTCCAGTCTCAAAGTTTTACAAACTAAATTAAGGATTAAAAAAAGACGACGGCCATTCTCATTCTCTACAGTTGTTGCCTAAGCTTCTTGTTCTGTACTGTTTCCCCCTGCCCTTTCCGACCATCTAACCTGCATGTCATAATTTTCTTAATGATCCTCTATCATAATCACAAACATTGATCACCCTCTGACATGTTTCCAGTGGCATTTCGAGCTAGAAGAAATGCTTCTACATAGTTGCACATCTCAACACCCACATGGAATGGAACATCAAACCCATTTCAAGCAAGAGAAAACAATATTTTCAAATATGGTCTAGAAATTCAAGCACATTTTCAATATATACAGTCTCTACTGATACTGATACTTTTAGTTTAAACAATAATTACTTCAAGAAAGTGTGCATTTTCTTTGAAAAGCTGATTCCCACTAACATGCTTGAAAGTCTAGTCTCAAAGTTTTACAAATAAATAAAAATGACAAAATTTGGTACTGCTCCAACAGATAAATTCAAATAACTTTCTTCAGTCAAGCATATGCAAGATGCACAAATAACAACATAAAAGCATAACTCTTACCGTATTTAGTTCTCTTTTACAACTTGTCAAATCCAGTTATCATGAGAAAGATTTAATGATGCACATGCATAAATATTATCAAATAATTATAATCCACTTCATCCAATTTTTTCTTGATAATCATTGAATATTATTTATCTCCAAACTTTTTGATTTCCAAACACCACAAATAGCCTTTGGTGTTGGAAAAAAAAAAGAGAACATTTTGAGTGTTTTACATAGCCAACTTATACAATGTCCTTTAATAATAAAAAACAAGAAATATCTCCTATTTTTCAGTTTAGCATTTGTGTAAAGGTTTGTTTGACTTTGGGAATTTAGAGGCATAGGAGCAACAAGATTTGTTCTCCTGTGAATAGGATGCCATCTTAAAGGAGCAGAAATATTTCTTTAACTCCCTCTTCTTTATGTGTACTTTCCCATCTTCCCAGCTCATAGCATTTTGGAATTCATTCTGCTTGCTACCCATCTTTTTCCATCACTCTCATTTCTTTTTATTGTCAACAAGTTGACAAGAAGTTCTATTCTTCAGCATTAGTTTTTCACCAGCATAAATTGGGGGCCGACTGATACAAATGTTGTGACCATTGAGCACTACATAAATCTATTACACTAGTGATAATAGCCTTTAGAACTTCAAACTCTTTCAATCATGCTAGCTAGAGTTCTCTTTTTGTCTCCCTTTTTGTTTCACTTTGGAGAAACATCAACTGATTATTATTTTTGTACCAATACACGTCATCAAACAAATTCTAATATAGATTCCCCTATAATGCTACACAGTAAAACCAGTGAAAGAATCAAGCATAATTCTGCATACAATGCAGTAAGTTAATGAAATCCAAAATGTTTCACTCACCACACTATTAGCATCCCTTCCTCCACAAAGCAAAAGAAGACCATCAGAGCGTGCACTTGCAGTTGCATACCTAACAAAAGAACTTGTAAGGTTACATTTTAACTCATCAAAATTTGAATGTGTTTTACTTTCACAACTTAAAACAACATGGTCAAAGAGCTCTTGCCATCTTATTCATACAATCACAACAAATATATGGCTACAATTACTATCACAATCAGGATTCACCTAGTGAGAGTTTCTAAGTGCATCGGCTGAGATTCAAATTACAGTGAACAATTGGAGGTGCAACACCAATTTATTTTCTAAATGTTACCCAAGAATCAACTAGAATGTACATTACAGAGAGCCAAATTAACTACATCAAGAAGAAGCAGCATATAATAGAGGGAAAGCCAAGAATATCTCAGTAATTCTATACTTACATGCATGGAGGTGGTCCTTCACCTTCTGGTTCCAATTTCCTCCATTCATATGGTTTGGCAGCAGTATCAAGAGCCCAAACATCAGCTAAAGGCCTCTTTCCTAACACAATTTACCCATTTTCTATCAAACATGTGCAAATAATTTATAGGAGCAAATACCTATGCAGTTTTGGAGTATGTAAATAACATATTCTTGTCTACAAAAACATACCATCATTGCCGCCAATAGTTAATAGAAATCTTTGCCCAACCAATGCCATCACATGACCATAACGTGGTCCTGGGCCGGGTCCTTGAACTACTACTCTATGTTCATAAATAGATTAAATCAGATTTCATCAAATAGAAGGTGAACAAGATAGTAATGATGATTGATTGGATGTAAACATACCTGTGCCAACGTGGTTTTTGGTGTGTTAAGTCCAAAACATGAAGATCTTCAGCTGACAATCCTGTAGGGCCAATTCCACCCTGGATTTAAGCATAATAAGACAAATCCGCTTTATAAAGTTTGCCTCAAAATAATATCTGGCAAAAAAAGTGGTAATAGCTAATGACTTGCTTTAGAAAAGAATGAGGTTTATACCCTAGGCTAATTTCACATACATAAAGACAAATAGAATTAACCCAGTAATATAAAAACAATACCTGAATTACGACCATAGTTCCTACTGCAGTTGCAACATGTGCAGCCCTGGGTGATGGTGGTTCTCCAAGTGGTGTTAACCTGATAAATAATAAGGGAACAATGATCATGCTTGCTCAATACATTGATGCATTGCTTAAAAAACTAACATGGATTGCAAAATTTAGCTAAGTTGGAAGGCTTGGCATAGACCATTTTGTAGTTAATCAGCATTTTACCTTGTCCATTTGCTCGAAAGCACATCATAACAATGAACGTCTGCAGTTGCACCTGCAAGACCTGCAATTCCAGAACAAAAATAGTTTTTTAGTAACTGGAATTATTTAAAATCTCCTACAAGACAATTCTTCAAAAAAAAGAAAAAAATTGAATAATTTTCCAGAACAACATGACACCTAAGTCAGTTTCCATGAAAAGAAAAAAAAACAAACTTTCTTATTTTAATTCTAGGGCTTCAATCATCACAGACTAAAAGTCCTCCAGCGGAAGAATTAAGAGATCGAAAAGCGGAAGAACGTTTATTACTATTGTGAATTGACAGTAGCACGTACGGATTCCAGCGTTGCCCGTCGGCGACGGTGGCGTTGCCGAATTGCCCTCCAGGGCAGTCGCACCGCCAAACAGGATAAGCCTCGGGCCTATGAAGTTGGGAGTTCCCTCCTCCCCAACGGCCGGCACAGCAGTAAGCGTATGCCCGCATCGGCACCCAGGTCCGTCCTCCTTCTTCTCGATGATCGCATTAACAACCCTGTACGTCGGCGCAGGCCTCGGCCCTGCCATGACAGGCTGCCCGTGCCCTTCTGCTACCTCCTCCCGCGGCGAGGTCTCCCCCGATACGTCGTCATGGTTATCTGCGGCCGGATCACGGTCGGAATCAGTCGACATCGAGGTATCCACCTCCATCTCCCCAGGCAGCTCCCGGTATCAGGCCTGATGAAGAAGAAAACGAAGCGCTTTACGACTCCGGCGCCAACTGACTCCTCTTAGGACGATCCAGTGCCATCACGCAGCCCGATTCGAGCGACGAGGGACGAGAGATCACCGCATCTGCCGCCGCCGGGCCCAATTGACTCCCCAAGTACTCCGCCCCGTCGGATCCAACCACGGAAATCGACAGCAACAAGGGCGAACAGAAGCGCCTCACCTTCCCCCTTCCGATTCCCTCTTCCGTCGCCACTCCTCCCTCGATCGATCGCCCTCGCAGAAAGCAAGAATTAAACTAAAAAACAAAAATAAGAAAAAAAAATTAAAAAAAAAATAGCGCTACGCGAGAGAGAAAGGGCACACCGCGAAACGATTCACCAGTTTGAAACAGTCTCACATTCTACTCCGATTTTTACCTCGATCATGAACGGACATATCTATCACAGGGTCCACCAGGAATATCCTTTCTCCAATATTAACGAAGGTATCCTTTGGGTTTGCGATTTTTCGGCTAGTTTAGTTTTTGAATTTACAGTTTATCAAATTTAATTTTTATGGCTTCGGATGCGACAGTCATTTAACACCTTCCCAGGATATTACCTTACTCATCACTGGGGCCACTCTCTGTATTCCACTAATACGAAAGGTAGAAAACGGGTACTTAATGACTCAGTTACATTCAATGTCGAAGTATCGCTGATCTCTATTCCTATTTTGAATGGCTTCGTGGACGTCATTTTATTTCGAGGTTGCCGGACGCCGAGGAATAAAGGACGAACTGTTTGGCGGGCGGGGAGCGGTGAGGTGGAGCGATCCGCGCCGTCGGATGCGCAAGGTAACCGGCTGGGGCCTGTGGGAGGGCCTCCGGCCAGCCGGTTTTGCAATAATGGGCGTATCCAGCACGGAAATTAAAGCCACTGTTGTAAATTCAGGATGTATTAATTGGCACAACGTTTATCGTCTTAAAATTTAAAAATTAAATTATAATATTCACTCAATTTCAATTATATATATATATATATATATATATTTCAATTATTTATCGTCTAATTAAATTTATATTATATTTTAATTATAATAGAGGTGCGATGAATTATATAGAATAATATTTTTATACATAAAAGAAGAATTATTTTCTATACAATTTATTCATGAATATTTTTATTTAAAAATTAAATTATAATATATCTAACAAAAATATTTATAAATAAATTATATAAAAGACCATTCCTCTGTACAAGAATGGAAGCACGTAAGGACTACCCTGGACTGTAGTCCATCCCAAAATTAAATAGTTTAATTTTTAATTTGTGTACAAAATTAAATGCCTTAATTATAAATATTTTTTAATAATTATCATATTCGGTACACAGGATGCCATAGCTGCACAGAATGCCATAATATCTATTTAAATTTTTTAAATATATAATACATATTAGATATTAGGATTAAAACGCTGAAGTTCGATTTTTTTTTTTTTCCCTCTTCGTTTTCTCTTTCTCTGTGACTCAAAAAGTGTATTACTTTCGAAGATAATTGACTTTATTGACCACAGTGAAATTAGAAAGAAAAGGAAAGTAAGACATCATAGGTAAAGTATTATTAATAAATCATAAAAATATTATTTGCTATGATTTTTTTCCCTTTTTATAATTTTTTTATTTTTTAGAATTTATTGCAATCTTAATTTTCATTTGTTTTGATAATTAATCTTTTTATGGTAAAATAATTATGATTGATTAGACAATCTTAGGTGAAATCAAGATTATATTCAAATTGATTTTTTCTTATTTATCCAAAAATGAATTGATTTTTTTCGATTTAATTTGATTTAAATAGAATTTAAAAAATATATCAACTCTATTTCAGAAATACTAATAGCAAACATTAAATAGAGCAATGATAGCTCAAAATAATATTTGTGTTATTGTTTTGATTCTGAGAAATCATTTTTAAATAATAACAGAACATAATAAACAACAAAATACATATATAATAAACTACTAAAAAGGATAGTAAACATTATTTAAGAACATAAATCAGTATAATAGCTCACATTATTCACAACCTCATTACTAATTAAATTGAGTTCTCATAGTTGGTTGTGCACATAGTTCTTTTTTTCTTTTCAATAGCAATTTTTTCATTTCCTTCGTTACTCAAGTGAATTACAGCGAAAAAAAAAATTTACATATGTCATGAGATTATTATAAAATTTAAAAGATAATATTATGTTATGTCTTATCAAAGAAATATTGTTTATGTTCTGAATTCATCTTTATTTTATTTAAATTTATTTAATAAATTAATTAAAATCATTGATCGCATATATTTGTTTGATTGTTATTTTATTACTTGTTTAGAAATATAATTTGAATTATTTCAAAATGGAACATCAATCTGTTGTAAGGAAAGAAAAGACATTGATATCATCTTCCTTCAAGAAGAGAGATCGTCAAACTAGTGAAAACATTTCAATTCCTACAACTGTTATAATACAATATCAATCTAGTGAAAGTCTTCCAATTCTCAATATCCAAATTCCTTCAATTTCCTCTCCTTGCGATGACCATTAGTCATCTCTTATTTGTATTGAACGAGACATAGGAAAAAGAAAATAGATATGTGAATATCATGTTAATGAACAAGATGAGATAAGATGTTCATATTTAAAAAATGGGACCTTATCAACCAGATATGTTAAAGTAGTCGAGTACAAAATTTGGAAGTCAGAATCGTCGATTTCAGAAAAAATTATTCCATAAATTCCATTGGTTGAAATATTCACCTTCAACAAATAAGGCATATTGTTTTTATTATTTTCTTTTTTTTATTGATGTTAATTCGTCTAATATCTCAACACTAATGAATCAAGGATTTGACAATTGAAAAAAAGATAAATCAAGAAAAAAATATGTACATGTCTTGCCCATATTAGTTCTACAGTTTCTTCGCTGCATACTATGTGTGAGAGAAAGGCTAAAAATTTGATGAGACCCTCGCAACATATTGATAATGTGATGCATGCCCAATGTAAAGAGGAAAAGGAGAAAAATCGTTTGTGTTTGAGGACCTCAATTGTAGCTGTTCGTTGGCTAGCACTTCAAAGTTATGCTTTTAGAGGCAATGATGAATTTCTTTCTTCATCTAATCATGGAAATTTTCTTGATTTGGTGGAGATTTTTGCAAAAATGTATACAGAAATTAATGAAGTTGTATTTGAGAATGCTAAAAAAAAGACCCAATATATTGCTCTAGAAATTTAGAAATAGATTTTACATATTATGGCCAATAGAGACAAATGATTCGTGAAGAAATTGAAGATAAATACTTTTATATTCTCGTTGATGAAACATGAGATATATCTAAACAAGAGCAAATAACTATTATCTTGAGATTTGTAAATAATCATGGGATTTTGACAGAAAGATTTTTTTTATCAAAAGTGTTAGTGACACGATCTCATTAAATATGTATAAAGAGATATCAAATATTCTTGTTCATCATGATCTCCAAGTTAAGGAAATCAGAGACCAAGGATATGACGATGCCAGCAATATGTGTGGCTCATTGGATGAACTTTAGGCATTATTTCTCAGAGATTGTTCCTATGCATACTATATCACTATTTTGCCCATCGATTACAACTAACAGATTTTTGCATCTAAGGATGTTAGTGTCATTTGGATAATATTAATATTGTCACTTCTTCTACTAAGTGCATTGTTGAGTTACATACTGCACATAGAAATAAAATTGAGCATATGTTAATAATTGAAGAACGTGATTATGAAAGTGGGGTCAATCAAATTGGTAATATGCAGCGAGTAGGAGCTACTCGTTGGAGTTCTCACTATAACTCAATAAAAAGCTTGATAGGTATGTACACTGCAACTTGTAAAGTTTTTGAAGTTCTTAGTGAACATTCTCCAAATGGAAGAGCTAAAATTGAAGTTTGGGGATTTATATAAACACGATAAGCTTTGAATTTATGTTCATTTTGCATTTAATGTATAAAATTATGAGAATAATATATACTCTTTGTCAAATTCTTCAAAAAAAAAAATCTCAATACATTTTAATTGCTATTACATTTGTCTCTACTATAAAAATTATCCTTCAAGAGCTTGGAGAATGCGAGTGAGAAGAATTTTTTCGTGAAGTGAAAATCTTTCATTCGAAAAATGGAATTGATGTGCATGAACTTGATTGTCTATATAAGATTGGTTGTTATTGTCAGCAAACTTCAGTTGAACATCAATACCACTTTGAAGTTTTTAATGTAGCAATATATTTCATTTTGATAGAGTTAAATACCTGATTTAATGAATCATCCGTGGAACTTTTTTTATCTTAGTATCTTAAAAATTCATTTGTCTCAATTAATAATGATAATATTCGCAAGCTTACAATAAAGTTTTATCTTAAAGATTTCACAAATCAAGACATTGTTGCTTTGGAGTATGAATCGGTGCATTGTAAACTTGATGTGATGCAGAATTTGAAGGTTTTTACACCTGATGAGTTATGTCGGCAATTGACTGAGAGTAGACGATCAAAATTTTACGTTATATTGACTAGATTGATTCATCTTATTTTGACATTACGTATTTCTACTAGCACCCCTGAGTAAGCCTTTTCAGCAATGAAATATGTGAAGACGATACTTCGCAATAAAATGGAGGATGACTTTTTTACCAATTGCATGACACTTTATATTGCATGAGATTTAACTAAAGATATAGATGTGGATTCTATTATAGATGAATTTTATATTTCAAAATCTCATAGAGTACAATTTTATTGATCGATAGAATGTAATGACTTTTTTTTTGTTACGATAATAATATATAATCTATTGCATTATGTTTAAACCTCCCTCACAAAGGAATGTTATCCTCATCCGTGAGTATCTATAAATATCTTTATTATTCATCGTTCGATCCTTTAAAATTTGAAAATTAAATTATAATACTCATTTGATCAGATAGTAGATAATAAAAATACTCATGCTAAAAGATAGAGGATCATTTACATTCACTGAGATGGAAATGCACAGTGAAAATCCCATATTATCCATGGACAATGTGCAGTCGTGCACAGGCAGCACTGAGTATTGCACGGGAGAATAAATACCTATATATATAATCTAATTTTTACTATAGACTTGTTTTTCTAAAACGCTGATATCGGTGTGATGTGATAAATAGTTACTCGATGAAAATTCATGAGAGATAAATTAAAGAGGGTTCACGCGGACAATTTCAGCAACCACATCTTTCTTAAGATGAAGATGTCTTCAAGGAATCGATCATATGTTGTTTGATTGAATTTATGGTATTCTGGCGGATTAAAATTTCATGCACAGGTTTGCCTACGCTTCTGTAAATGTCAAGAGTAGCAGAATTCTTCGCAGAGAACGCCTTTTTTTTTTTTATTTTCTTCCTGAATCATAGTCGACTTCACAATAATGAATCATAAGCAAAACTGCCATTAGTGGCCAAATAAGTAACATTTCTGACAAAATTACATGTTACAATCACTAATCAAGTTAGCGAATGGAAGGACATTAATTTTATCATATGAAACCATCCACCTGGAATATACATAAGCATATGGAATCGAAAACTCCCATAACAATTTGTTTACACAATTTCCTTCATGTTGTTTACATTTTCATCATCTGAGCTCAGAAGAAAAAAAAAAAAGCAAAAAACCTTTTCAGGCGATTGAATCTCTGAACTAACTGATCATAACCCTTCTCTACTTTTGATTGCGAGTAGTGAATACATCGACAATAGTCTCACAACTGCCTTGAGTATCCAGAACCACCACATTTTTTGCAGAGTATAAGTCCTGCATCATCAGTTCACGAAGTGTTCAGAAACCTTAAATTGCCGAAAACATTAGGGATGAACATGGTTTCTTCAAGAGATAGTAGCTAACCTAATTGAAAAGGGAAATATATCGATTCTAATTTGGGCAAAAGGTGTTATTGACAGAATGCTGTAATTGATCAATGAAATAAGCATGTACAAGTGAAGAAACTATAAGCTTAGTCACCATTCTGAATGTGTGATTGACCACTATCTATTTGTGCAGCTTTAATTGATATGCATTTTCCTTTTAAATGATAATATGCTTGACCTGGAAAATATTATATGTAATTCCAAAAAACCTAAAAGTTTGACATTTGATAAAAAAAATAATAAAAAAAAAACAGGGTGGAAAAGGAATAAGAAAACACCTGCACCCTTGCACACCCTACAATCAACCAGACCAGTTTCCTGTGTCATTTTACCATCGTTACAGAAGACGCATTTTGTGCCACCTAAGTAAAAAAAAAAGCAAAAAAATTGAGACATTCTGACTAGACATGAATTTGCTTCCTCATAAGAATTCATGTGCACAAGACATATTGCAAAAGAAATAATTCTTTACTGTTTGAATTGCAATGCAACTGAATATATCAAACTAGTTAGCAATAGAATATCATTGAATTTGTAAGATAGCCGAATGCAATTTATAAATGTACATAAAATCCAACCCCAATTGAAGAGAATCGAGTGTCAAGAAAACTCAAAGATGATTTTTTGTTGTTGTTGTTTTTGTTTTTGTTTCACAGATTGATTCACAAAAGAACAATTGATCCTTTTCGGACAGTAAAAGGAAGTCGATAGAACCAGCAAAAAGATAATACCATTGCCGCCGCATCTCTCGCACGGCACCGGATCTCCCTAACAAGCATCGGAAAGAAAGATCCAATCACTTTCCACCTCAAAAAATCGCATCTTTCCCCGAAATTAATTATAATAATAAGAAAAAAGCCCAAGGTAAGGAAGAGCAGCAAATCTGCAAATGGCAACCTTGAGGCCGAGGAATAGGGAGAGAGATACGGCAGCGATCGTGGCGGCGGTGACGATGAGCGTCTGGGTGTCGAGCGGCCCCCCGCCGCCATACAGCGAGGGGGCGGAGGCGCGGCTGCGGAAGGACCAGGCGGACTTGTGAGGGGAAGAGGAAGAGGAGGACGAGAGCTTCGGGCCGTGGCAGCACCTTTCAACGAGACTATGGAGGTGGGATGGAGAGGATAGAGGAGGAAGGAAGGGAGAAGGAGCAGAAGAGGAAGAAGAAGATAAGTGGTGTGAAGGGAGAGTGGCCATTGAAGAGAAGAAGGGCAACATCACGTAAATAATTCCCTTTTAATAATTCTTCTCTTTTTCAAAAATATTTTCATCTTTATCCTTTTTTAAAAATACTCCCCAAAGTTATAAAATTATTAAGATACATTTATATAAAAAAATTAAACCTAATTTTACTCCCTTATGCAAAAAAAAAAAAAAATGAGAATATAGTGAAAGACAAACATCCCGACTGATATTTCTATCCAACAACATAGATGAATTGTTACTCATTTTTTGTAATTCTATATCGCATTAATCATCCGACTTTGTTCAACGAGACAACTTAATTTTACCCCTGCAAGATATTGGAGTGGTAAAACATTTAAACGAATAAATAAGAGATTTCACCCGAAATAAATATTCTAAAAAGTCAACTTCCGAATATATATAAATTATATTTTGAATTTACTCCAAAGATAAACTATCTCTAAAAAACTATGACATGACATAATCCCATATGTTTTTTCAGAAGTTATATATATAAAAATAATCTTTTAACTAAATCACACAACTGAACAGACTTGAGAGAAGAAGAAAGAAACTTTATACACATCAGAAAAGCAACAAAAGTTGCTTAATTTGCTACAACATGCAAATGCAATAACTAAACGAGTTCTCCTGCAAGATCAAAAAAGGCATGCAGTTGTACTTTATGTTAGAAATGTCTACAAAGGAGGAGAAGAATCAGGTTCCTATCGATCACAAAGGTTGATGTTGAGGTTTCACTATTTTGACGCTGGTGTAGAAGCGCCTGAGGTCTTTCATTGCTTTCTCTTCGATCTGAATCGAGCGAATCGACGATGGAGCTTCAGTCTCCGGCTTGAACCAGCGGTTCGGAACTGAATCTTTCTGTCCTCCAGCCTCCGTCGGTGAGCTGGTGGATGATACTGAGAAGCCTGATACTTTAGTCTTTGGGCTGTGTGAGATACTCAGTTGTCTTTTCTCCTGATAGCATAGCATATAGCACAATAGCTCACTGAATTAGAGAATTTCAATTATAATCATTTACTACAGAGAAAAATCCAATGCTATTTGGAACAAAACATTTTCAGATGACACTAGAAAGTTAACTGTAACTAAAAATAGTAGGATAGTGAAGTTCACATTCTCTGCGATTAGTAATTACTAGTCAGTACAAGTGAAAATAGAATTTAAGATGGCAATAATGCTGCAATGGTTTTGCTCAATGTAGATTATGAGTTTATACCTGCTGCATCTGTATATCTCTTAGCGATGGCCGATGATTGATACCAGGCGAAGTTGCTGATGATGACCAAGGAGGTGTACTTTTTTCACCTTCAGGCGCTGGCATCCCTTGGACTATACTTATCGGACGTGTCATGTTGGGCAAAAATGAACTTAGCGGAACCTTTGCAACGTTTGCAGTCTCCATTTGATTTTCAAGTCTACTCTTTGTGCTGATAGGAGTCATTTCACTTAACTTTCTCTGTTCGTTCTGAATATCCCGAAGCGAAGTGTGTCCTGGAATAAATTTAGCACCACCCCATGCCGGTCCCTCATTTTTGGGAATGGGTACTGGTGCTGGTGCTGGTGCTGGTGCTGGTGCTGGTGCAGGGACATGTTTTGGTGCATCATCAAGAGCACCACTTAGAAACATTGACAAGCCACCTTTTCTGTTCTTTTTCTTTGTTGTTTTTGACTGGGACTTCTTATTGGAAAAGGGTGAAGAAATCTCCTTGTGATTTTGCAAGGTGGAATCTTCTGCAGATGTACTATCATGGATTGCATCAACATCCACAGTGGGATCTTCCTGTTGGAGGCAATTTAATTTTACCAAGGATATAAACCAAAAAAACCAAGATAACAATGAGGTTAAAAATTAAAAGCATGCATAAGTCATTTTCAGTTGTGAAACTACGCTGAAAATGTTGGGCAATTTAAGAATTGAATGTGGAAGTTATTTACCGTCTTTGGGGAAGTTTCAAGAGCTTCAATAACTGAAATATCTTTCACAGAATGCTTCTCTTCGCTTACTTCGCTATTTACAGATAGCACTTCTGGCTGGTTAACTGCTTTCTGTTTACTTTTCCTCCTCTGTTTTCTAGAGACCTCCAGCTTTTTGTTTCCCTTTGCATCAGATGAGCTAGAAGGCAATTGCTTTGACTCCGTTTCAAGTGGAAACCCAAGTTCAGCTAGTGCACATTCAAGCGAAGATCTGGTTTTAAGCTTCGCAATTTGCTGATTGTCAAGATCATGCCCATTCAATTGCTTTGCCTCAAGAATTTCTATCTGCTGCAATTTTTTCTTAAGGATTCTAACTTGCTTATAAACAGCTGGATCAGTGACGCTGTCGGTGTCAAAGAGAAAATCAACTCTTGAGACCTCATGCTTTGTAAATATATCTTTACCCTTTTCTCTAAGCCTGAGATATCCATTTTCATTATCCTCCTCATCACTGTGGATGATGGCGGGGAAAGTAGCTGTTGGTGTCGGAAGGCGACGATAACTCCATGGCTCAGAAGATCTTGTGTCAAGTAGTTTTTCAAGCTTTGCCAGAACCTCAGTCGAAGCACTTGCAATTGCAGTTGCAGAGGTAGTGAAAATATAATCAAGATTCCGTAAAGCAATTTCCTACATAAAATTAAGTTGTTAGATTGAGGAGAGAGGAAGGAAACAAGTCTTTATTCACTTCAGTGAGTTAAGATCCGAGGAAAGTACCACACAATACTTCCTAAGGTCATCAGCCTCTAGAGAATCAGCAATTTCCAACAATTGTATAGCATTCTTGGGCTCTACTAGAAACTCTGCTGCAACTTTCTGACATATGTATTTTAGGCTTGGTACTTCTTTGTTACTACAATCATCACTTTGACTGCTCTTAGGGCTTCTTTCAAAAAATTCTATGTCAGTAAAAGTAGTATCATCTATTTGATCCACTTCACCATCAGCCTCTAGTGGTCTCAGTGTTGACATCTTTGATTTGGCAAGATAAGAAGGATGATAAAGAGAACAAAGAGCTAGCAAATGTGTTTCTCCAACACATACTGAAGAAGCTCGCTTAACGCCATGCAAGCGAGTAGGAACAGGAGTCTCATCCTTGCACTTTTTCCCATCCCACATATACACATCTCCTGTTGTCGTAACAGCAGTAGTCCAATATTTACCTGCTGAGATGCTGATGATTTTCCTTCCGCACAATGAGTATAGCTAAATGTAAATAAGAGAGAGAATTCAGAAAGAAATACAAATATACATAAATGAAGATCCATCACAAACATGTCAAATTTGATTTCCTTGTCTTGATATTTGCAGCTCAAGGACAAGTTAATCGTCAGTTACAATACCTGCTGGCACCTTAAGTCAGGATCTGAGGAAACCCAGTAAAATAAAGCACCATCATCACTTAAGGCAATGCTGTGAACCATTCCAGCGGCTACTGAAATGACATGAAGCCGTTCCATTCTGTGAAATTTAAGGGGTGCATTTCCACTTTTCCTTATATTTCTGCTGATAACAACACGCCTTGGAGTGACAAGTCGATGGCCCCAAGTAAATACCTGTTTTGTTTAGCAAAACAATAAAAGCTATTTAAGTTTGGCTAACTTTAGTTGTAAGTGCAAGATGACAGTAGAATCCAAACAATGTCATTCATATTTGGGCACAAGTATTTGACATGGGTGTGATTCGTGTGGATCCATGTGCCAAACACCTATAATTTTCCAGAAGAGATCAACTCGGACATTGATACATGTAGGTATGGAGAGGAGAGGGTAGATAAAGAGTCCAAGTACTGAAGAAGAGAAAGCTTGTGGTAAAATAATTCACAACTTTTGACTTAGAAATAGGCTAGTCTCTAATTGGATGAAGTGTCAACAGGTAAAGATGTCAAGTTCTAGAATTTTCTATCAGATGGATAAATATCACAATTATATTTGATGATAACAATAAAGTTAACCGATAGAAGGTCCTCATCAGTAAAAATAGGATCAATTAAATTTGCAGTGGCAGAGGAGATACACAAAGCATGTAAATACAGTAAATCGTAGTGTACATGCTGGCAATTAAATGCTATTAAGTGACAACAAAATGATATGTATTTGGGATGAAAATCAATTGTAACTAGCAGGACAGCTAGAAAGTGGAGACGATAGCAAACTTATAGAGTTAACTGCTGGAAAACAACTAGTTCTATGCAGGAGCTTTTCAACTATCTTCAGATTATTTTATGCTGAACTGGATCGTTGTTCTTTACTTCTTTCCCCTTCAAGGGAAGGAAGAAATTTATTTTCCATCGTCAAAACTGAATTTACCTCGCCATCAGCTCCTAAAACCACAGTGTGATGCTTTGCTGCAGAAACTGCTTTGAAAATTTTCCCTTTCAGATATTCTACTATTCTTGGCACATAATTTGATGCTGAGTTTGAAGTACCATAACCAAGCTGGCCTTCCTTATTACATCCCCATGTAAATACTTCACCATGCTCAGAAATTGCAGCTGAGTGCTTGCTTGCAGCAGCAACAGCAATTATTTTAGCTTTTAAGGAACTCACCCGCCTTGGTGTGGGTTGTGTGTCCACAGAAGTATAACCAAGCTGACCCTCTGCATGTAGAAGTAACATCAGAACTAATGAGGAACAACTACGAAGGAATATATATATAATGGTTTATCATGCTGCACGCCCACAGTGCGTGCAACTGTGGGCACGCAGCACAACAAACAGTGATTAATCACTTGCAGAATGTGCTGCACGCGCACTGTGGACGCGCAGCATAAAATGTCTGTATATATATATATCAAAAGCAGTGATCCAATGAGTGAATATAAGACAGACATAAGTGAAATGAAAAGCAAAACATACTTGACCAGAGTAATTTATGATGATAAAAAAACTGGATTAACATAGATACTAGCTCTTTAATATTTAGAATAACGTTTTAAATCAAGATAGAGGCATGGCAACAACCTCTATTTGATCCCCAAGTAAAAACCTCTCCATTCTCTGTAGCAATTACTGTATGATGCTTGGCTGCTGCAACATACATGACTAGATGAGAACCCAAGCTTATCACCTGCCGAGGAGTGATCACGGCAGCCTGACCGCTGCAAAAGACAATAAAAGTTGCCATTACAGAATGTACTTATGGATTGCAAAGAAGGATAAACTTCCAGGTAAAAAAAAACTTTTAAAAAACATTAAATCAGGATCTTAAAGAGCATTGCCAAACTACAAAGATACATCAATTCCTCTTTTAAAAGGAAATTACTAAGTAACGATGATGATCTATAACACTGTCAAGACATTGCTTTCAATTGTTAATTTGAAGGAGCAGGAAACAAATATGAACACCTAAATTTCTGCCCCAAATAGATAAACAATATGCAAGAGTGCAATTACCTTTTATTGTACATTTCCACGAATCAATTATCAGTTTTTTTTTTCAATATGCAAAAGGTTCTACAGTTTTCAGTTTCTGATCTGTTCATAATGTACATCAATTGATTAAATTCATTGTAGATCACTTTGTGTGGTAGTAAAATTGTTCCAAAAATTAATAGGCTAGAATTTCTACTACTTATTACTTACTATATTTAACAATTAAATGGCTTTAACTTGCTAATCCTTGTATGAAACAGATGAGGACATGAATACATTGGTCTCTGAAGCTTATCAGTAGAATTTGGATTTTATGAAGAGAATTTGTAGCTTATATGTCACCTCGATCTTATTTAACAATCTCTATGCTTTTGGCAGTCCAAAAAGTAAAATAAATCAAGAAAATCATAAAAAATAAAATCACAAATATTATATCAACAGAAAAAATACAGATTAAAGAATCACTAGGTACCTGTGAACATCAAAATCTGGATGCCCCAACCTGCCTCCCCTCCCAAATCCCCATGTATAGAGTTTTCCATCAGAACCAACAGCTACACTGTGAAACTTTGAGGCAGCGATTTTCATAATATAGGAGTCCTGAAGTGCATCAACTTTGCATGGTAATTTCTGAATGTGAGCATTCCCTGTTCCCAGTTGATAGTTTGTCCCACTTCCCCAACTTAACACTTCTGTCGTCACTATCATGACATGAGCATAAATGTCATTTAAAATATAGTGGAGTAAATTCTTTTGCAATAGCCAAAAGTAATGACATGAAAGATTGAACATGCAACAGAACAGGTATGAACTCACCCAACAAATGCTTAAATAAACCTCAAGCACCAATTTTTCCACATTACAACTAACGAGGATACAACTTAAATAACTAGCTCACTTATCAAAGTAAGTACCTGCATCAAATGCATTTCCTACAGCCAATGACACAGGTCCAGATAGGAGATCAACTGGAGTGCGACCTTTAGAGTCTTCCAAAGTGAGGGATGCACCAGCTTGTAGAAGGACACTGGCTACAGCAAGGTGACCGAAATGAAGTGCCCTGTGGAGGCTACTCCATCCAGACTCCCCGTCCTGAAGGAAAGTTCACATCAAGAGATCAAATCGTGGAAAAAATCCTAATAACATTCAAAGAAGGATGCAAGAAAAGATTGAAATTTAAGCACAGTAGCAGTGGAACATTCCATATTTTTGAAATTTCAGTTGCACAATCACAATGCATAGTAGGTTGGCAAAACTGAAATTTATCTAATAAAGAAAATAATCAAATGCATATGGGCAACAACAATACCCTTGCATTAGGATCAGCACCAGCAGAAAGAAGCCTCTTCAAGATAGGCACATGATTTCTCCATGTTGCAATATGAAGAGGAGTAAGGCCAAATGTATTTCTCGCATCAATGCTTCCACCATTCTTCTTTGTTAGAAATAAAGCTGATTCCACTTCAGTGAGAGATCCTTGTTTGCATACAGACCACAGGTCTTTCTGAGAACTACTTGAAGAAAATTTGCGACCAGATATATGATTCGTTGAGCCTGAATATAGCATCACACTCTCCATGCACAGAACAGGTTGTACGTTGCAAGCAATCCTGTTTGATCTAGTTAAAGGAGCTACAATTGTATAGCTGAAACTGTCTTGGCAAGGAAATGCAAATCAGAAATTTTGACTATGGAATAGGAGTTCTCATGAGCATATGCAAGTCTCATACACATTCTTTTTCAATGCAAGACTTTATTCACACTCCTGCTTGCCTAGAGATTGGAGAACTCATTTCTGACATAGATACATCCATCTAGACGAACCTGTTCCTTCCAACTTATACCAATAAAACCTGAAAAACTAAAGAAACGTATATGTAAAGATCCTTCAGAGAATTTGATTGAAATTCAGAAATGAATTACAGTAGCTAATCGTTTAAGAAAAAGGCAAATGATAATGATGGGCAATAATGTTGTACCATTGTAAGAAGTGATGCGTTTCTGAGTTTTACACCTGAAGATATGTCACTTCAAAAGATTAAAGCCAAAGGCCAAAAAAACGGCTGTCCTTCAGATAACTGATATCAAAGCCAAAGGCCCAGAAATCTAGATCCAAAAGTATAATCGAGTACATTAAATATGGAACTAGCCTCTGTTATGATAAAGAGAAATTTCCCGTGAACAAAAAAAGTCAAAACTCTGCTGTTTATTCAAAGAAGCAACATTTTACAAAAGCTGGATCCGCATTGCAATTTCGAACGCCGAACGAACCCCCATCATCCAAAACGCACAGAATCATGCACGTCTTCAAATTCGTCGCCAAAATGGAGAACCTTACAAGACCAAGGAACTGAAAAATCACCATCCGTAAAAATCAAATCCTCCGATAAAACCAGGCGAAAAAAAATGGATCTTTACAAAAAAATTCATGCACAAAAACAAATCTTTGCCAAGAATCGAACCAAACAGAAAAAATATTCAGCAGAAAGACCGTCGCTTAGGTGAACACGTTGAAATTCCCGAAACAACAAAAATGAAAGAGAGCAACCCCAAGTGGGAAAAACCAGGACAAATCGGAGCTTCAGACTACAAACACGGCAATCAAATCCGAATTAGGGAAGAAGGAGCAGTAAAAGAAGAACGCACCTGAAATCGGTATCGAGAAGAGAAGCAGAAAGCACCAGTCGGCTTCTCCTGCTCGCTTTGCAGTTTGCGTTTAAAGGAGGGAAGTAGAAGAACAGCAGGTGGAGGAGGATCCACGCACGGAATATACCCTCGGCACCTCCTCTCTCTCTCTCTCTCTTTCTCTCTCTATCTCTCTCGTGAAACATTTTCTTCTTTTATTTTTTTCCTCAGCCCGCAATTTTAATATTTTCTAAAAAAAAAATGGGGGAAAATAATAATATTAATTTTAAATTTAAAGAATAATTTCTGATTTTTGGCACAATAAAAATAAAATAAAACTAATGGCAAAATGATTTGCGATTCAAATTTGGAAAAGAAATATCATGGAAAAGGAAACACGAAATTTGTCAAGCAGCCAAATCAGATTATTAACTTGATGACTTGAAGAATATAAATTGATTGTTCCAAAGATTTGGATTCAGTCAAAAGGCTTGACTTTTTAAGATGGAAGCAAAGAAAGCACTTGCCAATCTGCTCATAATACTAACAACCAAACAAATTTTATCATACAGACATACCAAAATAATCAAGGATTTTTTTTATAAAAAATAAGAATTAAAAAAAACTAAGGCCCTAAAAATTATTATACAATCAATTCTTGACAAAATAAAATGAAGAGATGCTGGTGCTTACTTTTGTTGGCTTTATTCTACCTGGAGAAGCGAATCACCACAAAGCAACAAACTGAAGAAGTTGCAAAACATGATAATTAGTTTAATCCATTGGAAAGGAAGACGAGTTGGATAAGTTAACTCATTAGTCTAACAAAAAGACAGAAAGTATGTGCATAGACATAGCAAATGAGCTGATAAACACATATTATAGGATAAGAAACATTCCATCACCGAGAAACATGATCTGACCCATTCAGAGTGTTGTAGAAGTTACAGAAAGTATTGAAAGTGGATGCTCACCAACACTTGTTGGTGCATAGAATTACATTAACACTCACACAGGAATGGAGCGATGCTTAAGTTCTACTGTTTCACATCACACTCATTGCAGTTTGCTCCATTTAGAGCTTGCCTGTATTGTGGTTTTTCGAAGATTCTTGCTGAACTATAGCCACAATTGATGCATGCGAAGAGGACTCACTGTTGAACTGTGCTTCGCCAGCTTTCATGCACCCATCTCAATTAAAAATGGTGAATGGTGTGAGAATGAAATGAAACAAGTGGAGCAAAGAAACACTAGCTACATTCCAGGTGCGGTCGACTGACAATCCAATTTAGTAATTAAATTCTCTCTTCTGACATTGAGAGAGACATGTAAATAACAGCTATCATGCTGTTTAAGTCCTGCAATGAGTTTCTGTTGCATGTGAGCTCATTATGTTGCAAGTTACAAGCATCAGTGTCTGTAGTAGCCATCCCCGTCTTGTTTGTAAATCTGTTGAAATATGTGTCTGGATTTCACAAGTACATGTAACCCATGTCTTTGTTGAAGAAATTGGAGTAGTACTCGTTGTAGTTGAGATGATCCCAGAAACGACAAAGGCTGAAGTCAACATGTTTGGGCGACTTGCAATACAAGATATACAGATCTTTAAGATTTTTCTCAAATGCTGTCTTGATTGCAAACCCCTGCAGCAGGACATGAGAATGTATGAAAACCAAGTTTATGAAATGGCCAAAATTTACCCTTTCCAACATAATGATGTTTATTTTATGAAAACCATTAAATCAAGTCTAAAATTTATCATACGCATGGGATGTTTGGCATAGAAACCAACCAGAAAGATCCTTCAACAAAACACAATTTCAAAGTAAATGAAGTGATTACCTCAGAAAGGTTCATGTGAGATTGCAATTCTGGTGTTTCTGAACTGTCATCTAGTGCATATAACTGGCCACCAGTGAGACACGACCCATAGTCTAGAACACATTGCAGAATATTCTTTATGATAGCAGCTACCGGCTTTGTATCTTCGGACAAGAAGCATCTGACAGGAGAAAATGAAGGTTTTCTACAATGAAACATACTTCCAAGCAGATACTTGATTCTAGGATTAAAAGACCATCTAGTTGAAAGTGTTCTTGAAGCAATTGATTATTGGAGAGGACCAGACACAAAAAGAGAAGATGCGTGCAAAAGGTAAATGTTCTTTTCATTTTAATTTATGTTCATCTGCTAGTTCAGCATCAACTAAGAATGATTGATACCTCAGTTTGGCATAGATATGCACCCAATTCTTCATTGCATTGATGACATCAGACAAACATCCACAATTTTTTTGCTAATCAGCCATAATTGAAAACTGAGTTGCTTAGTCTAGAAGACTGGTGTAGTTTGAGAAAGCGTTGGTAAATCTGAAGCTGGTTCTTGTAAATACATGGGATCAGATTCATTGCTAAATCAAGGCTCCAGATTCAAGTTTAAAATTTTGGTACCCGTAATAATTTCCAACTCAAGTTGGGATGGTACCTATGATATCAGTGTTGACCAGCTAATATATTTACCTACCAAGATTTGATGCATCCCTTATTTTTCAGGGGCAATAACAGAAACAAATTCCTATGAACTGCATATTAATCACCTAGTAGCCTAGATAGTGACATCGTGCATGTCATTTATCCTTTCAGTAAGATATATATAGTGCAATTAGGAACTCAAGCAAGGCTTAAAATTTCGATCCGTATCGAGATTTCGGTCCGTGATCGGAACAATACGATTTCGATATCGTATCGTGTTGTATCGGTAAATTTCGATACTTTTTAAATATAAAAATGAAAATTTTAATTTAAATATTAAAAATAGATAAAATAATCATGGAAAGAAAAATATCAAAAAATTAATTATAATAGTAAAATTAATTTAAATAGGATTAAAAAATAAAATAAATTTTAATAATAATAACATTATTATTTATAATATATAAATTAATAAGATAAAATTTAAAATAATTTATGAAATATTTTTAAATTAATAAGATAAATTTATTAACTTTTAATTATTTTATTTATTTTTCATATGGTTTGAATTATAGTTTGGGAAGTTGATTATTAAAATAACTGTGCACCCACAGCTTCGCGCGATAGCAGCTCCTCGTCGTGCTTTCGCGACGTTATCACAACCCTTGTGGCGGCGGCGTGCATCCTCCACGGGGTCGGCGGTGTTGCACGACCAACGTAGAGGCCACGACGGCGTCACGCAACGCCGATGCAGGCGTCGCAGAGGTTGCGCGACGCTACCTCAGGTGTCGCGGAGGCTACACGACGCCGCAGCAGCCCCCGCAAGTTGTCGTGGCCCCATGCAAAGCCGCAGAGGGCGCGCGAGGCCTCGCAGCCACTGGTACAGTTGCACCGGTGTCGGGTGACGAGCGGAACGATAAATTTCGCCCGTATCGTCCGGCACAGATCGAAATTTTAAACCGTGAACTCAAGTACCCCATTTTTGTGTATTTTTTTAATGTCATCTTAAGGATAGTCACATACACTGATAGAAAAAAAAAATACCCAAATTTAAACTTAGAGAATAGTTGAGAAAAAATACAGTTATTTGTTTGAAAATGATTGAATTTTTAAATGAAGTCGAAACAAAAATTTAAATACCACTAATTATAGAGGAATATATTCATGCATAGAGGATCCAGTATGCTGAAGATAAAAAGTCATGTTAGCTACTATTTCGAGTCAAAACATGAATGTATGTTGCTTTTTCATGGAGTTTACACTCTTTTTTTAGTTAGTTGTCAATGCTTAATACAATCCTCAAACTTTTTAATCATTTGCAGTATACTGAGGATTCTGTAGGCCATGTGATCTCAAAAAGAAAATAAGTTAATTATTTGATAGACAAACTTGGAAACTTGGGCATCTGATAGAACATTAATGATCTTGTTTCACTCATTTTTGGTGTTTTGATTAACTCATCAATTTTTGAAAAATATCTTTTCGGTTTGAGTTGCAGGAGTCAGTTGTTTTTGGTAGAGGTCGAGACATACACATATAAGGCACAATGCAGGGGGGAACCACCGGGGAAGCAAGACCAAACAGTACAAAATTGAGATGAAACTAGCTAAAGACAGCTGGCCAAAGCGGCCAGCAAACAAGGGAAACCAGGGGCCAGAACTAGAAAGGCATCTGGCTGAAGCGGCCAGGAAAAAGAGAAAACCTGTTAGGAATGGTTTTGGCCAGGGCAGCTGAGAGTCATATTTCACTTATGATGACTTGGTTCAGTGTTAGTCTCCTGCATCAAGTGATACCTACTCAAATTTTATTCAATAGCCAGATCATCTTTGGGTAATTCAATTAGCCATCTTACTATGTCCCCAACTTTATTCTGACAAATGTGTATGAAGAAATTTAGTCTGCAATGAAACAGGAAGGCTTGGTTTCAATTTTTGTGCTGATTGTTCACTTACATGTGCAAAGCTTCAGCAAGATAGGACATGTGCAGAGATTCCAAATCCAGCATGTCTTTAACCTGCACAAACAATATTTATCAAAATAAAATCAACTACAATAACAGAACTATCCAAGCAACCATTGATAGATAGCCACATAGTGTCTCTCTACTATAACTCTTATTTTCATACAATGTTCCTACAATTTGCAGTTGCTTCTCATCTTTAGCCCTCAGCATTTTTGTTCTAATTTCAATATGTAACGGCCTTAAATCCTTCCAAGGAACTCAGGAATTACTCCATGTTCACAATAGTAAACCTTAATTAAGTATTACTAGCATTACATATTTCTGCCACAACAATAATCAGCTTAAATTGACTTAAACTGAGCATATCCATGTCGTATTTCAGTATAATTCTGCCATCTTTTTAATTGGCATGTGGAATTTACAGCTCTGCTCAAATGTACAAGAGACAGAAGACAATCAGCTTAGCACATTCACAGCAACAAATCCTGAGATGTCACTTATAAGAGCTGTTAGAATTTATATATATGGCTACGGAGAATTTGTCTAAATATCGTTAGGGATAATTATTTCATAAGATAAAGTTTGAATTATTTCTAGGATAGAGTTTGATTTATTCCTTTGACTATGCCTTAATTTTTGTATATAAATAGGACTTTCTCTATGTAATAAAATATCTCTTTTTATGAAATAACATGGTATCAAAGCCATAGATTAGGTTTCTTTGCGATTTTTTTTTTCAGCGCCCACCTTGCGCCGCTCGCGTCCTTCTTCCCAACGACGCAGACTTCTTCCCGCGAGGGACGTTGCGGCTTTCCTCGCTCATGCGGACGCAATCTCGTCTGCAACATCCTCCAGTGCGTCGAGCACCGCCTCCAGCGTCAACGAGCGCATTCTTTTCCCGAGCGCACCGCACCTCGCAGACGCCTTCTTCCCACACCGCGGTAATCCTCAGTGATTGCTCCTGGTCCCTTCCTTGCGTTCCTCGCGGACAGATCCTCGTCGCGAGATTTCTCATCGCGCCTTGCTCTCGGCTTCCTCCGCTGCGCTCGCCCGTGTCTCGACGGCCGCGAAGTCCCCTGGTGCCACGTCCTGCTTCGTCGCCGAGGTTGTTCCCTGTTGTCGACGAGCAGTAATTTAGTGCCACCCGCTCTGTCATTTTGTCGAGTCGACGAGATCTCCACTTTCTTCCCATCTGGAAGGTGCGACCTACGAAGCCACCTCCTGAATGCTCTCTCGTCGAGCCGCTCCAAGGACAGAGGCAGAATTCTCCAATCTCTACCTCTGCAGTTCGTCTTGACGCCCCGCCACCTTGCAGGTCCTTGGCGCTGACACCAGCTCGTCAACGCCCGTCGCCTTCCACTCCCGCTGCCGAACAACACCTTCTCTGGAAGATCCCACGGGTCGAGCAAAGGCTGCTTCTCTAACACTTCCGGCAGCGACCGTCCAACCTTCCTCTATCATGACTACTTCCAACACTTCGAAGTCAAATTTCTCAATTTTTACTAACCACGCAAGACCGCTCTTGTCCGAGCTCGATGGTAAGAATCGCCTCTCGGGCCTCTCACATCAACTTCGCTTGGACAGGGTTATGAAACACATCTCATTCAAAAGAGGATATTCAAGTCGCCGATCATCCCTTATAGAAAAAGATTGATGCTCAGTTGTATTGCATTGTCCGAGCCACCATCCATCCATCTCTCAGGAATGTCTTCCGCACTCATAAGACCTGCAAGGATGTTTGGACACAGGCTCAACAACTTTTTACAAACACTTATCAGTGTCACTATCAAGTTTGTGATGACCTCATGACCATTCTTAATGCCCATCAGCTCAAAGATTCTATGTCAACTTATCTGGGATCAGTCTCTAGCCTCCTATGTGAGTTCAATGACTTGCTTCCACCTGCGGCCACTCCGATTGCAGAGCTTGAAAATCGAAAGAAATTTTTTATGTCTTTGGCCTTATATGGTCTACCCACAGATTACTCTCATATTCGTGATTAGATCCTGGCAGCCCCATAGAGGCCACCATGGATTCTACCTGGGCGACTCTCCTCTGTGTCTCTGCCAAAGTCTTGACATTGTCATCTTTCGTTCCTATTGACTCTTCAGCTTTAGTCTCTCGAAACAACAACAAACCTCCACCTCGTAAGGGTGGCAAAGGACGTCCTTGGTGTGATCATAGTCACCGACCAGGACACACGATTGATAAATGTTGGAGTCTTCATGGTCGATCTCCTCGTGCTGCTCAGGTCGCCCAGAGTTCTGTCACTTCTTCAACTTCCACTTCACAGTCGACATCAGATCCAACTCCACCGCCTGCATACGATGACTTTATGAAATGGTATGAGGATCGATAGGATTCTAATTCCACGGTTGCCGTTACACAAGCTGGTAATTCCTTTACTGGCATATCTCGCTCTTCGGGTCCATAGATACTTGACTCTGGGGCCACCGATCATATCACGGGTAATAAATCTCTGTTTTCTTTACTATCTACTTCCGATTATTTACCCTGTATTACCATGGCAAATGGTTCTCAAACTCAGTTCCAAGGTGTTGGTATTATTCATCCTTCCCCATCTCTTCCCATTAATAATGTTCTTTATGTTCCCAGAGCTCCCTTTAATTTGTTATCAATAAGTCAGCTTACTCAGTCTCTTGATTGTGTCATCTCGTTTACTAAATCTTCTGTTTCATTACAAAACCGGAGTACGGGGAGGATGATTGGCTTCGGATGTGAGTCTCATGGCCTATATCGACTTCAACAAAACTCTCTTATTGGTGTGGCGGCGGCATCTCCACTTGTTATTCATGCTCAGTTGGGACATCCAAGTCTTGATAAGTTAAAACAGCTACATCCTAGTCTGTCTCACTTAGAATCTTTGTCTTGTGAGTCGTGTCAGTTAGGCAAGCATGTTCGTAGTTCGTTTTCTCCTCGCATTACAAGTTGGGCCAAGTCCCCCTATGCTTTGGTTCATTCCGATGTCTGGGGTCCGAGTCGTGTTGCCTCTTCATTGGGGTCAAGATATTTTGTTACTTTTATAGACGATTTTTCTCGTTGTACTTGGTTATATCTGATGAATGATCATTCGAAATTGTTTTCTATTTCCAATCTTTTTTTAATGAAGTAAAAACACAATTTGATATCCCTCTTCGATCCTTGCAGAGTGATAATGCATGTGAGTATTTATCTACTCCGTTTCGGACCTTCTTGGCACCTCATGGCGTATTACATCGAACGTCTTGTCCTCGTACCCCCCAACAGAATGAAGTTGCAGAATGCAAGAATCGTCATCTTCTCGAGACCACTCGGACTCTTCTCCTTCACTCTCACGTTCCTCTTCGTTTTTGGGGTGACATTGTACTTATTGCATGTTATCTCATTAATCGCATGTCTTCCTCCACTTTACAGGGTCAAATACCACATCATGTACTTTATCCGAAGTAGTTCCTTCATCCTTTACCACCTAGAGTTTTTGGTTCTATATGTTTTGCTCATGCTCTTGATCCTGACATTGATAAACTCTCTCCTCGGTCGCATAAATGTGTTTTCCTTGGGTACCCACGGTCTCAGAAAAGATATAAGTGTTATTCCCCTATACTCCGTCGGTATTTCATCTCTGCTGATGTCACATTCTTTGATTCAGTTCCTTTCTTTAGGTCTTCAGAGTCATCGTCTGAGGTTCATCCTTCTATGCCTGTACTAGTCTTTGATCCTCCGGAGGAGTCTCTATCACCCCCAGTCTCAATTCCTCCTCCTTTGCAGGTTTATCAATGTCGTCCTCGTCCTGCTTTGCTGTCGCCGAACACTGACTCTGCCATGGAATCATCTCCGTCAGGTCCTCTGCTCCTTCCTTTGGTCCAGTCTTCTGACTCTGATATTCCTATTGCACTTCGGAAAGGTATACATTCCACTTGTAATTCTTCTCCTCATTATGTCTTTTTGAGTTACCATTGTCTTTCTCCTTCCTATTATTCTTGTCTTTCCTCCTTGTCGTCTGTTTCTCTTCCGAAGACTGCAGGAGATGCATTTGCCCATCCAGGATGGAAACAGGCTATGCTGGACGAAATGAGTGTCTTACGGAGCTGTGGGACTTGGGACCTCGTTCCTCTACCACCAGGAAAGTCAGTTGTTGGTTATCGATGGCTATATATGGTGAAGGTTGGTCCAGACGGAATGGTTGATCGACTTAAGGCTCGTCTTGTTGCTAAAGACTATACTCAGGTCTTCGGATTGGATTATGGGGACACGTTTTCTCTTGTTGCCAAGATGTCCTTTATACGCTTATTCATGTCCATTGCTACGATTCAACACTAGCCTTTATATCAGTTGGATATCAAGAATGTGTTCTTACATGGTGACCTATTTGAAGAAGTTTACATGGAGCAACCTCCGTGTTTTGTTGCTCAGGGGGAGTCTTCGGGTCTTGTGTGCCGCTTACGAAAATCTTTATATGGTCTCAAGCAGTCACCCAGAGCATGATTCGGTAGATTCAGTATTGTAATTCAACAGTTCGACATGACTCGGAGCGAGGCTGACCATTCTGTCTTTTATCGCCACTCATCTACTGGTTGCATCTACCTAGTGGTTTATGTTGATGATATTGTTATCACAGATAGTGATCATCTCGGGATCTCATAGGTGAAACATCTTTTCAAAACATTTCTAGACAAAGGATCTCGGCAGACTTAAATATTTCTTAAGGATAGAAGTAGTACAGTCCAAAAATAGGATTATTATATCTCAAAGGAAGTATGCAATGGATATTTTAGAATAAACAAAAATGTTAAACTCAAAGACAGTTGACAACCCTATGAATCCTAATGTCAAGCTCCTGTCAAATCAGGGGGAGCCTCTACCAGATCCTGAACGATACAGGCGATTAGTAGAGAGACTAAGTTACCTTCGCATTACTCGTCGGATATCTCATTTTGCGATGAAGTGTAGTAAGTCAATTTCTCAACTCTCCATGTAAAGAACATTGGGATGTTGTGATTCACATTGTTCGATATATCAGAAGCGCTTCAAGAAAGGGTCTTTTGTATGAAGACAAAGGACATACTCGAGTCATAAGATATTCTGATGCAGACTGGACAGGATCTCCCAGTGATAGGAGATCTACTTCTGGTTTTTGTATATTTGTTGGAGGTAACCTTGTTTCTTGGAAAAGCAAAAGGCAGAATGTTGTGGCAAGATTCAGTGCAGAGGCAGAATATCGAACTATGGTCATAGCCAGTCAAGAGCTTATATGACTCAAACAGTTGCTTCAGAAGCTAAGGTTTGGAGATGTTACACAAATATCACTTATATGTGATAACTAGACCGTCATGCATATCGCCTCAAATCCAGTTTTGCATGAGAGGACAAAGCATATTAAAGTCGATTATCATTTTGTCAGAGAAAAAGTCATATCTGGAGAAATATCTACTAGTTTTGTTAACTCACATGATCAACTAGCAGATATATTTACTAAGTCACTGAGAGGTCCCTGAATTGACTACATATGTAACAAGCTATGTGCATATAATTTATATTCTTCAGCTTGAGGGGGAGTGTTAGAATATTATATATATGGCTAGGGAGAATTTGTTTGAATATTGTTAGGGATAATTATTTCCTAGGATAAAGTTTAAATTATTCCTAGGATAGGGTTTGATTTATTCCTTTGATTAGGCTCTAATTTTTTTATACAAATAGGGTTTCCTCTATGTAATAAGATATCTCTTTTTTATGAAATAACAAGAGCAATTAATATTGGCCCAACTATGACCTCGGGATTCTGAGATAATCCAAATTTCCAGTATCACTCTAACCAAGAAATCGCATCAGATAAGGTTGTTCCATGCTTCTAGGCTTCATGCACTCAACTATTCATGTCCAACAAAACCACGGGACATGCAGAAAAGAATATGAATAAGTTCTCTCTCAGAATCAATTGTGGAAAATATTTGGTATTGGCAGCTCTTTAGACTAGAAAGCTACGTTCTATGGATATCTATACCTGATTTTCAAGGGAGTGTTGAAAGCGACACCAGGAGACATTTGATAATTGTGAATGAAGATATTGTTGCAAAGCAGACAAAAAGTGACTCATTTGTTGCCTGAAAAAAGTGAGATTAAACAATTTAACAGTTAATGTTTTGACTTCTTATGAGATATCACATTTTATGATCAATAAGATGAGTCAGTTTCAAATATCTTAAGCATGCTCAAAACATTGAGACACATAGAAAGAAAGATATGACAACATCATGTAGATATAAATTATACAGCATAGGTATTACAAACATCATCCAGAGTCAAACTCTCAAGCAGCAAATAAAACCTCCATAGTCCATAACAGGTTGCAGTGCTGCTTTAGGAATTTTATATTTTATAATGTTTTATTCAGCAAGCCCACATAGTTGGGACTTGAAACTTTCATTTTGATTATCCACTATATTCTACAGACCACCTCTATCAAGCAATACAGTATGAAATGCGAAACCATAGTTGATCAGTGAAAGTTCATGAAAGTTCTCAAAGGGACTTTAGATGTAAGCATAATTCAATTCAGAGGGATGGAAATAATCATGGAGGATAATTCTGCAATATAAGATCACATCCCTGATCCCTGTTTGATCCTAGCCTAACTTCCTTTGTTCAGCATGAAACTGATGCAAACATTATAACAACAACAACCAAATTTTATCCTACTAAGTGAGGTCAACATGCAAACATTATAACCTTGCCAAAAAAGTCTCATGGATGTTGACAATATGGTCTTTCTTTAGTGGTATCAGAGCCCAATTTTCGATTTCTCAATGGGTTTTGCATCTTGGATCTTTGTTTTATTTTAATTCAGAGATTTGTTTTGAACAAAAAGAGATTTAAATGCAAGTCGAATGATATCTCTGAGTTATAGGATTTATGGGTCTTTTATTGTTGTTTTAATTTCTTTTGATTATAAAGGGTTGTAAAATTTTATTTGATTTTGTAGGTAATGTCACGTACACGTGATTGGGGTTGGGGTAGTAGTCGTGCTCGTAGTCATGGTCGTGCAGGCCAACATACCTCTGGTGCTCGGAGAGATGATCACGGGGTGGATGAGACACACATTCCCCTGCCCCAGATGGTACCAGAGACACCTGTAGTTGATCCGGTCATTCCCACGACATTCAGTATCATGGACAAAGCTCGTATTCCTTTGTTGGCCAGTTCAGCTAGGGATCGTTTTACGTTATTCAAGGGAGCCACCGACCCTTGGGAAGCTCGGACTTGGTTAAATGATATTGAGGATACTTTTGAGTACATATCCTGTTCAGATACAGAGAAAGTGGAGCTAGCTGCCTATCATTTTCGGGGACAGGCATCCACTTTGTAGAAAATGCAAAAGACTATTTTTGGGGATCATATTATCTCTTGGCAATCGTTCAAAGAGGCATTTGAAAGACAGTATTTTCCTGCCGCCTTTTGTATTGCTAGACGCCAAAAGTTTTTGAGTCTCAAGCAAGGCAACCGAAGTGTGATGGAATATAATGCAGAATTTAGTCGACTTACTGAGTTTTTTCCCCACTTGATAGCACAGGATCATGACCATATGATTCAGTTTACCCAGGGACTTGCACCATATATTCGAATCAGGATGTCTGGGTTCCCTGTTACTAGTTATCAAGATGCACTTAACTGAGCTATATTCATTGAGATGACTCAGCAACAAGTCTCACAAGAAAAGGAAGCTAGCCGTCCGACCTCACACCCTAGATAGTAGAGTCGGGGTCGTCGGTCCAATAGCCAGAGTACGAGTAGAGATTCTTCACAGTCACAGAAGGTGGCCCGGATATCACAAGGATCTGCTCATCCACCTGTGCCTCAGCAGGGCCAGATGTCTGATACTGCAGCTTCGACGAGTATCTTAAAATGTTTTAAATGTGGTGCTCGCAATCACAAAGCAGGGGAGTGTTCTCTGGATCAGAGTATATGCTTTTACTGCAAGTTGCCAGGACATATGATTAGTGATTGTACCCTGAGAGCACAACACCAGGTAGTAGGATCTCAGACTCAACAGGGTCGACCTACACCACAACCCCCATAGTCTCGACAGTAGAGAGGACCACAGAAATCTCAATCAGGACGGCAATGAAATTCGTCATCTACCCAGTCCGGCCAAAAGCCACAAGTTTATCATTTGCAATCCCAGAGTACACCTCAGTATTTGACAACTCCACCTCAGCAGTATTTGCTACCCTCACCTCAACAGTATACATCATCCTTACCCAACAATACTTGCTAGCTTCACCACAGCAGTATCTACTACATGCACCTCAGCAATATGTACTGCCTCCAACTTATCAGTCCTCAGCACAATCACAAGATCAGAGTCAGTCGTCTTCTACCCAGGGGGGTCATCACTCAGGTCCTGAGACGGGACACGTATATGCTCTAACTCGTGAGGAGGCACAGCGAGCTGGAGGATCAGTTATCCGAGGTACCATTTCAGTTTATAGTATTCCTGCTGAAATATTGATAGATACTGGTAGCTCGCATTCTTTTATTTCTCCTGAGTTCGTAGCCAAAATTGAGAGGTGTCCAACTCTTTGCTCATATGAGTTAGCAATAATGACACCATCAGGTGGAGTGTTGATGTCAAATGAAGAGGTCAAAAGTTATCCCTTGAATTTTGATAGTCATGTCCTTGCAGTAGATATGCATGTATTACAGATGACTGAATTTGATATTATTCTCAGTATGGATTGGTTGTCAGAGCATCATGCCATCGTCGATTATCGAGCTAAGGTGGTAACTTTCAAACCCTCAGAGCAGCCATCATGGAAATTTATAGGGATAAGCGATCGAGGGATATCTATCATTTCAGCTCTCCAAGCTCAGCAATTATTAGCTCAAGGATGTGAGGGGTATCTTCTATCTTTGATAAGTTCCGATGTGGATAGTCTAGCACGCCCTTCTGATGTCCACATAATTTGAGAATATCTGGATGTATTTCCTGAAGAACTTCATGGTTTACCGCCTCAACGACAAGTTGAGTTTGCTATTGAGTTACTCCCGGGCACATCCCCAATATCGAAAGCACCATATCGGATGACACCTAAAGAGCTGGAGGAATTAAAAGTTCAACTCCAAGAATTACTAGACAAGGGTTTCATCCGTCCTAGCGTTTCCCCTTGGGGTGCTCCAGTTCTATTCATAAAGAAGGATGGATCCTTAAGGCTTTGTATGGATTATAAACAGTTAAATTCTGTGACTATCAAGAACAAACATCCGCTCCCCAGAATAGATGATTTATTTGATCAGCTTAGAGGTATCTATGTATACTCGAAGATTGATCTGAGATCATGCTATCACCAACTACGGATTCGAGATACAAATATTCCGAAGACTGCCTTCCGTACTAGATATGAACATTATGAGTTTTTGGTAATGTCATTTGGACTCACTAATGCCCTTGCAGCCTTTATGGATCTAATGAATCGTATATTTTTGGAATATCTAGACCGTTTTGTGATCGTTTTTATTGATGATATTTTTGTGTATTCTCGATCAGAAGAAGAGCATGAACATCTCCGAATGGTTTTGGAAGTGTTACGGAAGGAACGCCTACAGTTTCTAGCAACGGGATTTCAGTAGATCCCCAGAAAATTGAAGCGGTGGTCAAATGGGAACCCCCAAAATCAGTACAGGAAATCCATAGTTTCCTTGGATTGGCCGGATATTATCGGAGATTTGTGGAAGAATTTTCTAGTATTGCTGCCCCTTTGACTCAGTTGACTAGAAAAGGAGTCAAATTTATTTGGTCTGATGCTTGTGAAGCAAGCTTTCAGGAACTCAAGCAAAGATTGGTAAGTGCTCCAGTTTTAATTATTCCCTCTAGAGATAATGGATTTGTATTGTATACGGATGCATCTCTCCAAGTATTAGGAGCAGTGTTAATGCAACATGATCGAGTGGTAGCTTATGTTTTTCGACAACTAAAAGATCACGAGAAGAATTATCCCGTTCATGATCTGGAATTAGCAGCTATTATTTTTGCTCTAAAGATCTGGAGACATTATTTGTATGGTATTACATTTGAGATATTCACTGATCATAAGAGTCTGAAGTATCTCTTCACCCAAAAGGAGTTAAACATTAGACAGAGAAGATGGGTGGAATTTCTGAAGGACTATGATTGTACTATCAACTATCACCCTGGGAAAGCTAATGTTGTAGCAGATGCCTTAAGTAGAAAGTCTAGAGGTGTATTAGCATGTCATTGGGTGGCAGTTACTGAGATAGTTAGACAATTTTTAGAGTTGGATTTGTCTAAAGTAGGGCAGACACAACATGGTATATTGGTCTCCTTGATCGCACAGTCCCCCTTAGTAGAGCGAATCAAGGAAAGTCAGATGACAGATCAGTATCTCAGAAGCATAGCTAGTGAATTAGAAGTAGGTCCCAAGCCAAAATTTTCTCGAGATATGGATGGATCCCTTCGATTCCGAGGCAGATTGTGCGTCCCTGAGGTAAGGAAGATCTCCTTCAAGAAGCACATCGATCAAAATTTGCAGTGCATCCTGGTGGCACTCGAATGTATCAAGATCTAAAGCAGTCTTATTGGTGGAAAGAAATGAAAAGAGATATTGCAGATTTTGTAGCTCGGTGTTTGGTTTGCCAGCAAATTAAGGCAGAACATCAGAGACCAACTGGGTTACTCCAAAAGATCGCAGTGCCAGAATGGAAATGGGAGCATATTACTATAGATTTCATCACGGGATTACCAATGACTCAGAAGTGACATGATTCGATTTGGGTTATCGTTGATTGATTGACCAAATCGGCTCATTTTCTACCGATCTGAAAAAAGGATTCCTTGGATCGCTTAGCTGAGTTATATTGCAAAGAGATCATTAAACTCCATGGTATTCCCCTCGGCATTATTTCTGACCGAGACCCACGCTTTACTTTGAGATTCTGGCAAAGTTTTCAGAAGGCATTGGGTACCGAACTACGTTTTAGCACTGCTTTTCATCCTCAGACTGATGGGCAGTCAGAGCGTACAATCCAGACTCTGGAGGATCTTTTGCGTGCTTGTGTATTAGATTTTGATGGTAGCTGAGAGGATCATCTATATTTGGTAGAATTTGCTTACAATAACAGTTATCACTCTGCTATTCAGATGACACCGTTTGAGGCACTCTATGGCAGAGCATGTAAATCTCCTGTCTTGTGGGATGAAGTTGGCGAACGTCAACTCCTAGGCCCGCAGAGTATTCAGCAGGATGCTGAGCTAGTACGAGTTATTAGACAAAGACTATTGATTGCTGAGAGTCGACAGAAAAGTTATGCCGATCACATACGAAGACTGTTGGAATTCACAGTAGGTGATCACGTATTTCTTCGTGTTTCACCTATCAAAGGAGTTAAAAGATTTGGTTTGAAAGGAAAGTTAACTCCTAGATACATCGAACCTTTTGAGATTTTAGAGCGGATTAGTGTAGTGGCATATCGACTTGCTTTGCCCCCAGCTTTAGCCGGAGTGCATAACGTCTTCCATGTATTTATGTTGCAGAAGTATATTCCAGATTCGACTCATGTTCTGAAGGATATTTCTGTTCCTTTACAACCTGACGTATCATACGAAGAATTTCCTGTTCGTATTCTGAATCGCAAGGAACATCGATTATGGAACAAATGCATTAATCTTGTGAAAGTTGGGTGGCAGCGCCATTCCGACCAAGAAGCAACCTGGGAGCGTGAGGATGAAATACGTAGCAGATATCCTCATCTATTTTTCTCAAGTACTAATATCCTTAGTTGTTTAAATTTGGAGACCAAATTTCTTTTACGAGAGGATGTTAAATTAAAGAGAAAAAAAAATCATCACTTCCCTCTCTTTCCCTTTATTTTTCCCCCGTAAGCAGCCCCATACCTTGCACGTGTAGCTCACGCGTCTCGTTGCTCGCTCAGTCCTTCTTTCTTCTTATTCTTCTTCCTTCTCCGTTTCTCTTTTTCCAGCCACTATCCTCTTTCTTTTCCTCTTCTCTGCCTCTCTTCTCAAGCGAAGCAAGGACCAACCGCCCTTCCCTTCCCTGTCGTCGGCTTTCACCGAGACGAAGCAAGGTCGAGGACAAGGTTTTCTTCTTCCTCTTCTTTCCCATGTTTTCCCAGTCGCTGCCTTCTTCTTCATTTCGCCGACAGCAACCCTAATTGCTAATTTCTCCACCAACAGCAGCCTTGTTTCCCTTGTTCGTTGCTCTCCTTGCATTGTTACAGCAGTCGACGAGCTCACTGAAGTTAGCAGAGGCTTATCGAAGCTCACCTAGACCACCAGCAAAGAGGGTAAGAGTTCCCTCCTTTCCTTTTCTTTGCAACGGCAGCAATAACAGCTGTCAAAGCTCATTGATGACAGTAAACCCTCATTGTTCAGTTTTCTCCTTTTGCAAGACTCAAGTATTTCATACTTTGGTTTATTAAGTTACAAGGTAGATTGTTAAATTGAGGTTATTAATTAAGATTAGTGGAGGTGTTAGATAGGAATGAGGAATTAATATTATAAGATAGCGAGATTATAAATGATCCATTAACCGTGGATTTCGAGTAAATTTGTAAATGTCGTGTTATTATCATTATTGCATATTATATTGAATTTTGAATCATTTTATACTGTATTTGTAGATACTAGTTCGAGCGGAGTTCGATGATCGATTGAGGTTTGACGACTTTTGCTGTATATAGAGGTGGATAAATTCTATCCTTGGACTCTTTACATATCCTTTGTGCATGAATAAATAAGACAAATGATTTATTTATATTTGTATAACTGTTTTTTGAAATTGGGTATTCAAGTAGTATTTAAAAATAGCGTAATGGGTAATAAATAATTAAACTGATGGAGGGTAAATAATTGATATTACTTCTTGTTCATATGTGGGTTTTATATGAGGTAAACATGGGATGGGTTGCTTAAATTTAAATGGATACTCTGACTTATTCTTTCATTGATACTTATTCTGTTTATATTGCTTGACCTTCTTTACTCATGATTATTTCATCTGTTGATATTTGTACCTTTTAACGATACAACATGTACACATAAATCTTATGTTGATTATTAAATAACTTGAATTAAATTGATCATTCAGATTTATCTTAAGATGGACACATATAGTTGAACAAGTATGATAATCGAAAAGTTGAATAATTAAAGAAAGGAAAGAGAAATACTAAAAGTGAAAACTCTTAGCCTAGCTTTATACCAAAGTACCTGACCCCCACTTGAGTAGTGGTAGCATGAGTTGCGCGCGGTCAAATTTTGCTTGCGCTTCGGCGCCTTGTTATTTCTTGTTGCATTCCACCGATGATGGGGCATTTAGCCCATACGTCAGATGACGTTATATACACTCTGATGATATTGGCTCCAGTTATTCACTATTTAGTTGATTTATCAGATTTTAGTTGATATATCAGATTGTAGTTGATTTATCAAATTCACACCATTAATAGATGATTATAATTATGATGTCTACTTATATCTATATATAAGAACTTGAAACAAATTAAAAGATTTGAAACGGAAAGAAAGAAAAAATCATAATTTTACAAGCTCCCTTGTCCTCTTAAACAAGATTAAATTTATGCACATCTTTCCTTATTGTCCGCTTAGCAATTTGTGCTAATGTCTGCTTTCTTTAGCCTCCAGTTTTACAGGCTCGAGCACCCTTTTGATATTTCACTGATTTTGCTATACATAGAGTCGCTCAGAGATATTGACCTACTGTCTTCCCGGTTTGGTTTCTAGCTTCGATGTATTTTGGTTATTTCATCGATTTTATATTTAGATGCATTTGCAGCTTACGTAGAAAAATTTATTTTTCATGAATATAGACATTTTATTAAATTCTTTGAGTTCTTTTGGATTATATGGTCTTAGGTTTCTTTATTCATACATTGTCACCGAGTAGGGTACCGAACTGACACCCTCGGGGCGTGACACTTTCACTCTTTCTAACATAACTGATGTAAAAGACATGTCCTGATCAAACAAGAGAATCTTTGTGGTAGGAAAGATAAGTAAATATCAACCATCTTAACAATGGCTATGTTGATTGCTCCCTTTGAATCTAGAATATATTAGAGTTTTGTTTAAACATAAAAATTATTGGAAAAGGAGGAATATGAATATTTAGTAATCTTTTCTTCTCACATGCGCATGAAGAGGCAATAGACTTAGTACCTTAATTTCATCAAGATGTTTAGGTCTGCTTCTTGGTACTTTGAATCATGGCCATGTAATATTGAACGCATCAGTGCCTGTTAAATGATAAATTGACTAATCACAAATCAATTCATCATATTACCATCTGCCATAAAGAACAACAGAAACAAATAGGTAGAAGTGGGCCACGTGCCACAGTATTTATCATGTGCAGAGATCAAAAGACTAGTAAAAATTATAGATTGTGTCATGTTTTGCTAGTTTTTCTATACACCTTCCTTCAGTTACAAGAATCAAACTGATAACCATGACTACTTAATAAGCCACCGAATAATACAAAACATATGCAGTGCCATCCACAAACATCAAGTAACTTTTGATCTTTGGACATTATTGGAAGGAAGATAATAAGTCTAATACTAAATCTCTTCCCGATGTCAGTTTCCTTGTATCCCTTCTACCCTCTGCGCCCTCATCATATGTTCCCCTCCCTTCTAAGTTAGGTTTCATCCATTCCTCTCCATATTCAAGTCAAAGTGTATGAACTATTTGTTTTCCAAATAGTTTTGTTCATCAAGAAATATCTTGTTGAATCTATAACTAGAGATTTCATTACAAAATAATACCTTTAAATGGTACCAAATTCCAGCCAAGGAAGAAGTAGCGAGTTTCACTTGAATAAGATGACGAAAAATCTCAGCATATATCTGAAGAGCAGCAGGCGTCACAATGATTTTGATGGGCCAGTCAACTCTATAACCTAACAGCATGAAGTCAAAAACATCCAGACCTGCAAATTGGACTGTGAAACTTCAGCACATACACATAAAACTATCAGTAAAAGCTCTGAAAATGAATTTTCACTGGCAACTGTAGGCACCAGAGGAATGCATACCTGCCGAAGAAGTTGACAGAGTATCACTGCTTTGTCGGTTCATGTACACATATAACCTCTCTTTGTACTTATCAGTCTCACACGAAGATCTTTGCAATGCCAGCTCAAGGAGGCCTTGAACCTCTGCTACTTTCTTCTCTGGCTCAGTAACAGACCATTTCTGTGCACAACACCATAATCTTACTAACAACTAAATGAACAAGACATAAAAAGATGTATATACTTAAGAATATAAACAGGAATGCTTTCTCAATTGTTTTCATCTTAACAAAAAGGTTACTATAAAGTACCTGTTTACAAACAGAGATTATGAATGTGTCTGCCCAATCTGCCATTTCCATGAAATGGTATCGTCTCAAAGCCAATAAATGTTCATGCAGGTCAAAACCTTCCTCAAGCAACTTAATAGTGAAGTTGCTGACATACTGATATCTTGTGTCGTTAAGGACTAATATGCCAAACTTTGTAATGACTTGGTAGAAACGGCACTAGGCTGGGTGAAAAAAAGTAAACGAAAAAAGAGCATAGAGCACCAATGCAAACACATGCAGAGATTATACTCTTTAACATATTCTAAGCAACCATAAGTAAATCACAACATTTGCACAAGGCAATAAAAAAAATATCCACATTAATTTATAGAAAATTGCTAGAAAATCCTCAAGAAAATTTCACACACAAACTTATTTGCGAGAATGTAGGGTAAAATTGCCTACAATAATCCTTCCCCGAGACCTCACATTGACGAGAACTTCATTTACCAGGCTGTCCTTTAAACTTATTCTCGTGAATCTGACCTGAGGATCAGCTAGTGTGCCCATGAAAAAATTATGCTTGCATCGTTGTGCTGCTACATATTAAGTGTTCATCTACCCTATGGTTAGAATTGTGATCATTATCATAATGCAAATGGAGTTTAAGATGAGTCATACTGCATAATTTATCTATATTATCACAAATTGATATGTTTTAGTTCATACTAAAAAAGCATAGTGACAACAAGATGGAACCACAATGCTAAGAGCTTCCATCAAGAGTACCTTTTTGCAAATTAAATGGATATTTCAAAGGTCCAGACCATTGTATATTAAAGGATAAAACAACACAGACAAAGTACTCCACCCATTTTATTTTAAGAACTATAATATTAATTCCTCAAAATAACCAATGAGCAACTCTGACCAATAAACAAGAATATCAGATAGACATCACAAGCCAAAAAGGAATGTAATAAAGTTCCTAAACAAGCACAGAAATATTGCAGTAAGCTTAATTTAAAAAAAAAAGAAAGTCATAAGACAATCTATGTTTGTAGCATATGAAAACATAGTCTATAATGAAAATATAAGGCGCTAGAGAAAGATTGACCTAAGATAAACTAGAACATTCAACTTTAAAATGAAGCAGCTAACACAAGTACATTGTACCAAAGAAAGATTATCTTATAGTAAATCATGACAATGAAATGCATAAATCAGCTAGTACAAAGACCAATCCTAAAAACATGTAAAACAGAGAACAACAACAGAGTTCCACAGAGAAGAGTTAGCTAAGTACTGTCCTTGTAAGAAGAATATTAAAACCACACTTGTATTTCATATAAAGTGAATATTGAAACCTAATAGGGGACTCAAGGATACTGAAGTAAAGTTTCTTGTACTATGCATTTGTCAATCACGACATCAAGAGGCATCTCAGAAATCGTTGCTAAATTGTACGATTTGTCTTCAGTGCAAATGTTAATATTGTCACAGGAATATTTTAAGGAACCCACCCAGGTTGCACCCCCAGATACGTTTACAGGGACATTGGGAGATGTGGGGTGTGCTTCCCTTGATGCATGTGATGGAGTTGGATAAGAATGTAGTTGTTCTTCAATACTATGTTGATTATAGTCATCAATAGTTCTGCATGTGCCATTAGAGGAATCAAAATTGACAAGGTGAGAAGATTCATTTTGCAACCGATGATCAGGGATGGCTTTCATCCTTCCCAAATAATAACACGGATCAACCATCTTTGAGAAGTCAAAATATGGAAAGTGTGAATATCTTTTATTGGTAGTTGTATCCTTTGATTTGTCAATATTGTTAAAGCATGGCAACTTTGTCAAATTGGGATTGGCACTAAGATCATAGTGGTTGCTGCTATTCAATGATGAAAAGATATCCAAAGAGTGAGATTGATTGATGGCACTCATGAATTCAGATCCTTTAAAAATACCTACACGTGAGCAAGGGGGGACAACTTTATCATAATTTGATTCTGTATTCTCCAATGAATGTGTTTGCCCATTTGATATTGGTATAATGTCCTTGGCTAAACATGGTTCTTTTAAACCGCTGCTGTTCACAGTATCATAAGAAGAACTAGTTGGAAGCCAGCATTGATCTGAATTCTGTCTATTTATGTGCACCGGAGTTGTGCTTGATTTTTCATCACCACCAAAATTGAAGACTGAACTTTTGCTCATGTTTTCATCCTTACAAGAAACAGTTGTAGGAGTCTCAGGGCACTGATGTTTGACACTATTATCATAATAAACCTCAGAGGAGAAGAGCCTTCCAGCTGTAATGAAGTTTTGGAGTAGATGTTTTCTCTCATGACTTGAAAATGAATTTGAAAATAGAAAATAATCCGTCATTGTTGCATCACTATGTGGAATGAGAGAACCATCAGATTCAATTTCTTCTTCGGAACCATAAGAAGATGAAGTCTCTGAATTCACTAAAGGTTCCAGAGCATGTGAAGAGTCATCAGAAGTATAAGATGCATCAGTATTCTTTTGACTTCTATCTCTGAAACTAGAAAATAACTGGTGATAGGATGTAAATTTTTATGGTAAACACTGGAAGATAAGCTTAAAAAGTCATTGAAATAAGGAAATTTTAAAGATGTTGATAAAAACAGACTGAAGAAGTTCTTACATTTTGGTAACTTCTAGTTCATCAGGACTTGTAGAGAAGATGAAACTTCCATTTGAAAGAAAAAGCATAGGTATGGGAGGAGGACTTCTTTCACTAAACATGCTTGAGGCATTACCAGATGTCATCACCTGCACCAGAAAATTATTTAAATACATGCAAGGTCGTGATAGTCGTCACTATGTAGCAAAAGTTCAACAAAAAAAAAACTCGGTGCACGAAACTCCCACCAATGCAGAGTTCCGGAAAAGTGTTGGACCACATTGGATCTACTGTACACAATCTTACTCTGCATTGCAAAAGGTTGTTTCCGTGACTCTAAGGGAAAGTTAAAACGCATAAAATAAGTACTATCTTAGTTCCTTGGACAAGGATGGGGCTGGAATTTAGGAGTTATTATCACAGCCATAAAGAGATTACAACTATGTCTATATAAATCTCAAGCATATAATGTCAAATAATAATGTGGAACTAAACATTCAAATATTTCCCCACTCAAACTGGGGGATAAATATCTATTATGTATGGTTGTCACACAAAATCATGATTGAGTTACAATGACTTGGTGAAAATTTCAGCAAACCTATTCTTTGAAAGAGAAGTATTGTGTTAATTTACTTGGACATAATAACATCTTGAATGAAGCAAGAGACAACGACAAGAAATTTAGCATGTTCATAAAATATTGGATTACTTGCAATGTGAATAACAATTTGACTATCACAATGCATATCCAAGAAACTAATGTTAGTATTTACATGGCATAACAAGAGTGAAACTAAGAACTACTGTGACATCCAGGATGTTTTCTACTTCAAAGGTTGTTCCAAAATGTTGGCTAGCTCATAACCATCTGAGGCCCCACTCTGCTAATTTCCAGGAGTATGAGTAAACATCCCATGCCATGTCCCAGACTTGAGTCAAATCACTTAGCATGGGTGAGAATCCATGTCGAAGTATAGTAGACAAAATTGCTGCGCATTTACGATTTAAATTACTAATTCTTCATGTCTACATTTCAGTTTGTTATCTTCAAAAATATTATTTGCATGTAGAAGTTGGTTGAGCTCCCAAATTTACAGGACTAAATATTTCAAGTCTCATGCATTTCAGGATTTGCTTTGATTGCAATAAAAATGAATGCAACAAAACCTCCAAGAGTGACTAATGAGAATTTAAAAGATGGATGCAAAAAGTAGAGAAAAATAAACTAGTTAATACCTACACAACATAGGTTTGCATATCCAATAGTATTTAAATGACTCTTACCATGTGATCCATGCTCCGGTATCGAATATCAAACTTCGAGAAAAATATGACAAGTTTTTCAAGCATCATTTGATAAATATTTTGCCTCTGGTTAATTAAAGCATCAATTCTCTGCTTGCAGAATGTTAATGAGTTTGAAAGGAATACTGAATCAGTTGGCATGCCAGACCAACAAGGAAGAATCTCCTTGATATTGACCAAATTGTAATGCGTATTAGCTCTTTCTCCAACAACAAGATCAAATAAGCTCAGAAATTTAACAAGAACTTGAAGTTGTAATCCAGCTCGGATAAGGGGACCGTGAATATCGTTAAGAAAGCAAGGGACCAAGATTTCAACTTGTTCCTGCATTATAAATGAGTAAAAAAAATCAGATAATAATTGCAGAAAACAAATGTTGGTATGAAAGATGTGACCTATCTATATCCAAGAAAAATATTTCAACGGGTTACAAAGGTGAGGCAGATAAGGGTCAGGAGAACAGAGGGGAATAGGAAGTACCTTTATCTCTGACATAAAATAGTCATTAACAGATTCACTTGCCCCATAGGACTCCAGTGATTTGTGCAAAAGAAACTCTTTGTAAGGATCATTTATGTATGCACGAAATATCCACTGTTTGATGAAATTACAGTAGGGTTCACATGCATGGACAAAGAGAAGCTTGAGAAGTGGCTGATGAACTTGATCAGCATCCTTTTGCAATGACAAAGAGAAACCTTTTATCAGCCTAGACAAAATTAATTATATTATTTAAACTTAGATTAGTTTTACAAACATCCAACGGAATACCTTATTAAGTAAACTAGCAAATACAGTGAAATTATTTTCTTAATATGCCATCCATGAAACTTAATCTGGCAATTCAAGTGGAAAATTAGCCAATAAAACAATTTATAGTTGATTATAGAGCTGGTAGATTGCAAGCACATGACAGAGAAAACCAATATACTTGGTGACTCTTGATCCTTGAAACAGACAAAGTCCCTCTGCTATAAAAATCATAATATATTGAAATCAATGTTGATTAATTAGTAACAGATAAGATAAACAAGAACATATTCAGAAATTGCAAAATGGCTGGCAGAAAGAATTTGAGGCAGTTTTAATAGACTTACACGAAGTTGAACATACAAATATGAGAGTAAATCCACTCCTCTTGGGAAATTATTATACTCTAAGTTGGTTTCACTTGTCAAAGCCTCTCTAGATAATGCAAGATTAGCAAACCTAGGAAAGCAGATGTTTCCAAGGGTTTCAATTTGTGTTCTCAATTCATTGGTGTGTAGAAAAACCTCTAAGACAGTAATTCCAGAGTGAGAAATTTTTGAGAGACCACAGGAAGAATCAGGAAGAATAGAAGATTTCTGTTGAACCGTTCCTGAGCGCCTCAGTCTAACTGATGCCTGCAAAGTATTCAAGGAACTAAAGTATCCTTGAAGAAGTTTTTTGACAGCTACAGCAAATGCCTGGTTAACCAAACTATAAGGAGGGTATGCCCATATTCCTCCAGAAGTATTAACTTCCTCATTCGCTGACGATTTGGGATCTGGAAATTTGATATCTTCTTGGCTGTTACTCCTGCGTCCTTTTTGCAAATCTGCTTTTATATCTCGGTTTGGACACATAAAGAAGTCAACAAACTTCTGGAGCAAGTATACAACTAAACCAGCTTTGCTAGCACATTTAAGGATCTTCCCCAAAGCATTAGTGCTCAATGATCGACACCAAAAAGTAGGAACTCTGTGAGAAGTTCTGTCAGCTGGATAGGATGAAAATATCTCTGATATCTTATCAATTTCCATTATTGATGTCTTTACACCTATCAATGCATTCAAAACTAAGTGAACCAACTTAGCCTCCTGCACAAAGAGTACAGTGGATAAAATAAATAAATGTTTTAAGAAAGGTGTACACTGAAATAAAGCAATATGGCACAGTATGACCATTGAGGACAGAATAAATTTTGAAATGCAAATTGAAATTTTAATTTCAAAGGAGAACAAACGAAAAATACTTCATAGAGGCTTCTTTCAACTTGAGAGTGATATATAAACTAAACTATAAAATCAAAAACATGAATATACATGGCAGGTCTGAATTTAAACTTTAAAATACAGTCTTTTCTTTTCATTCACAAAACACATTGAAGCTTCCACATGACTATGCTTAATAATAGTTTTAGCTGCCCAAGTTAAGCATTTAAGATTCATCCACACAACTATATGCACATGTCATAGTCACAGATCAAGTTAACTGGATTAGCCTATCCTATCAATCAGACCTATCTATACATTTACATTCTGAACCGTTATATACCTCTTCCAGATAGAGATTCATAATCAAACATCCTCAGTGACTTATTTATCGTTTAGAACATCTAAAAAAACTGCACAGTAAAAAAAAATTATTCGAGAAAACGAACTTGCTATGCCATCAACCCATTGAATACCCGAAATATTACAGCATATGAGAGAAATAGCAGGACAAAATTAGAGCAAAAGCTGGAGGTACCTTCGGCTAAGGATTGATAGAGAATGAACGAGTTGAAAAAAATTACGTGAAGGAATCATAATCAGCAAGTATGGGCTTACGGAAATCGACGAAGATCCATTTGTCGGGTCACAAAATTCACCGCAGGCATCAGAGCATCGAACCTCGCCGCTCTCGGACGGGATCGATTCCCATGTCTTGGGAGGGGTCCATGGGTCGTCGACCTTTAGGCTCTGAAGCAGTGTGGAGACGTTGGGATCAATCTCCATTCGACAAACGAGGAGAGGCGATACCAGACTTGCCTGGCTAGGTTAAGGGTTTATAACCACTCTTCTTCGCAAAAAGCAAGTGCCTTTTCCTGTCTCCACCGCTGCTCGGACCCCTTGATTCTTCATATCTGAGACCACATATCGACCCCGACGTTCCTTTCTTTCTTCGCTCCGAAAGATCGCCGGAGCCAAGTAAAACTGCAAAATATCTCAAGGAGAGGCAGCGGGATGCAAATCTGCGCCGAATAGGTTATAGGAAGCTCTTTCCGCAGGTTCCAACCCCTCCCGGGCGGAGATGCGGTTTCAGACCGCCAGCAGGGAAGTAGCAATTAAAGTGGAGGCACTTCTCACCGCTCTCGGCTCCGGAAATGAGCAACTCCGAGATCTGTCACCAGCGCCTCCCAACTCAGTGGCGACGGCGAACGGCGGTGATGGAGAAGATTGCGAACAGTACCACAAGTGATTTGGTGATTTGTCGAGGAGGGGTTTGCATAAATACCAATTTAAAATATTAATTGAATATTTGAATTTCATTTTTTTCACTATATAAAAGAAAAACTTTTATTATGTTGTGGATCCAATTCAAAAAGGAAAAAAAAAAATGGAATCGTCCTATTCACAGTCTTCCTCAGTTGCACAGCCTTCTCTATCCAAAAATATGTATATATATATATACCACTGTATCATAAATTTATGTCGCCATGGGAATATACGGTGGTTAACATACGACCGTTCTTATAAAAATAATATGAATAGAATTCAGAATAAATCTAATTTTTTTTTTGATTTAGATGATCTTATGTGTCTTGACTACCACATTAAATTTCATAAAGTCTTCATGATTTACCTTTCTCATAATGGTCATCAGACAGGTCAATAGGAGGTGATAGGTTGACGATTTCAATTTTTTATAAAAAAACTTATAAATTCAGTCCCCACGAGAATGACATGGTGACTAAGGCACGACGATGCTTATAGATATGGCGTTGGTCGATTTCGAAGGAGGTCTAAAGTCCTTTTCTGAATTCAAATGACTCTCACGTGTTTTGATCATCACGTCAAGACCTATAAAACTCTCCGTGATTTATCTTTCTTACAATAATCGTGGGACAAGTTGATGGGAGCCGTTAGATTGACGGTTCCAATCTTTTACAGAAAAAACTTATAAATTCAATCTCTATAGAAATGGTATGTTCATAAATACAATACAGAATTTGCACAATGAGCCAGATTTAATCTCTGCGTCACTGAACTATTTAATATTTATCACCTCCCCTATCGTATTTGTCATCGTATTAAAGTCATTGATCATCCATGATTTACTCTTTCTCATATTTATAAAATCGGAATGAGAAAATTGTTAGGTTGACGATTCTAATCTTTTACCCAAAGAGTTATAAATGAGGCATAATAGATTGTACAAATTTTGATGACATAAATGGAACTTCACAAAAATACACTTTTACATCTTATTATTATTCTTATTTAATTTTACAAAGAACATCTAATTTAAGCATTAGAATCTCATCGAAATCACGCCGAATAAAAACAATTCATCGACAATCGTATATAATGTAGTAGATTTTTTTCTACCCAATTTTATATTCGAGTTGTCCAAAGTTGTGTTGCGTTATATTATTTTAAAATACTATCTTTATTGATTATTTTTTAAATTAAAATAAAATATTATAAAATTTTAAGTAAAATAAGAAATCAAAAAATACAATTAATTTTTTTAATGCAATTGAATTTGAGACTATTGAAAAATACTTGTTTAATGCATTAAATTATCAGTTAATGAAACAAAGTTTTAAAAAAAAAACATATACGCATGCTTACTCAATAAACCATTCTATGTTTTTTTATTAAAATTCTTCAAACATCTTAACTAAAGCCCGGAGGCAGCACGGTATACGAAGCTTCCGCCATATAAGTTCAGAGAAGGATCCATTATATGTAGTCTTATTTTACTTTGCAAGAAATTATTTTCAATATTCGAACCTATGACATCTAGATCACAAGATAACAATCCTACCGTTGCATCAAAATTCCCTTTCAGACATCTTAACTAAAGTCTGCCAACAAAAAAATGCATTACTTTGAGTCAATAACAAAGAGAATAGTTTTTAATTCACAAATCAATCGGTAAGTAAATTTTATCTCGCAAACAGTTTGATACAAAGAGAGAGACTTTGGTTGAACAAAGAAGTCAATACTACAACAAAAATAGATATTGATAATGTGCAATTAATCTATTCGCAACACGCATCGTACGTTGTACAATTCTAAACTGTTGAAAGTCATAAGACATCGATAGCACATACTACGTGCTGCCATTAAGAACATTCACAACGCATAGTTATTAAATGTATTCATAGCTTGCAGTCGTACGCTACAGTTAAGTTCATTTGCAGCTTGCAATCGTACTTTGTGATTAAGTACATTCACAGCTTGTAGCCGCGCATTGAGGTTAAGTGTATTCACAATGTGCAACTACGCATTGTGAATAGATTAAGCATATTCTCGAAATACAATATATATACCACATAATTATAATACAAAATAATTATAAAATCAAAACTCAAATAATTTTAATGTAACACACAATTATAAAATCAAAACTAAAACAATTATAATACGATAGATGATCATCAACATCACACTTAAGCAAAATAATAATTCACTTAGTTAGAGAAAGCAATCCAAACTAATAACAGAAATTAATTCAGTAATATGATTTCTTTCCTACAAAAAGTATATGATAAAATCAATAAAATCTATATTAGTCACACAAAACTATAAACTTAGATAACCAAGCAACTATGCTTCTTATTGCATATTTGAAAAGAAATATTTCATCATTTGGTCTAATTAAGTCCACCTCCACAAAAAGCTTTATTTATCCAAACTTTCCAACAAAATCTACCAAGAGGAATGTGATGCACTTTTGCTTTTAGATTTATTAATGCAATTCGACCTTCTGTAATAACTCCATCAACATACCAATGAAGCAGCTTACGTTTAGTATTATCATTGATATCTCCATGACTCATATTTTTCAATTTTAATTGTAGAGCACTAAAAAATTATTAAAGCTACCAGCATATTTTTATAACAAAACATATGCTTATTAGTAATAAGAGAAAGTAAAATATAAATTTTAACTTTTACATGACTATGTTAACATTGATTTTATTGCATTAAAATGGAATATATATTGGCACAACATTATTCAATGAAAACTTGATATTAGTTACTAGAGTTGCACCATTAGAAATTCATTGTGTCAAGATAATTACGTGAGTTGCAATATTGCCACTTTTTCTTACACCATTTACATTGTTATCACCATCAATAGAATTCTCAATATTGCTATCGATGCCGCCACTATCAATCTAATTTTATAAACAAATTAATTACTATTATCATAAAAATATTTAGGATATATATGCAGTTTAATCGTTCAATAGACTAATATAAAAGAACATAGTATTAAGAAAGATTTTTATATGTCGCTATAAAAGATAACATTCACTAAATCAATTGATAGATTTTTTTATTACATTCATCACTATGAATAGTCATAAGAAAGTTATTTAGAGTTATTCTATTAAATAACATATTTAAAAATTTAGGATGTTCAGAGAGAGAACAAAACATCATTGTAGCCTTATATTTAAGATAAAATGTATATTGTTTAATTACTAACATGTTCTTTTTCATTTTGTAGACTTATATTTTGAAAAAAATATCAATCTCATTTCTTGTATTCTTTGTTGAAGATTATGTATTATATTTTTAAGATGTTTAACGGTCCCATTTTTTTTCCACATAAGCTCCAATTTTTTATGGTGTAACTCCAAAGTTCATTTTGTGCACTCTACCTTGAGATTCCTTGCAAATACATAGCTAATTGCATCATTGGCAATGTTAGTTGTGGTTAGAGATCTGAGTGGATATTCTTCTATTTCTTTCTGTAAATAACAAGAAATAACTTTCGTAAAATAAAAAAATTTAGATTGCTAGTGTTGACATAGGTACAAAAACTTTTAGATATAATAACAAGAGATAGTGTTATTACTATTTTCTCTCTGACAACTTGACTAATAGGTTGCTCATTTTCTTCACGTGACTTCCAATCCAAACTTGTAATATTATAATTGGTGTATCTATCGGACTTACTTTTTTCCTTAAGTATAAGACATAAATATATATAAAAAAAAATATTAGGGACAAATAATAATATTAATAAGTGTATATGTAGATATTTTCATAATGTTTTATAAATAATAATATTTACTATCATATTAGGCAAACAGGCATAATCTTTCCGTCTTATCATGTGAATGTGGTCTTGATTTACCTTTATTGTCCTAAATTTTACACTCTTTTTCTAAGAATAAAATTATATATTTGAATCCATAAAATATATCCAACAAACTAAATGATCCTAAATACATATGTAATTGACCATCTATTTAAATCCACAAAATATATCCAACATGGCAATCCTAAATACATCCAAAATATTTTGACAATCATAGTTAATTTCATAGTATTTGTAATATATCAAAATTCATTAAAAGTAAGACTTTTTAATTTATACTTGAAATTCAGGTGATAGTGTTCTCTTTATAAATAATTCTCATTGTTATTGATCCATAGATTCGGGCTTTAAAAGATTAAGATTTCGTGAAGCTACTTGACCAATATTAGCTTCTCGTACAAGTATTTGCAATTTGAACTTTCTATCACGCTATAATTTAGTTAACTTTTAAAATATTATTTTCTTTTCACACTCCACATTATAATTCATCTGTACATTAAAAGCACAAAATTATGTCTACTTTTTATTATAGAAGCGAACTTGATAAATTGAGTGACTCAAGACGTTACCTGAAGACAACTCCACATCCTATTCTTCACTTCTTCGTCTACATCATTCCACTCAACTAATGTATATGACAAATTCCTTTACCATGCAACCTAGAAAAGAAGCGTACTTTATAGAATTAACTCCAATTGGTTGTTCGAACTCATTACGCTCCAACTCTTTGGGCTTCAATTGACCACTTGATAATTTCAACTTTGATGGACTCCCATCCCCTTTTCTTATCAATTTTGTCATCATCAATTGGTTGTTTATCATGCAAATTTTTTGATGAAGTAGGTGAAGTGTTAGAGTCCACTCTTGATAGTCTCTTAGCTATATTATCCTACAAAACAACATAAAGAGATTGAAATATATAAGGATACTTTACTAAAGTAAATCAAGATTTAAAAAAAAAATACAATATCATCTGAATTCCATCTACAGATGATTTGCTCTATTTTCCCCATTTCTTGGTCTTTTGAATGTTATATGATGACCTGCTCATAAACAATATGACATGAAACATCGTTAAAAATAAACAAGTAGACAAAAATATAAGAACAATAAAATATATAATGGAACTTGGGAAGAATATTTGTTATTGAATTAAGAGAACTATAAAATCTACACCTGAAAGTGAAGTCATGGATCAGTCACATCAATTCCATCAGTCATTCCTTGCATATGGTTCTTTTTTAGTAATGATAATATCAAGGCTAGACACATCAACAGGTGTTGATGACGTATATGCTTCTTCTTTAATCAAGTTCATGTCATGAGTACTTCGAGGTGGCACTTTTAGCAGCACATACCAATTTTATTCATCAGTGTTCCTAAAATAGAATACTTGCTTTGCTTGTGATACTAAAATGAAAGGGTCACTTTCAAAAAATTTAATACTAGTTCCAATATTTGCCCAATCACATTTAAAAACAGTCACTTTAAAAGAATAGTAGTCTGATACATATCTCATATAATCCCGTAATATGATAGTCTTCCTTTTGTATGTAGATAATCATTAGCATTAGTTTGATAAATAGTATCGACTTCAATTGAAATACCACTATCTTGTGTCGACCTTCCAACATCTGCACTTCTGTAAAAAGGTTGGAACCGCCAACCTAGCATCCCCCACCGACCTGTCTCAAAAATATAGACCTTCCAACATCAATTGTATGGACCAATGCCCATTTATAATATAATCGGTATAAGATATAATATGCTTTCTTGGACCATGTGCTAGCCATTGAATTCGGCTTGAGGAGTTGTCAAGGTCATGTTTTGATAACCATTTCGCAAATATTTTCATATGTTACTTTTGTAATAATATTCCATTATATATAAAATGACAATTTGCTTATTTAAGCTCATCAATGTACATCCTATTTAAAATCATCACTGAAGGGTGATTATTAGCATATACAAATTATGTAATAGACCATGAATATCTAATAGGGTTTACAATTAACTATACTCACTATAAGGTTCAACTTATTCAGTATTGAATAACACATATCGATGTGCGACTTGCAACAAATAGCTTTCTATAATTCTTTCTTTTCTTATAGAAATTGGGCGACCTTCTACTAATTCATTCTCCGAATCCTCATTCCGATTAGAACGAACATCAATACTAGCAGCTTTTTTAAAATATGCACTACAAAATCTCATTCTTTCTTCAGCGAGATAACACTCAGCTATGCAACCCTCAAACCTTGCTCTATTCTTCACATAACCTTTAAGTATTTTCATAAATCTAAATAAAAAAACAAAATTCACAATCAAGTGTTATTGATAACAAAATATAATTTATTGTGTAATATTTATTACCTTTCAAATGGATATATCCAATGGAAGTGGACTGGTCCACATAAGCGAGTCTCTATTGCTAAATGAATTGTCAAATGAACCGAAATGGTAAAGAAAGTGGGTGGAAAATACCTTTCTATCATGCATATAATTTCAGCAATATTCTCCTTAAGTTATTCTAAACGATTCCTGTCTAATACTCTTTGACATAATTCATTGTAAAATACACATAACAGAAATAGAGCATTGAGTGGACATTTCGGTAAAAGACTTCTTAATGCAATTGATAGCAATTGTTGCATTAGAACATGACAATCATGAGATTTTAGCCCAATAAATTTACGCTCCCCTAACAAAACACAATTATCAATATTTGAGTCATAACCATCTTGTAACTTTATTTTCTTCAACCTAGAGCAAAATATATTCATTTCTTTTTTAGATAATGTATAAGGTGCAATAGGCAAGTGATACATATTTTCTTTTTTTTTTTAGGATGTAATTCTTCTCTAATTTTTAAGTTCGTCAAATCTATTAACACCATCTTTGATTTTTTTTCCTTCACATTTAACAATGTGCCTATGATATCCTCATAGATATTTTTTTCAATATGCATCACATCTAAATTATGACGTAACAAGAGCCCCTACAAGTAACTATCAACACATTTCATAGTATTAGTTTAGTAATATAACAAATTCTCAGGGCTCACAATCAAGGACAGCTGCAGAATTGCGCACTGCACGCTTGCATAACTAGCAACGTGTGCATGCACGGCTCAAGGAGTCATGCGCTGCTTTTCCTATATATGGTGTGTTGCGTCCAAAGAAAAGAGAGAAGAGAGCAGACGGGTTGACGCCAAAAGGCTGTTCGAGTGGTTTGTCGGAGTGAACAGGAACACCAAGGCGCTGTCGGGATTTGTCTCGTGAAGAAGCAGGACTCTTCCGGCGTGATCAGTCCTCAAACATAAGTCATCTTCTTCCTTTGCTGGACGCGAGAAGATTCTGACGAAACTCGTAAGTTTTTCCAGTTTATTTCCAGTTTTGTTCTTTCTTTTATTTTGCTTAGATAATCTCGAATTAGATGTTAAAACTACCAACATTGGTATCAGAGCCCTTGTTGGAAAACATCTAATAGAGATTAGAATTTTTTTCTGAAAAAAATAAGTTGTTCATCGCGAAAATCGCGTGAGGAAGAAGATGAACAGTGCAGAAATCATTGTTTCTGCGACGAGTGGAAAACCACTATGGATTAACCACCTTGTCATTCTAGAGTGATTTGTCGAGTGGAAAACCACTCTGGCCATTCCAGAGTGGTTTGTCGAGTGGAGAACCACTCTGGGCTAACTGCCCTGGCCGAAACTACCTTGGAAGGGTGATTTCAATGATGGGCAGGGCAGTTTGATCCCTGCCAGGACAGTTTGAGCCCCGACATGGCAGTTTGATCCCTGTCAGGGCGGTTTGAGCCACTGCGGCAGATTCGGCCTAGGCGAGGTGGTTTTCTTGTAGGCGGCGGTGGTATATATCGCTTAAGCGGTTTACCGCCAGAGGCGGCCTATGTGAAAACCAAATTTGTTACAGTGCAACTTAAGTCTAGATAAGAAAAACAAAACGAAAGTTTACTTCACCTTTATATTAAATGAGACTAGTTAGAATCACTACAAGAAAAACTAGAATTTGAGACTCAATTAAAGACCAAATAAAAATCGATCTCTAATTATAGACCGATTTTAAAAAATCGGTTTCTAATTAGAGACCGACTTCTAAATCGGTCTCTAATTTAGAGACCGATTTTTAAATCGGTCTCTAATTTAGAGACCGACTAGAAATCGGTCTCTAATTAGAGACCGACTTCTAGATCGGTCTCTAATTTAGAGATCGATTTCTAGTCGGTCTCTAATTTAGAGACCGATTTAAAAATCGGTCTTTAAATTAGAGACCAATTTAGAAGTCGGTTTCTAATTAGATACCGACTTAAAAATCGGTTTTTAATCGGTCACAATTTTTTAAAAAATCGAATTGACGATTTTAAAAAAAAAAGAACGAGAAATAGGACGACACGCCCATGCCAATGGAGGGCATGGGCGTGTCGGGCATAGACGTGGGTGTGTTAGCCGACATGCCCGGGGTGTGTTGAGGAACATGAGTGTGTCGGCTAACACACCCGGGGTGTGTTGAGTAACATGAGTGTGTCGGGCATAATACACCCGGGGTGTGTTGAGGAACATGGGTGTGTCGGGTATGAGACGTGGGCGTGTCGGCTAACACACCCGGGGTGTGTTGAGGAACATGGGCGTATCGGCTAACACACCCAGGGTGTGTTGAGGTCTGAAAGTTCTGGTCGTTTTGATATGCCTCGATAATTTCTGATACTTCACCCTGTTAACATGAAAAATACCCCAAAATAATTTCTTTGTCCAAAATATATCCAAAATACCTCGATAGAGTTTTTATAAGTTCAATTTTGCAATTTTTTTATTTTAATTATTTACATCATTCTTTAAATTTTTATTTATTTAACTAAGACGGCGATTAACCGGACCGGACCCGGACCCGGATCGGACCTGACTGACCGGACCGGACGGACTGGACCCGGATCCCAAACGGTTCCATGACTTCGAATTTGAATTTAGATCAATTTCTGATTCGAATTTTTTATAATTTTTAATTCAACAATTAAAAAATAAAAATTAAAATATTTAGAGACCGAATTATTGGTTCGGTCTCTAATTCAGAGACCGAACCATAATTCGGTCTCTAAATTAATTTTTTTAATCTATTTTTTTCGCCGACTTTTTTCCCCGCTCGCTTCCTTTCCCTCTATGTCCGCCTCCCCTCCCCGATCCTGCCTCCCCATTCTTTTTTTCGATTTTTTTCTTGATCCCACCTCGCCTCCCCTCTCGGTTGTGGAGCTCGCTGCTGCGCTCTCAGTGCGAGCTCTTACTCGCGGAGGCCACGCGAGCCCCCGGTTGCGCAAGGGTGCGGTCGTGGCCGCCCTCACGCGGCCGCGCGAGCCCCCTGTCGCACGAGGGCACGATTGTCGCAGCCCCGGTCACGCGAGGGCGTCCTGCACAAGCCCCCTATCGTGCGAGGGCATAGCCGAGCGAGCCCTCGGTCGTGCGAGGCAGCTGCCACGCCCGCAACCTCGGTGGCGCTACGTAGTGGTCATGGCCACTCACGCGACCTCGATCACACTGGTCGGACCTCGGTCTTTCATTCGTTCGCTGTTGTCTGGCCTCTCATCAAGCCGATCCTTCCTCGCCCAATCAGTTGTGCTAAGCCGGCCTCAGTAAGGTAATCTTCCTCTTCGATATCTAGGTTTTTCCTTGTTCCCTTCAGCCAATATTTGCATGTCTGGGGTTGTTTCTTACTCTTTTAAGAGATTGATTTTTCAGGAGCCGAATCAAGGATTTTAACTTGATTTTCACCTTTGAATCTACTCGTTCTTGCCATTCTGATGAAAACTTAAGCTGTATTTGGTGTGTTCTTCCTATTTTGTTTCTTCCTGTTCTACTAAGAAAGATCAAATTTCTAGCTGGAAAATTTATGTGCTGCTGTAGGTCCTGTTTGAAGAACACAAGCACCTCATTAGATGTTGTAAACCTAAACCGTTGGTTTCTAACTTGATCCTTTGTGAGATCTGGTAGTTGTGCCAGAACAGTGGATTTCATAAGACTTCAAAAATGATCTCCGTTGCTATCTTGAGCTCCTTCCGAAGACAGTGAGGCAGAAGCAAGAAATCATACAACCAATACTGACAAATGGATCATCTAACTTGTTCACTATGTAAGCGCATCTTACTCCAGCTCTGCTGCATGACTTGTTTATTTGGTTCTTATTTGTTCCTGTGTCATCTTAACTTGAACCTTGATGAGATCTTGTAGTTGCGCTGAAACATTTATTCTTCATAAAACCAAGGATGGCAAATGGATCGTGAATTAGCTATCAGAGTAAAGTTATTCGGTCAAGCTGCATGGTTGACACATCATATATATGAGCGAGTTACTTTGCAAGTTTTCGTTGTTTAGCTCTACGCACTCCTCTACGCACTCTTAACTGAATGATGATTGATGGTTAATCTTATTTATTTGGAAGGTTAATGCATCTTCGACATTTGATCTTTCACTCTAGAAAATGGCCATTTTAGTATTTTTTAGATTCACAAGGACTAATATGGTTTTTAGTCTATTGCTTTCTATTATTTGAATGATTTGCCAACTAGGTGTAACGTTGGCATGTTGGTAGCTAAATTAGTGCAAAAGTCTCGCTTAGATACAGGAATTTGAGAATAATCAGTCATGACGATTTGGAAATTGTGAAAAAAAAAAACAAACTCTTATTTTCCAATTTCTTGTTGGAAAATAAAATAATTCCTGAAGATTCAGGTCATAATTTATTTGTTTGAATTTAAGTGCGAAAATCAAACCTGGAATTTCATTTGCTTATGTTTTGCATAAAAGAATATGGACATTGGAAATTGGGATTATTTTAAGAGTTCTTTAGCCTCATAATAATCTACACAAATCATCTTCCATCACTTTTAGAAATATATATAGTGTTTGAGAAGTTTGCTTTGTGACATTCGTTTTATTTTTATGAATTTTATGATTTGTTTTTGCTTTCTACTTTGTTACCAACTTTTAGTGTTCAAAGATCATCCATGCTCATCATTCGTATTATATTGCTGCAACGTAATAGCTAATCTTCCTCTACCATTTCCAAGTCCTAACATTATTCCTGCTTCATTTTGCAGAACTCAATGGAGGACGAAAGTAATGTAAGCTTCCAACCTCAAATGTTTCAGTCCAATATTCATTGAAAAGAGTTTCTCATCGAGTTTTCTCTTGTTTGAATATAATTGCTACAGTTTTTTATGAAGTTACTTGTTTTAAATATATTATATTATATTCAAGCTAAGAAAGAAGAGGAAGAATTCAATACGGGGCCCCTCTCTGTTCTAATGATGAGTGTCAAGAATAATACTCAGGTATATTGAAGCTTACACACAATATAGTATTGACACATGCAAAGTTGCTAAAGTATGTGCATAGATATAGTTAGTTTTTTTTTGTTTGTTTTTTAACTCCATCATGCTTCTACATCATTTACAGTTATCAATCTTTGGTAGAGAGAATATAATTTCATTAGTTTTAGCCTCACACATTAACTCTGGGAGACGAGCTTCTTTCCGTGGTTTACAGAGGTCGATCAGATGAATGATTAGTTTCCTATTAGTTCTACTTGTCTATCATTTTAGTAATGGAACACTTCACTAGGTGGCAATACTCGGTTCATTTGACATAGCTCTCTTTTTTTAGCATGCATTTGAATTTCTAACAAATATTTTCTGCAACAGGTACTTATTAATTGTAGGAACAATAAGAAACTATTTGGTCGAGTGAGAGCATTTGATCGCCAACTACCTTTTCATCACCGTCATGCTCAATATGAAGAAGTGTCATGCAGCGCACCCCAACAAAAGCTGCCAAGGCCTCGGCGACGACGTCTTGGCCACGTCCATGAACAACGTCGCCTTCGTGAGGTTGAACTTCATAAGGTCATGAAGCAATGGAGTGGATAAGATGTTTTTGAGGTCGAAGGAGTTTTACAATTAATAATGTAGTTGTAATTATTCATTCTATTTATTTTGTCATTGTGTACATTTGAAAATTAATAAAATTAATTTATTTTGATATTTATACTGTATTTATGGTTGATTGGATGTTAGAACTAAATATTGTAGTTGATATTAATTAGATTTATAATATACAGGTTAATCACATATGAATTAAATTTATATTAATTTTGATTTATAAGATTAGAGACCGAATTTATTTTGGTCTCTAAATTCGATTCATTCTCAACATTTAGAGACCGAATTGAAAAAATCGGTCTCTAAATTTGAGACCGATTTTCCTATCGGTCTCTAAGTTAGAGATCGATTTTTTCGATCGGTCTCTAAGTTAGAGACTGATTTTTCCATTCGGTCTCTAAAATTAAAGACCGATTGAAAAATCGGTCTCTAATTTTAGAGACCGATCGAAAAATCGGTCTCTAAGATTAGGGACCATGAATTTAGGGACTGAAAGTTTCAGTTTTTAAAATGGTCTCTAATACATTTAGAGATCGATTTTCGGTCTCTGAAATAGGATATTCTTGTAGTGAATGTATGTGTTGTATATTTAAATAAAAAATAAATAAATGGATAGAAGGAACTTTTATATGTATGCAAGTTTTAGTTTCACATTAGAAGAAGTTTGAGACAAACTGATTACTTTATATTGAATCATATTATTTGAAATTATAAATATATATACGTCTAAGGCTTTCTCTCATGCATCTCATGCAACTGCTCATAGGTGGAGTGCAAATTCAAAGTTCGAATTATTCTGAATCCAAGTAATTTTGTGTACAAATACAATCTATATATATCCATCGAGAATGTCGAATTGATCGGGACAAAATTTGTCCAATCAAATTAACCTTAATTTTGTTACTAAATACATAAGTAACGAATGTCTAAATGTTCAAACCTGAAGTAGTCGAACGTTAATGATGAATTTATAATTATTTGAATGAAATGATCAACCATTGATAATTGATAACCAACATTACAACTCGGACAGGTGAAAGCATTATTGAATGATCATTACTCAATAATGCAACAGAGCTCCTATATAAGAAAGTGATTTCGGAGAGAATATAGAGCAGACGACAAAACTAGCTCTCTATCCGACTTATCTCCCTCCACATTTATTTCCTTTCTGCCAAGCGATCTGTTCGATAAGTTTCCTACGATAGCATTCAAATATACGCTCAATTCATCGTAATCAATCTGTACTTGATTGTGTATGAAATCTTACCGTTGTATCTTGAAAAATAAATGTTCGTTGTTATCTCGAAATATTTCCATAGGGGACAAATTTATTTTTAAAAAATTGTGGCAAACATAAAGCCACGTGACTTAGTCTCTTAGTTTGGCTAGTTTAGCACTAGCTAGGCAGCTCGACAAGCTCTGCACTCAACATCTCAGCTCGTCGAGCTTTGCACTCTGTCTCTCAACTCGACAGTTCAGTTGGCTCGGCGCGATATGCTTTGCCACTCAACCTCTCAGCTTGACACTTAGTTACTCAGTCAATTTGACATTCCGTAGCTCAGTCTCTCAACCGGTTCGAGTACTCAGCCAACACGAGTACATCTCACTCAGCCATTCAACTTAAGAAAAGTGTCATTTTGATAGATAAATTTAAATTTTATTTTCAATAAATATTTAAATTTAGCCGACAAATAATTTTATCGAATCTAACAATACATGCCGCGGAGAATGAGAAGATGTTGCAGGGTGTTGGATTGTTTCTTAAGCACAAGGAAGGCAAAGAAACTCAGTTGATGTCTTCAGTTCAAAGCACTGCTCTTGAATTGAATGTATGCTATTAATTCTGAACTGAACGATAAAAACATTGTTTCTTTTCAGCTTGTTTACTTGCACTGCACAATACGTAGTCGACGGCTCAAGTAAACAAAGCAAAACAAGATGTACAAGGACATGTTTATTAATAACTATGAGTCCTCCTGCAGACTAACGCCACAACAAATTCAACGTTCATTTTCACAGAGGATCGGAGATCACTGAACATGCATGCCATCTCTCCATTTATCTATTTATTCACCGACAGAATCGAACACAATTTTTTTTTTTTAAAAAGGTAAAATAAATATTAAATATTAAATATTAATCCACGTAAATCCAACACAGTGAAAAATAGAATAAAAAAAGATCTTCAGGCGCTGCATTAACTCACGGCTTTCACGCCACTGCCGTCTTTTTGGCCCGACAGTCCCGACAGTAACAGCCCTTACTTGGCCTCTCAAATTACATATCTGCCACCGTCGCATCTTCCCAGGCACGTGCTGACCGATATTCATGACCGTTGCGTGCAGTGGTACAACCGAGATTAACTGAAAGTAGAGGGGGCTTTTCTTGATTCCGATCCGGGTGGCTTTTCGATTCGATTTGGATCCCGTCCAGGCCTGACACAGCTTTGTCGCTTGCACCGCACTCCGAGATGTCTCCACGTGGCCCTGACGGTGTTTTGCGTGACGTGGCGAGATCTCGTTCCCTTTTTAAGCTCCGCTGCTTTCGATCCTTTTCATCCACTACACTGATCTTTACTCTTTTAAACGGTCGGATTGTTTTAAAATTCTCATCTTTCGTGTTGTTCCTTACTCTGCGCTCTGTTTCTTTAATTGAAGGAGAAGGTGCGGATCGATCGCCGGAAAGCTGAGATCTTTGGAGGAGATAAGTGTATTGGAGGTGACGTGGGGGAGGATGACAGAGGGAGGCAGCCGGAGGCTGGTGGTGGAGGTGTGCAGCGCGAGGAACTTGATGCCTAAAGATGGGCAGGGGACGGCGAGCGCGTACGTGATGGTGGACTTCGACGGGCAGCGGCGGCGGACGAAGACGAGGGTTCGGGACCTCAATCCTCAGTGGGATGAGAAGCTGGAGTTCCTGGTGCACGATCCGGAGACGATGGCTGGCGAGGCGCTCGAGCTCAACGTCTACAACGACAAGAAGGGCGGAAAACGGAACACGTTTTTGGGGAAGGTGAAGGTCTCCGGTGCCAGCTTCGCGAAGGCTGGGTCGGAGACTCTGGTTTACTATCCGTTGGAGAAGCGGAGCGTTTTCTCGCAGGTGAAGGGAGAGATCGGCGTCCGGGTGAGCTATGTCGACGAGGATCCTCTTCTGGTCCCAGAGGCTAAGACGGAGGGTGCGCCGGTGGCAGAGGAGAAGAAAACTACCGAAGAAGAGAAGAAACCGGAGGAGGAGAAGAAGACAGAGGAGGCAAAGAAGCCCGAAGAGGCTAAACCAGAGGAGAATGCCTCTGCTTCCAAGGACGAGAAGAAGAAACAATCAGAGAAACCCAAGGAGGTGGCCAGTGAGGTCGCTAAAACCAAAGAGGAGACACCGAAGCCGCCGCCTTCACCAGGACCGACGCCGCCGCCCACCCCGGCGGTGACCAAGGAGCCGCATCCTTCCGGCTTCAGCGATCTAGAGATTCGCCCTTTCGCCGGCGAGCGCGCCTCCTCCAGCTCGTACGATCTCGTGGCCCGCGTTCCCTACCTCTTCGTCCGCGTCCTCAAAGTGAAGCACGACGGTGCAGCCGATAGGCCAGCCTACGCTCAGGTGGTCATCGGCAGCCACAGCGTGCGAACGCGGACCACTAAATCGAAAGACTGGGACCAGGTCTTCGCCTTCCATAAGGGGAGCCTCAACTCCATGGCCTTGGAGGTGTCCGTCTACGAGGAGAAGGCTAAAGAGGGGGACGACAAAGCCGCCGGCGGCGAGGACGTCAGCCTCGGCTCCGTGTCCTTCGACCTTAGCGAGATCCCGAAGCGATCGCCACCGGATTCTCCGTTAGCGCCGCAGTGGTACACCGTCGAGGGCGAGCATGACGTCGATGTCATGCTTGCCGTGTGGATCGGCACGCAGGTGGACGAGGCGTTCCAAGAGGCGTGGCAGTCAGACTCCGGCGGCCTCAACGTGCATACTCGCTCCAAGGCCTACCTTTCGCCTAAGCTCTGGTACCTCCGGATGACGGTGATCCAGACGCAGGACCTGCACCTCCCTCTGCCGGCGGATCCCAAGTCCCCTCGGCCCGGCGGCGCGGGCAGCACGGAACTCCTCGTCAAGGGGCAGCTCGGCGGGCAGATCTTCCGCACCGGGCGGGCGCCTCTCATCACCAGCTCCAGCTCCGCCAATCCTACCTGGAATGAGGACCTCGTCTTCGTCGCTGCCGAGCCCTTCGAGCCCTTCCTCACCGTCGTCCTCGAAGACTCGACCGGTGGCCAGGCGGTGGGCCACGCCAAGGTCCCTCTTTCTTCCATCCATCGCCGCCTGGACGACCGTGCTGAACCACCCACCCGGTGGCTCAACCTCGCCGGTGACGAGGAGGGTCAGCCCTACGCCGGCCGGTTGCAGGTAAAAATCTGCCTCGAGGGTGGGTACCACGTGCTGGATGAGGCGGCTCACGTGGCAAGCGATGTCCGCGCCGCCTCGAAGCAGCTGTCCAAACCCCCGATCGGCCTTCTGGAAGTAGGCGTCCTCGGAGCCACGAACCTCGTCCCTATGAAACCCTCAGGCGGCGCTGGCGGATCCACCGACGCCTACGTGGTGCTCAAGTACGGACCCAAATGGGCGCGGACGAGGACCATTATCGACCAGTTCAATCCGCGGTGGAACGAGCAGTACGCGTGGGACGTGTTCGATCCCTGCACCGTCCTCACCATCGGCGTCTTCGATAACGGCCGCTTCAAAACAGGGGAGAACAGGACAGCGCCGGCGAAAGATGCCCGCATCGGCAAGGTCCGTATCCGGCTCTCGACGCTCGACACGGACAGGGTTTACATCAACTCCTATGCCTTGACGGCGGTTCAGCCGGTCGGGGCGAAGAAGATGGGCGAGATCGAGCTGGCGATCCGGTTCAGCTGCCCGTCGTGGCTCAGCCTCCTGGGGACGTACGGCAGCCCGATGCTGCCGCGGATGCACTACGTCCGGCCGCTGGGACCGGCGCAGCAGGACGCGCTCCGGCACACCGCGATGCGCCACGTGGCTGCGCGCCTCGCCCGGTCGGAGCCGCCGCTGGGCCCCGAGGTGGTGCACAACATGCTCGACACCGACGCACATTCGTGGAGCGTGCGGCGAAGCCGCGCAAACTGGACCCGCGTGGTGGGGTGCCTGACCCGCGCCGCGGCGGCGGCGCGGTGGGCGCGGGGGGTTCGCACGTGGGCCCACCCGCCCACGACAATCCTCGTCCACATCCTCCTCGTCGCCGCGGTGCTCTGCCCCCAGGTCATCCTGCCCACCGCCGCGCTCTACTTGTTCCTCGTGCTGACGTGGCGGTACCGGGCGCGACCGCGGGGGCCGGCTGGGATGGACCCGCGGCTCTCGCAGGTGGACTCGGTGGGTTCGGACGAGCTCGACGAGGAGTTCGACGGGTTCCCGTCGTCGCGGCCGGCGGACGTGGTGAGGCTCAGGTACGACCGGCTGCGGGCGCTGGCGGGGCGAGCGCAGACCCTCCTGGGTGACGTGGCGGCGCAGGGGGAGCGGCTGGAGGCGCTGCTCGGCTGGCGTGACCCCCGCGCCACCGGAATCTTCGCCGGATTCTGCCTGCTGTCGTCCATGGTGCTCTACTCCGTACCCTTCAAGGCCCTAGTTCTGATGGCCGGATTCTACTACCTCCGGCACCCGCGGTTCAGGGGCGACATGCCATCGGCCGGCTTCAACTTCTTCCGACGGCTGCCGCCGATGTCGGATCGTATCTTGTAAAAGATCTACTGCTATTATCCTTAAATATTACTAGCTCTATGCTTCATCTAAATAAACGCATTGGGTTGTCGATTTAGTAGTGCGATTACATCAAAATAAATGTAGAACAATTTGTGTTCTCTATTCCTTTGAGTTGTAAATTAATTGTTTGAATTATTTGTATAATATTTACTAATTTGAAATTAAATAAAGGCATGAAGTATAAATTGTATCCTTGTATCCATAACCAAGCAACCCTCACGTGCCTTCTCCGGCGTCTTAATTGCTGCTCCACAGACCATTGATTCGAATATGAACGATCACAGTCCTTTCCTTCCACTTTGCTCAGATCACATGCCTGGGACAGTGTCCCTGCAAAAGTTTCCACCTTCAATATTTTTGCACAAAACCAAGGTTTGATTGTGGCACTCCGGCGTCTTAATTGCTGCTCCACAGACCATTGATTCGAATATGAACGATCACAGTCCTTTCCTTCCACTTTGCTCAGATCACATGCCTGGGACAGTGTCTCTGCAAAAGTTTCCACCTTCAATATTTTTGCACAAAACCAAGGTTTGATTGTGGCACTGCATGTCAATATCTAAACAAATGCTTGACGTATTGTGATCTGAAATCGCCTTTATGATCCCCTAAGTGAAAGGATGCACACCACACCACTTGTCTGGTACAATGTCACAGTTGCATACTGCTTTTTTAAAGTGCTCTATGTTAAGCATGTTCTCGTTGATTTTTTGCACCTGCATCAATTACTTTGCTTATTTAAATCTCAATCTCAGCCAAGCTGCAATAATTTGTTGTTTCTGTCGATCAACGCTCCTAACTGAGAAAATAAAAGTATTGGTGGTGCTGCATGTTATACTTACTCGCTTTCACTTGATTTCTGAATTCAAAAACTTATGTAAACTATATTGACTAGTACTTTTTCTTGAGGGGGAACTCACATGTGCAGAAGGTATCATCGTTGGATGAATTCAATCCTGTTCATCTTCTCTTTTTTTTTTTTTTTGTTGATAATTTCCTTTCCATCAATGAAATCCACAGAAGCTCAGTAATTATTTGGACCTTCTGCACGTTAGAAAAACTAACATACTTTTCTTGCTTTCTTTCCTGAAGAAGTTATCTAGATTTTGATTTCTTGGAAGGGCGATTATACTACACATTGGTGGCCCGTGCAAACCAATTAGGGAGATGGAGCGAGCAGACTTCGAAACAACCTCAAGGTAGCCGCGAACTCTTCGAGATTTTAGATATCTGGCTTCAAGGTTTCAAATGCTATCCAATTGTTTGATATAACTAACAGTTATCGTCAATAGAAGTGATATATATTTCTTACATCTAACCGTGTCGGAGCATTCTTTATTTCTGAACTTTAAAGAACTTATAATCCGATAACAAATATCCTGCTATTTGAAGATTACTGAATGGTGAATTGGAGCATTCTTTATTCTCTAATCTATATTTTGTTATCGAGAGTTAAATATCAGATCTTGTATTGCTACCTTATCTGAAAAAGTGGTCGATCTGAAGTTGCTATTTTAGGAGTAATTGTTCCTTAAATCTCCTTTCTTACAGTCATACATCAAAGTTTCAGATATTTCAGAAAGGGCAGGACTTTTATCTGCTACTTAATGCCCTTCCTACAATATCCGGATAATGCTTAGCAGTGAGATATCAATGTAATAGTTCCTTTGTGACCAGGGAATTCTTATATCATAACTGCACAAGTAAAACTGGTCAATCAAAGTTGCAATCTTTTGGATAAAGTTCCCTTTGGGATTGTGGAATTTCCTTGTCGACAGGAACAACTGCAAAAAAATAAGATATTCATCTGCTCGTTTGGTTTTTGATTCTCATGACAGTAAACTCATTAATGGTTCAGATATTTTGTTTCATCCATTCAGATATCAACAAACGGCAAAAAAGTTTGTCAAAATTGTTGAAAATTCTTCATTAATTATTCTCCGAGTTAGATAGCAGTTACAGATGCTTTATTACTCCACCAAATCTAGTCTATGGCCCATTGCCATCCTTCACTCTTCACCTTCTCCCTTGGAGTAAAGTCAGCAAAGAAAAAGGGATGAATGCCCTGCAGAAGTGGCAAACAATTCTCCAGTCAAAGTCAGTTCCCCAAATCCAATTCCACCTGATCTCCTGCCATTAATATCCTCTCGCCATGCATATTTATACTGGATCATCGCATCCTGCTCATTCACTGCAGCGCAATGGAGGTTGAGTCAGTGAAATGCGAGTGCTGTGGCCTGAGCGAGGACTGCACTGCAGGCTACATAAGCATGGTGAGGGCTGCCTTCGAGGGCAAGTGGCTGTGTGGGCTCTGCGCCGAGGCGGTGAGAGATGAGGATTCGAGCAGCAGGAGGAGTAGGAGGAAGAGCACTGACAATGGGGGCGGAGTGCAGGAAGCCATAAGGGAGCACATGTTCTTCTGCTCTAAATCTCACGTCAACCCTGCAGTCAGTGTGGCTGAGGGCATGAGGCAGATCCTGAGGAGGAGGTCTGCAGAGTTCTCGGTGGCAAATCGAGCAGTTGCAGGGCTTCCAAAGGCCAAACATGGAGGGATGGAAATGGCATGAATCTGAATGATCTGCTCCATCTTGTTGCTCTGTTGTGTTGTGTTATGTAGAACTCTTTCATTTACTGAAGCTGCCATCTTTTTAATGGATATGTGTATTTATCTATACTTAGATTATTGTGGCTAAATTGAAAATTTACCCAACACGAACAAGAAACTTTGAATATTGAAAACTCAAATATTAAGAAGACGACGACGACGACGACGAGGACAGTAGATCATATTTCCTCGCTCAATTTACATGCGTAAGGCTGGGCAAAAGCCACATACCCATAATATATACAGTCACTCGATTCAGCTGGATGTGGCCTTTTATAGTATTGTTCTTTGTTTTGCTATTTGACAAGTGTGCATGTGATGATTATTAATGATTTTACGCATGTCATGATTTGATATGTACTCGGATATGAGATGCAGTTGCCCTGGCGGGGGTTGGTTTTTTTTTTTTTTATATACAGACGTTATATCGATCTTTTTATAAATATATTGATTACTCATTCTAAGAGATAAAGATCTACTTGATTTATGATTATTCAGAGATTGATAGGGATTATTAAATTGACAAATTATAATCTTTTATACTATAGCCAATTGTCTATTATTACGGTGTAGCAGTAGATGTTTAATTCGATTTTTAGATATTCACGATTCTATCTCCAATCGTAATATATTTATAAGATTTTTTTTTAAATGAAATGACAAATTAAAAAAAAAGTTGTAACTTCCGAGTTATCTCCGATCGATTATCTATAGAATTCGAAGAAAAAATAAATAAATAACGAGACGCAGTTGTGTGGAGTGCTTTTGTCGGTGGTGAGAGGACATCAAGCGCGAAGATTTGTCAACGGTCAACAATTTGAAGCTTATGTGAATTGATACTGATTTAGGAGAAGACCTTTTCAGTGCAAAGAACAGAGTCGATTTGACTTTGGAGATAGAGAAGCCCTCGTCAGTACAAAGAACAGGGTCAATTTTTGACTCTGATCTAAAGTCGAAGTGATCAAAGCTCAGTAAACTCGATTCAAAGATCTGATGGTTGAACCGAACAGAGACCAACCAGACGACCAAGTGACAGCGTTGTCTGCGCACCTCTAATGGTTGTATAACGATGCAGTCGCTTTTGGTCCATATCGCCCAGTTCATAGGGGAAGATGAATCTTTAAAATTAATACGTGTCCAGTGGTCCTCTGATATTTAAACGAGACAAGTAAAAAATGAGAAAAAGATAGAAATACAAAAGACAACACAGTAGCAAAGCAAAAAATGTCTTTAGACGAGAGAGTTCCTTTCTTTTTATCTTGATCTTATTTTTGTATAGTTATTCTGAGATATTTTTTCCCTTACGATCATTCATATGATGCCTTTTGATAAATTATTAGGAGATAACTTATGTAAAGAATCTACACATGACATGTCATAAGTATCATTGTGACAGATTATTAGGAGCTGAATGTAACAATTATTCAGGAAGAATTTTTGTTATGATCTCTAATTCCCGAGGGACATCCAAGGTCGCTGCATTCCGAAAGTTCCGACACTCGACTCATTGAATCTCTAGATCAAAGCTTCATATTTCTCCAACCCTCTGGCTAGTCCCCACGGGATTACTCGGAATTCTTTGTGTTTTCTTAGTTCATTTTCGACCTTTCTTTTATTGGAGTCATTCACGTGGACTTTTTCTTTTTCATAGATCTGACCGATTAAACTATTCCGGTAGTATCACATATAAATGACCGAGACAGATAATGATGATATTTCACTAGTGCAGATATGTTTAGTGACTTTCATCAATCTGTCTTATGATTATTGTGAGAAAAAAATCACGAAAATTTTTATAAGTCTTGACATAATAGTCAAGACACATGTGTTAGTGCTTATAAGCTCCACAGATATCTTTTTTCTTATAAGCACATGATCTTTTCCATGTCTTACCAATGTTGGACTTTGATTGTATTCCTCATACTCCCAACAATCCCCCCCTCAAACGAAGGACCACATTGGGCCCCCCCTCAAGCCTATCCCTCCTCGAAGGATTTTCTCTGCTTGATGTCCGATCTTCAACCCACCAGGACTTCCTGCCAGTTGTTCGGTCCCCCCGACCCAACTAGACTTCCTTCCTAATGTCTGGTTCTCTTGATCCGGACGTGGGAGCTCAACTTCCTTCGTTCGAGGTTCATGGCTTGACATGGACCATGGCTCTGATACCAATTGTTAGTGCATATAAGATCCACATATCTCCACAATGGTATGATATTGTCCACTTTGGGCCCAAGCCCTCATGGTTTTATTTTTGGGCTTTACCCAAAAGGCCTCATACCAATATGGGACTTTGATTGTATTCCCCATACTCTCAACAACATGGAGATAATCCATAAAAAAATTTTAAGATCTCTTTTAAAATCGATCTATGTCATTTCTATAAATATCTCCTATTTTAATCACCATGTCACATCGAGGGATAAAAAATTGAATATAATAAGATCTAATATACTCTAATGTGTTATTTTTTTTATTCTATTATTTTTTTATTCTCAAAATTTGAGCGTCGAAGTCTCGTAAGAGTCACCCGTTTCTTTTTTAATCTTTCACTATCTATATCTACAGGAGAAAAGACTCATTCGCTGAAGCTCGGCGGAAGTTATTTCTTTCTGGACGAACAACAAATTGCTTACTCGAATGATAGACAACCTGACCAATCCATCTCAACCATTGTACACTCGCCTATTTGTCGATCCGTATCGTAGCCGACCTAAAACCAAGTCATCTGACCACCTTCGGTCAATCCGCTAAAAAAGATTGATCTTGGGGGGTCCCTGGAGCAAGCCATGGTTCGATCCCTGCCGGCTGCAGCTTGCGGAGGGAATTCCGCCGTTTTCCACTCGCTTGCGGGTTGCGGAGGCGGTTCCGTTCTGCCAGTTGGTGTGGTCGCGGACGATTGGTGTTAAACCTCATGCGTCTTCCCGATTTACCCTTGTGGCGGTGGAGACTCAAATAAAAAAAAAAAAAAAAAAAAAAAAAAAAGCTAAAAAAGATTGATCTATCTTTTAATAAATATAAAGAAATTTATCCGTAATAAATAAAAATTAATTTTTGAGAATTTTATCCTCCTGAATTATCGATCAATCTTTTTCTTTATACTTATCAATTGAGATTCTGATTTATCTCCTCCAAAACAATTATATTTTTTGTTAAAAAGGATTGACCTGATAAATCGACCTAACGAAGATGAACTCAGTAAGTCAGCTGAAATGAAAAATTCTAGAGACTGAGACTCACCTATTGTACCTCGCTCAGAGATTTAATTTATCCAGAACTCCAAAAAAAAAAAAATCAGTCCATCCATTAATTTCGAATCGGATCGTGAATCTTGTATTGTCTTTGTCATGCAGTTCTTCGTAGAACTTGTATTGATATAACATAACCTAGGTAGAAATATTAGTCAGAGATATTTCTTTTATCCAAGTTTTTTTAACTTGACAATGTCGTCGATAGGATTTTCCTGTGGACTTTGTTTCAAAACACGGCTGACAACTTAAAGTTATGCTTTGTTATAATTTCTGTTTATTTACGTCCTTTAGGGATAGAAGATCCATTTTGCTTTCTGCAACTTTTACTTTTCTTCTTGTGTTTGGAGAGGACTTATCTCCTAGATTATAAAGGAATATTTTTTGCTGTTCTTCTCTTCTCAACAATTCTTAGGGATTACTTCATCGCTCTAATGCAAAGAATTTTATTAATATTTGTTTTTGAAAAAGTTTATTGACGTGATCAGGGCCATATAGTAGGAGAAATATCTAAATCACACTTAAATCTAGTCTTGACATTGTTCATTTTTTGTTTATATGTGCATTACAACTACTCTGTCTATCTCACTTAACACATCTATTCTTGACTTTGGTCAGTCATTCCCAAATAACTCTCAATGTCGATCCCACAACTTACGAAAAGAGATTAGTTAAAAAGGTAAGCGAAAAGGAGAAAAATATTATCATCATCATCTTCATTGTTCGACTTTAACTATCCATCGCCTTCCCCTAAAGTCTTAAATCTTGTCATAGAATCTAAACCAGTAATCTGAAACTCCAAATACAGTTTCAAGTTTAGTTTTCATAACTGTGCAATCCAACTTAACTGAGGAAAAAACAGCAGCAGCAATAACACAGAGATGTTTTTATTTCGTTTGTCGAGAAAAAAAAATCATTTGTGCTGGTTTATTGCAAGAAAACTAAATGTCTTCCCAAGTATTTACAAATTACCACAGGAGTAGAAAATTTTGCTCTCTGAGAATCACCTCATCCTCTCTTAGCAAGTGACGAGATCTATCTAAATTCTAGTTCCTGTGGTGTTCTTTGAAGAAGGTTAGGATTTCCCTACAGGCTACCATTTCTGAACAAAGAACTCAAGCAGATAGCAGATGCCTCAAGTGATGCAAATGTTCTTCGTTCGAGATATTTAGCGAGAGACGAAGATTCGTTAGAAGCGACTCCTGCTCCCAACTGAGAGGACCCGATGCATGGAAGGCTTGCACCGTCGACCGGTATGCATGTAGCTCTAATTCATGGACATTGGCGGCTAATTCATCTTTGTACTCGGATTGAAACTCTTTCCGGTGTTTCAATGAACACGACGACATGGCATCATCTGTACTACTGAATTTGTTGCCCTTCAAGTGTCCATCCTGATGAGAGTGCACCAGGGCCTCCTTACCACTACTACAACTTGCAACAGAACATTCATCATCTTCTTCTTCACTGACCGTCAGAGGTATCGACAATAAGTTCATGGCATTTTTGCTCCTGTCTCCCATGGCATTGCTAGCGATTGTACCCCTGCCGAATACATGCTGAAAATGCCCAGAAATCATATCTTTCGAAAAAGAAAGGCCATCAACCTCTTTGGGAAGTACTCTTCTACTCCATTTCTTTTTCTTGTCAGTTATACCATCCAGATTAGCAGAAGAAAATCTGCAGTAGGAGCTGAGATTCCTCTTCAAATTTCTAATAGAACTGCAGCCGACTCGCTTGTGTTTTACTCTCAAACTATTTGCGTCTTGCTTTACAATGCCCCGATTTGTACCAAAATCTTGTTTCCTTGCAGAATTGAAGTTAGATGGTGCGTAATCACATGTCCCTTCCTTCTTTCTATTTGCCTAAATGGAAGAAACATTAATCAGACATCTGAAAACATGTATCTGAAGATAGATCAATCTCCGGGTTCTGTTATACATTGAAATGAAACCCACCCTTTAAACTAGTTTTTGAGAAAATAAAAAAGACAAATGAAATATTTTATATGACTTCCACACGATTTCATTTATCTTCATTACTATATCGGAATTGAAATGATAGATGCTTAAATTTCACATTCCTCCATTTCTACAAGGTTAGGATGGAAATTAAGTAGTGGAATTCAATGACCTTAATACTCATGATTTCCTTCTTAGCAAATAAGAGAAGTTGATGATTCAATTACTTTTCTTCTATTTTTCATCCAATTTCCGTTCAAGTAAACGCACAAGTCGGCATACAGAAGAGCACTAGCTTCTTTGGTGCCATTTCTCAACATGCATAACACATGGACAAATAATAAGAAATAAGTATAAAAAAAAAGAATAAATAGCAAAAAACCAGCTTTAGAATGTTCAGATCAGTTGTTTACCTTATCAGCCAGATTCAATTGGTTCTTCTGCCAAAATTGAGGAACTCTCAAATCAGACATAGAGTACTGTCGAAGTTGTATCGAGCCAAAGAGTTTGATCACCACGCGATCACCTTTTAGAACTTTCACAATCTTCCCAACCCTCCAAGAGAATGCATCAAAAACCTCAACTATGTCGCTTGCAATCCATCTATCTTTGCAACTCGATAGTGCAACCGGCATGCAAGATCGTATATCCTCCCTACTAACAGTCTCTACCATAGGCTTCCCGTCGTATGTGAGAGATAGCTCATACTTTACAGTGCAAAAGTTTCCATCCACAGATGAAACCTTAGCAGGGAACCAAGAACCAAACTGCTTTCCTTTTCCTTTGAAAACCTCGACTCTATCACCTTCTTTGAACTCCATATACTCAAACTTGATGGATCAAGGTTGATCAATCACAAAGTAACAAACAACAAAATTAACTATTCCTTCAAAATCTTCAACCTTGCTCAACTATGTTTTGAGAAACATACTCTCTTTTCTTTTTCTTTTTTTTCTTTCTTAACCTGATGGAAAGTAAATATAATGTATCAGTTTTGTCTCATTTCCACAAAGTAAGAATATAAGATGCTAAAAAGAAAGAAAACTCTCTAAGCAACAGATCTGACAGTTGAATTTTAACATCTTTACTCTCTAAGAAAAAGAAACCCTCGAGAGAGTTGATCAAAGTGAGTAAAAACCTATTTGAAGAACAAATAAGAGAACAAAACAACAACATCAACAGCTATCGATCAAAAACCAAAAACCTTTCACCAGGAACTCGACTAGAAATTGATGAGAACAGGAGGAGGTTGTGTAACCTAGCACTCAACTACCATAAGCAACCGATATACCAACCAAAGAAAACATTTTTAGCAGCTGCAAGCAAACTCTGCCGGAACAAAAGGGGCAAATAAATAAATACATACACCTTTTTTTTTTAATAAGGAACAACATGGAATCACATTGCAGTGAGGAATTCTTAGCAGACAAACCTCGAAAGCCAGGATTTTGAGGGGAGCAACAAGATGAGCAGCCTGTTTCGCAGCGACGGAGACGAAAAGATTGGATCTTTTTGCGAGTTCCTGCGTCCCCAACCCAAAATAGATCGAGCGAAATGGAAGGGAGGAATCGGTGAATGACGGAACACAGATTGCAACGCTTAATTTTGGTGCCGGGGCCGCATTTCCTGGCAAAACAGCTTGCTGTTTTGCTGCAGAGCAAAGGCTGTTTCGTGTTGCAAATTACAAACCAAAAAAAGGAAAAAAAATAAATAAATCAAAATATCCACAATGTTTTTATTTTATGATTAAACTGCTCCTTCCAAGTAATTTAAACTGATAATTTAAAATAATAAAAATGAATATTAGGTGTTATATAGAGTCATTTTCAGCATTGCTTGTGTAATCACTTTGGAAAAAGTTGTGATTGAAGTCTTCATTTTCATAAACTTAATTTTCCAAATTTCTTGTGTTCAAAATATCCAATTTTGTGATAATCAATGTGGAAAAACACATAATGTAAAATGATGAATGGAATCAAGGGAGAACCTCTCAAAATTGGTTGGAGAGAACGCAACCAATCATGTGTTGATATACATAAATTTTATTAAAATTTCTTCATTTTTTAAATAAAGGAATTACAATCTTTTTTTTAATCTAATATAAATTTATTATTTTGTCATAAAGCGAGAAAAGTTAGAGTGGTGGCGTTTTGGATGCGGTAGAGGTTTATTCTCATGTCATTTGATTTGACCCTTAAGATAAGCTACAATAAGTTGACACAATGGAAAGGCCATCACTTTCATCAACCAATCGTAAATTATCAAGTCAAGAAAAAAAAAACGTTGTTGGAATTTATAATAAAATTCTTGTTTTAGTTTCGCTGAATTTATCATGAAGGCTATCCCTGTCACTTCTCATTGTCAATCAAGAAAAAAAAAAAAAGAGAAGAAAATCAGATAAAGAAAGAAGGAATTTAGGATTGTTATTGACTAATGCTAAGGGCGCTTTTGTTAACATTAAAACTCAAGAAGGATTATATTGAAAAAGAGAAAAAGGCATCCAAAGTTTTTTTTCTAGCACTTTATATATTTATATTTTCGAATTGACTAATTTTGAATACGAACTACTCTGCTCATGGAACTCTAATAAAATATTAAATAACTTTGAGATATGCTTCATGGATTATCAAATTAAATCAAAAAATATTTATATGAACAATTTCAACTGCTGTAACATTTTGATTCATCATCTCATTTGAAAGAAAATCTTACAAATACATCATGATTGAAGAATAAATCATAAATACATAAAAATCAAATTGAATATCCTACCGTTGCATCCTGATCTTAGGAACAACCTCCAAAACATTTTGACACTACTAAATTGTGCATTATTAAGGGATTATTCAAAATGATATAAAATTTAAAAAAATATTATTGTTATTTGTTAAATTTAATATATATATATATATATATATATATATATATATATATATATATATATATATATATATATATATATATATATATATATATATATATATATATATATATATATGATACTCTGTATCTTCTTTACATAATCCCGATAGAGGTTAGCGGGTGACCTAAGATCCCGCCGAATATACGGCTCGGCTAAAAGGAAAGGAAGATTGCGCAGGCGAGTATTGAGAGCCAGCGGGCGAACCTCGAAGCCATTAGCGCAGGCGAATATTGAGAGCGCAAGCGCGAGGCGAACCTCAGAAGCCATTGACACGGGCGAATATTGAGAGCAAGTGGCACGGGCGAACCTCAGAAGCCATTGGCACGGGCGAGCCTCAGAAGCCATTGGCACGGGCGAATATTGAGAGCCTTTGGTACGAGAGAGATAATGAAAGCAATTGATACGACAACGGAGAGGCGGAGGGCACTTCGCCAAGAAGCCAGCACATTCAGATCCCTACAAAGGGAAGTTGGGCACGGGAAGGAGAGGAATTGGTTCGGGTTGATGAGGAACCCTAGGGCTAGGGCGCTCGTGGGCTATAGACCTAACACTAGCTTCCCTCAACACGGAAGGTTGAGGGAGATAGTCTAGTCTAGTTGCCCGAAAAGTGGAGGGAAAGGGTGTTAAGCAACGGCCTGGGAGGCCCCACATAATATTCCAAAGAGTCTCCACTCCTGATATCTATAACAGAATTATTCTCCAGGGAAAGAGGGTGGCCACGTATACGATGAAGATAACCCACGACGTTATGATGAAGGAAAGGAGGGGGAGATAAAAGAGGAGGGAGAGAGAAGAAGGGATCCGCAATTATTCCAACCAGAGAGAGAAGGAGGGAAGCAATTATTCCCAGCGAGAGAAGAAGGAGCCTTGAGAGGAGAGGAAAGAGGAGGGCGACCGCTTCAGGAGAAGAAGGATAGAGCCACTGTCGTTATTATATCTCTTGTATTTTTCTCTGGTGAGATTATTGTAAAGGCTTTTCTCCTCCACCTTGAAACTCGCTTTCGAAAGGAGGATCTTCATAGTGAAAGTGCTTGGGCATCATCCCGGTGAGAAAACTCACCTCGTGGAGTAGGAATCCTTATTGAACCACGTTATATCTTGTGTCGAGTCTCGATTCTTTGGTCTTTGGTTTTGCGTTTCATCTACTTCATCTTTTTACTCTTTACTTATTGCGGCTGTGAGAACCCTCGAGATCTCCATCCGTGCTTCTTTGCATTGGAAAGGAGTGAACAGACCTCACCGTCATCGATTGGCGCCGTTGTAGGGAAACATTTGGTGGGGCGTCGAGATGCAACCCAAGAAATACACCAACTGATGCCTCTGCGGCGGAGGCGCCCATCACCCTTCTACCATCACTAAAGGCCTTGATGGATGACACTATCACGAAGCCACAGCTAGGGAAAGGAAAAGGACCGAATATCTCGCATCGCATTCAGGGAACCTTCTTCAGATCTACCCCGAAATACCTCCCCCTCCCGTAGTACTTGATGGTGATTGCTTGGAGGTGGAGTTGGGGGAAGAACACCTCAGAATACTATGCCCTTCACCCAAACGCGCCGGGAGGAGCAAGGTGAAAGTCAATCTACCAGACCTCCGGAAGTATACGAGCTCAGTCCCTTCACGATGGACATTCTTTCGGAGCTCCCCCCATCCTACTTCCGGAATCCTCAGGTCAATAAGTATGATGGTTCGCGGATCTACGAGCACATATTTCAATTGACGGGCGGCCTCGGTTCCTTTATATCTGACGCTCTCAAGTCGAGTCTTCCGAACCACCTGACCGCTCGGCTCGAGTGGTTCACTACTCTACCCCCGGGGTCTATCACCTGTTTCACTAACTTCCAGAGAATGTTCAGTCGAGAATTTGTCAGCTGCAAGGCGTATAAACAAGACGCCTCTATGTTAATGCATATCACCCAGGGACCTTCGGAATCCCTTAGGGGGTATATTCATCGATTCACTTCTGCAGCCCGGGGGATCCCCGCCACCCGATCCGAGTCTTTCAGAGGCGCTATTCATGAGGCCTTCCTCGATTCCTTGTTAAGACAACCTACGGATAGTTCACGAAGAGCTCTTGGCCGTCGGAAGCGATTTATCGCGAAGAAGAAGGATTAAATGTACGGAGGGCGAGCAATTTGCCCACGATCCCAGCTGAAAGAGTTCGTCCCGCTGCTCTTCAAGCCCCCCCTCGGCGGGAGTATACAAGACCTTTTCGGCAGGAGGTCCCGAGGCCTCATCCGATCTTTGCAAGGTGTTCGCCTACCCCACCATTACAAATAATATTTCTTTGGCGCTTTCTCCTGTGAGGACATGGAAAGAAGCGTGAAATGGAATTATCTGATCGGAAGGTCTGCTCTGGCGACCCTTGGGACACGAGGGGATCCGCGTAACCCCCACCGTTCTTTTGCCAATATCACAGAATCTGGCCACGCAGTAGTGGCCGATGTTTTTAAGTTACAAGAAGAATTGGATCGCCTCCATCTTTGCATATCCGCGAGTCAAGTTTGAGAGGGCGGGCGGTGGCCCGACCTAATATAACCGTTCGGGGCGTATAATCGCAACCCGGGTCGCTTTCCAAAGCGTCATCCCGGAGTCGTCCCTCAAGAAGGCCCATCAGGGGAGGGCCCTTCATCCAATCTAGATGACATTCCCACACGGGGAGTTATTCATGTTATAGCTGAAGGACCTACCGATGGGGACTCCAACCGGGCACGGAAGTCATACGCCCGTCTCATGGAGAGTTTGGCCATCGTCGCCGACCAGACTATTCAAGTTACCGCGTTTCGTTCGGGCGGAAGATCTGCAAGGTGTCCTCGCGCCCCGGACGCCTTGGTTATCCGCGTATCCACGGCCAATTATGAAGTGGCGGGTACTAGTTGACTCGGGAAGCTCTGTTAATATCCTTTTCGAAGCCTTTGGACAAATCACGGTGAAATGCCCAATTAGAAGACGTGTCTACTCCCCTCTTCGGATTCGCAGGGCACATGGTTCACCCGAAGGGACAGATATCATTGCCTTTAACTCTGGGTGTAAAACCTAGCCAAAAAACTAGTATAATTCCTTTCCTTATTGTGGATGCTCCATCCACTTATAACGCTATTCTTGGGCGTCCTTTCCTCACCCTTTTTCAGGCAGTGGCTTCTCCATACCACCAGAAGCTGAAATTTCCAGTAGGTCAATCGGTGGGTGAAGTTCGTGGAGAACAGAAGGCCTCCAGGAGTTGCTACGTGCAAATGGTTCGGGACGATTAGAAGAAAGCCCGAACCGAGGACCTGAAGGGCAAAGCTGTCATCATCACTGATGTCTGCGTTCTGGAGGAATCCCCCCCTAAAGTCGATAAAATAGAGGAGGGAGAGCTGGTGGAGATCGCTCCAGGAAAGGCCACCCGAATAGCCCAACAACTGGATGTCAAAGAAGAGCTGGTGGCTTGCTTGAAGGAGAATGAAGACATCTTTGCAAAGGATGTGCATGATCTCACGGGGATCCACCCTCATGTGGCGGAACATCATCTCAATATCATTCAAGGAGCCCGACCCGTCCAGCAGAAGAGGCGACATTTTGGACCCGAAAAGGACAAAGTCATAGCAGAAGAGGTGGACAAACTACTAAAAGCGGGTCATGTAAAAAAAATCCAGTTCCCCGAATGGGTCTCTAATGTAGTTTTGGTTCCCAAGCCTTCGGGGCAATGGAGGATGTGTATCGATTTCCGTGATTTGAATAAAGCATGCCCTAAAGACTGCTACCCCTTGCCTCGTATTGACCAATTGGTGGATTCTACAGTAGGATATGAAGTGGTTGGACTCCCCCTGCTAGCCAAACCAATACCCGGAGAACCATTATGGATGTATCTGACCGTATCGGAAGGAGCTGTCAGTTCGGTATTATTGAAACAAGAAGGTTCCCATCAGCAACCTATCTATTACACCAGCCATATTCTGAAGGGGGCGGAATTTCGTTATACAGAGCTGGAGAAGTTGGCGTATATCCTAGTACTAACCGCCCGCAAATTAAGGCCATACTTCTTGGCTCATCCCGTCACCGTTCTAACACCTGGAATTGGGTAAAGGTCGTCACTAAGCCAAATTTCTGGAAGATTGGCGAATGGGTAGTAGAACTAAGCGAGTATGATATTCACTACCAACCTCGAGCGGTTATCAAGGCCCAAGCTCTCGATTTTCGCGAGGTACCTTGCGACACGGAAGAGGGTTGGCGTGAGGAGGAGGATCGAGGCATGGAATATATTCGTGAAGCGGTTCTTGAGATCTGCCGTGCGGCGTTGGCATCCTATTAATTTCCGGAAGCGAAGAAACTCGATTAGCGATTCCGGGCATCTAATAATGAAGCGGAATATGAAGCCATTCTAGTGAGACTACCGCTAAAGCGATGAGGGGCTTCTTATTGTGATCACTCGGACTCGATTGGTAATATCACAACTTGAGGGTTCTTTTGCGGTTCGGGAGGAAAGGCGCATAGGTATTTGAAGACTTTTGAGAAAGAAAAAGCTCAATTTCGTCAGTCCTCTTGAAGCAAATTCAGCGGGAGCATAGCGGAAAGCGGATGAATTGGCTCGGCTGATGGCTAGCACTATGGGAGGAATAAAATCCTCGAAGCAATCCATATGGCGTTCATACTTCCTTAGCAATATGCGGCGTGGAGAGAGGCGTGACAGAATCAAGCCTAACTCTTGATTGGAGGACCGACATCATAGCTTATTTGCGAGACGGAAGATCCACGAAGGAAAATAAGCGGCATCCACTTTAATAAACCGAGCTAAGCGGTTCATCCTCTTAAATGAAGACCTATACAAGACTTCTTTTGGGCGACCCTTGTTAAAATGCAGGAAAGCGAGGATGCGGAATGGGTACTCAGAGATCCATGAAGGATGTTGCGATCATTTAGGAGGGAGAGCTTTAGCAAGAAAGGCTTTATTGGCAGGATACTTTTGGCCTACTCTTCAACAAGATGCTGCTCATATAGTGCAGACTTGCGTCGCTTGTCAGAAGCATAGCAACCGTTCTGAACGGCCAGCTGAGTTAATGAAAGTCGTCATCTCTTCTTGTCCTTTTGATCAATGGGGAATAGATATAGTGGGCCCGATCGTGCCCTTTCTGAGGAAGTTTTTGTTAGTAGTTGTGGATTATTTTTCCAAATGGGTGAAGGCGAGCCCTTAGCCAAAATTGCGAGAATCTAATGTCTGATTCTTATGGAAAAATATCATTTGTCGGTATGGTATTCCTCGGAAAATAATCGGTGACAATGGGCCACAATTCCAAGGAAAAAGATCAGAGTGGTGCGAAGTCTCAACATTCGATGAGGTTTTTACTTGGTAGCCCATCCTCAAGCAAATGGGCGGTGGAGGTAACTAACGGATCCTCATTCAAGGATTAAAGACTAAGTTGGGTGCTCGATTGGGAAATCGGGTAGAGGAGTTACCCGCATCCTGTGGGCTTATCGAACCACGCCTAAGACAAAGAACGGGAGAAACTCCCTTTAGTTTGGTATACGGGGCGGAAGCCGTTATTCCGGTAGAGGTTTTGTTGAATAGCGCTCGGATAAAGGCATACGAACCAAATCAGAACCAACTTATCCGAAGCACCGAATTGGACTTGGTGGAGGAAAGGCGGGAGATGGCACGGAGGCGAGCGGAATTTTACAAGCAAAGAGTACAGCGAGCCTTTAATAAGAAAGTGATGCCTCGGAGATTTCAAGAAGGAGATTTGGTTTTGCGTAAAGTCAACCCCGCTGGAGACCCTGGAAAGCTAGCACCCAACTGGGAAGGACCTTACGAAATAACACGCAGCGTAGCAGGGTCAGCATATTATATGAAGGATGACCAAGACAAAGAGCTTCCACGACCTTGGAATGCCCTTCATTTAAAACTCTTCCATACTGTATGAGAAGTATGGGATAGAAGAAGAGAAATTGTGAAACTCTAAAAGAAGTACTCCTTGAATTGATTGCGTTCATTAGAGGCTAAGTATTTTCCAAATTTCATTAAGGGGTTACTTACAAAAGCAATACAGTATTGTTAATAAGTCTTGGAGAAGAAGAGGAAAAACAGAGAATACATTCACATGTCAAAATGGGATATTAAATTACAGTTTAAATCGGTCGGGAGGGTAACGGCGAAAGCCAACCTCCCAATTTAAAGAAAATGAAGGATAGGCTGGAGGAGGCAACCCTTGGGCGGCATATTGCCGAACCGCATCATTAAATCCATCTTGATAGGTGGAACGCATTAAAATGGTGAGTCACTCCTCGCGATTTGGACTGATCGGGGCTTGCTCTCGATCGACCTCTCGCATGTCTCTTGCTGCTCTTGAAGACTTCGACGCACATCCACATAGCGTCGTGACACCTCCATAATAGCATCGGCCAAGATGGAGACATCATCGGCTCGGGAACTTTGGTCCTGCTGTACAAGGTGCGTCATCTCCACCATATTTTGACGCATGGAAGCCGAAATCCCCTCTACTGCTTCGAAATACGATTTGGTTCGGGCAAGTTCAGTGCTCATCCTCTGGAGGGAAGTCTCCTGCCTGCGTAGACGGGCATGAGCATGCGCCCGGGAAGTTATAAGGGATGAGTTTTCTTGTACCTCCTTACCTGGCCGGTCTACGAAGGTCCTATCTTATCTTGTGCTCGTTGATATTGAATCTGAAGACGAGCAATGGCGTCAGAATCTTGTTGCTTCCCCTTGAGGAGCTCTGCTACCTGTCCTTTAAGACGTAGTAACTCTTGAGCTGGGGAAGATTCTGCGCCAAGAGAGGCTGACGGGATTTCCTGCTGTGGGACGAGTGGCTCTGCCCTCGGACGTGGTTGCGCCTTCAAGGCTGCGATAGTATCAGCATCCCTCTGAATTTGCTGGCGAGCTTCGGCCAATTGCTCTTGGCACTGGTGCAATTGTTGTAGCAGGAGTCGTTCTCGATTTTGAGCATCCGCCGAGCTTTCCCGTTGTTGATGCTCCCATTCTTGGGCTTGAACTTAGTGTTGATGAAGGGAGCGATCCAATTCTTTATGGTTGGTCAGGGCCTACATATAGTCGAGGAAAAGAAATTGATCACCTAAACAAAGCTAAGGAAACCGAGTAAAGAAACATACCAGTCTAGAGCATGGCGCAGCCTTCCATGCGAGAACCACTTCCTCAAGTTTAGAATCAAGACTCAGGGAGAAAGGGAAGAGGACGGGACGGAAGATCTTTGAAGAAGGAACCTCTCCTATAAAGGAGAGAAGGAGGTGGTATCCATCGGTTGAGAAGGAAGCGCATCGTTTGGATGGCCCATGAGGTGGTAGTCGAGGCGGCGGATCCATGGTTCCGGAAGGATATGTGTCTCGCCGGGTTGGGGTTGATAAGCGGAAGGAAAAGGCGGAAGGAGGTTGATCGAAGGGCGGATCTTGAGGCAGCGAGAGGATGAGCATTGGGCTGGAGGAGCCCGCGATAGGGATGCAAAAGGCGTAGAAGCCTGTCGGGGCCCATCGGAGGAGGAGGATCTGCGAGCGATGAACCGAAGTTGGCGGTGAAGGATATCCACCGCCATGGGTTGAAAGGGAAGGGTGGCCAGGGAAAGGGAAGACAAAGGTGATCCATCCCCTGTAACTGGCTGACATGGGAATACACCTTCCCCAGGTTCATCCCCTGGTTGCGGGGACGGAGAAGACGATTTCTGAACATCGATGGAGGAAGGAGAAAGAATGGGACAGTTAGTGTTTGTAAGGACCACGACTTCCTCACGGGATGGGGTAGTGAGGGTCAGGAGGAGGAAAGGAGAACGGCGAGGTGAATCGGGTATGATGGTGATTGGGGAAGGTGAAGCGGAAGAAGAAGAAGCGGAGGGTGACCAACATCCCGTTTGCGGTCAGAGCGACCCGCTATCTCTGGAAGAAGTTAGAATGCATCTTAGAGGTCCTGAAAGAAAAGGAAAAAGAGGGGTTGGGAAGAAAGAATCGGGGAACGAGGTTTGGCGTAGTGAGCAAACGGATGAAGAAGAAGGAGACCAAAAGGCGGAAGGAGGAGGATGACAGGAGAAACTAAGACCAAAGAACCCCTATAAAAGGGGGTGGAATGAGCTTGCAGCCATTAGTGGGCCTCTCTTCTGTGGTAAAATGGAAAGAAGGGTTTATATTTCTAAATGACCCATTATGTACTAAAGCCCCTCATTTGCAGAGGAAGGAGGGAAACCAAAGAGGAATGATATGAAGGCGTTACCTCCTTTATGCTCATTGCCCTGGCGCTATATACAAAAGTTTCTATCCCCGCAAGGAAGAGCGGAAGATATTCCCGTGTGGTGGTGGAATGGAAGAACCGATATCCTTCGGTTATTATTTATTCTATATACAAGTTTCTATTCCAGCAAGGAAGAGCGGAAGATATCCCCGTGTGGTGGAGGAACGGAAGAACCGATATCCTTCGGTTATTATTTATTCTATATACAAGTTTCTATCCCCGCAAGGAAGAGCGGAAGATATCCCCGTGTGGTGGTGGAACGGAAGAACCGATATCCTTCGGTTATTATTTATTCTATATACAAGTTTCTATCCCCGAGGAAGAGCGGAAGATATCCCGTGTGGTGGTGGAGCGGAAGAACCGATATCCTTGGTTATTATTTATTCTATATACAAGTTTCTATCCCCGCAAGGAAGAGCGGAAGATATCCCGTGTGGTGGAGGAGCGGAAGAACCGATATCCTTGGTTATTATTTATTCTATATACAAGTTTCTATCCCCGCAAGGAAGAGCGGAAGATATCCCCGTGTGGTGGTGGAACGGAAGAACCGATATCCTTCGGTTATTATTTATTCTATATACAAGTTTCTATCCCCGCAAGGAAGAGCAGAAGATATCCCCGTGTGGTGGTGGAACGGAAGAACCGATATCCTTCGGTTATTATTTATTCTATATACAAGTTTCTATCCCCGCAAGGAAGAGCGGAAGATATCCCCGTGTGGTGGTGGAACGGAAGAACCAATATCCTTCGGTTATTATTTATTCTATATACAAGTTTCTATCCCCGCAAAGCGGGAGCTATCCCCGTGTGGTGGTGGAGCGGAAGATATATCACTTTTTGTCCCCGAAAAGGGTCGAAGTCTTTGTTTAACCCTATATTGTTTTATCCTTGCAAAATAGCAGAACTAATTCATTCGATGATTCTATATCCTAAGCAGATTATAAAAGCGGAAGAGCCGAAATACATCTCCGTTATAAGTAAGTTTATGTGGATACGGAAGAAGTAAAGTGTGATACAATGCCGAAGATACTGAAGAAAGAAGACAAACTGGGAAAGTCCATGGACGCAAAAGAATTACATATTCTGAGTCATCTACAAGGAAGAATAACAAACAGCAGCCCTTATATATCTCGGGCGTTACAGTTCTTTGCTAGGAGGGACAGAGGGAAGTCCCTTGTAGGGTTGAGGTTGGCACAATAGTTGACGCCGGTAGGACTGCTGCAGGAAGGTCTGCCTGGCCAATTCCTTTTGGGACCCTATCAGTTGTTGGCGCAGGGAACGATTATGGGCGGAAGTTTCCTCCAGCTGTTACTGTAAACACTCCACCTGTTTTTCCAAGGTAGCTATGTATCGGTGATCATTTATCTGTTCTCTAGAAGGCGAGGAATTGCTGCCCTGCTCCGATATTCTGTCCATGGCAAGCAAAGGAAAAAGGAGAATGAGGGAAGCTATCAGGTAGAGGTCGGTGGTTTTTATGGCGACGAAGGGGAAGAGTGCATTCATTGGTAGGAGAAGTAGGGACCATAAATGCCAGTAAAGCAGAGGAAACGTGGGGGCAGTAGTGGGAAGGTTGACGGGACTACAATTGTAATTAAGAGGGTCCGAATCCCCGAGATTTGATAGAAGAAGGCATGTTCAGATCTGATCACCGTCCTTCCGGAAGACAGAAACATTACTTCTACAGGAAAAAGACAAGAACGGATATCATTTGCCTCCCTGATTTTTTATTAACATATTTGAAACGATTACATTAACTTGATCTACAAAGATTTTCCATGATTACTCCTACTTGAGAAAGCGGGAGATGTCTCTTTGGGAGGAGAAGGAGCTAATATGACTCTGAAGCGCTCGCCTTGAGGGGGAGGAAGAACTGGTGGACCTTCATCGAAAGAGGAAGGATGAGTCTTCGCCGGGGGAACTGGGACGGTGCTGGTGGAAGTGGGGGAAGTTCAGCGGCAGCACAAGGATCTCCCACCGTATACTCCCACGTGAGGGGAGGATTCCACATCCGGCTGCGGAAGGAGGGGAAAGGAGCGCGGAAGGACCTCCTTGCCGGAGGGGTGGGAGCTGGTTGGGGAGGCGGATATGGAAGGCGGAGAAAGGCTGAAGTGGCGATTAGCGAGTCTCCGAATCTTCAAATTCCTCAGAGACCCAGTCTTGTAGTTCAAAAGATTCTGACTCTGAAGAAACTTCGATGGGATGCCCTGCTGAAGCCATAATAAGAAGATAGCAGGACGAAGACATGGGGGACGAAGGATTTATAATGGAAGGAAAGAGGCAACCGAGGTTCTGGGAAAGGGAAAGAAGACGAAGAGATCGATACCATTTCCAAAGCAGTAAGAGAAATAAGGAAGATCAACAAGCAGGAGCTATTTAAAGCGTCGCCCGAACCGGAATCGGAGCGGATATGAATGATGTCGGGTAAAGACCTTGCGAGTGAATTCCCAAACTGAAACCGGGACGGGTGTGAATAATATCAGGCAACATACTCCCAGATTCTCGAAAATGGGGCGGAGGTGGATAATGTCATTTAATATCCCCTCCATAAGCCCGAGTCAATGAAGTGATTACACCATCCTATACAAGAAGGAGGAGGAGTTTTAAAAGGGGTCCAGAATTCTCGACCCGTCCAAGAAGCATGCCCAGAAGGTGATAACTAAGCCTATAAATAAATTCATCATTCAAAGGCAGAAGGGAGGCTATTGATAAAATTATCAAAGAAGGAGAATAGTATAAATTACAATTCAAAGAGTTCGAGCGGACAGTTAGCTAGCGCCTCCGTAGGATCTAAATAACTAGTATCCGTGCCAGGAGGCCGGTATCCTCGCTCGGCATTTTGAGCTGAAGACCCCTCAAACCCTAGTATAAAGAGATCTACCCCTTTCTTGACATAACGCCTCTTGAGTGACTGCTTTTATAGCTCGTTGTCCTAAGGCTGAAAGAGCTTCAAGATACTCCTGTTGGAAGATGGATTGCTGCTGGGCCACCGGTGATAAGGTTCGGGGAAGAGCCGTTACTACAGAGGAAAGTTCCTGATACTTCTTTACACAGGATTCTGGTAGGGCCGGCTTGACGTTCGTGTTAAGGCGGTTGCATTCTTGTTGAAGCTGTGAGATAGTAGCCGCAGAGTCAGCCTCCTTGAGCATGACATCCATAAGATATCTTTTATACTCCTTCAGTTCTTGAGTCAGGATGTCTACCTGCTGCAGCTCACTAGATTGTAAGAAGAGGCGCTGTTCTAGTTCTTCATTTTTATTTCGATTCCTCTTTCTCACTTCCAAGGCTAGTTGCATCGTGGCGTCTTCGCATTGACCCTAAAGTCCGCCTCCTTTGCCTCTTGTTCGTTTAATCGTCATGAGCTCTTTACAACTGCGACACGGCGGCAAATGGCGAGTCTCCACACTAGATTGGAATCGGGCGGGTGGGCTACCATGTTGTTATGTTGAGTGGAGGCCTAAAAGGAGAGGAAAATTATCATGAGAAATACCCATAGCAAAGAGGAGAAGAAGGGAGTAAATACCTCTGCGGCTTTGCCCACTTGCTCACACGGGCCTTGTATGCATTGGTTAAAGAATTTTACCTCAGAAGGGTGCGAATTTTCAAAGCGATCCCGAGAGGCCCTAGGAGGAACCGAGAAGGGAAGGGTCTTCTCCTTCCGAAGAAGATGGGGGCACCTGGCGGTGAGAGGGCAGAAGCTGTTCTCGAGTCGGACGTGGAGCTTGGAGGATTCCATGAGGAGGCGGGTGAATCTGTGTGGAGGGAGAAGAATGCAAAAATTGGGAGGAGAATCCTCCTTGGGAGCTAGAGAAGAGGCAGGGAGGTGTTGCCTTCCCTTGAGTTCATAAATGATTGAGGGTCGAGCTTAGGTTGGTGGGAAGACAAGGGTAGGAGAGCCGATGAACTTGAAGCTCCTTTCTTGACAAGCCGCAGCTTCTTCCGAGGAGATAGCCAGCGTGGATTTGCCTCTCTTAGTCGGGGTCTTCTTCTTCTTGTGGCCTCGATCGACTCCTTCCACCAAAGCCTTCGATCATTATCTATAAGATATCGGTAAGAAAGATGAATGCCCTAAAAGAAAGTCACATTGCGGGATAAATATCACCCTACCTATAGCAACCAAGTCACAAAGGTAGAGGAGACAATCCAAAGTGGCTTAAGAGGAAGTTTCTAGCGGGTGGTTCACAACGATAATGCGGCTCTCCTAAGACTCTATACACTTCCGGGAAGGGACATTTGGTCCTCATTTCTCGGAAAGAAGGCAATTCAGGAAGGTCTACCTTCCAAGTATCGGAGTAAGGTAAAGCTTCTGGGAGTTGAACAAAGAAATATAAGGCTTCTCAACCCTTGTGGGAAGTAGGCGGAGTTAACAAGGAATTGTGATCGGGCGACTAGAGCGGATAGAAGAGGCACGCCTTAGAAGACTTTAATTGGAAGAAGCAATGGAATATCTCGGGGGTCAAAGAGAGGTTCAAATGTTGGAACACTATATGGGTTCCCGATAGAATCCGGAAGGAGTTGGGGGTGAATTGGTTCAGAGGTAGTCCATAGAAGTTTAGGAGGTCGGATAGACTGTGGTAATCGGCAAGGATAGGCCGTTAAGAAATTGTTCATAAAAAAGCATGTCAAGTTTGGGAGGAGGTTTATGAGGTCGATGCAGTTTGGTCAGAAACAACATTTTATAGAATGCTCTATGTAGTTGTTCCTTAGGTTAAAGAAATAATGATTGCAATCTAATCGAGTTATGGTATGTTCATACCAAAGGCGGATGAAGAGAGGGTCCTAGGAGCCTATGAAGCGAGAGCACTTACTCGGAGGGTAAAGAAGAATCGTGTGAGGAAAGGAAGAACAGGGTCGCCGCAACACCGCCGATGAGAATCACGGGAAAAGAAGAAGAACATGCTGGATTACCAAGCACACTAACCGATACCTAGAATGAGAAGGCGAGGGTTTATATAAGGTTTTCGCGAAGGAGAAGGAGAAGCGGAGCCCATGGACCGATGGGGCCTCCTTGATATCTTGGAGGGAGTTATAAAGGAGCGGATGGATTTAAGTCAAGAAGAAATGAAGAATAGGTCGAAACTTTATGTACATTGGAAAGTCAAGCTTATAACCGGCCGACTATTTTTCGGGTTGACTAATGATACTCTGGTATCTTCTTTACATAATCCCCGATAGAGGGTTAGCGGGTGACCTAAGATCCGCCCAGAATATACGGCTCACTAAAAAGGAAAGGAAGATTAGCGGGCGAGTATTGAGAGCGGTGGCACAGTAACCTCGAAGCCATTGGCGCGAGGCGAATATTGAGAGCAAGTGGCGCAGGCGAACCTCGAAGTCATTAGCGCAGGCGAATATTGAGAGCAAGTGGCAGGGCGAACCTCGAAGTCATTGGCGCACGGCGAATATTGAGAGCCTTTAGTGCAGAGAGGTAATGAAAGCAATTGATCTGAACGGAGAGGCGGAGGGCACTTCGCCAAGAAGCAAGACATTGGATCCCTGAAAGGAAGTTGGGCGCGGGAAGGAGAGGAATTGGTTCGGGTTGATGAGGAACCCTAGGGCTAGGGCGCTCGTGGGCTATAGACCTAACACTAGCTTCCCTCAATACGGAAGGTTGAGGGAGATAGTCTAGCCTAGTTGCCCGAAAAGTGGAGAGAAAGGGTGTTAAGCAACGGCCTGGGAGGCCCCACATAATATTCCAAAGAGTCTCCACTCCTGATATCTATAACAGAATTATTCTCCAGGGAAAGAGGGTGGCCACGTGTACGATGAAGATAACCCGCGACGTTATGATGAAGGAAAGGAGGGGGAGATAAAAGAGGAGGAGGGAGAGAGAAGAAGGGATCCGCAATTATTCCAACCCAGCAAGAGAGAAGGAGGGGGAAGCAATTATTCCCAGCGAGCGAGAGAAGGAGACGCAAGAGGAGAGGAAAGAGGAGGACGACCGCTTCACCGGAGAAGAAGGATAGAGCCCTGTCGTTATTATATCTCTTGTATTTTTCTCGTCAGGTGAGATTATTGTAAAAGGTTTTTTCTCCTCCACCTTCGGAAACTCACTTTCCGGAAAGGAGGATCTTCATAGTGAAAGTGTTTGGGCATCATCCCCGGTGAGAAAACTCACCTCCGTGGAGTAGGAATCCTTATTCCGAACCACGTTATATCTTGTGTCTGAGTCTCGATTGCTGGTGCTGGTTTTTGCGTTTCACCTACTTCATCTTTTTACTCTTTACTGATTGCGGCCTGTGAGAACCCTCTGAGATCTCCATCCGTGCTTCACTGCATTGGAAAGGAGTGAACATACCTCACCCGTCCGCATCAATATATATATATATATATATATATATATATATATATATATATATATATATAATGAGAGGCTGTGTATAGCGATTTCATTGTGCACAACACAGTGAAATCACTGTGCAAAGGGTGGACGCGCACAAGTACGGATTGAGAAGCGCGCAGTAGAAAAGAATATATATATGTATATCTACTCTCCTACGCGCCACTAAATCAGCATCGTCGTACGCGCGTGAGGAGCTGCGTACAGTGATTTCACACACACACACGAGTTTGATATCCTGAGCATCGTCTCCTGCACAACTCGTGCGCGACGATTTCTCCATCGTCTAATCGATCGCGATTGCACAGTGAATGAAAAATACACAATATTTTTTCTGTCGCGATTTCATTCACCCACAACTTTGATTCACCGACAACCAATCAGATTCCGATCGCAATCCGATCGGACTTCGATGCCGATCAAATTCTGATCGGATCGTAGCGACTGTCGTTGAATTCCGATTGGATCATAGCCAAAATCCGACATTCCGTCGACGAATTCGAGCAAGCATCGGACATGATTACTATGCATTTCTCATTCGTCACACACGGAAGCATAACAACATACACTCGGAATATCAAAACTATATATATATATATATATATATATATATATAAAACAGGGATAAGAAGACAATCTTTATACGACTGAAAAGTACATCCAACTTTTGACCTGCATAGACATTCAACTAATGATTTTCAGAAAACACACAAAAAAAAAAACAAATGAAGAAAAAAAAAGGAGCAGGGAGATAAGGGTGTTAGGTACAAGCCATTCGGCACCACAGTGGGCAATTAATGCATTAATCTGAAGTTGTATGTCTCTAACCCAACGTTCCTGCTGTCTGCGATCAGTAGCTTTCTCACTTGTGTTATTACTTGTTACATCAAACTCAACCAGTCAGCTAAGTATCTATTTCCTACTGCTTGTTCTTAAATCCTTCAATTTGATACAATTTGCTGGCTTGTTCCTTGCATCTGCATCCTTCGCCCTGTAAAAATCTACTTTAACAAGCCAGCCATGGAAATTATAACAAAGATTATTAATTACATGGGCTCACTTATTCTGGACACTGTAAAATACACAGTGATGACAGATATATCAGCAGCAAGAATTACATTAATATAAACAGTGAAGTTGCTATGTTCTTGCTATTTCCTTCGTATCCCAAACTACCCAAAGCTATCACTGATTATTTATTTTCCAAAGATATTTTAGTAGGCTCTTCGCCTTCTGTTTCGGTGAATTGAAGAGTGAAATTTGTATCAGCATAAACTTACATATTGAGATATACATGTACATCAGTTATTTTTGCGAATGTTTTCTCCAGCCATCTCCTTGAGCTCTTCCAGCGATGGAGGACGATGAGCTTCTTGTGGATAATTCACGTAGGAATGCTGCACAAGTGAAGATGGTAAATTGCGTTACGCTCCCTGAATGGTCAAGAAGAGAGAAAGAAGGAACTAATGCAATCTCATCATGGACTTCTATTGCTTCCGGGAGAAAAAGAGGCCAAGTGACTTCAATCAATTAATTACATATTAATCAGAAGAATAAGAAGGAATAAGAAGAAATGTGATTGTCAAAATGCGTTCGTGGATTTTTGTACATAGCATGATATGGAAACTCATTAACAAGCATCTCATCCAAGTGCTGTATCCAAGGCACAACAGTGATTGTCTGAATATTAAGTTCTCCTTAACAACGTTTTAATGATCCTCCAGTCATGTCCTTGACATCAAACCTATGGAGCTTATTATGCTTGATAAAGATCTGCTTTAGGAATATAAATCAAATAATTGATGCAAAAGGAGATGTGCTGACACCATAATGGCTGACAATAGGTGGAAAATAGATTCTGAAGAACCCAAAATGAAAGGAATAAGAGGTATTTATGGTTCTACAATTTCTCCCACATTGCAGTGACTGAAAACCAGAAAAAAAAAATAGTTAATTAATATTTAAAAATCTTCTATACCAAAAAATGGATCACACAGACTTATGTTTAAATTATTGCTTATCTATAGGAGAGAATTTAAGGCGCAGGCATATACATAAAAATGATCACGATCATAAAACTTCAGGAACAAATAATGGTCGCATTCATCAAAATAGAAAAAAAAAAGTTTAATAACATGACGCGGTTTAAGACAATATAAGATAATCCTTTTGTGTCAATCATTAGATGATTCTGACCAACTTCAGTCAATTCACAGTTAATGAATAGATGATGGATAGTTTCAATACATGTCCGTAGAGCCTACGTCCATCAGCCAGAAATTTTGGCAAAATATTGTAGAGATAAAGGTGCAATATCACTAGTTTTTCCTAATGCTAAACAAAAAAAATATACTATTGGGTTTGATAAACATAGTTAAGATAAATTCAACAGTAATTTATCTTGATAGTTTTGTTCTGTAGTATGAAAATCTTCTTTGCAGAAGAACTCCAGCGCCAACTAAATAATTAGACTACTTCACTTTTTCTGTTTAAAAATGCACCATTTTCCTCGTAATTGAGTTTTTTTTGGCACAATGCAACAATATTACTATGGACCACTCTAAAGTACTTATTGTTCTAACTGAATCCCACTTTGAACTTTGCAATACTCTCTAAAAAATTCACCCATGGTTTCGGCAAATTTTTTTAAAAGAAGCAAATCCAGTCTTCTTACATGGCTACTCACTAGCCACACCTTAAGCATTGACCTCTGTGCAGTTAAGGCAACAATCTCAAATATAGCAACCCATTTCATTCAATTGGTTGGCCATTTTGCAGTGAGTCTTAACCACAAGTGAAACTGTCCAAGTCACTCTTGTTGGGTTATTTTTATTGGGATGCTGTGTAACTTCTCTTCAATTTTGATCGTCGCTCGTTCGTATTTGTCTACAAAGAGTTAGTCACGGTGGAAATATAGAAACAAAATAAACAATCATAGCACAAGCACAAATCAAATTTTTTACGTGGTTTAGAACTCCAATTCCTACTCTATGATCTAGTCCTAGCGTAGCTACGACCACTATGCTTTCTCCTTTTCAGAGATGGAAAACCATCTTACAACATTTGTTTTTTATAAACAAATACAACCAATACAAAAAAAAAAGAAAATGCAAAGTAAACAACAATTTATACAAATCTCTTACTTTGGTGGCTTTGTAGTAACCAACTTTGGATCACCTTATGAGGTCAACAACACTATCTTCTAAAACCTTCAAGATATGGCTCCTTCAACCATCCTCCCAAGCTCTCTTTTATAAGCTGCAAAATCATGATGATTTCTGCCTAACAGTCAACCGGTAGAATCTATCAGTCACTTGCTCCATTGTAAATTTGAATGTTGCATTTGCAGAATAACTCTTCCAATTTAGTTTAACAAACATCAGTCGATTGATGCCTAAACAGTTGAGTTCCTCGATTGACTGTTAAACCTTCTGTATGCTACCATAATGCTATCAATTGACTGCTCTTTTCCATCGGTTGATTGATGATAATTGGTCAAGTTGAACCGTTGAGCATCAAACATTCTGTTCACTCAAACAATAAGACCATGACTGATGAATCAATCGACTGATCACACCACAAACCCCTTTAAACCCTAATATCAAAATTTTGGACTCACCAATCGACTGACATTCCTCATCAGTTGACTGACACCTCCCCATCTAATCATACCAAGATTGAATCCTCACTTTGCCTAATATTTGATTAGCCTCAACCAACTAAGACTTCTCCTTCTTAGCATCCAATCACTCTTGATCTACTGAAACTTTACTCGCCAGTACTTCACCTACCTAGCATCTGGTCAATCATGATCTGCTAGGACTTTACCCTTGCTAAACATTTGATTCTCCTTGATCCGTTTGGACATCACTTCTCGTGCCAAGCATCAGGTGAACCTTGACCTGTCGGGACTTCGCCATTGTCAAACATCTGATCTTCATTGACCTATTTAAACTTTCCATCTCATGCCTAACATCTAGTCTTTTCTGACCATTTAGGGTTTCCATTCTCATGGCTAACATTCGTCCTCCATAACCTATTAGGACTTCCATCACTTGTCAAATGTTTGATCCTCATTCCTCCATAATCTACTTAGACTGCTCTTTTTGTCTCGCATAAGTGTCTGATCCTCCTTGACCCACTTGATCTTCGCCATTTGCCAACTCTTTGTGATGCAGACACATCCAACACAACATGGCATGCCCGTACTCCTTGACACGAGCGTGCATCATGCTGGACAAAAATAAAGAAGAATAGGATTTTCAAATGGCAACACAAGCAAACCATAGCCACCTCCACAATCGTGTCAAGTTGCCAAAGGAAGCACTACAATTGCAATTCGACTTCGGAAATTGTCTTATTGCTATTTGACTACAAAAAGGAATTTAGCAGGACCAGCTATCGAATGTCGTCGTGTGGTTGATTCGATGAGTGAGCCACTCCTTTCCCTTCTGCCACTCAATTGTTGCTATTAGGAGGGTTTCGTTGATTCCTCTGATTGAAGCAGTGGTTAGGAGGGTTGGTTGATGTGGCTCACCTCACTCAAGTCTTCTCTAATAATAAGGAATTAAGTAAGAATCTTTGTTGAGCTCTGCCAAGTGAGCACATCTTTCCTTTGGTTTTTTGTGCATTTTTGGCAATCATGATGACATTGATTGTAGCGGGTTAGAGGATGTCCTATCCAAGAACATTACTTGATTTTATTGCAGCGCTCAGGTTCTCTCTCGTTTGTTTGCTTTCACTCAACTAGTAAGCATGTAATCTTCCGACGACGAGGAGGCTTAGTTGTGTTGCCATGGTCCAATGCATGGCGTTCACCAGAAGTTCCAGTAGGGAACATGGTCTGGCCATATTCCCCTCCACAGTCATGATCCATACCACGACCAAACCGTGGATCCGTCCACGGTCATAGCGCGTCACCGCCATTATTTAGGGTTTCGTTAATTTTTATTATTATTATTTTATTTGTTTCAATTTTCAATTTGGTTTTTTGTTGAGAAATTTTTGTTTAAGTTTGTTTAGTTTTATTAGCTTTCTTGCTTTTTAAGAAACTTTCTCTTTCTCTAGCCTATTTAAACATGGGCTTAGACTCTTTTGTTTCGTTTAAACCTAGAGGTCGATCCTCTTTTGTTTGCAAATTCTCCCTTCTCCTTTGTTTCTCTCTGCCCACCTCTCTTTTAGCATCGCCACGTGTAGAAGGATGCACTCATCCCGCTACCCCACCTGCATTAATTTATTGGACTTTCAATTACCAAGTATCCGGTCAACCGTAACCCACTTAGACTTCTCGTTCAACCAACCAAGATCAAAATCTAAGTGTTCAATCCTCTTTGACCTACTTGATCTTCGCTACTTACCAACTCATTGTTCGACTTATGATTGCCAGGTATCCGGTCAATCATGATCCACTTAAACTTCTTGTTCAACCAATCAACATCGAAACTCTTATTCGTTTTAGTCAATATAACTTGGGATTAATTACAACAACAATTTTCATCTTCAACAATTTCCTCTTCTACACCGAGTTTGATCACCCTTGACCAACAATCTCCCCCTAGAAATTATCACTTAGTTATCACCACATATTGCTCAAACATCAAAACCGACTCGAACTCAACTCAAGCTTAGTCAACCTTAACAAAAAGTTGATTGCATCAATAGTTTTTCAAAAACAAATTTTCCAAACTAGTTTTACTTGACTTTTGACAGATACTAATAACAATAACAAGGGTTTTATTGAAGAAAACATTCTCCCTACAAACTCGGGTGCACACTCCTTATTTTTATCATCCACAGTCATGCAAGAGAAATGAAATAACCCCTTTCTGTCTTTTGTTTTCTCCAATATTTGATAGTGAAGCAAAGTCTTCAACTGAATCCCCATATTGATTGAAAAGCTAATGAGGGCTTCAATGAGACATTGGTGAGCGAACTATTGTTAATCAAGGTCATAAACATTTTGTATTGTAATAGTATTTCTTTTGTTAGGTGATCTAATTGAAAAGAATGTCCATGGTGGTGGAGCAGATCCAGTTTAAGCGTGAGAGATACCCAACCCCCTAGTTAAATTTCAAATGTGTAGTTTCAAAGAAATGACAAGGTTCGGGCTGCTCAGCCTCAATCTAGAATACTATGGTCACATCTCATAGCAAAAAGCCATCCCATGTTTGTTTGCTTAGAATAACAATGTGTGCAACAAACAATGTAACAATGTATGTTCGAAAGAGAAGGAAGGGGTAATCATTGTTAATAAGCCAATAATTGAAAATTTTCAACTATAGAAAGTAATGATAACAGTAATTTTAGCCCTTTCTCTGTAATTCCAATCTTCTGCAAGATGCCGGTTTTTTTCCCATACCATTGGTCGATGCAGAGTCCCAGACGCAGGAACATGGGAGCTTTCAACCAGCTTCTGCAATTATGTCCAGAATCTTCATGTCCACATGCCTCTACCCCGTCGATTCCCACCCCCTTCTCTCTCGTTGATGCATGGCCTCAAAATCGTTTATTTTTCGGCTTTCCAATATCAAAATTGCTCCTTTTTTTTTTCTGAGAAACCCTAGTTGAATCAAAACAAAACCCTAGAGTTTCAATTTTCTAATAAGGTCATCACCAAACTAGAGTTTCCTTAAATCCATCAAAAATACTCATCGAATTGGGGGAAAAAAGTATAGTAACAACCGAGTAAGAGCAACTTTGTTGCAAATTCACGATCATCAGCTTGAATCCCTCGTAAAAACGACAGAGAGAAGGCGAGAGAGCGTACTAAGCCCATCAGCTTGTGGAGGGTGGTGTTGGAGTCGAAGGCGATGGAGAGAGTGAAGGCAGCGGGAACGGCGAGGTAGGCGGCGAATTTGGCCATCTCCACCAGTAACGCAGATCCCAGCGAAGACATTTTTCTCTTTTCCTAAAATGATTTTTTTTTTCATTTATATCAGTATAAAAGATATCTTATAAATTATAAAAATAAAAATATATACAAAATTTATATCATGGTTTTTTTTGTATATTTGATAATACATTGTGAGTATTCAACTTGGCACAGGTAAAAAAAAAAAACATCACCATCAGGTGCAACAGTAAAAACAGAAAGTCATCTCACAAAAAAAATACAGTTCGATTATCTATTGTGACATCATTCAATGATGAATTTAGAAAAAAATCCATTCGGATGATTTTATGGCCCAGGAATTTGCTCGGTGGATAACGTACGACTTCGACATTGAATCGTAAAAAAACTACGAGTGCTTTTTTGATTTATCCTTAGTGGTCGGTGAAGACCACTTGAGCTCCAATCTTGTCTGACTCAATTATTGATGAGACATTTCGAAAGTCCGTGGGACAGAATTGGTCACTCCCTGAGATTAATCGGGACGAAGATTTAGATATCCTAGTGCCATTAAAAAAATACAAAAATACATCATACTAAGAGGTGAATTTCCAATCCAACCCTCCTTCATATCCGACAAATCTAGTCCAATCTTGCTCTCAGAGTGCGATGCGATAGTTGAGGACGGAAGGATACTTTTATACCGTCAAAGTTCGATTCCTCTCTGGACATTGTTCCTTAAAAACCCTATAATGTGAGCCCTTTTGATGGGCTTGGACTAAAATATGAGAGTCGGATAGAATTATCACTCTAAAAAATAATCGAGCCATAAGATCCGAAACTTAGATTATAAAAAAACAAATCTAATCCAATCAAATTACTAATGGGATATACTAGAATATTATTTTTATACCATCCTAACCCAATTATATGTTAGAATTTGAAATGTCTCTCTATAAATAAAAAAATTAAAAGACAATAAAAGAGATTTTGGCTTTTGATTTTATTTTCTTCACTTTAATCTCGATTAAATATCGAAGGAGTTTCATGGAGTAACTTTGAGCGAGCTCTTTAATCTATATTAATCTATACAAATTCAATCTCATCATTAGAAAAAAATATCCTCATCAATCTCATGAAATTCGGTGCAATAGATAGATTTCAACTGCATCATCAATTATGATATAAAAAAATTATAATTTTTTTTCCAACCTTCCGATATTGTCATAAATATATTATGGTGTTCTTTTTATCCGACAAAAAAAAATGTTGATTAATTGCGAGAGCAAATTTAATACGAATAATTTCTAATTTGACTTAGTAGATAGACGACTAATAAAAAATAATACAGTTTACAATAAAACACAGAAGTGAAAAAAAAGGGATCAAGGGAAAAAGGGAGAGTGATTGTTATTTGGCTCCACGATCATAAGTTACAGTTGGTAATTAAGGTGCCATGAGATTAATGTCAAAAAGGCTTTTAACTCATTGATCATTTTGAGTGTGCTTCTGTTTGTTACTAAGTGGATCTCCTCCATTCACTCTAATTTGATTCTCATGGAAACTAATAAATATATATAAATTAGAAAATTATCATATCTCATTGTTTATAAAAAGATGATATTATATTCCATGGGATGATGCGATGAAAAAGTAGGATGTTATTTACAGAATGAATAGGGTTCGATGTCGAATGAGAAGTCTAAAATTTCTTCTGATTTCAGATGAATTCTTTCATGTTTTGTCACTGTGTCAAGGGACTTTATCTTTTCGTAATTTACCTTCTCTCTCATCAATGTTTTGAAATGGATGACAAAAAAATTGTTAGTTGGATAGATTTAAAAAAAAAAAAAGATGATGTTCTGATCAAGATTTTATAATCGATAGTTGATATAAAAGAGAGAAATTATTATTTCTTTAAGACTAACAAATTCGACTTCTTACATCATCGTTTATAAATTCGTCCCCTTCTAACCACAAAGATCGTCCCAAAAAAAAACAAAAAAAATCATTTCTCATGTTAAATTATTAATATCTTTGCCTCCTTAGCATCGGGTCAAGAGAATTATAAGGTGACACGTCAACTTCGAATTGGATTTAGTGATGGGTCCCAGGGGCATCAAAGTGGCCAACATCCGACCCCAAAGCAATCCCTACGTAACTGAAAATTAACTATCATCACAAAAAAATCATCATTATCCATTACATTGTAGATTTTCTTTAAAATGGAAAAAAAATTGACGATCTTATATTATCAATTGTTTTAAATGTGATAAATTGAGAGTTTTTTTAATGTATAATTATAAATTGCCATCTTTAGTCATAAAAAAATACTGAAATTTTAGAAATATTTTAATAAATCTGTACGTGGCAAAAATACTTTTTTTTTTTAAATGGCAAATTTTTATGGATTTTGTGGCGCACGTGACGATGTCACGTGGAACGTACTCGACCAGGATCCGGCAAGAGATAAGGTTTAGAGTCGCTGTCCTAATTAAGACAGCGAATAGGTTCTTCCTCCGCCGGATACAATGCGGGCCCGGCTTCTTAACGTCGGTAGGTCACCGTTCCTCCATGTTTTCATGTCCTCTGTCCTGGTCGGTGCAGGTGAGCACAGAGCACTCGAAGAATCCCTCTCTCTGTCGGGTCAGGCTTATTTTTAGTAAGCCACAGAAAGAGGCGATGAAGGTGGGTCCAGTAGATCTTTTCTGGTGGTCTGGCGCTACGTTACTTGCTTTTCTTTGCTTCCTGTCGGGCATATACACTCGATCCTCCCTCCCGAAGGAGAAGAGCGCACGAGCAAAGCAAGGCGCCGTTGCGCATCGCCGAACGCCGCAGCCTTGTTATTAAAACGCTCTTCTACTTCCACTTCTTCTTCTTCTTCTTCGCCGCCGCCGCCGCCGCCGCCGACGACGACGACGCTGCTGCCGCTTCCTCTTCCAGCAAAGGCCTGGATCGTGACAAGAGATCGAAGCGCAAACGACCTTTCTCGGTCCCTCTCTCTCGTAAATTTCCCACTTTTTGTTCTTCTTTTCGCAGCGCGTGGTAGGAATCGTACGATAAAGGGCGCTGTTCATTGTTCTATTCGACGAGCACGGAGAGTTAATTGATATCGCGGAGTAGGTGGGAAGAATCTGAAGGCAATGGAGAGAGTCTTCTCTGCGGATGAGATCCCCGATCCACTCTGGCCCGGAGCGGATCCCTCCTCCGCTTCCGGCGGGATGAACCGGAGCGCATCGGAGTGGAACATCGAGAAATTCTTCGAGGCCACAGCCACTTCAGGGGCTTCCGATCCTAAATTTAAACCTGGCACTGGCGCTTCCGGCATTGAGTCGGGTGACGGGGCAAGAGAGGCCGAGAGCGAGGCGACTACCGCCGTAGATGGAGATGGAACGTCCATTGCGAGACCGACTGGAGTGGATCCCGTGGAGTACGCTGCTTTGCTGAAGCTGAAACTGGATATGTACTGCGCCGCCGTCGCCATGTCGCGGGTACCAGTCAAGCCCCTTTTTTTTTCAATTTTTCTGGCATTTATCTTGTTTTTTTCTCCTGAAGGAAATCAAACGCTATCTTTTTTTTTTTAAGTACTATTTTATTTTTTTAAAAGGTTGGGAATTGTAAGTTTGAGATTGAATTTTTCACTGGTGGACATGTCTCCATCCTGTTCTCTTCTGGTAATAACCAAGCGAAAGTTACTTCTTCTTGACTATACTGCCCTCGATATTTTCAAAAGGTTCCTTTTATTCTTTCTTCTTCTTTTTCCCATATGGGATGAAACGAGTATCAGTTACTCTCGTCAAGAATTTGAGTCATATTATCATGTTAGATTTGTTTGTTTTGATTGCAATCCAGTTAAAGCGCTGTTCATGACACCATGGTCAGTAAGTGTTTCCTGTGCATTATTGCTATAGCGAACGTATGCTCATGCGTACAGAAGTTATGTGCGTGTCCATCTGGGTTTTGACCGTCACATTAGCTCCAAGGATGAACCGGTTATCACTCTCCCTGTTGTCAAGTGTGCCACTGAATTATTTGTTAATAGTTTGTTGTTGAATTTAAGGAGGAAACATGGTACTTAAATGTATAAAAGCTACGAGGAAAAAGACAGAGGTAATATTCAGTAAATTTGCACCTTTAAAAACCAGCTGCGCCTGTAGATCAAAATTTTAGGAAGAACAGAAGTGTTTCCTTTCCTCAGGTACAAAAGTCAGGGGAAATCAGATCTTTCCTCCATTCTTTTCTTTTCATTAACCAGGACCCACCCTTTCCAGTTTATTTCTCATCCATTCATCTGCAAATCAGTCGTGCTATTTTGACGTTCATTGTAAAACTTACACTATTTAGGCAATTCCTAGCTGAATTTATAAACCCAGACAATTTTATTAGCAATTTGAAAATCATAAAAATGTTCCTTTCACTCTTTAAACATTTGTTTCTTTAGACAACACTAAAGAATAAGTTTATAAGCTCAATGAAATGTCCTTTTGGAGATTGATTTGGGATAGCTTGAGCTACAAATTGTAATCTATCTTTTCATGAAGCGAACGTGATTTCCATATAAGGTACAACTTATGTTACTCGAATTACAGTCAAGTTGTCTATGTAATTATGCCAAGATGTGGTTGAGGTCGATAATCTTCTTCTCTCAGGATCTGTTTTATTTCTTGTCCTGTCAAAATCTGTTTTTTAGTAAACTGTATTCAGATTTTTCACAAAATCACAATTAGTTTGTAGGAAACGATTCTTATGTTCCATTTGATGAATCACATTTATAGAAATTAGATTGTTTCGTTGCTGCTGCTGGAACTGGCTGGAACTGCTGCTAGTATTTTACCTTGATAGTGATTTATGCTGTGTATCTTGTGTCTTGTGAATGTTATATTTTGTTCCTAATAAAAATGCAGTAACAGGATTATATCTCGCTGACCATGAGTCTTCATATTCTACAGGCTTCTAGTGCAAATCCTCAGGATTGTGTTCCTACAGCTAGCAGTAACACCAGATCACCTACTTCAGATGCTTCACTGCAGGGAAGTCAAGCACCTGCGAAGGGTATGTCTAACCAAAACTGTCATCATCCCAGTATTTATATATTATAATTGTTAGAAGTGGTATAGTTGATAGCATATTCTAATTGTTCTATTGTTAGATTTGCTCTGGGAAATTGCTATTCTTCTTAGTTGACTATGCACTTCTACAAATGCCAATTAAATTATTCACGGTTGGACTAACAGCATAAATGAATAATGATTACTAATAGATGTTAGGATACTAGCTTCTTTGGTTGGTCCAGAATATTTAAAACAAGCTGGTCATTTTGACAAACCATGTACTTGAATGAAAAGTAACTCGTAAACTTGTAACTTCATTTATTTCGTGGAAGCAAATTTGAACAATTCTGCTCTATAATGATGCATCAGATGCTAGACAAGTAAAATCAACCATGTTCTTCTAACATCAATATTGTAAGAGCAGCTTTGTTCAGATTAGTGATATAGCTTTCTTATTTTGGCACAATAGGATTACATATTTAGATATGCCAATTGTTTATGCTCTGGAGTTTATAAAATATTCCAGACACTTAATTGTAAATTAAATGAGTTATTTGCAATTTTTGAATTGTGCAATGACATGCATTAATTCTGTTATACCAATTTTTTTTTCTCATCTGATTGGAGAACTTGCTGCTGTTTCATCTTTTTCTCATTTATTTGAAAAAAAAAAAGATCCTTTTTTTTTCTGATTGAAAGCTTTTATTGTTTGAATTTCTACTATACATATTATGCAAAATTCAGGTCTTTCTCCCTCTCGTTGTATCTACTGATGCACGATTAGGATTTATGAAATGCATTAAAGATGCAAAATAAGGCAAATAGATCAAGTGGACTTCTAGCTTTACATATTTTGCAAAATTCAGGTGTCCAAGTTAAGCCAGCGACCAGTGTGTCCTCAAGAGAGTTCTCTGATGAGGATGAAGTTGAAGGTGAAGCAGAAATAACAGAAAATACAGATCCTGCTGATGCAAAACGGATAAGGAGGTAAATGCAAAAGAATTACAGTCAAATTACTATTATCTTGTTGGTTTTCCAATCCAATTGTAGGTGAGTGTTACTGTTGCCGTTATTCATGTTATTGCTATTACCTTAGAAGAGATTTAGAAAACATAGAAATAATAGAAGAGCCAGCCTTGTCTAGCGGAGATTGTTTTCCCCCTCTACGAATTTCAAGAGCGTTTCTAAGAGCTCTTTAATTATCCAGTGTGTTTCCGCCCAATTTCTTAGATCTTTGGGCTAGTTTAGGCTTTCTAAAACTCAACTTGGTATCAGAGCTATAAACAAGTATCAACAATTGGAGAGTGTTGCAAGAATGTTTGTTTCCATGCTTCTCCAAACAAGTTCAATTATGTCCAAGCCCTTTACGTGCACATAATGCCTCCTCCCAAATGGGTTTTTTGAGATGGATTGTGCTACTATAGGCCTCATCATTAAGTCACAACAGATTATTTTACCCTTGTAGTCTCCATTGCTTACTTGAACCTTGTATTTCCCACACTGTACATCTCATGCTTCTATGTATCAGTGTTCCTGAAAATATATGGATGTACTCCACTTTTCGGTTCTCAAGTCTTTTCATATTCAGCAGTTCAGGTGTCCATGACATAAATGTTCTAATCATCTTTACAATTATATTGTTTGCTGAGAGGTGTATTTAACCATACATTATTGTGGTGGCATGTTGAAAGTAGATCTTTAGTTGCAGTCTCTACTCTATCAAAACTGGTATGACCAGGACATTAGTAAACGGTTGGCCTGTTGAAGAATTGTATCCCACAAATGTACCTTATGTTTATCTTTTTGGCCTTTTCTTTTAGCAATTTGTCATCTCATTCTCAGAATGATCTCCAACCGAGAATCAGCGAGGCGCTCAAGACGAAGAAAGCAAGCACACTTAAGTGAGCTTGAAGCGCAGGTTTTGTTTTGCTCATTAGTTGGTTGTCCTTTTAACTTCATTGGTGAAGGAGCTTTTTAAATACTTAAAACAGAACCTTGCGACAGGTTTCACAGTTGAGAGTTGAGAATTCTGCCCTGCTGAAGCGACTGGCCGACATCAATCAAAAGTACAATGAAGCTGCTGTCGACAATAGGATACTCAAAGCGAATGTGGAGACTCTGAGAGCTAAGGCAATATGTTATCTCAGTTTCTCATTAGTATTCCCCCAGAACTTTGGTTTTGATCTATGCTCAATGCAAGTTGCTAATCTTGTTGTTGTATTCAGGTGAAGATGGCAGAGGACAAGGTAAAGCGGTTAACCGGGGTGACTCTTTCCAACTCAACAATCTCTGACATGTCCTCCGCCAATGTACCCTTCTCCGGCAGCCTATCGGACTTGTCCGATGCTGCTATTCCCGTTCACGACAACAAGAACCAAATCTTCCAGACGCAGATGCAGACACGGGACTTAGATATCAATCCCCGTCTCCCCGAGATTGCGACTGCCAATTCGGTCGATGATATAGTTCATGGCGGTGTAGCTGGTGGAAGGATGCACAGAACTGCCTCGATGCAACGAGAAGCAAGTCTCGAGCATCTACAGAAGCGGATCTGTGGAGGGGGACAAAACTCTTGCACATTGGCTGTTAATAGCAAAACTGCAGATAACTAAAATAGTTTGTTGTTTTGTATTTGTATTTGTATTTGGACTCAATTGATCCAAATTTCTCCCGCAGTGTATTGGTGACCATGAAGCAACTTCACATGAACATTGCTCCTCCTCCAAATCTTGTCGACGCCAAATTTTGTCAATTCCAAGTATTTTGAGCCAGTTAAGATTTTATATCTTCAGTCCACTGCTTAAAAAGTAAGAATCTTACTAACTAAATATGTTTCTCCTTCTAGATCTAATCTTAATTGTGTTCACTAATTAATCCCCACGCTATTCCACATGATATTGTCTCCAATACTATAATATATACCTTGCAAATATATTAACATTTCTCAAAAGCTGCATTTAATTAATTAATTAATTAATTATAGTTCGCGTAACTGTAGAACAAGGCGAGGAATAATAGCAACGAGACCCCCGATGTTAGGATATCTTTAATCGCCTCTTAGTCCTTAATTATTCAGCTAATCCATTCATTAGACGGGGTTTGACTTGGTTTAGGCGCGACACCGTTCACATGGGGCCGGGGTGCGACCCAACATTTTCACGTGGGCGCTCCGTGAAAATCTCCGCACATGATACCCGCGACCTGACTCGCCAATAAAAGATTGTTTCCTAAGCGGGACCCGGCGCGGCGCCCCGCCCCCGCTGTCCCCCATGGGGCCGACGGGATTACTGTGCGTCAAGCGAACGCCCTGTTTTCCTTACGCCTCCCCAGTGTGCTCGTACTCGCATGGTCGATGGTGTGCTTATGGTGGGCCCGACATATCTAACCAATGATTGCGAGGGTGAATCCTTCTGCGTGTTGTTTAGAGATTTTTTTTAAGTTAAAAAAAGGCTCGAGATCCAAGCTTCGGTTCTCATTATTTTCTGCGAGCGTAGTGATCGAAGCTAAAGCAGGATATCTGAGAGGAGAAGAGGATTTCGAGATTTGAGATCGCAGCGGAGTTATCGTAGGCAGAATGGCGAGTGGATTGGGGTTGGAGGAGACGGAGCTGCGCCTGGGACTGGCGTTGCCCGGTGGAGGCGGAGGCGGCGGCGGCGGCGGAGGGGAAGGCGAGGGTGCGAAGAAGAGGGGATTCGAGGAGACCATTGATCTGAAGCTTCAGCTTCAAATGCCATCCAAAGCGGGGGAATCGGAGGCCGCCTTGGAATCTCCCGACAATATGGTGAAGAAGACGCTGAGTCCGATGAACACTGCCTCGTGGGGAGGCGGCGACGGCGGCATCCACCCGGAAAGGCCACCTGCGCCCAAGTACGCTTGATTCTATGCCGATTAGCTTAATTTTTTAAAGCTGGCTTGTTTTACTATAATTTGTGACAAAATTCATGCCTTTTTTTGCATGAATCGATGCTTTAATTATCTCTATCTCTGTGTATATAACCGATATGCTTCGTGCTTCGAGGAATATGATCAGCCACATTTTTTATGCTTTAATTAGAACTATTTGATCTTTCCTTAGTTATGAGCATGAAATTTGTCTTATTCTCTTTCAACCCATATTGAAATTTGTTAGCATATTTCTTTTTTGGTTTGGATAAATGAGGTTTCCTTTTCTTTCAGGTGGCCTTGCACCAGTTAGAAACATTTCTATTCTCGGAGTTATTTTGATTTGTATGATCACCAAAGTTTCACTTCAGTTTTGTTCTAACAGTATTAGAATGCAATTATCAGGGCACAGGCAGTCGGTTGGCCGCCAGTGAGATCCTTCAGGAAGAACATCCTCTCTGTTCACTCTGAGAAGCGTGTCGGCGACAGCAAGGACGACAGCGGTAACTCGCCAGCTGCCTTTGTGAAGGTCAGCATGGATGGTGCACCGTACCTGCGCAAGGTGGACCTGAAGATGTACAGGAGCTACCAAGAGCTCTCCATGGCCCTGCAGAAGATGTTCAGCTCCTTCACCACCAGCACTGGTATGCGTGCATGCAGTAGGGTACACCTTAATTATCTTAATTGAGCAATCACCATCAAGGGATTTTAACTCGGGACATGCCATGTGAGAGGCAGTGCAAATTGAGCCCCACATGAGATTGCTCAGGAATCTGATCAATTTGTGGCTACTTCTGTAGCCATACCAGCGCACAGAATCATGTAGGCCAACTAATGTTTGATACTCTGCAATACTGTTTTCCATGATTGGACTTAGCTCAGTGACTATAATCTTTTCTTGGTTGACCCTCTGATTTTAGGGTTCTGTACTGAAACTTCCAGGTAAATGTATCTCCATTTTGGTAAAATATCAACAGATACCTAGCTAGGTAATCTGTGATTAGCAGTACATATCAGACAACTGCAGAATTAGATAACTGGTGTCTCTCTGAAAAATAATTAATGATCAAAGCAGAATAAATTATATTGGTTCAGTTGGTTTAGTATAGTCTCAAAAGCTTAAACTTGAGGTAGTTGAAACAATGTATTTGTTTATAATTCTCTGACACCAATCTCAGGGTCAAGGCATGCTACCATATCTTTATTATGCATATGTAAAAAGTTAAGGTTTCACAAAATGTGAGCTAAATCAAAACTTTCATATTTTTGCACACTTATCAGGAAACTCTTGCTTTCCAGGAATGAGCGGGAGGGACTACATGAACGAGAGCAAGGTGATGGATCTGCTGAATGGATCTGAGTATGTCCCTACCTATGAAGACAAGGATGGAGATTGGATGCTGGTTGGTGATGTTCCATGGGAGTAAGCTTCTTTCACCAACTTCTACATTGATTTTCAGAAATTTAGATCACCATTATGATTTCTTAAATTCGTATCATCTTTACTTTGTCTGAAAACAATTATAATCCAGGATGTTTGTTGACTCGTGCAAACGTTTGCGTATCATGAAGGGATCAGAAGCCATTGGAATCGGTTTGTATCTATGTTATAAATTTTCGGACCAATCAACTCCTAATTCTATGCCTGTTTCTATCAAAAACATTAAATATATCAGAGGAAATTCATCTTGTTCCCTCCTATTGCAGCACCAAAAGCCATGGAGAAGTGCAAGAACAGAAGCTGAAGATTTGCTCCAAGTAAAATGACAAAAAGCAAATTTACCTCTGGATTTGGATCAAGACATCTGCATGTGTGCCTACATATTTCCCAAGTTTATTTAAGTTTACCCATTATGTTTTTTATTAAAATAGTCTGTTTATCACCTTTATGTATGGACAGTAAGAAATTCTACTTAAAGACTGCTGCTTCTGTGTGTCCTAGTTAACGGGGCTGGCTTGTTTAATTAATAAACTGTTCTGCTTATTACTAGATAATTAGTGCACTGTTTGTTCCTATGATTAAAATAGGGAAATATGATGAGATTCTTGGTGCTTGGTCCTCTTTTAATATTGCAAGGCCATCTGGAAGTGGGGGCAAAAGTTATGTGCATAATTAAGAAGTATCTGATTTAGGCATTTTTATGCATAGGATACCAATCTTTTAGCCCTTAATATATTGTGGATTAGGCAATTATGTGGACGCTCACTGATGAAGCAGTTAATTAAATATCATAGAGTTTGATGCTGTGAAGCTTCTGAAGGCAGGGGGATAAATTATACATCTACTTAAATTAGGGATTGAAAATAGCATGAGAAAAGAACTGCTGATTGAATTGTCTCTAAGAATCAAATTAGATAAGAAGTCCAACAAAGATGAATACCACATATAACTTAATTAGAGACTAATCATGATCAATTTATTTATAAAGGATGATTTCCTTCTTGATATTAAAAGATATCATGGCTACCAAGCCTTTGTTTATGATAATATTATTCGATTAGGTCTTCATTTTCTTGAAAGCCCAAACGAATCTGCTACAATGATTGTCCAACAAAAGTGTCAGATGGTGCTGATCATCACTCTGGTGGCAGAGAGTATATTAACAGATTTGAATAGATTTGTTTTAGATATTAATTAATGTGGAACTTAATATAAATAGTGTATTGTTACATAAGGTTCATTTTTATAAATTTTTAAAAACAAATACAAGAAAAAAACTTAGAACATCCCACGAAGTAGAACAAATCAAGTTTCACTAAAGTCATTCCATAGCTTATTTACTTGCTTCAACTTAGGAAACCATACAACTCTTCGAATGTACATGTAGAACATTGATGCTCTTATAAACTTGTTCTCTAAAAAAATATAGAATCGTCACATTAACAACTTGTTATTTTGGTTTGTTGTCGTCCTTGCTGTCTACAATGGATAGTAACTTATAATTCCACTAACATTAATGTTAGTAACTCATGAATCCACTAACATGAAAGTTAATAACCTTCCAATGACTTGATCATTCAAGTTCTCCTCTTCTTCTATATATATTCAATCTTCTTGATGAGAAAGAAGATTGTGAGAAGAAAAGAAGAAGAGAAAGGTCTCTTGTAGAAGGCTTTGAAAAGAAGTAAGTGTGTGTTTATGTAAGGCTTGTGCTTAAGGAGAGATTGTAAGTGTGCATGTAGGTTATACTTATGATCTATACACTTATCTCTTATTGAGTAGAACAAGAGAATTGTTACAATCACCAGACTTTGGATTGCAACGTTGTGAATTTGTGGTGAAAGTTCGAATTAATAACTTGTGATTTTTATCCCGACTGTGAGCCTTCGACGAAGAATAGAGTTCATAGAAATTGCAGTACAGTATCATCTTGTGCATCACCAACTAGATATAATTTAATTTCTACAAACAGAAATAAATAAGTATTTTGCTTCACCATCTTCCAACAATTAAAGTCATGCAACACAAATCGTTCTTGATTTTTTCCTAGCTAGTTTATTGCTTGCACTTTTATATTCACATTTAAGTTTTTTTATTCATTTTTTGTTTGAGATCTATGATAAACTTGTTAGTTTTCCTCGGCACCGCAGCAAGTGTGTGTTCGAACACATTTCGTAAACATGCACACAGCGGAAGCAATAAAAGCAATAAATCTAATTTATTACAACACACACATCACATGCATGCAGGATACAACATGTGTAGACATAATCGCTATTTAAAATTTTGCAAGAAAAGGAAACTTATACTAGGTATACCTGACGGATTACGTGTAGCGGGAATGATATCAACCGTAGTGACTCTTGCTAGAATTGCCTCTATCCGTATCTACGTCGAGTATTGTCGGGATAACTTCACAAAGCCACGAGTCTCATTTTCGCAAAAGTCACTAGCCTCGAGTTGAAGACGATGTAATCCGAGAGACGATCACAATCCGAATCAAAATTCGGATCCCAAAAACAAGTTTCACAAACTCACTTGTCGGAAGCGGTTTTTGTCAACCGTTTGATGAAAACTTAACCCTCCACCTATGAGGATTGCCGGAGAACCAATCCCCAACAAGTAGGTCGCTGTCGGAGCATAAAATGCTGACCAAACAACCTCTCCACGAAGAGGAGAACAAGCTGTCCAGAATTTGGACAACTTGTTTGGTGGAAGATATGACCAGTCAATCAATGGTCAGATGCTCCTTGGTCGCAGGCGGCCAAGGGAGGATGGCTGGAGGAGTCGTTGGTGGCTGGTGGGTGGCCAACAGTGACTTGCAGCAACAAAACTTGGGCGGCAATGGTTTGGGCGGCAAGAGCAAGGAGAAGGAAAGGAGGCTAGGTTTCCATAATCCTTGAACCAATTAATCCTCTCCGAAAAATCCTTAAGCCATATTTTTATAGAGAACACATTCTCCTAATGGTTATTGGTTCATAACCAAAACCCGTTAACCACTCTGATAACTTAAGTTAAAATAAACCAAATCGCGTTGGTCTATTTTAAGTTAAAACGAACCGAATCAACTTTGATTCATTCTTTTAAAACAAACTAAACCACTTTGGTTTATTTTCCACCATTGGATTAGAACCAAACCAATTTGGTTCATCCATCATGTCTTCATAAGACTCGGCTCATCCATGTTTCCGATGCGATTGAAACCATTTCATACTCGCTCTTTATTTGATCCAACCAAAACAAGTCTCTCTCGATCTGAGAATCCTATTCTCAAGCTCGTTTTAAATCCTCTGGATTACACTCGTTGTGCATGTGATCAAATAGATTCCCGGTTTATGTTGATCGTCTATAATTAACCATTAATTATAGAATGATCATGAGTGACACCTAATAGTACATCATGATCTCCAATTAACCGAAAAATCGACGGTTGATCCCAGAACCATTTCTGAAACCCTTCAGCAGCTATAATGAATCGTGTCCTATTCCTTTCACTCATCTTATACCCACTTGGTTCAGGACATGGTCTATTGTGTCAGTCCCCACTAGGCTGAGTACGTCACACCTAGCCCAAGTATTACTTCCTCGTCCTCTGAATTCTAGTTACTGCACATATATCCAAGAGTATCATACTCTAAATATGTAATTCTTTGGCCAAAGACTTTAGTAACAATCCGACGAGAGACCATAGGGTATACATCTCCTCGCAAGGAGCGGTGAATCCTCTATAGGCTATTCAAACACTTTCAACCACTTTGACTTATACCCAATCATCCCGGGTCCACATCTCCTCGGAGATGCTTGCTTAAGATGTCAAAGCATAAGTCTTCAAGACCAAGATGACTTGAATACCGCAAGTTGAAGGAACATCACACTTAAGCTGCTGTAAGAACTTCATTGACATATCCATATATGCAGATAACCATATGAAGTCTTACAACTGGTCACTCCAATGAACTAGTTACCATAACTAGCATTCACGATCAACTCTGGACATCCCAATGTCACCAGCCATTGAGAAACAACTGCTTGGATAAATCAAAGAGTATACCTCGTGTTAGTCTCAACAGAATCGATGGTGTCCGAATCTATCAATTCATTGACTAGAGATAATTCCAATACATTACAATTACACATGTAGAGATAATAACTAGTTGTGATCCAATCATAAATTCTCTCATGCTGTGAATCGTATTGCGGACATTCAGTAAATGAGTATAAGATCCAATCAAATACATGAAAACATGTACACTCAAATAGTGAATCTTCATTTATCAAATAAATGGTACAACCATAAGGCGATTGCCTTAGGACATCTCTCATATATTACTAATAAATTTCCACTTGGCCTAATGTCAGTCGCCACGGTATCCAATACCATAAACTCTAACATGACCCTCAAATTTACTTTGAGGTAAGACCTTAGTTAAAGAGTCCGCTAAGTTTCTTTCAGTGGAAATCTTCTCGATTTGTGTTTCCTTCCTACTGATGATCTATATGATCAGATGATAGCGACGAAGCACATGTTTGGATCATTGATGAGACCACATCAAGTTCAGAGATGAACTTCTCGATCCAAACTGTCACGCCCCGAGAGAGTCCCCACCAGACGAAAATCCGACAGCATCTCCTCTGTACGGGTGACAATACCAATTTTTATACAAGGCCTACACGACCACTATACATCGGTCAACACGACCGGAATCCAATCACAACACAATATACATAATATGAGGCCTCAGGCCATCAACCAAAATAGGTAAAAGATCTAAAACATCATGACCTACCCCTTCTGCCATCTGAGCAGGAACATACAACCAAAACGAACCGATTATAAGTCCACAAGGACATAACAAATATAACCAAAAATATCCACCGGTATACAATCCAAACATAAATCCTAAACATATCCTCTAATCTAAAACCGAACCCATAAGACCAAAATAAAACCAATTCGATGAGGGGGATTGGCAGCTGGACTCTCCCGGCAGTTTCAACCTGAAACATATGTAAAGCAACGGAGTAAGTTCAATGAACTTAGCAGATAAAGGTCAATATGCATAGAAAGCTATATCTAACAATAATAGTCATGTCAGTACAGTCTCCTGATCAATAATAACAACAATGCAAGGAAAGCTACAGAAAGCCTGTACATACTTGTATCTCCTACCCTGATATAAGAGTAAATGTCATACTATAAGAGATAAAGTCATCACCATATACATATATGAATCCTGTATGCATGACAATCATATGCAACATCCAAGGCAGCAATAAAAATGCAGCAAACACAATACAAATGCGATCCATGCAAAATGCATGCGGTGCAAATGACATGGTCACCCCTGATGCGGTCGGTAGCCTCGCTCACGCGATGGTGGCCGAGTGGGTAGTAGGCTATGACAAGCTGCACTCTGCCATCACTTTGCTCTGGTGGCCAAGGTGGACGGGGATCTTGTCGAGTACACCTATCCTCCGCCCCCCAAGCAGTGGGAGCTAAGCTCATCTCCTGTCATATCGGAGGAGGATCCTGCCGCGCTTCTACCACGCCTCATCGCTACCCATGGCGGACCCAATGAACTGACAGAGCAACTGCACACACCCTCCTGATGTACCACTAACCCATGAGTGGCAGTGTGTGCAGGCCACGTAACTAGCTGCGGGCTCAACAATAATGGAACCTCGTCCAGCCAGCATGCAATCATGCGAAAATGGTGCATGATACTAAAGCATGTAAATCCTACTCAAAACACCTATCCGAAAATGGTGCAAAATACCCGCCTTATATAATGCTCGTGATAACTATCTTCACGCCCGTGGACCTGTCCCATGATCGAAACCTGCATATATCATCATTACCATCAAATCCAAGCACATGACAACGTGCTAAATTACTATTATTTAGTTTCTATATTCACATCCATTTATCGAATACAAATTCTAAACTCCCTACTGTACCCTCAGCTTGTATATTTAATACATTAATTAAACCCACCATTTCAAGTAGCAAATCCGCTAACCTACACCTTCAATTCCATACATAATAACAGAACCGATCTAACATCACATCGAAATCAAACGCACAACCAACTACAAATCATTAACAACTAACTCACACCTAGAACACGCACAACCCACACAGCCCGTGAACAACCTTCACAGTCTGTGCTATTCACCGGAATAGCCCATTTGCGTCTTCTCCTCTCGTTCACAACCACACCGTCGACATCAGATCCATTTATAGCTATCACAACACACATCAATCCCTTCTCACTCAGCCAAAACACAAATTCTAATCCTCCAACCGAAACCAACGACCTAGCCATCCTCTGTCCAACCTACTCAACTGATCAAAAATCCAACCGAATATAACCAAAATTAACCACCATATGCACAAAGAGAAGAAGCAGATCGTGCTTACCAGCGGTTGAAACCTCGCCGACAGTAACCCGCCCCCCCTCCCCCCCCAAAAAAATCCACCCTGTTCTCTGGAAAACCATTGCTCAAACACCATCCCTGTTCAAACAAAGGAAAATCGTAGTAGGGATTCCAAAATCGAGGGAAAAAACAGCCTCACCTTTCCTCCGGCGACCACCTGCAGAAAACCCAACCAAGCAGCGCAATCCACAACACCGGCAGAAAAACCTCTTGTTCCAGCAGAACTCACGACAGGGCTCAACCGGCGGCTGAGTTCTTGGCAGCGCCCGGAGTGGCTTCGACGGTGAGAGGCGGTCGGAGAAAAACTGCATCCGAGGGCGGCCGTGGTGCCAGCCGCAGCGGCGGAGGCAGCTCGGCAGGCTAGGCGCGCGAGCAGGAGGAGAGGGGGCCGGTGCGACGTGCAGAGACGAGGCGTCGATGCGGTTGTCACCGACGATGCAGCCAAAGGAAAATGGAGTGGCGGCGGTAGCTCGTGTAACCGCTGCGTCGACCGCGGAAAGAAGGGGCACCGGATTCGGGTGAAGGTTGGTCGCAGATGGGGCGGCGAGCACGCTTGGGGCGCCGACGATCGGAAGAAGAGGCGACGACGCTGAACAGGGCAGCATAAGAGCGGACGAGAGAAACGAACGAAGAATTGTGCGCCCCTTTTTGTTAAACCTAGGTTTATCTATATCTTTGGTTTGATTGAATAAATAAATCCCTAACTTATAATTGGTTATCTCATTGAACCAAGGCTAATAAAATTTATTCCGAAATTATCAACTAAACTGCTAATAATTAACTAATTTCCTTTAAAAAAAATAAAATAAATTTATTTTATTTATCTCGTTTTTTACATTATATTATTATTATCTTATTTTTTTCTTTCGATATATTACATTCTCCCCCACTAATAAAAATTTAGTCCCCAAATTTCCTACTCATATTCCTAACGAGCAAGAAATACCACAAGTACTGAAAAATATATTTCACGTACCTTAAGTAAACAGGTGGGGATATTCAACTCTAATCTTTTCTTCAAACTCCCAAGTAGCTTCCTCATCGGTATGGTGACTCCACCCGATCTTGACAAGTCGCAAAATCTTGATTCACAACTGTCGTTCCTTGTGATCCAGAATCCGTACCGGAACCTCTTCGTAAGTAGCATCAGGTTGAATGGAACCTGACACATCTGACAGAATATGGGTAGGGTCTGACACATACTTCCTCAGCATGGACACATAGAACACATCATGAATACTCATCAAAGATGGTGGTAGCGCTAGACGGAAAGCGACTGCTCCGATCCTCTCCAAAATCTCGAAAGGCCCAATGTACCTTGGAGCTAACTTACCATGGAGGTCAAATCTCTGCACTCCTTTCGTGGGTGAGACTCACAGGAATACCTGGTCACCAACAGAGAACTCCAGAGGTCTCCGTCTCCGATCTGCATAACTTTTCTAACGATCCTGCGCCTCTGCCACCCTACGTCTGATTGTACGGACCAACTCTACCTCATACTGAGCTCTCTTGGGGTCCTAACAACTGAGCCTCCCCAACCTCCTCCCAGAGGGTGGTTATTCGACTCTGTCTACCATACCAGACTTCCAACAGTGTCATTTGGATAGCCGAATGATAGCTATTGTTGTAGGCGAATTCCACTAAGGCAGGTGGTCCTCCCAGTTGCCCCCGAAATCCATAACACAGAACCTTAGCAAATCCTCTAGAGTCTGAATGGTTCGCTCAGACTGTCCATCTGTCTGCAGATGGAATGCGGTATTAAAACGAAGATGTGTGTCTAACGCCTGCTGTAGACTCTGCCGAACGATCCAAAGAGTCGGTCTTCCATATCGCTAAGAAGTGCACGGATTTAGTTAGTCGTTCAACGACTACCCAAATCGCGTCATGACCTTGATGTGTCCTAGGCAAACCCACCACAACATCTATAATAATATGCTTCCACTTCCATTCCAGAATCGGAATTTCCTGAAGCATCTGTTCCTTAAACTAATGCAACTCCGGAAACCATTATCCTCCTCGGAGTCAGAGATGGTAGTCCATCTATCATCCTAGATCCACTCCACCATACACTCTGTAAGTGCATGGGAGGCTATCGCGACCAAACTTCCTTGTTACAACCATTCGTGTTTCAGTTACTCTATAGTAGTTATCCAGTAGCTAGCCAAAATCCCATGAGCATTCCTGCTCTTCACCTCTACAATACAACCTAATCACTGCTAAGTCCACGTCATATATATGACTTATCTCGCAGTTCTTTAACTGCCGTAAGCTTAGGATACGTCCTATTCTATAGCATCGAAATCACTCCGATCCCCGAAAGGTTGCATCCATATACACTACCCTTCCATCCACACCAGAATAATTAATCAACACTGGCGTAAAAGTCAACCATCGTCTGAGCCCTGAAACTAGTTTCACAAACTGCAGACCAAGTAAATTCCATCACCTTCCTAGTCCAACCAATCAACGATGTAGTACCGCTAGAGCATCCTATCCATATCTATGGTAATAATCATATCAATACCTAAAAAAAAACCATCATCTACGGTGGCCGAGTGCGAAACTCTAACTACCACCATCAACAGTGACCAAGTTATGCAACTCCAACGACCACACCTGATCCAATCGTGTCTAGAATACACGACTTTCCAAATTCCTGGACGACTAAGTCGTCAATAAGTCTAATAAGATAACCATAAGCTCATACAATTCATACCAAGTATGAAATTGTCGTCGCTACAAACCTGCATTCTCTTTACTCTAGGCTGATGATATAACAATCATCACAACGATACTGATAATTGTATAACACCATGTCACTACAATATCATCACACCAGTCATAGATCAATTCTAGAGTATACACCGGTGTCCTATAGCTGATCTAAATAGATCCTCTATCCACTATGAAGGATATTTATTTCCTTCCACAACTACCGCATTATATCATCGATAATCGATGCATAAACTCAAAGGTCCATCTCTCTTTCAACAAAGAGTTCTGGATCTTCTTTAGAAGAAATACTGGGACAGATAAATATCCCATCCAACACCTCCTATAATAAGGTAAAACGATCTTTCATCGTCTTGACCAGTGTAAGTATACACGTATTATCCATAACCAAATCACTAATAGTAGGGACTGATATTCTCTGAGGGTTTACTCCATGTCCTTCCAATTGGTGGCTAGCAGGCTAAATCCCTAGCTTCCTAATTCAACATCAGTCGGCACCTCTAAAGAGTCTGTACTTCTGAAATCATCGTTAGGTTCTGCAAGGTCAATACGTCATCGACCTCATCCCCAACCATGAGTAGGGACAATTTCACTAAGTCAATAGTTTTCCTAACCACTAAAGTACAGTAACCACTATGGACAATACTTTTCCTATAGCTCAGAGATATCCTTCAGCTTGCTTGGTCCCAAAACCCGAGAACTCCCAAAAAAAAAATCCAAGGAAAAGAAAATCCTCGAACACAAAACCCACAAACCAAAACAGCAAACAAATAAAAGTGTCACGTCCTGGGGGCATATCCGTCATCCAAATGACAGAGGAGCCCCTTAGTGACAATATTCCGAAATCCATGGACCAAATCTGGTAAAAACCTCGAAATAATTATAAAAATATCAGTATTTAAATAACTGCATGCATGCACGACTAAACATATATCACTTAAAGTAAAATAGTTTTGTGACACCAAATCAAATTGCGACCAAAAATCCAAAGTGCATAAATAAAATGCAATACCGATAGAGTAAATAAAGCGGCATCCCGACGATGCAGGGAGACAAGCACGACAAGGAACTCTCTGAGCGACACAAAGGTAGATCAACCGAACACGTCCTCCATCAGTTAACCTCGAGGATAAGTGAGGAGGGAGTGAGTACAACCACTCAGTAGATGGATAGACCATAGTGCATAATCATAATGCACATAATGAAAGTCACAGGGAACAAGCTAGAGTAACCCAACCCTCAAAGTATCAATATCAGTCTGCTACTAACCTGGTCGGTGGTATAACAAATATACCCGTAACATACACAACCACTGCAATATACAGTGCACATCCGGATACCACGACAAAGCCTCGTGGCTCTCGCACAAATAGGGAAACTGTCTATGAGCTACCGTGAACGGTACTCATGGGTCGACAATCAATACGCTAAGCACTGTCTACGCGCAACTACATGCTACCACGAATGAGACTCGTGGATAGACAGGCAGTATATAGATATCTAATTATTGACTGCACGCACTAGCGTACTACCACCAATAGGTCGCGTGAGCAGTTGATTATCCTAGGTTGTTAAGCCTAGGATTATCCAATACATCTAGCATAGAACGTCTATTAAAATCGCTAAAGATCATCGATCTACAATTAAGCCCATTGAGGCGGTCAAGCGAGGGTTTCAACACATCTAATACAAAATGTTTACCAAAGTCGGTAAAGATCATCGACTTATAGATAAATAAGTCAAGATGGTTAATTCTAGGGTTCTAACCCTTCTAACATGATCGGTTATCAAAGTCGATAAAAAAAATCATAAGTTCAGTCCACTCATAAACACGTCGAAACGATTAATCATAGAGTTTCGTCCCAGCTAACAGGAAACATTTATCAATGCCAATAAGGACGACAAATCTACTATCAAGCCCTTCAAGAGGGTTAAGCCTAAATTATATCGTCCTACCAGTTCAATCATGCATGCCCCAGCCTGCTACCACGAACATACCTCGTGGGTACTTAAGACGTAAAGTAGCTATCTAGCTACCAGCGTCATACGAATCCGATTATCACCAACTCTGAACGAATAACACAAGAGTATAACCTTACAGTAGATTATCTCAACCATGTATGAGGGACATGATTGACCACAAATATACAAAAGCAACCATAGAGAGACTCTACCGCAGACTCTCTCTCTCAACCAAGAAAGATTAATCGCATCCTAACCATACAAACTCTACTAGTCCGATCACCATATCACTGAAACAGTAAATGGATAAATATATACCAATATGCACATCCGGGTTATTACGCCTAGGGTTCTAACACCTAGGGTTCCACTAATGTTGTTTCATTCCTGAGATCCGCTCCTACAGAATAACCTCATCTAAGTTATTCTATCTCTAGTGGTCTTAATCATGATATCCACTGCAAAAACACATAACCATATACGCTGTCTAATAAACGACAACATAGTCACACTAATGACGATCAATGGCTGAAATTAATTAAGGTATAACCAAAGGGTCATGTCAGATCAAAGTCAAGGCAATACTCAATAAAGTATAAGATGCCTATATATACCCTAAACTATGTAGGCAATGTAATCATGTCATCATGCCTTCTACAAATTTATCCATCTTAGTCATATTATTCAACTAGTCTAATAATCAAATCCTAAGAGGTAAACATCTACCATTCAACTAGTCTAATAATCCTAATACTAGTCCAATCATTTTTATCATCATGATAACTAACTACGCATAGCAGTGATAGCAATTAATAACCATATGCTAACAATAATCCAGCAACCTAAAAATCTAATTATCCAACAGATATCAGGTTAAAACAATACTAGATAAAACATGATATTATAACCAATATAAATATGTACTAAATCTAGAAAATTTTCTAGAATTTATTTACCTGTTAGCCGTATGGAGATGTCCTGTCGCCACCAAATCCCCAAATTGACCTCGTCAATAATATCTCGAATTTCCGAAACATAAAAAGAATCGTCGGAAATCCGTACAACTCCGAAAATACCCCAGTTAACTTGCCAACCGTGGCAAACTCCCAAAAACCCAAAGACCCTAAGGAACTCGGAAACCTACGCTCTGATACCAAATAAATTGTCACGCCCCGAGGGAGTCCCCGCAAGACGAAAATCCGACAGCATCTCCCAGTACGGGTGACAATACCAATTTTTATACAAGGCTTACACAACCACTATACATCGGTCAACACGACCGGAATCCAATCACAACACAATATACATAATATGAGGCCTCAGGCCATCAACCAAAACAGGTAAAAGATCTAAAACATCATGACCTACCCCTTCTGCCATATGAGCAAGAACATACAACCAAAACGAACCGATTATAAGTCCACAAGGACATAACAAATATAACCAAAAACATCCACCGGTATACAATCCAAACATAAATCCTAAACATATCCTCTAATCTAAAACTGAACCCATAAGACCAAAATAAAACCAATTCGATGAGGGGGATTGGCAGCTGGACTCTCCCGGCAGTTTCAACTTGAAACATATGTAAAGCAACGGAGTAAGTTCAATGAACTTAGCAGATAAAGGTCAATATGCATAGAAAGCTATATCTAACAATATAATCATGTCGATCTGAGTCTCATATAATAACAATGCAGAAATAAATGCAAAAGCTGTACATACACAGATCTCCTATCGATATAGGAGTAAATGTCATACTATAAGAGATAAAGTCATCACCGTATACATATGAATCTGTATGCATGCATATCATATACAACATCAAGGCAATAAAATCCAAACACAATACAAATGCGATCCATGCAAAATGCATTCGGTGCAAATGACATGGTCACCCCTGACGCCAGTCAGCCGCCTCACACTCGATGGTGAAGCCGAGTGAGTAGGGATATGACAACTGTGCACTCTGCCATCACTGCTCCTGAGTGACCGAGTGGACAGGATGCTGTCGGAGTACACCTATCCTCCTGCGCCAAACAGAGTGGGGGAGCTAAGCTCTCATCTCCCGGTGTCATAGACCAGAGGAGGGATCCCTGCCCGCTACCACGCTGCCTCATCGCTACCCATGAGCGGACCAACAGAGCCTGACAGAGCAACTGCACACACCCTCCTGATGTACCACTAACCCATGAGTGGCAGTGTGTGCAAGCCATGTAACTGGCTGCGGCTCAACAATAATGGAACCCCGTCCAGCCAGCATGTAATCATGCAAGATGGTGCATGATACTAAAACATGTAAATCTAACTAAATACACCTATCCGAATAATATGCACAATCCTAAATACATATCTATGATCCAAGTAAAACATAGAAGGTATAGCTATAAACTGACCAAATGCATATATCAACACACAATAACATACAAGGTAGATAAACATGAAAATTATTGTGAGGTATAACTAACTAGCATATCAACGTGACTATATCAAAAAGATAAGTCAAAATACCCGCCTTATATAATGCTCGTGATAACTATCTTCACGCCCGTGGACCTGTCCCATGATTGAAACCTGCATATATCATCATTACCATCAAATCCAAGCACATGGCAACGTGCTAAATTACTATTATATAGTTTCTATATTCACATCCATTTATCGAATACAAATTCTAAACTCCCTATTGTACCCTCAGCTTGTATATTTAATACATTAATTAAACCCGCCATTTCGAGTAGCAAATCCGCTAACCTACACCTTCAATTCCATACATAATAACAGAACCGATCTAACATCACATCGAAATCAAACGCACAACCAACTACAAATCATTAACAACTAACTCACACCTAGAACAAGCACAACCCACACAGCCCGTGAACAACCTTCACAGTCTGTGCTATTCACCGGAACAACCCATTCGCATCTTCTTCTCTCGTTCACAACAACACAGTCGACATCAGATCCATTTATAGCTATCACAACACACATCAATCCCTTCACACTCAGCCAAAACACAAATTCTAATCCTTCAACCGAAACCCACGACCTAGCCATCCTCCGTCCAACCTACTCAACTGATCAAAAATCCAACCGCATATAACCAAAATTAACCACCATATGCACAAAGAGAAGAAGCAGATCATGCTTACCAGCGGTTGAAACCTCGCCGACAATAACCCCCCCCCCCCCAAATCCACTCTGTTCTTTAGAAAACCATTGCTCAAACACCATCCCTGTTCAACCAAAGGAAAATCACAGTAGGGATTCCAAAATTGAGGGAAAAAGCAGCCTCACCTTTCCTCCGGCGACCACCTGCAGAAAACCCAACCAAGCAGCGCAATCCACAACAACTGGCGAAAAAACCCCTTGTTCCGGGAGAACTCACGGCGAGGGCTCAAGCCGTGGTGAGTTCTTAGCGGCGCCGAGTAGCCGGCGGTGAGGGCCGGAGAAAAAGCGCATCCGGCAGCGGCCGTGGTGCGGCCGCCAGCGTGAGGTAGCTCAGCGAGCTAAGTGGCGCGAGAGGAGAGGGGCGTCTGGCGTGCGAGCAGCGTCGATCACGGTTGTCACCGACAAAGGCGACAAAGGAAAATGGAGGCGGTGGCGGTAGCTCGTGTGCTTCTGCGTCGTCCGAACTTCGGCCGCGGAAAGAAGGCGCCCGGTCGGGTGAAGGTTGGTCGCAGATAGAGCGGCGAACACGCTTAGAAGCCGACGATCGGAAGAAGAGCGACAGCGAAACGAGGCGACCTGAAGCGGGGGAGAAACGAACGAAGAATTGTGCGCCCCTTTTTGTTAAACCTAGGTTTATCTATATCTTTAGTTTGATTGAATAAATAAATCCCTAACTTATAATTGGTTATCTCATTGAACCAAGGCTAATAAAATTTATTCCGAAATTATCAACTAAACTGCTAATAATTAACTAATTTCCTTTAAAAAAAATAAAATAAATTTATTTTATTTATCTCGTTTTTTACATTATATTATTATTATCTTTTTTTTTTCTTTCGATATATTACACAAACCGCTTCCTTTGCTACTTCCTAAGTTGCAATGTATTCTGTTTAGTGGTAGAATCCGCTACAGTGTCTTGCTTGAAACTTTTCCAACTTATTGCGCTTTCATTTAAGGTAAATATGTACCCAAGCTGAGACCTGAAATCATCTTTGTATGTCTGGAAGCTGACATCCATATACCCACATATTACCATATCACTTTCTCCATATATTAGGAACACATCTTTAGTTCTTTTTAAGTACTTAAGAATTATCTTAACAGCCACCCAATGATCTATTCCTGGATTAGACTGATATCTACTCGTGACACTCAGAGCATACGATACATCCGACCTCGTACATAACATAACATATATAATAGATCTTATTGTGGATGCATATGGAATCTTACTCATGCAAATCCTCTCGTCTTCTGTGCGCGGACACATAGACTCCGAAAGGTGTATCCTATGCCTGATGGGAAGGAAATCTTTCTTGAATTTCGACATGCTAAACCTCTTTAGCACTCCATTTATATATGTAGACTACGAAAGACCAAGCAACCGTTTTGATTTATTTCTATAGATCTTGATCCCGAGGATGTAGGTCACTTCTCCCAGGTCTTTCATGGAGAATGTTTTGGATAACTAAATTTTAACCGACTGTAAGACAGATATATCGTTTCCTATAAGTAATATGTCATCAACATACAACACTAGGAACACAACTGCACTCCCACTAACCTTTTTGTACACATAGGGTTCGTCTGGATTTTGTGAGAAATCAAACCTTTTGATTATCTCATCAAAATGGATATTCCAGCTCCTGGATTCTTGCTTCAGTCCATAAATGGACCGCCGAAGTTTGCATACCTTGGTTTTATCAACCGATGTGAAACCCTCAGGTTGTATCATATACACGTCATCGAGTAGGTTTTCATTAAGGAAAACCTTTTTTACATCCATTTGTCATATCTCATAATTATAATGAGCCGCTATGGCCAGGAGCATCCGAATAGATTTAAGCATAGCTACCGGCGAATAGGTCTCGTCATAATCAACACCTTATTTTTGATGATAGTCTTTCGCCACTAATCTAGCCTTAAAGGTAATCACATTACCATCCATATCGATTTTCTTCTTAAAAATCCACTTGCACCATATAGGCTTAATGCCTTCAGGTGGGTCCACCAAGTTTCAAACTTGATTTTCATACATGGAATCCATTTTCGATATCATGGCTTCAAGCCATTTGTCCCTTTCTGAACGTTTCAGAACTTCTTCATAACTGGTAGGTTCCTCATCGCCAATGAGTAACAGGTCATTCGTTTCACTTACGAGAAATCCATATCTCTCGAGAATGTTGCATGTCCTACCAGATCTATGAAGATGTGGTGTTACAATAGGTTCAGTCGATGTCTCATCACTATGAGTTATCGGTTGAGGTGCTTGATTATGTATCTCATCAATGTCTATTGGAGTCTCTTGAACCTCCTCAAGTTCAACAACGCTCCCACTATTTTCTTGCAAGAGAAATTCTTTCTCTAGAAACATAGCATGCCTTGAAACAAATACCTTTTGTTCCACAGTATGATAGAATTGGTAACCCCTCGTTTCCTTAGGGTATCTAATAAATAGACATTTATCAGACTTAACATCCAGTTTGTCTGATACAGTCCATTTCACATAAGCAGGACAACCCCATATCTTCAAGTAAGATAAATGAAGTTTCTAAATATTCCATATCTCATATGGAGTAGTAGAGACTACCTTGGTCGGGACTCTGTTTAACAAGTAAACAACAGTCTGAAGTACATATCCCCAAAAGGACTTTGGAAGATTCACATGATTTATCATCGACCTAACCATGTCCAACAAGGTTCGGTTTTGCCTTTCAGATACACCATTATACTGTGGTGTATACGACGGAGTCCATTGAGACAATATACCATTGCCCCTTAGATAATCCAGAAACTCTTGACTCAAGTATTCACCACTTTGATCCGATCGAAGTATTTTAATACTCTTGCTAAGTTGTTTCTCTACTTCATTTCTGAATTCTTTGAACCTTTCAAAGGCTTCAGACTTGTATTTCATCAAGAACACATACCCAAATCGTTAGTGATCATCGGTGAAGGTAATGAAGTAGTTATAGCCTCCTAGAGCTTGAGTTGACATAAGTCTGCGTACATCAGTATGTATTAGATAAAACAACTCTCCCACTGGTTCACCTTTTCCCGTAAAAATTAACTTAGTCATCTTGCCTTCTAAGCATGATTCACATGTATCGTATGAATCTAATTCAAACGATTCCAGAATTCTACAACGGTGTAATTCGAACATGCGTTTCTTGCTCACATGGCCAAGACAACAATGCCACATGTATGAGTCTAATTGATTATCTTTTTTAGCACACTTGTTGCTCGCTTCAATATTAAAAATGTCACTGGATACGTCCAACGTATAAATACTATTGCTTAAAATTTCAGTCCCATAAAGAACGTCATTCAAAGTTATGTAACAACAATTGTTACTAAAAGTTAAATGGTACCCATTTCTATTTAAACAAGAAATAGAAATGATGTTCTTTATCAACGAAGGAACATAAAAGTAATTGTCCAGTTCTAAGACAAGTCCTATAGGGAGTTTCAACAAATATGTTCCGATGGCGAGTGCAACAACCTTTGCTCCATTTCCAACACGTAAATTTGACTCTCCCTTGACGAGTCTTCTTCTATTTCTTAGCCCATGTATGTTATTACATATATGTGAACCACATCCAGTATCCAATACTCAAGTGTCTAAGAAAATAGAATGATAATCAATAATGAAGATATCTGAAGAAGATGGGGCATCGGATGCCTTCTTCTTCACAGACTCTAGATGAATCTTGCAGTTTCTTCGCCAATGACCTTCCTTACCACAATGATGGAAAGTGCCCTTTTGAACTGGTTCTGCCTTTTTAGCCCTTTTTTTCTTCCCCTTCTGTTGTTCCTTTAACTTCCTCTTAGAACCTTTCTTCGAGGAATCAACTAACAACATCGTCCCCTGCTCATGCTTCACAGAAGGCTCCACAGTCTTCAGCATGTTGAGCAGTACCACAGATGAACCTTCTTGCATCTCAGAGGTGAAGAGGAGCTTGGAGATTTCGAACCTTTCGGATCTCACTTGCTCATCAAACAACTTATAGAGATGAAAGACTACAGTATGAGCATCCATATGCTCATGCTGCTTCTGCAGCTCGGGTACCATCGCGGCTAGCATGATGCAACTTGCCAATTCAGAATCAATCATATGTTTCTGATAGGCCAACAATTGGTCTGGAGTTGCATCGTCCTTCGGACGGGTGGGAAGAGGCTCTTCAAGGACATACGCAAGCCTTTTCGCCTTAAGAACAATTCTTAAGTTTCTAAGTCAGTCCAAGAAGTTCGACCCATTTAATTTATTTGAATCCAAAATAGATTGCAAATTCAAAGACATCATGATCAATCAATTAACCCAGAAATACAAATCGAGCATATATGAAAAAAGATGATTTAAAATGCGTCAACATACATTTATAAATCCCATTCATTTTTAGAAATTAAAAACCCTCAAAATCAATTCGGGAGATTGCTGGTCAATTTCCGAATGGGTTGATGTCCAACATAGATAAGAACAATCTTGGAGAGAGTCCAATAAGCCATTCTTAACTACGATGGTAGGTATCAAGTATACCAATTGCATATCACATATATGCAACTATCACAATGTGCTATCAACTAATTGAATGTTCACACATACATCGGGTTGTTAACTCATTAACAAGTATGCATCATATGCATAGCACCCAACTTCACCTCCCTTCACATCGACCTTGGAGAGAGTCCAACAAGTCGATGCTCCAGGTTAAAGTCAACCCATTAATCGAGAAATAGTTTTAATATGATTAGAGTGCATTCAACTAATTAGCCAGGCTTGGAGAGAGTCCAACAACCCAAACTAACGATTGACCTCTGACTCTTACCATATTAGTAATAAACTATTCAAATGGTTTGAACATGTTTAGGTTCAAGTCGGGCTTGGAGAGAGTCCAACAACCCAAACAAGAAACGGAACTCTAGTTCTAACCATATTAATGAAAGGTATAGGCTTTAATTTTGTGTAAGAGATTTAATGTCTCATTCTCTTTGCATACAAACAACTATTATCTACATGGCATGACACACATGACATACATCTACATATCACGACACACATGACATAATGATATGCATTTAATGCAATTACATGACATACAATTATGACATATACAAATAGTTTCCTTGTCATAATTATTTTGGAAATAAAATATGTTTTAGATTTGATTTCCTAAATCAAATCATGATTAAATTAGAAAATAAATTTCCAAATCTAATCACATATTTTATTTATGGAAAGTGTTGATTAAGGAAAGTCAAATCTAATTTAGGAAATAAATTTCCTAAATTGTAATTTCCTAATCATATTAGAAAATTTCCAATTTGAATTTCCTTATTTGTCATAACTATTTATGGAAATAAAATATGTTTTAGATTTGATTTCCCAAATCAAATCATGATTAAATTAGGAAATAAATTTCCAAATCTAATCACATATTTTATTTATGAAAAGTGTTAATTTTCCATAAATACTTCTAAACTTTCCAAAAGTAAAAAATTTCTATAAATATTTCTAAACTTTTCAAAAGTAGAAAATTTCCATAAATACATTTATGACTATCGCAAAATAATTTTACGATTATGTCGGAACACAGCGTGACTCTGATACCATTGTTGGATTTCTCTGGCACTACGACGAGTGTGTATTTGAACACGTTTCGTAAACATGCACACAACGAAAACAATAAAAGCAATAAATCTAATTTATTACAACACACACATCACACGTATGCAAGATACAACATGTGTAGACAAAATTGCTATTTAAAATTTTACAATAAAAAGAAACTTAGGCATACCTGACGGATCACGTGTAGTGGGAATGACATCAACCATAGCGACTCTCGCTAGAATCGCCTCTATGCGTATCCACGCCGAGTATCGTCGGGATAGCTTCACAAAGTCACGAGTCTCGTCTTTGCAAAAGTCACTAGCCTCGAGTCAAAGACGATGTGATCCGAGAGACGATCACAATCCGAATCAAAATTCGGATAATAAAATGAGTTTCACAAACTCGCTTGTCGGAAGCGGTTTTCGTCAACCGTTTGGCGAAAACTTAACCCTCCACCTATGAAAATTATCGGAGAACCAATCCCCGACAAGTAGGTCATTGTCAGAGCATAAAATATATACCAAATGACCTCTCCACGAAGAGGAGAATAAACTGTCTAGAATCTGGACAACTTGTTTGGTGGAAGATATGACCGACCAATCAATGGTCGGCTACTCCTTGGTCGTCGACGGCCAAGGGAGGATGGCTGGAGGAGTCGTCGGTGGCTAGTGGGTGGTCGGCAGCGACTTGGGCAGTAGCAAAACCTAGGCGGCAATGGTTTGGGCGGCAAGAGCAAGGAGAAGAAGGAAAGGAGACTAGGGTTTCCAAAATCCTTGAACCAATTAATCCTCTCCGAAAAACCCTTAAGCCATATTTTTATAAAGAACACATTCTCTTAATGGTTATTGGTTCATAACCAAAACCTGTTAACCCGCTCCAATAACTTAAGTTAAAATAAACTAAATCGTGTTGGTCTATTTTAAGTTAAAACGAACTAAACCAACTTTATTTCATTCGTTTAAAACAAACTAAACCACTTTGGTTTATTTTCCACCATTGGATTAGAACCAAACCAATTTGGTTCATCCATCATGTTTTCATAAGACTCGGCTCATCCATATTTTCGATGCGATTGAAACCATTTCATACTCGCTCTTTGTTTGATCCAACCAAAACAAGTCTCTCTCGATCTGAGAATCCTATTCTCAAGCTCGTTTTAAATCCTTCGGATTGCACTCGTTATGCATGTGACCAAATAGGTTCCTGGTTTATGTTGGTCGTCTATAATTAATTATTAATTATAAAACGATCATGAGTGACACCTAGTAGTACATCATGATCCCCAATTAATCAAAAAAATCAACGGTTGATCCCATAACCATTTCTAAAATCCTTCAGCAGCTACAATGAATCGTGCCCCATTCCTTTCACTTATCTTATACCCACTTGGTTCAGGACATGGTCTATTGTGTCAGTCCCCACTAGGCTGACTACGTCACACCTAGCCTAAGTATTACTTCCTCGTCCTCTAGATTCTAGTTACTGCACATGGATCCAAGAGTACCATACTCTAAACATGTAATGCTTTGGCTAAAGACTTTAGTAACAATTCGACGAGAGGCCATAGGGTATACATCTCGCAAGGAACGGTGAATCCTCTATAGACTATTCAAACACCTTCGACCAATTCGACTTATACCCAATCATCCTGAGTCCACATCTCCTCGGAGATGCTTGCTTAAAATGTCAAAGCATAAGTCTTCATGACCAAGATGACTTGAATACCGCAAGTCGAAGGAACATCGCACTTAAGCTGCTGTAAGAATTTCATTGACATATCCATATATGCAGATAACCATATGAAGTCTTACAACTGGTTACTCCAATGAACTAGTTACCATAATTAGCATTCACGATCAACTCTGGACATCCCAATGTCACCAGCCATTGAGAAACAACTGCTTGGATAAAACAAAGAGTATACCTCGTGCTAATCTCAACAAAATCGATGGCGTCTGAATCCATCAATTCATCGACTAGGGATAATTCTAATACATCACAATTACACATGTAGAGATACTCATTAGTTGTGATCCAATCATAAATTCTCTCATGCTGTGAATCATATTGCGGACATTCAGTAAATGAGTTTAAGATCCAATCAAATACATGAAAACATGTATATTCAAATATTGAATCTTCATTTATCAATTAAATGGTACAATCATAAGGCGATTGTCTTAGGACACCTCTCATATATTACTAACAAAACTAAATTACTAATTATTTATTTTCATTAATAAAGTAAAAATAAATTATGGTGACCAATGGAAAAAAATAAATTATGATGACCTATGGAAATAATTATCTATAATAAGACAATCACATTTAAATGAACATTACAAGAGAACAATGATCTTGTGCTTATAGGAATATTTATATTCCTTGATCAAATGAACAAGAAAACGACTTCTTTTATTGTAGAGTTTGGTTGCATAATTCATGAAAAGTTATAAAATTAGTTATGGTATATTAAAAATATAATAAATTTTGAAAATGATAGAGGAAACCAATATCAATAAGTATTGAATTTTAGAAAATACTAAATATTCAATTTCTAAATGAACATGTATATCCTGATTTATTCAAAGAAAAAAATGAAAATTAAGTTCCTCCTAAAAATGGAATAAAAAATGTATTTTTCAAATCCAAAAATACATTGGTCCTTAGACAAAATCTAAAAACACCTATAGCAGTTACTCTAGCATTCTTGTCATTGCCAGCATAGATGTATCTTTCACCATTAATAGGTAATCGACTATTAAGACAACCATGCTCAATGACACTAATATAAGCTGCAGCTTTAGTGTCTATCCACAAAGTGTCAGTATGTACAGTAACAAAATTCACTTTTAAACTAACCAAACTGATAAGTTCATTGCCAGACATTGTAGTTTTAGTACCCTTACTCCTAATTATCCTTTTACATTCATTGGTTTCTAAAACTAAAGTTGATGGAATGTTATTTTTATTGACAAATATCATTTGTGTTATAAGACAAAAGAAAGAATTAAACAAATGCTCACATTAATAATTATAAACATATATATATATATATATATATATATATATATATATATATATATATATATATATATATATATATATAACAGTGACATATTATAAACACTAAAATATATGCATGTACAATGGGTCATTTATGAGATACCAAATATAATATTACAATTAATCTTTAGATTAAATTACAACTTATTAGTAGTAGTCTCTAATCCTAACTTAAAATACTATAATCAATCACACAATGTGTCTTTCTTTGGACCAACACATGATGTGCATAATTGATAATCTAATATGCGTTATGATTGGTTATATCAATTATAACTACAGATTACTATTTCTTTAATCAATCATATAACATGCCTTCTTTAGGCAGATATATTACATGTATGATGAAAACTAATGTGTCTATAGTGAACCATCTCAAATATATATCTGACCTAAAGATGGTTTTCTTTTGGGCCAACCATCCTTAACATAGATATACATCCACTCACACAATGATGCACTAAGTTTAGCTAATAGTTCTCACTTTAATGATAGTATTAGTTCAACTTAATAACACATGTGCTATGGATACATATGAAATACTATGTAACTCGACTATTTTGATGCTATTATAAATGTAGGGAACGAAAAACAATCTTAAACTGAGACTTAGAAATTTCGAAGCTTCTGAAAAGGCCCTAAATGATATTTTTAAGACACGAGATAATGTGTTACAAGGGGTTTACCCTATTGTAACAAACGTAGATCTCTAGATGTGCTTCGAAACGCAGCTAAGAATGCCTTAAAACTCATTCCGAGTGAAAAGTTATAGCCTCCGAAAGTTTTCTATGTCACCAGTCGATTGTTGCCTTATAACAGTCGACTGGTATGATTTGTCGATTGCTCCAGTCCACTAACAATCCTTCTGTGCTCAAACTAAGGTCCATTAGTCGACTGGGGCTTGATGGCAGTCGACTAATGTAATTAGTCGATTGCCTCAGTCGACTCAAAAGCCTTCTGTGCCCTAGTTCATGCACACTAATCGAAAACGAAAAATATCAATCGACTATCATACCCAGTTGAGTTCGTAGTCGATTCACAAATATTCTATTCAAAATTTTACGCACATCAGTTGATGATGCTTAAGGCAATCGACTGATGAAAATCAGTCGAGTGCCCCAGCCGGCTGATAAATATTCTGTGTTATTTTTTGATTAGTAGTGGACTGATGATCCACATCAATTGACTAATGTCTGCGTTAGTCAATTGATGTCCACGTCAGCCAACTGATGACTTAATTTTTGTGGATCAAAGCAATGGTTTTGACGAAAATGGCGACAGTTACACTGTTGTTCTTCGTGTTCTTCGTGGAAAAATATGAAAAACTTCAATCCAACGTTAAACCTAAGATTCCTGACCCTTAGATTCGATGATTGTGCATGTTTAAATGCGTTAAATAAAGATCTAATGCAAAACATATGCATTTAGGCCAAGATCGTCGAAAACCACGCATCCTAATATTGTACAATCAACAACACCTAACCTTGTACTCTGATACCAATTGATGGATCTCTCAATCCGTTAATGGATCGTGCATCCACATGTGATTCGAAAAAAATGAAAGAAAATTAAACTATTCGAACACAAGATCTTATCGACTAATCTATAGTAGATATGCAATAACTAAATAAAAGCGGAAGCATAAATAAAATATTAAATCTGTACTTGAATTGAAAGATGTCGAAAGATTCTAAAGGTCTGATGCCAAAGAGGCATAGGACTTGATCTTCCACAAGTGCGAGTGAGATGGTTCCGTATGCTTTGCCCGATAGAGAAAAAGAGACAATCATTCAATACTTTCTCTTGTGAGGATCACATCCTATATATAGAGCTAATTCTAATCCGTTAACAAAACATCAATGCTAATGGTACGGGCTAAAAAGTTTTACACATATGGATCGAAATCCAAGAACACAAATATGCTAATCAAAAAAGAAATTAGATCACTTAATCAGATTCAAACTAATACGACATAATCGGATGCGTTACGATAATCATATGTAAGCTCACCGAAAATTAAAATTTATCCTTTTCTATGCTTTCCTTCCCTTCCCTCCCCTCATTCATTTCCAAGCAAGATTCAAATTTATCTTCTTATTTATCCCTCCCTTAACTCCACCCAAACAGACCGCAACATGTCGTCATAATTTTGGGTTCATGGGTCAATCGACCCACTTCTCTAGCATAGTCTGATACTGCTGCTACCTTTTCCCATAAGTAAGGCGAAAAGATCCGTGCGTAGGACACTGCCCGAATCAAATAGTTGGTTCGGCGGGAGGAATCTAAAAAGAACGGTTCGGGCACATAAGTTTGGGGGAAATGGCTCGGGAGGATGGTTCAAGGGGAGCGGTACGGCCGAACGAATTCGGAGATTGGTTCGATACGAGAGGGATAGGAATTGGCTCGGTCGAGCGAGCCTGGAGGTGATTCGGTATGGGAAGGACAGGAGTTGGTCTGGGTTACTAGAAAAAGTCTAAGAGTTACGTTGTACGTGAGTGGTAAGTCTAGGCTAGCTTTACAGAAGGCAAGTGGGTGAAAGGGATAGGATAGAATATTTTTTGAAATATAGATAAAAAGTTTGTTACACAACAAATAGGGACCCCGCATAATATTCGGAGGAGCCTTCATTCCTCGTGTCTGTAATAGAATGATTCTCCAGATAAGCAAGGTTGCCATGTGTACGATGAAGAAGGTTCGCGGTGCAACAGCTGGCCAGAGGAAGGTGAGGGAGATAAAAGGGAGAAGAAGGGTAAGAAGGAGAGGATCCGCATTTTTCCAAGAGCAAGGGACAAAGGCACACGAAAAGGGGAGAACAACCACATTGCCGGAGAAGGAGACAAGGAGAGTAGTGAGCTCCATTCTTTCGATATTTGTTGTATTGAGCTAACTGTAAGAGGTTTTCTCCTCCACCTCCGAAAGTTTTTTCTGCGAAGGAGGAAGTTCATAGTGAAAGTGCTTTGGCACCGTAGCTCGTGGGAGAGCTCACCCCCGTGGAGTATGAATTCTCATTCCGAACCACATTACATCTTGCATCTCTGTTCTTTGCTTGTGTTGCGTGCATTTTTCTTCTTCGTCTTTCATTACTATTGCGGACGGAAAGAACCCCACACGTTTTCCAGCGTTGAGCGGAAGCTAGAAAATCCTTCTATGACCGCATCAGTTGGCGCCGTATGTGGGAACTTCTGAGCAGGACGTGGAGATGTAGCCAGAGGAGATACATTATCCTGCAGCCTCCTTCATGGAGGAGAATCCCATCACGCTACTACCATCACAGTTGAGAGCCATGGTGGACACAGCCGTGGTCGAGGCCCTCGCTAAAAAGAGGAGAAGGACTGGGTACCTTCATCCTCATTCTGATGAACCTTCCTCCCATGGATCGCCACAAGAGATGCCCCCTCCACTTCGTATAACCACAAATGTCAAAGTGTTGCCTGGGGAGGGGCTGGGGGGACGAGTACATCAGACCATTATACTGGCAACCCATACTCGACGAGAAGAGCAGGGTGAAAGCCATTCAACTAGGGCTCCGGAGATTTACGAGCCCAGTCCTTTCACTTTGGACATTATTTTTGAAGTACCACCTTCATACTTCAGAAACCCTAGGTGGATAAGTATGATGGCACGACAGATCATGAGGAGCATCTATCGCAGTTCGCAGGAGCTGCCTCGCTTCATTGCTACACTGATGCCCTCAAGTGTCGCATCTTTCGTACCACTTTAATCGGCTCGGCGCAAAAATGGTTCAATACCCTTCCCCCGGGGTCTATTACTTGTTTTTCTGATTTCCAAGGGATGTTCCATCAAGAGTTCGCCAGTTGTAAGGTATACAAGCATGATCTTCCATCCTACTACACATTACGCAGGGGCCCTCAGAGTCACTCAGAGGGTATCTTCATCGATTTACTTCCACTGCCAGAAATATCCCCTCAGCGAGATCAGATGCCTTTAGGGTGACCATTCCGCATGGGCTAAGGGAGGGCCCTTTCCTTAGCTCACTCTTGAGGAAGCCTGCGATTAGCTACGAAGAATTGTTAAGCCGCATAGAAAAATACATTAACGAGGAACAATGACTGAAGGTTCGAAGGATCGAACGAGCCTCTACAATGGCCCCTACAGAAAGAAGTCGCCCGGTAGCTCCTCGAGCGCCTCCTTAATGGAAATATGTGCGACCTTTTCTACCAGAGGCTCCCATGCCTCGATTATTGATACAAGGAGCTCGCCCCACACCTCCGTTGCAGATCATGACTGCCGATGCAGTCCCTCCCCCAAGAACTTGGAAAGAGTGGGAGATGGAGCTCTATGACCAGCAAGGTCTTCTGCAATGGCCAATGGGGTATAGGGGGGTGCCTCGCAACCCTCCCACTCCTTTCTTCTGCCAGTATCATATGGAATATGGTCATGCCAGTGGCCGATGTTTCAAATTGCAAGAAGAACTGGAACACATTCGAGCCGCTTACCCACATGTGTGGCCTCAGACGGGAGGGCCGACACGGCGAGGCCAACGACCCAACATGGCTCGTCCGGGGCCCTACAACCAACGACCTCAGGTTACTTTCCCTCCGGATCAACAGACTCCCGCCCAGGAGGGTATTTCTCAAGGAGGCCCGTCAGGTGAGGGCTTTTCATTTGATCTGAATGACATCCCCACACGGATAGTTATTCACGTTATTGCAGGAGGACCTACTGATGGGGACTCCAATAGAGCTCGAAAGTCTTATGCCCATCTCATGGAGAGCTTAGCCATTGTGACTGATCAGACTGTTCAGACCACACCATCAGTTTCATTTGGGTCAGAAGACCTCCGAGGCATCCTGCTACCTCATACGGAGGCTCTGATAATCCGTATTTCCCTGACTAAATATGAAGTGGCTCGGGATTTAGTTGATTCAGGAAGCTCTATTAATATCCTCTTCCAAGAGGCCTTTGGACAGATGCAGCTGGGAAATGCACAGTTGAAGGATGTGGCTACTCCTCTATTTGGATTTACAGGACATGTGGTTCATCCTATAGGGCAGATCTCATTGCCCCTCACGTTGGGCACAAAGCCCAGCCAAAAAACTAATATTGTCCCTTTTTTCATTGTGGATGCCCCGTCCACTTATAATGCAATTTTGGGTCATCCATTCTTGTCTATTTTCCAGGTTGTGGCTTCCCCCTACCACTAGAAGGTAAAATTTCCGGTTGAGCAACTGATTGGAGAGGACAGAGGCGAACAGAAGATCGCTCGGATTTGCTATGTACAAATGGTCAGGGATGACCAGAAAAAAGCTAGAGTAGACGACCCTAAGGGAAAAGCCATCGTGATCTCTGACGTATGCATGCTGGAAGAGTCTCTCCCCAAAGCGAGCAAAATAGAAGAATGGGAATTGGTGGAGATAGCTCTGGGAAAAGTCACTCGAGTAGCTTAACAGCTCGAGGTTAAGGAGGAGCTGGTGGCCTGCTTAAAGAAGAATGAAGATCACTTTGCTGGTGATGTGCATGACCTTACAAGGATAGATCCTCGCATTGCTGAACATCATCTCAACATCACTAGAGGAGTCCGACCCGTCCAACAGAAGCGGCGACATTTTGGGCCTGAAAAAGACAAAGTTATAGCTGAAGAAGTAGATAAGTTGTTGCAACCGGATCATGTTAAAGAAATTCAATTTCCTGAGTGGGTGCCTAATGTAGTCTTGATCCCCAAGCCTTCAGGGCAATGGAGGATGTGTATCGACTTTCGTGATTTAAATAAAGCATGCCCTAAAGACTGCTACCCCTTGCCTCGCATTGATCAGTTGGTAGATTCCACTGTGGGATATGAGGTAGTGTCCTTAATGGATGCTTACCAAAGATATCATCAGATACCGTTGGCTAAAGAAGATCAGAAGAGAGTTAGTTTTGTGACGTTGGGAGGATTGTATACTTATGTGGTGATGTCTTTTGGTCTAAAAAATGCAGAGGCCACATATTAGTGGCTCATGGATAAAATCTTTGCATAACAAAAGGGCAAGAACGTGGAGGTTTACGTCGATGACATCCTGGTTAAATAAAAAACCACTCGGGATCTGGTTACGGACCTAGACGAGACTTTTGCTACCCTGAGGCAGTACAACATGAAATTGAACCCCAAAAAGTATTTGTTTGGAGTAAAGAGTGGGAAGTTTTTGGGGTATATTGTAACTGAGAAGGGACTATAGGCCAATCCTGAGAAAGTGCAGGCGTTATGCAATATGAAGTCGCCTACTAATCTGCGAGAAACTCAAAAGCTAGTAGGGAGAATTGTTTCCTTGTCCCGATTTATAACCAAATCGACAGACAAGGGACTACCTCTCTTCTGGATTTTGTGCAAGACCACTAAATTTCAATGGGATGATCAATGTGAGCAGGCCTTCCAGGAGCTAAAAAAATATTTAGCCGAACTGCCTCTGCTAGCCAAACCAGTAGCAAGAGAGCCCTTATGAATGTACTTAGCTATTTCAGAAGGAGCCATCAGTTCAGTATTATTAAAGCAAGAGGGTTTTCAGCAACAACCTATTTATTATACCAGCCATATCTTGAAAGGAGCTGAATCACGATACACTGAGCTGGAGAAATTAGCGTATATTCTAGTTTTGACAGCCCGTAAGTTGAGGTCATACTTCCTGGCTCACCCAATTAATGTTTTAACCCATAGTGAATTAGGCAAGGTGGTGACTAAGCATAATTTTTTCGGTAGATTGGCTAAATGGCAGTGGAGCTAAGTGAGTATGACATTCATTATCAGTCCCGAACCGTCATCAAGGCTCAGGCTCTCGCTGATTTTCTAGTGGAGGTACCTGTTGGTTCAGAGGATAGCTCGGTGGAAAAAGAAGAAGGGTCGGAAGTGTGGAATATCTTTGTGGACGGTTCTTCTGGGTCTACAAGCAGTGGAGTGGGGGTACTATTAATATCCCTTGAGAAAGAAGAAACTCGCATAGCCGTGCACTTGGGATATCAGGCATCCAACAATGAAGCAGAATACGAGGCTATTCTAGTAGGGTTACAAGCCTCCAGAGCCGTAGGAGCAACTTTCGTCATGATCCATTCAGATTCCTAGTTAGCAGTGTCACAACTTCAGGACTCTTTTACGGTTCGGGAAGAAAGATTGCAAAACTATTTAATGGCTTTTGAGAAAGAAAATGCTCATTTTCGACAAGTTCTCCTGAAACAGATTCTGAGAGAGAATAATTGGAAGACAGATGAGTTGGCTCGATTAGCTAGCGCTATGGAAGGGGCAAAACAACCTGAAGCAGTCTGTGTGGAAGTCCCCACTTCTCTGGTGATATATAATGTGGAGGAGGCCATCTCAGGAGTGGATCAGATCCCTAATTGGAGGACTGACATCATGGCATACTTGCAGCAAGAAAAGGTTCCATAAGAAAGAGAAGCGACATCTATTTTAATGAGCAGAGCAAAGCGGTTCACCATCATGAATGGAGTCCTATACAAGATATATTTTGGGCAGTCCCTGTTGAAGTGTTTGGGAAAAGAAGATGCTGAATGGGTACTTCGGGAGATACACGAAGGTTGCTGCAGTAATCATTTGGGAGGAAGAGCCTTGGCGAGGAAAGTCTTATTAGCGGGGTACTTTTGACCCACTCTCCAACAAGATGCAGCTCATATTGTGCAAATCTGTTCGGCCTGTCAGAAGCATAATAACCGGTCCGAACGACCAGCTAAGCTTATGAAAGTTGTTGTTGCTTCATGTCCCTTTGATCAATGGGGAATGGATATAGTGGGCCCCATGCCTGTGGCACCTTTGCAGAAGAAATTTTTACTGGTGACAGTGGATTACTTCTCCAAGTGGGTGGAAGCAGAGCCTCTCGCTAAAATCATTGAGAATGCAGTGATACAATTTCTATGGAAGAACATTGTCTGCCGATATGGAGTTCCTAGGAGATTAGTTAGTGACAATGGACAGCAGTTTCAGGGAAAAAGGATCAGGGAATGGTGTCAGAGTCTCAATATCCAGCAGACTTTTACTTCTGTTGCTCACCCTTAAGCTAATGGGCAGGTTGAAGTGACTAATAGAATCCTCATGCAAAGGTTGAAGACTAAATTAGGTGCTCAGAGACGAAATTGAGTGGATGAATTGCCAGAGATCTTATGGGCCTATCGAACTACTCCAAAAACTGCAACAGGGGAGACTCCTTTCAGCTTGGTGTACGGAACGGAGGCTGTCATTCTGGTGGAGGCCCTTTTAAATAGCGCCCGCGTGGAAGTTTATGAGCCGGAGCAAAATCAAATCATCCGTGGCACTGAGCTGAATTTGCTAGAAGAAAGGAGAGAACAAGCGCAGAGGCAGACGGTGTTTTATAAGCGGAGGGTACAACAAACCTTTAATAAAAGGGTAATGCCCCAGAGATTTCAAGAAGGGGATTTAGTTCTGCGCAAGGTCAGTCCTGCCGGAGATCCGGAGAAGTTAGCTCCAAATTGGGAAGGACCCTGTGTGGTGACACACCATGTGGCAGGGTCGGCTTATTATCTGAAGGATGATCGGGGCAAGGAACTCCCTCGACCCTGGAATGCTGTACACTTGAAGCATTTTTATATCGTGTAAGGGGCGATGGATGAAGAAAAGAATTGAGGGGTTCCTTAGGAAATGTATGTGATAATTCAATATGTCATTAGATGTATGACAAACATGAATAAAATTGGTGAATCATTTGTATTAACACTAATTTCTCTCTTGCATGCTATGAAAAGAATAAAAGCAAAGAGGGAACTATGTGTAATGACCTGAATCCCTTAACGGTGGTCATTCTAAAGTGACACATAAAGTTACAATTTGAAATAATCTGGAGGGTAGCGTCGGAAGCCAGTTTCCCAATGCAAAAAGAGTGCAGGTTGGTTCGCAGGAGGTAATCCTTGGTCGGCATACTGTTGAATTGCCTTGTTAAATCTATCGTGGAAGGTGGCCCGCATCAAAGCTATTAGCCGTTCTCACTGGCTCAGGTCGTCAGGGCTTCGATCTTGATAAAGTTTGCAGCAATTCTCTTGATGCTTCCGGAGGGATCGACGCATTTCACTGTAGCGCTGGGATATTTCCATGATAGCTCAGCCAGGACCGATATATCATCCGCTCGGGAGGTTTGACCCTGCTGAAGGAACCTTGCCATCTCCATCGTATCTTGGCGTATGGAGGCCGAGATACCCTCCACAGCCTCCGTGTGAGATTTAGTGCGAACGAGCTCGCTACCCAGTCTCTGGAGAGAGGTTTCCTGTCTGCGTATACGGGTGTGAGCGTGCGCCCTAGAAGTTATTAATGAGGAGTTTTCTTGTACCTCCTTGCATAAGCGGGTGCGGAGATCCACTATTTTGTCTTCCTCTCTTTGGTGTTAAACCCTCAGGTTCGCTATGATTTCAGAATCCCTTTGTTTTTCGTGGAGGAGTTCAGCTATTTGTTCTTGAAGGTCCATCAACTCTTAAGGACGAGGAGCTGTTATATCAATCTATTCCCGCTGAGCACCCTACAGAGTGGATAACAGTTCTGTGTGGGCCTGTTATTATGCTTGTAATGCTGTTATGGTCTCGACATCCTTTTGCTGCTGGCGATGAGCTTCGGTTAGCTGCTCCTGACATTGCTTCAATTGTTGTGAAAGAAGGTGCTCCCGGTTTTACGTAGCAGTTTGATCTTCCATCCGTTGTTGCTCCTGATGTAGAAACTAAGCTCGGTATTGCATGAAGGAGCGATCTAGCTCTTGATAGTTGGTTAAGGCCTGGAGGTTGTTGATGAGAAAGAAGTCATGAGACCAAAGAGATTAGCAAAGTCAGTTTAAGGAGCTTACCAATTCCAGAACATATCGCAAACTTTCCATCCTGGGAATTAGTTCTTCCTGGTTCAAAATCTGAAGTCCACGATCGGAAGAGGAGGAAGGGATAGATGACACTAGAGGTGGAGGTTCGCTCATGAGGGGTTGATGGAAGGTGGAAGTAGTGGGTTGCACGGGAGGTCCGGAAGGAGAAGAGGTAGTGTTTAAGGGAATGGAAGGTGGCATGGGGGCAGCTAAAGGGGTGGGAGAAGCTACAAATAGAGCTCTTGCTAAGAGGCTCGAAGAAATTGGAGAAGAAAGAGGGGAAATAGACGTGGATGGTGGGAGGCCAGAAATGGCTTGTTGTTTGACGAGAGCGGAAGAATCCGCAGGAAGTAATTGTTCCGGTGAGGAGTTTGGTGAGGAAGATAAGGAGAGCACTGTAACACCCGTAAAATTCCTAGCAATTTTACAAGAATTTTTGGCTTGATGATCATGGGCTTTATGTGGGCCTTTTCAAAAATAAAAGAAAATAAGCCAAAAAGGGGTGCAAGGCCTAGGAATTGAACCCCAAACCTCTAGAGATAGCCAAGCCCTATAGATGCACCCACTAACCAGAAGCCCAATAGGACTATATCATTAGAGGAATAAGGGAAATTATGGTTAAGTGTAAGGGAGATTAAGGGACTCTTTAGGTGAATAAATAGGGGGGGATGAGGAGGCATGAGTGAGCAACTTCACTTTCTCCACTTCTCTTCTTCTTCTCACCGAAATCCTAAAGCTCTTCCTCTCCATTTCCTCTCCATTTCCACTCTTGGCCGAAACTCCTTCAAGCAAGAAGCAAGGGCTAGGTTTTGTGTTCCTTAGTTTATCTCACACTACAAGCAAAGCGAAGGATGTAAGTATCCCTCACCTGCATACGAGTAGCTTCGATTGATGTTTGTAAAAGAAATCTATATGTTATATCCGGCCAAGCTATGTTTTAGTTTATCAATGAAGTTGTATGCTATGTTTAGGAAGTAGATGATGATGTTAACATGGAAAAAGGGATTAGGTTAAAAGCTAACCCTAATAGCCACTAAAGCCTATTCGGCCAAGCCATGATTCTAGGTTTCAATGAGTTGCATGCTATGTTTTTTTGTAACTATATGATGATGCTAGGATTTAAAATGGATTAGGTTGAAGGTTAACCCTAAAGACCTACATGGACCATTCGGCCACCCCTAGATCTTGATGATTCAATGAAGTTTAATCCATATTTTTGTAGGCTTATGATGTTGTTGTTATGTTAAAATGAATTAGGTTAAAGGTTAACCCTAATAGCCACCAAGATCCATTCGGCCAAGCCATGTTTTAGGGTTTTAATGAAGTTCTATGCTATGTTTTTGTAACTATATGATGATGTTAGGATTTAAGATGGATTAGGACAAAAGCTAACCCTAAAAACCTACTTGGATCATTCGGCCACCATGACTTTTGGGTGATTAAATGAAGTCTAGTTATTTTTTTATATGCAAATGAAGTTGTTGTGTTGTGTTAAATGAATTAGGATGAAGGATAGCCCTAGACACCCCTATGGACCATTCGGCCATCATGCATTTTGGGGATTAGATGAAGTTTTAATTCAAGTCTTATGTGCATATGAAGTTGTTGTTAAGTTAAATGAATAGGCTAACATGTGTTTTATGTTGGGTGAATGCATGTTGACTTGTGATATTAATTAAGGCTAGATGAAGATAACATGCCTTAGGTTAATTCAAGTCTTATGTGCATATGAAGTTGTTGTTAAGTTAAATGAATAGGCTAACATGTGTTTTATGTTGGGTGAATGCATGTTGACTTGTGATATTAATTAATGCTAGATGAAGATAACATGCCTTAGGTTAATTCAAGTCTTATGTGCATATGAAGTTGTTGTTAAGTTAAATGAATAGGCTAACATGTGTTTTATGTTGGGTGAATGCATGTTGACTTGTGATATTAATTAATGCTAGATGAAGATAACATGCCTTAGGTTAATTCAAGTCTTATGTGCATATGAAGTTGTTGTTAAGTTAAATAAATAGGCTAACATGTGTTTTATGTTGGGTAAATGCATGCCATGCCTTACGCCATGTCTATGTGTATGCGATGTTTAAAATATGTTATGAAATGGAAAAAGATAAGATTATGAAATGAAACAAAATGATATGTTCACGACATGAATATGACATGATGATGAAATGAAGAATGATATGTTATGAAATGAAGAATGATATGTTTACGAAATGAAAGATGATAGGTTCATGAAGGGAAGCATGATGTGTTATGAAATGAAGTATGCTATGTTTGCAAAATGAAATAAGCTATGTTATAAAATAAGCATATAAGTATTTTACCTTCTGCATGGCTTGTACCAAGACCTTAACAAGGTCCAAGAAGGGATGGGCTCCTAAGATGCCCTAGGTCGATGGAATAAGACTCGGGCCTAGGATGAGCTTCTATGTATGATTGCCCCTAGGTCGATGGAATAAGACTTGGGCCTAGTACGGGATGGGCTCCAAGATGCCTTAGGTCGATGGAGTAAGACTCGGGCCTAGGATGGGCTTCTACGCTATGACGATTGCCCTAGGTCGACGGACTAAGATCGGGCCTAGTAACCTATTAGGTTCGAGACTTGCTACCTCGGGCCTATTTAGGGATGCGCGCTATGATAATGAAGAAGTGGTACAATGCCGGGCCCAAATATGTTGAGATTTATATTTACGTACCTATAATATATGTTTTCAAAAACATCTTGCATATGTTACATGATTAGATTGTTATGTTCACATGCCATGTTGATATGTTACATATGATGTATGTTATGTTTGATATGCCATGTTTATGTCTCTATGCTACATATGATGCATGTTATGTTTGATATGCCATGTTTATGTCACTATGCTACATATGATGTATGTTATGTTTGATATGCCATGTTTATGCCACTATGTTACATATGAAGTATGTTATGTTTGATATGTCATGTTATGTCACTATGTTACGTATGTTATATGTTATGTTTAATTAAGTCCTAAATGTACATGATATGATGCTATGTTATAGATGATACATGTTATGCTGCCATGCTATGGATGAGACATGTTATGTTTACTCACGTTACTTATGCTACATGTTAAGTTGATTACGCCATGTATGTTACATGTTATATGGCTTATATGTTATGAATGTTACATGCCATGATTAATGTTGATATATGATTTTTTGTGAGTAGGACTGGATCTTACTAAGCCTATGTGCTTATAGTTTATCTTTCCCTCGTCTATGAGATAAGGGTAAGGGATGGATAAACTAAAGGGAGCGCAGGAGGGGCGAATGTGTGTGGCAGTGGCATGGTGGAGAAGATCCGTTAGGTTTATATATATATGTTTACCTATGATGATGATGTTTATGGATGTCCTTACTTATGTCTCCGTATGACGACGATGTTTAAGAACTTGAACTAAGCACTAAGTATCTATATATGTTATGATGCATGCTCTATGTTAATAAGAAGAAGTAAGGAAGAAGTAAGAAGAAGTATCTATATATGCTATGATGCATGCCCTATGTTCAGAAGAAGAAGTATATATATATATATATATATATATATATATATATATATATATATATATATATATATATATATATATATATATATATATATATATATATATATATATATGTCAATGCATATGTTTAAAAGAAAAAAAAATAAGTCTAAAGTCTTCCGCTGTAAGAATAAAGAAGTATGTATAAAGTCTTCCGCTGTATGTAATGTATGTATGTACGGTCGCGTCACGCGCCGCCCCTCCGGGTTCTGGGTACGAAAAGGGCGGGCGTGACAAGCACCGGGATTGAAGATTCTTCGCTGGTGGGAGGAAGAGCGAAGGGATCCTAGTCTATATCCAAATGAGGGGAAGGGCCTCCTAAATTTTGGGCAGCAGGGGAAGGCAATGGGAATGCGACTAGGAGGGGTGGAAGAGAAGATGGGGGAATCTCAACCATCATGGGTTCTAATGTTGGAGAATGCTTCGGGGAAGGAGAAGGAGGGGAAGTAGAGACGTCTTCTATCTGCAGACATTAACGCGCAACATCTCTTTGTTCAACCTCATGTTGCAAGAAAGGAGGCGGCGATTTGCTAATTCCCAGGACGGGAGGGGAAGAGACGGGCGAGTTAGGGTTTTAAAGCGCCATCGAAGATGAGGATGGACAAGTTACAACAATCGTATCTGGAGCTATGGAGATGGGGATTTCGGATGAACGAGGAGGAGAAGGGGGTGTTGGAATAGGAGCGGCGGGAATGGGCGGAGGCGTTGGTGGTGCTTTGCCACTGCTTGTTGAAAAAAGAAATACATCCTGCCCTTTGTGGAAAAGAAGAAGCGCAAAAGCTAGTTGCTGGAACACTAGGGAGTAGCTGTGGGCGAAAAAGAAAGGGAAGAAAAAAGGAGAAGAAGATTAAAAGTCAGAAGAAGAAGACGGAACTGGAAAAGAGAGAAGATGAAAAGTCCTATATAGGGGGGGGACTAAATGGGCTTACAATGTCAATTGGGCTTTGAAGCAACAAGGTGGGCCCCTGGAAATGTGGGAAATAATAAGTTATTCTTCCCACCGCCCGTTATCTGCCAGAACCGTTGTCTTCGCGTGATAAAAGAACAGAAACATCCAACTTCAAGGCAAAGATATGACCCTCGAAGGTATCCTTCTCATTTTTTCTTTCAAGTTTGGCCTTAGCCAAAACTATTATCCCCGTTTAACGGATGAATGAAGAAATAATGGCAGTGTGAAAAAGTTCTTCTGGCCTGAGAGAGCGGAGCCTTGAGTCAGACTATCATATTTTTATGTGACTCGACACTGGCCGAAGCCGTTATCCCCGTGCGATGGTGGATCAGAAGAGCTGAGTTTTTCCTCAGCTATATATTATTTTATCCCCGTGTGGTGGCGGATTGGAAGAGCTGAGTTTTTTCTCAGCTATATATTATTATTTTATCCCCGTGCGGTGGTGGATCGGAAGAGATGAGTTTTTTCTCAGCTATATATTATTATTTTATCCCCATGCAGTGGTGGATCGAAAGAGCTGAGTTTTTCCTTAGCTATATATTATTTTATCCTCGTGTGGTGGTGGATCGGAAGAGCTGAGTTTTTCCTCAGCTATATATTATTTTATCCCTGTGCGGTGACGGATCGGAAGAGCTGAGTTTTCCCTCAATTATATATATTATTTTATCCCCATGTGGTGGCAGATCGAAAGAGCCGAGTTTTTCCTCAGCTATATATTATTTTATCCTCGTGTGGTGGAAGATCGGAAGAGCTGAGTTTTTCCTCAGCTATATATATTATTTTATCCTCGTGTGGTGGCGGATCAGAAGAGCTGAGTTTTTCCTCAGCTATATATATTATTTTATCCCTGTGTGGTAGCAGATCGGAAGAGTTGAGTTTTTCCTCAGCTATGTATTATTATTTTATCCCCATGCAGTCGCGGATCGGAAGAACTGAGTTTTTCCTCAGCTATGTATTATTATTTTATCCCCGTGCAGTGGCGGATCGGAAGAGCTGAGTTTTTCCTCAGCTATATATTATTTTATCCCCGTGCGGTGGTGGATCGGAAGAGCTGAGTTTTTCCTAAGCTATATATATTATTTTATCCCCGTGTGGTGGCGGATCGGAAGAGCTGAGTTTTTCCTCAGCTATATATATTATTTTGTCCCCGTGCAGTGGTGGATCGGAAGAGTTGAGTTTTTCCCTCAGCTGTATATTGTATTATCCCCATGAGGAACCAAATTTTACATTAACTATACATTTCTTCTTTATCATTGCACAGAGCGAAGTAAAGGAGCTAGGTGCTCACCTAATTATATATGTGATTCTTGCGTAATAAAAGGATGAAGAAGTTGTATGCTTATTTGACTCTGGTATTATACCGAGAAGTTGAGGCCTTACACCGCAGGAAGAAGGCTAGAAGGAGGGATAAGTTGGGAGAGATATTGGTGAGAGCTCGTAATAAAGAAGTTCATTAAAAAAGGGGAGTTACATAATATAACTTTCCTAAAGAAGAAAATAATAGATGAAACCCTTGTTCAAAAGGGGCTACAGTTCTCTCCGGGGAGGCATTGAAGGAGCTTCTTTGTGTGGCTGGGGTTGACGTAGTAGCTGTCGGAGGTAAGACTGTTGTATGAATATATGCTTGGACAAGTTTTTCTAGGACACTGCTAGTTGCTGACACAGGAAGTAGTTGCTGGTGGAAGACACCCTCAAACATCGCTGTAGATCCCGAACTTGCTCTTCCAAACTTACAATATAGCTTTGTTCTTTAGTCTGTCCCTTCGGAGGAAGAGAGCTGCTATCCTGTTCAGAGGCAGGTTCCATGGCGAGGAAGGGAGGAGGAAGAAATGGATGCCAATCAAATGGTAGTTTAGGGTTTTTATAGAGATGGAAGAAGGATGTTCATTGGCTCGCGAAGGAGGTAAAAATAATAAATGCAAATAAAGAAGAGAAAACGTAAAGACAGTAGTTGGGAGTTGTTGAATGAAATAATTCTAGAGGGATGGTTCGAATTCCACGAAAGCAGTAAGGGTGAAGTATGTTCAGATAAGGTTGTTGTCCTTTCTAATTAGGATCGTTCGACATTTACAAGAAAACGACAAAAATAAGTACCAGTATTCCTTTCTTTTTATTAACATGCCCAACAGTAGTTACATTGATTAAGCTACTGATTATACAGAATTTTTATTGTTATCGTTAATAGGGGAGTTGGCAGAGGACTCTTCTGGAGGGGGAGGCGCCAAAATGACTCTATAAAGGTCGCCTTGAGCCGGAGGTACAGCGGGTGGAGCTCCATCAAAAAAGGGGGCAGAGGAATCTCAGCTGGAGGGACTGGAAGGAGAGCTAGGGCCGACGGAAGAGGAGGGAGTTCAGTGGAGGCCCAAGGATCTCTTACAGTATATTCCCATGTCATGGGGGGATTCCAAACCCGGTTGCAGAAAGAAGGGAAAGGGGCTTGGAAGGATCTCCCCATATTAGGGGTTGGAGCGTCAGTTGATGAAGGAAGAGGAAGGGGATGAAAGGTCGAAGTCATAGTTGATCGTGTGGCAGATTCTTCGACAGTTTCTGTAGCCAGGTCGTGTAACTCAAAGGAATCAGAGTCTGAAGATATATCAATGGGATGTTCTGCGGAGGCCATGAAGGTAGGATAGAAGGCAGAAGACGTTTGCGGTGATAATTTATAATCGAGAGAGGAGGAGTCATGTTTGTCCTCGGGAAGGGAGAGAAGATGGAAAGACGAACAGAATAATGACGTCAGCATGGGAAGCCATCGAAACGTCAATTCTGAAGCGGCTAATTATCTCGAGAAGATCAAGGGGCGAAATGGGTTAATTTTTGCCGAGCCAAAAAATTGGTTTTGACAAGAGGAAGATAAAGCCCAAGATGTCCCAAGTGGATTCCCGGGTGGAAGATGTTGTCATTCAACCAACACTATGGAAGGCAGAGAATAGACAGTAATTTCTAGAAGAAGAGACCAAGAATAGCCTTAAAATTTCCAATCCATGCCAATGCATACACAAGAAACAATACGAGACGGTGCAATTTCAAGTAGCCTTTAATGGCAAGAAATCAGTTAATACAATAAAGAAAGCATGATAAATTACAATTCAAAAAGTTCAGGAGGACATTTGGCAAGAGCTACTTCAAGATCTAAGTAGCTTGTATCAGTGCCTGGAGGAGGATAGCCTTGTTCAACATTTAGGGAAGAGGACCCGTCAAAGCCTAGCATGAACAATTCTATGCCCTTTTGTACATACCGCATCTTCAAATCCGCCTCCTGCTCCTTGAATTGGGATCGACAAGTAGCTAGTTGGGCTGACATGCGGCTAATTGGGCGGCCAAGGCATCCCTCTCTTGTGTCGCCATCACTGCCTGATGACCCAAGGAAGATAGGGCGTCAGTATATTCCTTACGGAGTTCTTGTTGCTGTTGGGTCACCGAGGACAGGATTTTAGAAAAAGTGGCTACCATTGAAGAGAGATTCCTACATTTCTTTAGGCAAGATTTCTGAGCAGCCTCCCATGTTTGACGCTCTTGTTGAAGTTGAAGAATAGCTGTCGAGGAGTCAGCGACCTGAATATATGCCTCTGCAAGCTGCCTTTTATACTCGTCCAATTCATGGGTAAGGAGGTCAACTTGCTGGAGTTGGCTGGATTGCAAAAATATCTGATGCTGGAGGTTTTCATTCTTTCTTTGAAGCTCCTCTTTTTCACTCTGTGCCAGGGCCAGTTGAGTCATCGAATCTTCGCACTGGGCGATCAGATCGGTCTCCCTTTGCTCACCCTCCTTCAGCAGGTGCATGAGCTTCTTTTGATGGGCCAGGGAAGCAAAATGATGAGTCTCCACGTTGGATTGGTAGTTGGCCAGATGGGACGTCATCTTATTATAAGTGGCCGATAACTGAGGAGAAGGGCAGATGTTACAAAGAATAAGCATTGATATGTGTGTACTAAAGATAAAGAAAGAAGGAAATTATCTCGGCCAAATGTTTGCCCATATGATTGTAGGGGCCTTGTACACCCAACTGGTTGAAGAATTTCACTTCTCCCAGATGGCGAATCTTGAGGGAGGCCTCCAGAGCTGCCAGTGAAGAGTTTAGGAGGGAAAGATCTCCCCCCCAGAGGGGGGAGGGACCCATAATCCGAGAAGGAACATGAGAAGAAGGTATATCATGTTGGTGCAATCGGCTCAGGTCACGATTGACCAGACTCGAGTTTGACTCGAGCGATGTTTTGATGTTTGACATAGAAGTTTGACATCAATGTTTGTACATTGATGTCTGATAATATTTTAGGGAGATTGTTGGAGCAATCGTCCCGGGTCATGATTGACTGGACTCGAGTTTGACTCGAGGGGATTTTGATGGTTGACTGGAGTTGACCATGTCATGAAAAGTCCAAGTCTTGAGTACTTGACATGTAAAGTCCAAGTATGAGTCTTGGCAATGAAAAGTCCAAGTATGAGTCTTGACATGGAAAGTTCAACATGGGTTGGCAAGGGAAAGTCCAAGCTTGAGTCTTGGCATTTGAGAAGTCCAAGGGGTTTGATATTGGTGGCGTAAAAGTCCAAGCGGGAGTCTTAGCAGCATAAGTCCAATGATTGGTGGCGTAAAGTCCAAGCGGAATCTTGGCAGCGTAAGTCCAATGTGCCTTGGCGGTGTAGACACCGTTAGCATGACATAGCCGATGGAAGCACCTGAAGGCTAGCGCAATGGATGAACAAGTCATGGATGACTTGGAGGGATCCGAGAGACGCGAGACTGACAGAGGTGGCTAGAAGGCTTAGGTCTAGGCTAAGGGTGGTCTTGCAAGTATGGGGGCACCATACTTGGGTTAAAACCTCATGTTTGAGGTGTGCCAGTCGATTGGTGTCATATAACAGTCGACTGGTGTGAATCAACTAGGGTTTAACTGTGGGAAGTGTCCAGCAGTTGATTGCCAGAGGTGGGCAGTTGACTGTTGGAGCCAGCAGTCGACTGATTGTGTGATTAGTCGACTGGTGCTCGAGAATTTGGGCACAGAATGGAGTCAAGACTCGACTGCGGGGGTTAGCAGTCGAGTGAAGGCTCTATCAGTCGACTGATGATGGATCCATTGTATTTTTCCAACGTGGATCTAGCTGTTGTCTCACGACAACAGTGGCATTAGTCGACTGATGGTCCCGAGCAGTCGACTGATCGACGATTTTCAGCTCAGGCAGTAGCTTTAAATGGAGCTCGTGGAGGAGGAAATCATAATCGGTTTTTGAAGGCTTTTGGGGCGATTTGTTGCTGCAAATCAGGGTCTCAAAGTGCAATTCAAGCAACCATAAAGCAAGCAATCAAAAGGGCATTTGTAAAGTTTTTCTTTGCATAGATTGTTGTATTCTTTTTGTATTTGTTTGTTTTATCTTGTATTACTTTTGTAATCTGTTGTAAGAGGTTTCTCCGCCTCCGGATTATTCCGAGAAGGAGTTATTTGTGATTAGTGATTGTGTGTGCATCACTAGAACTCTTTAGAGCTCGATCCGTGGAGTAGGAACCATTCAGTTCCGGATTTTGAATTGTGTTTGTCTTGTTTCGTTATTGCTATTATTTCTATTTCTGCTGTGCTAACGAAATTTGTAGAGACGAACGCAACGAAATCCATCATGCAACGAATCGACGCTATTCACCCCCTCTAGCGGTCAATATTTCCTCTACATATCAGTGGGAATATTCATAGGGAAAGAGTCAGTTGGAGAATGAGTTTGAGGGTTGAGTTGAATAGGGGATGAAATGGGAGAATGAGAAGGAGAAGCTTCCCCTTGAGGGGAAGAGGGTGGGATAGCTAATGTGGTATCCCCCACCCTAGGTTCATATATGACTAGGCGTTGGTGCTTCTTCAGTTTTGAGGGGGACGATAAGGGAGAAGAATGGGAAGAAGAAGATACAAGAATTGAAGAGGAGCTAGGGGTGCCTTCCTTGGCAGGGCGCAATTTCTTCCAAGGCAAAGAAGGAGCTGCTTCAGATTTGCCTTTATCTCGCTTCTTAGAAGTCTTCTTCTTGGCGGCAACAATCTCCTCACCTTTTAAGATGACGTCCTGCATTAGATTATCTTCAAAATCTGTTGTTAGAAGATAGGCTGACCCAGAAAATTGGTTGCACCAAAGTATGAACAACATCCTACCTATGGCATCCGGGTCAGTTAATGGAAAAGGGGATAGTCCATGGCGACTGAAGAGGGGAGGTTTCATTAGATGGTCGGAGCTGTAATGGGATTCTCTCAACACTCTGTAAGCCTCAGGAAAGGGACATTGGGTCCTAATTTTGTGGAGGGGGGGGGGGTAACTCCGGAAGATCTAGCTTCCAAGTATCCGAATGGGGAAGGGGCATAGGCAGTTGAGCAAAAAAGTAAAATGCCTCCCATCCCTTATGGGAAGAGGGTATGTTTACTAAAAATTGACAATCTGAACGGCTAGAAAGATAGAAGAGACCATCTTTAGAAGATTTCAGTTGGAAGAAGCAATGAAATAGGTGGGGAGACAAAGGCAGACCTAAGTGTCGGAATACTATGGTAGCCCCTGATACAATGTGGAAGGAATTGGGGATAAATTGGTTGATGGGCAACTTATAGAAGTCCAAGATTTCTAGATAGGAAGAGGGCACGGACAAATATAAACCGTTGAGTAGTTGTTCTGAAAAGAAGCAAGTTAGGCCTGGGGGAGGATGATGCGGTCGGTAAGAGGTGGTGTTGAAACGGTAAGGCATGGAAGGGTCTATAAATTGGTTCCTATGGTCGAAGAAGCAGTGTTTTCTATTTAGTTGGGTGATAGTGTGTTCATACCAAGAGAGTGAGGACGGGGTCTTTGGGGCCATAGGTGTGGAAGGAGGAACACTTACTTGAAGATCGAAGAGGGAACACTTGCAAGAGAAGGGGCTAGGGCGCCTGACCACCATCGGAAAAAATCACTGGAAGGGGAAGGGAAAAAGACTGGATTGTTGGGTACGTTAAGTTATGCATAAAAGGGGAAGACGGAGATTTATATAGGGTTTTGTGACTTTTCGACTACCTAAGAGAAAAAGAAAAGCAGGACCCATGGGCCCATTAAGCCACTCCGAACATATGCGGTAAGGCAACGGGAAAAGGTAAAGTTTGAATTGGTGAGGAAAGGGTGAATTAGAAGCCTTATATACTTAAAAAGTCAAGCTTATGACTTCGCTTGACTATTTTTAGGGGTTGACTAATGATACTGCTGCTGTTTTTTCCCATAAGTAAGGCGAAAAGACTCGTGCATAGGACACTGCCCGAACCAAATAGTTGGTTCGGTGGGAGGAATCTGAAAAGAACGGTTCGGGCACATAAGTTTAAGGAAAATGGCTCGGGAGGATGGTTCAAGGAGAGCAGCACGGCCGAACGAATTCGGAGATTGGTTCGATACGAGAGGGATAGAAATTGGCTCAGTCGAGCGGGCCTGGAGGTGATTCGGTACGGGAAGGACAGGAGTTGGTCCGGGTTACTGGAAAAAGTCTAAGAACTACGCTGCACGTGAGTGGTAAGTCTAGGCTAGCTTTACAGAAGGCAAGTGGGTGAAAGGGATAAGCTAGAATGTTTCCCGAAATATAAATAAGAAGTTTGTTACATAACAAATAGGGACCCCGCATAATATTCGGAGGAGCCTTCATTCCTCGTGTTTGTAACAGAATGATTCTCCAGATAAGCAAGGTGACCACGTGTACGATGAAGGAGATTTGCGGTGCAACAGCTGGCCAGAGGAAGGTGAGGGAGATAAAAGGGAGAAGAAGAGCAAGAAGGAGGGGATCTGCATTTTTCCAAGAGCAAGGGACAAAGGCACACGAAAAGGGGAGAGCAACCACATCGCTGGAGAAGGAGACAAGGAGAATAGTGAGCTCCATTCTTTCGATATTTGCTGTATTGAGCTAACTGTAAGAGGTTTTCTCCTCCACCTCCGGAAGTTTTTTCCGCAAAGGAGGAAGTTCATAGTGAAAGTGCTTTGACACCGTAGCTCGTGGGAGAGCTCACCCCTGTGAAGTAGGAATCCTCATTCCGAACTACATTACATCTTGTGTCTCTGTTCTTTACTTGTGTTGCGTGCATTTTTCTTTTTCGTCTTTCATTACTGTTACGGCCAGAAAGAACCCCTAAGCTTCCCACACGTTTTCCATCATTGAGCGGAATCTAAAAAATCCTTCTACGACCGCATCATAGTCATTTCAGAGAACATGAGTCTCTTCATACGAGGAAAAAAATACTACCAAATAATGTGGAGTGGGCCCTATAAATGTTATCATTGATTATTGTGATTGAATCCAAACCACTTATTGTAACCTCCTTGAACTGAGGTAGTAGTATAGTCTAAGTGGTGGTAGTGTCTCATATCTCCTGAGATTTAACTAGATGAATTATAGCCAATTTATTGAGAACGTCAGCCAACTCGGGAGTCTATGGCTCATGTACGAAACCATCTGCATGACCTTCGACTCTCATAGGCTATGTTGCAAACTTTTTTTTTTTTTTTTTTATTTACAAGTGATATTCAAGTTTCGTCCGACTAATCCACTTGGTGAACCGGTCCTGTCCCATAGCCTCCAAAAAATCTCCATCGGCCCACAAGGGTAAATCAGGATGACGCGCTATCAAATCGCTGTGAGGGGTATATACGCCAATTAGAATCCGCACCCCATACCAACTCAACTGGAAAACGGGAACCCGCCAAACCTTCGATTAGCTGCAATGTGGGTTTGAAAGTTCCTTCAGCAGGCATATCACCATTCCTAAAGTAGCTAGCATCGACTCTTCTAGAAGTTGATTCTCCTATAAACAAGTTGATATTAATCTTTCAAGGTGTTATATATGCAGAGATTCAAGATTTTAAAGATCTTGCAACTCTAACAACATGACATTTCTATGACCATCCAGAGCATCACATCTTCACAGCACTTCTAAGTTTGTTAATTGCCGACTGCCATTCTAGTCAATGATGCACATCCATGCATATTAAGTTGCATTAATTGTTCTTCATGTTGGTCAAATCATCAGGCAACTTCCAAAGCCAACAACAACCTCCAACATCTAAGTCTTTCAAATTCACAAGGCGAGTGATTGACTCCGGCAACTTTGAATCCTTGAGCAATATGACAATTTCAAATTCTGCAATATTTTAAGCTTATGGATTTGCCTTGGTAGCTCCTTGAGATTTTTACAAAGCGATAAAATTAGAGAACACACAAATTACTGAGGTTGCAAAGGGATTATGGTAGTGTTTCTATTTAGTTCTCCGAAAGGTTGAGGTATCTCAAGCAATGCAATGTGCCAACTGAACCAGAGAGGCATTTTTTTTTTTTTTTTGTATTCATATGAATTTTAAATACACGTTTAGGTTTACGATTCCATTGTGATATTCATCAGTAGGTGCCTTCAATGCGATATTGTCGCCGTAGACATCTTGCTAGTTGCTTTTGGTGGATACGCAGCACTGACTCTCTAGTTATTTCTGAGTTTCTCTTCTTTTTTGCATGCGCTATTCATTCAAATAGAGCTCGGATGATAGCGTGAAGCTTTTGGTTCACTCATTGTTCATTAATTATATCGATGCTGGCCAATATATTAATTAATTTTGACCTGTTATAAAGTCGTGTCATGGATGCCCGCCTGCCAAACAAGTTAACAACTTCTAATTATTTTTTCAAACGAGTTTAGTTCTTGCATTGCCTGCTCGATCAGGAGCAATGCTCCATACTTGGAATGCTTGATTTCTCTTAGTTCATGCATGGATGCGTTAAATTTCTCTCAGTTGCATCCTTCATCCTGATTCTTCCAACAATGTATGTATTGAATGCTTGATTTATTGGTAAATTGATTTTTTGTTACCAATATGATCGAGTAAAATAGATAAACAAATAAAAATGGACAATCTACTTAATAAATCGGCAAATGATCATACAGTTTCATCCATTGATCAACAGGAGGAATCCACAAGCCAAGGTGGCTTGTGGATGAAAATGGAGTTAAGTAACAAACCAAATTTTACTAAAGTCATTCCGTAATTCTTGCAATGGAATAATGCAACATGCAGGCGAACAATCGAACACAAATACAAGTGCAATACTCTAAATGCTCTCGTCAATAACTTATTCTTTACTTTATGTCCTTGGGCAGATATTATCACGAACACAACAATTATCACTCTTTTTTTGTTTTTAATTTTTTCTTTAAAAGAAACCATGGGATGCATAACTAGTACTGTAAATAGGTATGCGAAGTAGAAGAAGCAGCATAGATGACATCAAAGTTTATTCGCTGAGCCAACCTACAAAATTAAAATGAAGGATCAACGAGTTATTCTAATGGTAAAAAACAAAGTCGTAACAAAAAAGAAAGAATTATTAGATTCCAACAAACTAATTGAGGTCTAACCTTTCAATTATTCAAAAAATGTATAAAGGAAACGACATGATTATTGCTTCGGTTGAAAAAGACTGTTCATCACCACCTGTTGGATACTTCTGCAAACAAACTGAAATAGTGAAACTACTAATTACTTTTGTTGCACAGTGCGCTAGCTATTCGTTTTTCAACGAGTGCAAAATTTATTTTTACAGGTATATATTGTGAAAAAAAAAGTTGAGACAGTAAAATATATGGATGAGAGCAAGGAATAGAAAAGTTTATGTGTTTTAATAGTCGATGTGCATTTGCATGCCAATGGAGCAATAGTTGGGCGTTAAAAACCAACTTATATTGAGCCCCACATGGGCTACCAACATAAAATAGTAATGTCTTGCGCTTACCACCGAGTCAAGGGTCATAGGCCCATCCGCGATTTACCTCTCTTACAATAGTCGGGGAGTCGGTTGATGGGAGCAACTAGATTGACGGTTCCAACCTTTTGCCATAAAATAGTAATGCAACAAAGTGAAGAACCTACCTGGCTCTCTAGTTTCGGACAAGCTTCGACAATCAGATTTCTCAGTCGCCCCTTAACTTTCAATCTCTCTGGAATGTCTGACAACGCCGAACAACCATATATCCACATTGACTCCAAACGTGACTGTTCGAGCCAAATCGGCAAAGCCTCCAATTTGTTGCAATTCATTATTGTCAAAATCCTCAGGTTGTGAATCTCCCTTATATAATTTGGTAGATTCCTCAGTTCTTGGCATCCAAATATCTGCAGCATAGTGATTCCTTCAAGATTCGACAGATAATTAAATTTAGAAGTAGGCATTAAAATCTCATTGCTCATCCAGAATTTCAATTTCAATTTCAATTGAGAAGATGTTGGCAATTGCACGTGGAATTCCCTGAGCTTTGGGCATTGAATTAGGGTTAATTCCTCGAGTTTGGCAAAAAGATCATGATTTTCTATGTTGTTCATGCCTAGCCACTTCTCTAGCCTTGGCATTTCAGAGAATGTAAGACTTCTCAATTGACGAAATCCAAATCGGTTACTCTTCCCGTAGAATGCTTCATCTACTACTCTGACTGAATCAAAACCACTTATTTCAACAATCATGAGCACAGGTAGTTGTCCAAGAGGTGGTAGTCTCTCACATCTTTTAAGATTGAACAGAGCAACTGCAGTCAATTTATTGAGAACAGAGGCTCCCTCGGACATCAGCCAACTTGGGAGTTTCTTGCTCATATATGAAAAGACTTTCAAGACCACCAATTCTGGTAGGTTACGTTGCAAGCCTTCGATGAACTGCAATGTGGGCTCGGAAGATCCTTCAGCAGTCATATCGTTCCACCATTCCCAATGCAGAATCAACCCTTTTAGAAGTTGATTTTCCTGTAAACAAGTGGGTGGAGTAAAATCTTCTTCTTTTGCCGATACTAACCTTTCAAGGTGTTGTAAATTCAAGTATTCAAGCTTTGCAAGCGCTTATAACTCTGACAACATGACATTTCCAAGGCTATCAATAGCATCATATCCCAATATCCCTTCCAAGTTTGTCAATTGCCCAATTCCATTAGGCATTCTAGTCAATGATACACATCCACTCGTACCAAGATGCGTCAAGTTTTTCATGTTGCTTAAATCATCAGGAAACTTTGAAAGCCAACAGCAATTAGAAACATCTAAATATTTTAAATTCACAAGGCAAGTGATTGACCCCGACAACTTCGGAACCTTCAGGCACCCTGACAAGTTCAAAACCTGCAATTTTCTGAGCTTGTGGATTTGTCTTGGCAACTCCTTGAGCTGTTTGCAATGAGAAAAAAATTAGAACACACAAATTACTGAGGTTGCAGAGGGATTCACGTAGTGTTTCAATTTTGCTATCCTCAAGATTGAGGTATCTCAAACAATGCAATGTGGCCACTGAACTAGGGAGGTCTTGAATCGGAAAACCTTTCATATGTAACGTACATAAACGTTTGAAATTTAAAAACATACTTTCAAATATTATCCTTGTTCCTTTCAGATTAATATGTTTTTTTTTGTCTTTCCAATTCAAAACCAAAGTTCTCAACTTGTTGGCCACTCCAGCCTCTTCAATGGCTTTTTTAGACTTTGTAATATTTTTAGAATCAATAAATAAATACAGATGGCGGCATTCCGGTGGTATCCTTGAACCGTCACCAACCTTCATTTTGAAAAAACATGGATTTGTAATGAACCGGCGGAGTGTTATACGTTCTTCGTGCTCTAATAACTGGGAAAACACGCTTGTATACAATGTGTATGTTGTAGTGCTTTCAGCAAATGGCATAAAGTTGACATCACCTAAAGGTTCTTCCAAGTAAATGTCGTAAAGAAGAAGACGTATAAATTCATGTGAATAACAACGTAATTTCAGAGTAATATCTTGTTGTTCCCAAAAAGGGTGATCTTTGTGATATAACTCACTAGCTAGTTGTTGCCACTGATTCTTGCCTGTCCACTTGAACGTGAGGCGCACAACCATTGCTACTAGAAAATTTCCATCAGAATCTCCGCTAAATTTCTTAGCAAGTGGAATTAGTATATCATTAATGTCAGCCGGATAAACCTTCTCTTTGTGAATATTGTTATTACCTTCTATTGGATGGCCAAATGTTGCATACCTTAATAATATTCTTACCCATGCATCCTCGGGCACCCGGTTTAATTTGTATTCCTTGACGTTGAATTTAATTCCATATCCGTCAAAAGAATACCCTGCGAAAATGACTTTGCTCCCCGGTGCACCACAATGAAGGAGATTCAAATTAAGTTCCTCCCATTTGTGTTTATTGAGAAGATCAAATACAAAAACGTCATCCAAGATGAGCAAGTATCTATCTCCACCCAGCTGTTCATTGATAAGTGGCCAACAATCGATGTTCGTACATGGCTTCCTGGTCAATAATCTTGCAATTTCTTTGCCGATCATGTTGACATCGGAAAAACTATAATATGAAACATCCAACCATATTCGATGTTGGAAATGTTGGTGCACCCAAGGGTGATGGTAGATCTTTCGAGCTAGGGTTGTCTTCCCAGTGCAATGGCCACCTGTTATGGCAACGATGAAGGGTACATTTCCATCTTCGTCACATTGTTCTTGTCGAAGGAGCTCTATGATTTGGCGTTCGTTTTCATCTCTTTCTATCACCTCCTCACTCAGAATAGCAGCGTAGTCATCATTGCTCGGATCCATGGAATCCATCATCTCCACTCGGAGGCCAAAAGCAGCCCCCCTATTGACAAGGTAATTCAACAAACAGGCTATATCTTTGAGCTCTACTAGGATGGCTCCGCGGCTGCTCGTCGATTCGATGTTGTTGTTGACCGAGGGATGAAAGAAGTTGTTTATCTTACTCGTCTTTTTTGCTTCATCTTCTTCACTCGGCTCCCAGTAGTCCAGGATCCTATTGAGTAGGCTGTAAACATCCTCAACGGCCACACTCACATCCTTCATCCACTCTATCACACCGGGCTGCTTGAGTGCGCCATAGTCACATTCCATGAGAAAGGAATTGATGATCCAAAGGCTGTCCTGAACCATGTCCAAGTGATTTGAGATGCGGAATGCCTTCTCTTGTGCCACCATCTCGGGGGCCGGCAGGATCTTCATCAATATGTGCCTCAATTGCAATGTCGTCGTTATAGGCATCTTGCTAGCTGCTGTGGGTGGATGCACAGCGCTCGCTCTCTATTTTTTGAGTTTTTCTTCTTCTTTGTAAATGTATGTGCTGTGCATTCAAGAAAAAGGTCCCAAGGCAGCATAAAGCATTACCTTCTCTCGCTCATTGTTCTTTAATTATATTGATGATATATATCAATTAATTCACGGCAAGTCTGCATAAAGACTTAATCTTTTTACAAAGTTGTGTCATGGATGCCCGGCCACCAAGAAAGCAACAATATATATTCATTTCTTGCATGCAGTGCCTTGTCAGGAGCAATGCTTGATACTTGGTCTAATTGAGAATAAGAGACCGTGAAGTGAAAGGTGGTGTTCTAATTTTTATAGAACTTTATACTTTGCCATATTCCATGGATCAGGTTCTTTTAGTTGCGTTCTTCATCGTGATTCTTCCAACAATGAATGGAATGGTAGATTTGTCGGGAATTGGTTTTATTTAATTACCAATGCCATCGTGTTAAAATAATAATAATAATAATTGGAATGATCTACTTACTAGCAGATTGCCATTAAAAAATGCTTTGTAAAAGTGAAACTAAAATCCAATTCCAATTATTAGAAAAGTCTGTGTAATTTTAATTTTATCCTGATCAATTTATGGTCGAACATAGAGCACAAGCTCATATATATATATATATATATATATATATATATATATATATATATATATAGAGCATAATTAATCCATGAAGTTAAATACATAAATGCCAATTCAAATATACACAAATATATATCAATTTTTTGCCAACTAAGCAAACTAAAAATTCAAGTGCAAATATACCCTAACTGAATAATTAGAAGGAAAAGAAATCCAAATAACTGAGCCAAATTAGAAGAGCACAATTGGATAAAGTTTCTCTCTGGCGGAACTGCTACACCAATTAATAGAATAATTAATGTTAGCATATGCAAGCAATGCTATCTTATATAGTTAAAGTCATGCAACTCAAATCTTGATTTTTTTTCCTATTGCTTCCACTTTTATATTCACATTTAAGTTTTTTTAAATTCATTTTTTGTTTGAGATCTATGATAATCTAAATTACTAATTATTTATTTTCATTAATAAAGTAAAAAATAAATTATGATGACCAATGGAAAAAAAATAAATTATGATGACCTATGGAAATTAATGGTACCTAGGAGTTGATCACAAGATTTATTCTCAAACACCCTCCTTACAGTTAAGCAAATAAGCATCCTCTTTTCCACTAAGCACCCTGTATATTTCCAAAGTATTATGTGTATTTTTCGAACACCCTATGTGTTTTCAGAGTATCATATATCTTTTCAGAGCACTCTGTGTATTTCAGAGCACCCTGTGTATTTTCAGAGCACCTTGTGTATTTTCAGAGCACCATGTGTCTTTCTAGAGTACCCTGTGAATTTTCAAAGCACTTTGTCACGCCCCGAGAGTATGCCGTGCCGAAAAGCAAACGGACGATATCTCCCCTGTACGTGATAACATATCTGGTTAATACAAGGTCCGTAGGCCCACAACAACAACATAATAAGTAAACATGAATATACTAAACGCAGCGGAAACATACTGACAGATAAACAAAATACAAAAATCCAACTGTGCACTCCGGAGGGACTTTGATACGACAAGAAACATAATAGAAACCACATCATAGGCCAAATACATACAACACATCCGTATATCACAAATATGGAAACTATACAGGGTAAAATCCCAAAACAACAATCCACAAAAATACAACAATACAGTATAAATATCTATCCGTTCGGTGTGAGATGAGATCAACTGGCGGAGCTCCGAACGTCCAAGGAATCTTCTACCTGTTACTTGGGCGACAGGAAACCCAGGGTCCGGGATGGTGAGTATAAACTCAGAGGTAATATATAGAAAGTGTATGAACAACATATAAGGTATAGAGATCTACAAATATACATGTGAAAATCTACAGGTATACAATATTAGTCCAATAAATATACATTCCTATCCAAATCTAATAACAAGTAACCATAGTATAGTCATACCCAATGCATATACTAAACTGATCAACTGAACATGAAGTAATGTACCAACGTACCTGACGGTCTACAACACCATAAGCTATATCATCCTGAACAGATATACAATAACATAACCCATATAATGTACAAAGTCAATCCTAAATCTGATCAACACTCAGACATATGAACAGTATATAATCATATGTAATAACATCCTGGTCCATACCACACTATGACATGACGCTAATCAAATGCATACAACAGTCTAGACCAACACATATATCATGCTCAACACACAACAGTATATAATATGCAAATGACATGTATCATGATGTACAAACATATGCAGCAATCATAACTCAATCAAATGCAGCATCTCACAGGCATATGTAAAACATATATCGAATACATACATACATATATATCAGCAATGCATATGCATGGTCATGTTTGCGGACCCGTCCAACCACGACCCCAGTATGGCCAGGGTGGCACGACATGACAACTATCCCGACTCCAACCGCCACCACTCTCGAGTGACCGAGTTGGGTAGTATGAAATAGTAGCTAGTCGCCATAGAACTATATGCTACTCACACGGGGGTCCCTACTGCTAGCCGCTCCATCCCTACCCATGAGTAGACGAGCACCGCACCCAGGACAACTGCACATCACACGACCACCGTCTATAGTGGGTGAGTGCGCTAACTACCACTCCGTACAGTGGCCAAGTGCGCATCTCCAGCTACCACCATCCATAGTGGCCGAAAATGACACGCACAACAATGCTCTGCACTCAACCCTACAACCACTATCCTGAGTGGCCGGGGAGGCAGGATGACTAGCGACTCGTCTCAACCACAAGGGAGACCCAGTCGTCAACATGCATGCAATGTAATGATGCATAGCTCCATACATGTATCCTCGCCACACTCCCTATCCCACGGGGAGTCCTGGTCAACCAAAAGTCAACTATGCAAGAACTATAATCCACAAGACTCTCTCTATCGCACAAAGAGTCATACACATCTGACAGTCAACTACGCTAAAATCTCTAGTCAGTAACGAGATACTATCGACCGTTCATATAACCATACACAGGCACACAATCCATAATGGATATACCATCACGCTAGGACCTCTAGTCCATGGTCACATACTGACAACCACACACTTATCTATGCACAGACAACTAGATCCACCATAAATGCACAACTAATAAGTATACGATACAACAATCGACTCCATAATCTAATCCATCACCTAACCCTAGTGATGTAACACAGTAACCCAATCTGAGGTCACAAAGATAACTCTAACCACCTGTACTTACTGAACATCCATTAGCTAACACATAATAGGGTTTATAGTTCATATCCGTGCTAGATAATTAATGAAGTAACAACAATATATCTCAAAGGTCAAGACAGTACAAATATATGATTAAATAAGAGTGGATCTAAGATCAAAGTAATAGCATAAAGTCCAAATTCATGCATTAGATTCATATCAAACTACCTGACCAGGGTAGATATTAGTATATTACCCACCTGACGCGAAGCTCGGATGATCGTATCAAATCCTACAATAGTGTAATCCCATGCACTTCCTAATCTGATTTCCTTGTAATTAAGTTAAATTCATCACAACAACCCATAATTCATAATCCAGCTAAAAGCATACTTCCATTAGTTATTAATCAGCAAACCGATAATAACTAGCTATAAATCTAGCATCACATTCATAACAATCCAAATCCAGACTTACCAAGCTTAGCCTTGCTGGCACAACTTCTTGATCCAAGGTTTAAACTATCATATCTACTCCACTGCTAACAATACAAACTCAATTCCATCGTCCACAGTAGCTCTAGAATCAAACCCCTAGTCGAATAGAAACAATCCCTAGTCCAATACCAAGAATACCTGCAATCACAATATATATATCTGTTTTCATCCGATCCTCTCTTCCAACATCCTTATTCAAATAAAACAAATATGCTCATCCCATAGAAATCCATTAGCTTAATCAACATCGAGAAACCTTACCTCCCCAATTGCAATGATAGCTTCGTTAAAATCACGGAAATCCCACCTAGAAATCACGAAGACACAGCTAACATCAAAACTCCCAATCAACTTCTCCAATCTAGAAATGGATCAAGCAATTACCTATCCTTCACTGGCCAGATCAGATAACATTCGCTAACGATGAGGATGCTCCTAGTGGTGGCGACAATAAGGAGGTGGTACCGTGTGGCTGGCGATCAACTGAGCAGACTCGGGGCGTTGACGATGGAGGATAGCACCGATCAGGATCTCCAAGCAGCTACTCGGGTGAAGATCTCTGGTGGCAGAAAGATTAAACGACGGCGAGGAGGAAGATGGTGGCAATGGCATGCGTGGCGACCACAACGGCTAGAGGAACTTGCTACAGGTGTCAATGATCAAAGGGCAAGGGAGAGCTCATGGCGATCGCGATGACCGAAGAAGTCGACAGCGTCGCGTGCGATCGGGAAGGCTGCGACGGCGAAACAAGGAAGAGCAGATTTGTGACTGGGGAAGGAGAAGAAATCAGGGATCGCGGTTGAGAACTGGGATTTAAGGCTGACCCAAAATCGCTTGAGGTAGCCCAAGTCTAACCTAAGACTAACCTAGGTTTGACTCAAACACCCCATTAAACTTTAACCTTCCTCATATGGACTCCTTTTGAATCCGGAAAAATTTCTGTGAATTTCTGAGAAATTATATAAGACAATTTCTTAATTAACAAGGGATATTATATTTTTTTTCCATATCGTACATTCTCCCCCACTAATAAAAATTTGGTCCCCAAATTTTCGACTCATGTATGAGTACGAGATGTCACAACAACCATCTCAAGTATCTGGAGAAGAGTCACACACCTCAAGTGACTAAGTGGGGTACCAAGCTCGAATATTATATTTCAACTCTTATATACACTCTCAACCAACCTATTAAGAGGTAAATAATTGTACCATAGTGGAGCTCTATACTCATGACCGGTGGGAGACTTTGTCAGAATCGTAAGATGAAACATGAATCACTATCAGAAATGATACTCAAGGATACTCCATGGATAAATTCCATCAAGCGATCCAATGAAATCCACCTTACGACTCGGTAGAAAACGAGCAGACTTGACTAATCGACCACCGATTATCCAAATCGTATCACATCCTTACCGAATTCTAGATAAGCTTTCATAGCAATCAAACGTACTAAGCTCCCACTTCCATCTTGGTACGTAACCCTACTGGTCACTAATATTCCACCTTTACTTGTTGGCACACCCAACATCGAACTACGAAATCAACCATGTCCAACATGTATCGTTCCACCAACAAGGATGTTTCAACACACTATTTTCTTCGGAGATGGAGAATTCCTTTCTCACAAGAGCAATCAATCTACTCTCCAAAATCCACTCTATCACACAAACTGGGAGATTATAATGACCAAACTCGCTAGTTGCATCAATCCATGTTCTAGCAACTCTATATTAGTTACCCGGTAACTAACCAAAACTCTATGAGCACTTCCGCTCCATACATTTACAATCAAGATAATAACTGCTAAGCTCCACGTCTTATCTCGTAGTTCCTCAACTGACGTAGGCATAAGACACGTCTCATACAACTGCATCGGAATCGCTCCAATCCTTGAAATGTTGCATCTATGTGCAGTATCCTTCCATCCCCAGCGGAAGGACTAACTAACACTAATGCAAAAGTCAATCACCATCTAGGCCCTGAAACCTAGCTTCACTAACTTTCGACCAGGTGATTTCCATCACCTTCTTGGTCTAACAAATCAGCGGTATAGTAACGCTAGTAACATCCTATCAACCTCTACTGCAATAGCCAAATCAATCTAGGGCAACCACAACTTCCCTTAAGATTGTGAGTATATCCAAAAATATCGTCTAAGACGACAACCACCTACTGGTTCAATCACTTCATGAATAGCTAAATCGTCGATAAGTCTAACAACATTATCAACAACTCATAAAATCCATTCCAAGTATGAAATATTATTTCCCACACACCGGTATCCTTTTCACTCTAAGATGATGATAGCTCAATTATCACACTGACAATGATAATTGTATGACACTAAGTCACCATAATATCAACCCTCCAATCATAAATCAACCCTAGAGTAAACTCAGGTGTCCTTTAATTGATCTAGACAGATCATCTATCCACAATGAAGGATATCCATTTCCAACAGCCTCCGCGTTCCAACATCGATAATCGATGCATAACCTCAAAGGTCTGTCTCTCTTTTAACAGAGAGTTTCGAATCCTCTCAAGAGAAATACCGGGACGGATAAATATTCCCTCCAATACCTCCTATAATCACCACTTACGTTCTTCCAATTCCATAGTGTTTAGCAACACCGATACCAATAAAACCATCTCCCGGTATAAGGTCTCCAATATCGGAACTATTCCCGAAATCACGCCCAATCACATATTCCACTTGCCCATACAGTGACAAGCCTGGGAGTTCATCCGAAACTACATCCGAGTACTCTCAGATTATACGCACATCCGAGATACATGTTATACCCTCATTCCAACAATTAACTATCCGTAAGAATATGTTTATAGTGAAGGTATGTCCATCAAAGTCTCCGGGCATCCCTTGACTTTGTGATCGTTGGTCAACATCTCACCTGACGGTAGAGATACCACCAACCCACAAGTCGATAGAACCCCTTCTAATCCTATATAAGAACATTCTAGACAAAGATACCTGTAAACTATCAGTATCTATAGATATACCAGCAAATAGGATAATCTAAAGTAATACCCCGAATGACCACTTCATCGGTCTTCTATACCTCTTCTCGAGTAATCATGAAAACTCGCCTACCATCTGTTCTTGACGACTGAGCTCAAGTAGCTGCAAAAGTCTGCCATGGAGGAACTGAAATCAACTGTTGAACAGAGATACAATACCCCAAATGTCTGCAATAGAGATGGTAAACACTGTTGTACTGGCAAAGGGTACACATTCGACTGTAAAATATTAAAAAACTGTCAACATCGTAGCACACTCCAACTCTGCAAATAGTATAGCTGCCATTGAAGAGTGCAGAATAGATACGACCATCGTCGTATAAGCTCTCCTCTGTACAAAGCATAAAAATGCCTGGAAAGGTAACAATTGCTGTCGTCTGGAGAGGTAACAGTTGTTGTCTGAATGTCTGAGTCTTCTAAGATGTCCTCTGCTGATAGTGCTGAGTAATTTGCTTCTCTCGGATGAAAGTATCAAAGAGCTCCAACTATATCTGAGGTAGTAGATCGCTGTTGATGTGATAATCCATTCTTCTGTAATGATCTCGGCTTCCGAGGTTGTGGATCGTCCTCTCGAAAGCTTCATCCATAGTCTTCAACTGAGTCTTCAAAGTACATACTCTCCTCGTAGATACTGGCTGCCTATAGTAGAAACGGATAAAATGATCCATCGAATAATCTGACTCTGGTGTCGTCATGACCCGCACTTCATGCACATAATCTCCCTTCGGAGTCTTTCCTCTGATTTCACTGATAAACATAAGAAAATGCTGACGATCTGCAATTGGTCTTCTATGATCGGAAAACTCTCCAATAGTAGCTCATGACTCATAACTTCAATCTCGCTCCTTTTATCCAACATTTGGAGACTTCGGATTCCAATAATTTGACTTGCAATATCTGCTTATCAAATCTCCAACTCTTAAAACACTTGCTATGGAGTCATTTCTATACACATGACTCGGTCTATGCACTTCCGGTAGGATCTAGTAGGAGATCCAAACATCCTGATCAAGATGTCAGCCAATAAACCATGGGTGGCCGAAATCAACTCAATCACATTCTTGAGCTATTAGGTGGTCGTAATCTTCGCAAGTCTAACGACTTTGCATGGTACCTTCGGTATCAAACGATCATCCTACTTGAAGCTCAAGAATTCCCTGACAATGAGTCAAAGAAGATGACGTGGGAAAATACTCTCTCATAACATCACTAAACTGTGACCAAGTGATACATTATTTCCCATAGGTTATTTCCTATATCTTCCACCAAGTACCGGCTAGATCCAGATAATGGTATTCAACTAACACTACTTTCTTCGTATAACACAAGTTAAGTACTCAAAAGTACCTTCGAAGTTATACAACCTAGCATGACCAATCCGGGGATCAAAATCCTTATGACTGTAATCTTTGATCTCCACAAGAAATGTGACTACTAACCCCTGCTTTCTGACTCGGTATCAGTCGACTCTCAAAGGTAATTCACCCTTTTCGATAGCAGGTCCAAGACACACAGACTCTACATGTTGTTCTCGTGGTCAACTAAAACCACAGTTACGCATAGTGACTACCACACTACAAGTCATCCCTGTTATAAGCAACTAAATGCATAGCCAACAAAAGATATGTAATAACAACTGACATACCTTAAACTTTGTAGCTCAGAGATGTCCCGCAACAGCCAGATCCTGAAACTCACAAAACTAAAACCGAGTAAAGAAAAACTCGATATCCGAATGAAATAAAATTCGAAAGTGGACTTCGCAACCTAGGGCTCTGATACCAATAAAATTGTCACGCCCCGAGAGTATGTCATGCCGAAAAGCAAACGGACGACATCTCCCCTGTACGTGACAACATATCTGGTTAATACAAGGCCCGTAGACCCACAACAACAACATAATAAGTAAACATGAATATACTAAACACAGCGGAAATATACTGACAGATAAACAAAATACAAAAATCCAACTGTGCACTCCGGAGGGACTTGACACGACAAGAAACATAATAGAAACCACAACATAGGCTAAATATATACAACACATCTGTATATCACAAATACGGAAACAATACAGGGTAAAATCCCAAAACGACAATCCACAAAAATACAACAATACGGTATAAATATCCATCCGTTCGGTGTGAGATGGTATCAGCTGGCGGAGCTTCGAACGTCCAAAGAATCTTCTACCTGTTACCTGGGCGACAGGAAACTCAGGGTCTGGGGTGGTGAGTATAAACTCAGAGGTAATATATAGAAAGTGCATGAACAACATATAGGGTATAGAGATCTACAAGTATACATGTGATGATCTACAAGTATACAACATGAGTCCAATAGACATACAGTCCTATCCAAATCTAATAACAAGTAACCATAGTATAGTCATACCCAATGCATATACTAAATTGATCGACTGAACATGAAGTAATATACCAACGTACCTGATGGTCTGCAACACCATAAGCTATATCATCCTGAACATATATACAATAACATAACCCATATAACGTACAAAGTTAATCTCAAATCTGACCAACACTCAGACATATGAACAGTATATAATCACATGTAATAACATCTCGGTCTATACCACACTATGACATGACACTAATCAAATGCATATAACAGTCTAGACCAACACATATATCATGCTCAACACACAGCAATATATAATATGCAAATGACATGTATCATGATGTACAAACATATGCAGCAATCATAGCTCAATCAAATGCAGCATCTCACAGGCATATGTAAAACATATATCAAATACATGCATACATATATATCAGCAATGCATATGCATGGCCATGTCTGCGGACCCTTCCAACCACGACCCCAGTATGGCCAGGGTGGCACGACTTGACAACTATCCCGACTCCAACCACCACCACTCTCGAGTGACCGAGTTGGGTAGTATAAAATAATAGCTAGCCTCCATAGAGCTATATGCTGCTCACACGGGGGTCCCTGCTGCTAGCCGCTCCGTCCCTACCCATGAGTAGACGAGCACCGCACCCAGGACAACTGCACATCACATGACCACCGTCTATAGTGGGTGAGTGCGCTAACTACCACTCCGCACAGTGCCCAAGTGCGCATCTTCAGCTACCACCATCTATAGTGGCCGAGAATGACACACACAATAATGCTCTGCACTCAACCCTACAACCACTATCCTGAGTGGCCGGGGAGGCCGGATAACTAGCGACCCGTCTCAACTACAAGGGAGACCTAGTCGTCAGCATGCATACAATGTAATGATGCATAACTCCATACATGTATCCTCGCCACACTCCCTATCCCACGGGGAGTCCTGGTCAACCAAAAGTCAACTATGCAATGACTACAATCTACAAGACTCTCTCTATCGCACAAAGAGTCATACACATCTGACAGTCAACCACGCTAAAACCTTTAGTCAGTAGCGAGATACTATCAACCATCCATATAACCATACACAGGCACACAATCCATAATGGATATACCATCATGCTAAGACCTCTAGTCCATGGTCACATATTGACAACCACACACTTATCTATGCACAGACAACTAGATCCACCATAGATGTACAACTAATAAGTATACGATACAACAATCAACTCCATAATCTAATCCATCACCTAACCTTAGTGATGTAACACAGTAACCCAATCTGAGGTCACAAAGATAACCCTAACCGCCTGTACTTACTGAACATCTATCAGCTAACACATAATAGGGTTTATAGTTCATATCCGTGCTAGATAATCAATGAAGTAACAACAATATATCTCAAAGGTCAAGACAGTACAAGCATATGATTAAATAAGAGTGGATATGTTAAATACGAAAAATTTAAATTACCAAAATAAATGGCCAAAAATTTAGAGAAAATAATCCTGGAAATTTTTCGAGATTTTTAGGGAATTTTAGGAATTTTTCCAGAATTTTTCTGGATTTAAACGGAACCCGTACAAGATATTTATGGGGATAAAATAAATAGGTTTTGATGGAGTTTATTTAAGGGGGGGTTAATCGATGACATTAACCTAAAATTTCAAATACCTAAACCTAGGTTTAGTTTTCCGGATCCGAGCAACTTCTTTTCCTCGTTCCTTTCTCACGCACGCTGCACCCGACCCCGTTTCTTTCTTGTGATTCCTTCTCCGTCGACGACCAGGCCACCGCCGCTCTTCTCCGGCTCCTCGCCTCTAACCGCTGCCGAGCCTTCTTCCTCGCATCGCCACCCATAGTCTGCGGCCACCGGATCACTGCTTCTTCCTCGCGCGCTCACCGTCCGCAGCTGCATGCGCCAGCTTCGCTGCCACTGACATCGCTCGAGCCTGCGGCTGCTTTCTCCACTCGCCCCCGTCGCCGTAGTTCGCTCCTCCACAAGTGCCGACAACGCCGCCCTTACCTGTGTCTGTAGCCACCGCAGTGTCGCCACCTCGGCTCACCGTCTTCTCCTTCTTGATGAGTTTCTACCGGTAGCAAGGTAAGGGGCTGACCCTCTTCTTGATTTTTGGATGAGTGCTAAACCTAGCCGTGCGATTTTTGCCGGAGCAGGCGATTAGGGCAAATCGGGTGAGATTGTTGTCGGTGGGGGAGCTGTCCTTCTGGCCGAGCATCGTCGGAGCAAGGTAAGGGGTTGACTGGTGTTTTGTCTAACCCCTACAGTATTTTTCTACGATTTGACAGTGGATTGTGTTTGGGCAGTGATTTAGGGCAACAAGGAAATTTGCCGGCGAACTGAGCGGTTGGGAGGTTCCAATCGCAGGTATATCTCGAGCTATCTCTTGTTTGGTTTTGGTTTGGTTGAGGGTGGTTGTGGATGGATAAGGTCTGTTGTGAATTTAGGAAATTGAGTTAGGGGTCTGATTTTGGGGAAGAATTGGTTGCCGGTGGGATCCTAGGGCTGGTAAGCACGATTGGATGATTATTCGGTTGATCGTATTGAATTCGGTTGATATTGGATGGATGGATGATATTTTGGTTGATTTCGGATAAATTTTGATACGGGGAATGGATCTACTTTGGGTGAGTTAGCTGTGAGGTTTTGTTTGGATGTTGTACACATGAGGATAGGGGTGGTGAAATCATATTTGAGTAATTGGACGAAAAGATGGTTATATTAGGTGGAAGGTGATCGAGGTTTTATTAAGCCTTTGGGTTATTTGGATTATGTAAGAAATCGATTAAGTATTCAATGTAGCGGAGGATTGCATTTTGTGCTTAACAATAGTTATGCTATATGCATGTTTCGGTCACGAGGGAGGTCCACAGTCGTGACGATCTGGTTGTTTTCTCGAGCATTTTATCAGGCGGGTATTTTGACTTATCTTTTAGATATAGTCAAGTTGATATGCTAGTTAGGATAGCTTGCAATAATTTTCATGTTTATATGCCTAGTATATTTTTGGTGCCTACTTGATACATGCATGTGATAGGTTATGATTATACCTTCCCTGTTTTATTAGGATCATAAATACTTGGATTAGGGATATGTACATATTGATTGTGCATATTATTTGGATAGGTGTATTTAGTTGGATTTACATGCTTTAGTATCATGCACCATCTTGCATGATTGCATGTTGGCTGGACGGGGTTCCTTTATAGTTGAGCCCGTAACCAGTTATATGGTCTGCACACACTGCCACTCATGGGTTAGTGGTACATCAGGAGGGTGTATGCAGTTGCTCTGTCAGGCTCCGCTGATCCGCTCATGGGTAGCGATGAGGCAGCGTGGTAGCGGGCAAGGATCTCTCCTCTGGTCTATGACACCGGGAGATGAGAGCTTAGCTCCCCCACTCTGTTTGGGACAGGAGAATAGGTGTACTCCGACAGCATCCTGTCCACTCGGTCACTCAGGAGCAGTGATGGCAGAGTGCACAGTTGTCATAGCCCTACCCACTCGGTTTCACCATCACGTGTGAGGCGGCTGACTGACATCAGGGGTGACCATGTCATTTGCACGACATGCACTTTGCACGGATCGCATTTGTATTGTGTTTGTTGCATTATTTTATTGATGCCTTGGATGTTGCATATGATTGCCATGCATACATGATTCATATTCGTATATGGTGATGACTTTATCTCTTATAGTAGGGCACATGCTCCTATATCAGGGTAGGAGATTTAGGTGAGTACAGTCCTTTTGCATTATTTCTTGCTTACCTTATATGTGAGACTGTACTGGCATGATTTTTATTGTTAGCTATATCTTACTTTGCATATCGACTATACCCGCTGAGTTCTTTGAACTTACCCCGTTGATTTTTATCTATTTCAGGATGAAGCTGTCAGGAGAGTCCAGCTGCCAAACCCCCTCGTCGCGAAAGTTTAATAATTATTTGTTATATGGTTTTGGATATTTTGATTAGGAGTTATGTTTAGGACTGGAGTTGGATTTATGTATTCGGGGATTTTTGGTGTCCTTATGGACTTTTATTTAGATTTTATTTCGATTGGATTTGGTTCGGTATTCCTGTCCAGATGACAGAAGAGGTAAGTCTATTTATTGTAGACTGTTTACCATTTACTGTGATAGTTGGCCAGAGGCCTATTTTATTATCTGCGTGGGTTGTTTGGATTCCGGTCGTGTTGACCGATGTATAGTGGTCGTGTAGGCCTTATATAAAAATTGGTATTGTCATCCGTACAGGGGAAATGCTGACGGATTTTTGTCTGGCGGGGACTCCCTCGGGGCGTGACAGGATCTAAGATCAAAGTAATAGCATAAGTCCAAATTCATGCACCAGATTCAGATCAAACTACCTGACCAGGGTAGATATTACCCACCTGACACGAAGCTCGGATGATCGTATCAAATCCTACAATAGTGTAATCCCATACACTTCCTAATCTGATTTCCCTGTAATTAAGTTAAATTCATCACAACAACCCATAATTCATAATCCAGCTAAAAGCATACATCCATTAGTTATTAATCAGCAAACCGATATATACTATCTATAAATCTAGCATCACATCCATAACAATCCAAATCCAGACTTACCAAGCTTAGCCTTGCTGGCACAACTTCTTGATCCAAGGTTTAAACTATCATATCTACTCCACTTCCAATAATACAAACTCAATTCCATCGTCCACAGTAGCTCTGGAATCAAACCCCCAATCGAATAGAAACAGTCCCTAGTCCAATACCAAGAATACCTGCAATCACAATATATATATCTATTTTTATCCGATCCTCTCTTCCAACATCCTTATTCAAATAAAACAAATATGCTCATCCCATAGAAATCCATTAGCTTAATCAACATCGGGAAACCTTACCTCCCCAATTGCGATGATAGCGTCGTTAAAATCACAGAAATCCCACCTAGAAATCACGAAGACACAACTAACATCAAAACTCCCAATCAACTTCTCCAATCTAGAAATGGATCAAGCAATTACCTATCCTTCACTAGCCAGATCAGATCACATTCAATGTGGTTAACGATGAGGATGCTCCTAGTGGTGGCGACAATAAGGAGGTGGTACCGTGTGGCTGGCGATCGACTGAGTAGACTCGGGGCATCGGCGATGGAGGATAGCACCGATCAGGATCTCCATGCAGCTAATCGGGTGAAGATCTCCGGTGGCAGAAAGATTAAACTGTTAGGGATATTGGAACGGCTAGAGGGGGGGTGAATAGCATTTTGCGCGTACGATGTAATTCGATCGCGTTCGTGTCTACAAGTTTCGTTAGCACAGCGAAATATATATATGATAACAATAACGAAACACAATCACAAACACAATAACATGAAGATTTAACGTGGTTCGGAACCGCACGGTTCCTACTCCACGGATCGAGCTCTAAAGAGCTCTAGTGATGCACACGCACTCACTAATCACAAATACTCCTTCTCGACACAAGTCGGAGGTGGAGAAACCCCTTACAAGTAATCTTACAACAATAAGATACTAATACAAGCAATTACAATAATGAAATACAATGCAAGTAAAGAAAACTACTTTACAATTGCCTTTGGATTGCTTGATTGCTTGGTTGCTTGAAGTCACCTTGGAGACCCGATTTGCAGACAAATCGCTCCAAAACTCCTCAAGAAACCGATGCAAATTTCCTCCATCATGAGCTCCTTTTATAGCTTCACTGTCTTTGGAAAAAGTCGATCGATCGTGATCGGGACCATCGATCGGTGATGCCGTTGTCGTGAGACAACGGCTGAATCCTGTTGGATAAGTCTAGCGGTTTACCATCGGTCAGCGATTGTGACCATCGATCGTGATGGAGTCCTCACTCGACCGGTCGAGTCCGACTCCGATGCGTGGCCGATTTCTCGAGCACCCGGTCGGTGATCACCGCGATCGATCGGTTTGCTCGAGCCATCAGTCGACTGCCCACCTCTGGCAGTCGACTGCTAGGCCATAACCCGCAGTCAAATCCTAGTTGACTCGGTCCAGTCGACTGCCACATGGCACCAGTCGACTGGCACACTTCAAACATGAGGTTTTAACTCAAGTATGATTCCCCCATACTTGCTAGACCACCCTTAGCCTAGACCTAAGTCTTCTAGCCACCTCCATCAGCCTCACGCCTCTCGGATCCCTCCAAGTCATCCATGACTTGTTCATCCATCGCGCTAGCCTTCAGGTGCTTCCATCGGCTATGTCATGCTAACGGTGTCTACACCGCCAAGGCACATTGGACTTACGCCGCCAAGACTCAGCTTGAACTTTACGCCGCTAACCATTGGACTTATGCTGCCAAGACTCCCGCTTGGACTTTACGCCGCCAATATCAATCCCCTTGGACTTTCTCTTGCCAACCCATGTTGGACTTTCCATGTCAAGACCATGCTTGGACTTTCCTTGCCAACCCATGTTGGACTTTCCATGCCAAGTACTCAAGACTTGGACTTTACCTTGACAAGACCCATGCTTGGACTTTCCCAAATGCCAAGTGTCCCACTTGGACTTTCCATGCCAAGTACTCAAGACTTGGACTTCCCTATGACAATTACATTGTCATATGTTTTTGTCGAACATTAAAACATCACTCGAGTCAAACTCGAGTCCTGGTCAATCGTGACCTGGGTCGATTGCACCAACAATCTCCCCCTTTTTGATGTTTGACAAAAACCAAACAAATTATTGAGTTAGAACACTAACTCAAATCCTTTACCAATTATCCCAAATTGGTAAATACTCTCCAAATGTTCTCCCCCAAACATTCTCCCCCTTTTTGACTAACATCAAAAGGTTTTCTCTAAGAGGGTCAATGTCTCATGTCCCAATGAGATCTTACAATCTCCCCCTTGGTTCAAAAATACTTAGGATGCCTACCATCTTCCTAGTGATAAGTCCAATATCACTCAAGAGAGACAATCCCATTTACTCTCCCAATTTCCAAATTGGGTCTCTCAAAAGTCCCATCAATTTCCCAATTGATGTCATATTCTCCCAATAACTTCTCCTCTTCAAGGAGAAAAACACATCCATCATCCCAAGATGGATACCTCCCCCTAAAGGCTTGCTCCCCCTTGACCATTGCACCAACAATGTCCTTGGGCAGTCCCTAAGTCAATAGGAACTCTAAACCATCAAAATTAAGGTTAGAAATTCAATATAGAACTTTCCAACACCTTAAAATTGATACAAACCCTAAATACTTCTCCTAATCCATATCCAATGGATTTTCACCCTTTATAATGCTACCCAAAGCATATCCTAGGGTTAGGAGTGATTAGGGGCCATAACCGTAGCTGAAATCGGGTTAAACAATCTTGTTTTCCCCGAAATCAGGCTACCAGTCGAGTGATTCAGAAGTCACGATCAGCACCATCCATCGATCGCCACCAATATCGATCGATAATCAAAAATTTCAATTTGATTATCGAGTTGAATTTCAGAAAATCATAACTAATTATACGTATATCGAAAAATCACGAAATTTGGTACATATAATACCTATGACCAATACAATGGGTGAAAAATGTTTGAAAATTATTTTACCCATAAAATAAAGAGTTTGATACAAAACTCAAAACCATTGAAATTTTCAATGTTTTGGCCCTATCTTGTATCAACTCTATCAATGATGATTGCTATCAAAAGATAGACTTCATCAAGGTTTTTCAAAATGATTTTAAAACGTTTTCAAAACCTTATCTTGGATCATATTCCTTGGGCTATATGTACATGACTTGTACACATGCTCTCCCAATGATCCACCAATCATATAAGATGAGTTTGAGTTCATCTAGATGCAAAACCTATGCACCTTGAACTTAACTCATATCCTAGCATCTCACATGTATCTAGGGTGTATAAATACACATACATGTCAATTGGATGTGAGATGTGAGTTTTGTTCTTCCTCATACTAGGGTTTCATGCATTTTTCTAGGCAACCCTACTTGATTCCCTTATAAATGGGACTCCAAGTCATGCCATTGTCCTTAGTTCAATTTTAATCAATTAAATGCATGAAATGATCATGGCATAAAGATAGCAATAATTAAGCATGGCCAATGATCATGATGTCATGGCATATGATAAAATCTAAAAACACATGACATTTGTCCTTAATCCCTAAGCATACTCATGACATATAAATGATAGAACATAAACATGATGTCATGTCATGACATATGGCAAACAAATCATGGCAAGTAAAAAGTATAGGTATAAGTATACCTAAATTTTAATATTCATTGCCATTTGATATGATTAATTATATTTTGCCATATTATCACTAATCTTCCTAGTGTGCCAAAAACCCAAAATGGAAAACTAATCTCTAAAACTCAATTGTGCCAATTTAATCATTTTATCAAACTTCTCAAATAATATTGGCACATCCTAAAATCTTTTAGGATTAAAGCTCAAATGTATTTTCAAAGTAACCATAACCTTGAAAATATCCTAAAGTGTCACCTTTACCATGGTTGAGTTAACTACTCATTCAATCAAGGTTGGCACACCCTAAACCCACCTAGCGTGAATCAATCACGCTCTTAGGAACCCAAAACTGATTTGAGCTCCTAGGGTTAATTAGGTATTCCTTATGGATAACCTCCCTAGATACCTTCCTAATGACCCTCCTAGACTTATTAGCCTTGGTTATTTTGGTCTTGCCTAGGTTGACTCTAGGGGTAACTCCCCTTGCAACCTTCTTAGTGGCCACCATAGGTTTCTTAGAAACCTTGGCCACTAGGCACAACCCTTGGTCAACTCTAGGGATGACTTCCCTATTGACCTTGGTCTTCCTAGACTTAGTGTTCCATAGTCAAATGGAACACTATGATAAGTCACCTTGGACTTAGGTTTGTGACCCAAACCATTCTTGCCCTCGGTTGACTTTTGACTCTTAGGTCCTAGATGTTGACTTTGACTTCTTGACCTAGGAGTTTGACCATTAGACCCTTTAAATTGATTTTGCATAGTGTTGAGGATCTTCTCAAGTTTTTCAAGCCTTGACCTCAAGGCTTGGTTTTCTAATTCCAATTGCCCAATTTTAGAATTTTGATTTAAAACTTGGGCATTTGACTTTCTTGGCATATGCCTAGTCCATTTTGGATTAAAACCTAGATGTTCTTGTATTTTCTTAATAGATTCCCTAGGTATAGTTTTTCTAGGGACATTAGTCCCAAATTTCTCCTTATTACTAAAATGGACACTTTTAGCTCCTAAACAAATATGTTTGTTATTTCTAGCATTCTCTTTATGATAAATAGCAAGAGAATTGAAACCCTTAGCATGCTTTTGCCTATTAACTAAAGAGGATGCATTATTAAAATGTACCTTAGGGTTAGCCTTAGCTCCTCCTACTTGTGATGCTTCTTCTTGGGTCTTTTTCCTCCCCCTAGAGCATTGACTTCTATAATGCCCCTTTTGATGGCACTTGAAGCATATAATATGCTCCTTGCTCTTTTGACTTGGGGAACCGGCATCCTTTGACTTTTGTTGACTTTTGGGCGCCGGAGAAGCTTTCCTAACCTTCTTTGGGCATTTGTTCTTGTAATGCCCATACTCCCTACACTCAAAGCACATTATATGATTTTTATTGAAAGATAAAGTGTTTGAGTTACCTAGGGTGGTGGGGACCGGAATTGGACTTTGGGCTTCTTCATCTTGATCGGATGTCGAAGTTTCTTCTTCTCGATGTTCCGGTATGAAGGTTCTCTCCTCCCCCTCAATCCTTGAGGTGAATGCTTCTTCCACTTCCTCCACCTCTTCCGACCCGGAAGTTGACTCCTCACTTTCTTGTGAGGATGATGATGATTCTTCTTCGGTCTCCTCCTCTTCCAAGTCTTCTTGGACCGATTCGGGATTATCGTGGAACTTAATCAACTTGTTCCACAACTCCTTGGCATCCCTATAGCTTCCTAATCTGGACAAAATATCGTTAGGTATCAAATCAATCAACATTTTTGTTACCTTAACGGTTGTCTTGAATTTTTCCCGTTGCTCCTCGGTCCATCTCTTCATCTTGAGGATTTTGCCGTTTTCTCCTCTCGGAGCATCAAAACCTATAGTCACGGCAAACCAATTTTCTATATTCGTCATTAGAAAATATTTCATCCTACCTTTCCAATACGCAAAATGTTCGCGGTTGAAGGAAGGTGGGATGTTGACGTCGTCACCCAATCTTTCCTCAAATTCCGCTTCTTGACTCCGGGTTGTTAATCCGTAGAAGAGCTCCGGGCTCTGATACCACTTGTTAGGGATATTGGAACGGCTAGAGGGGGGGGGTGAATAGCGTTTTGCGCGTACGATGTAATTCGATCGCGTTCGTGTCTACAAGTTTCGTTAGCACAGCGGAATATATATATGATAACAATAACGAAACACAATCACAAACACAATAACACGAAGATTTAACATGGTTCGGAACCGCACGGTTCCTACTCCATGGATCAAGCTCTAAAGAGCTCTAGTGATGCACACGCACTCACTAATCACAAATACTCCTTCTCGACACAAGTCGGAGGTGGAGAAACCCCTTACAAGTAATCTTACAACAATAAGATACTAATACAAGCAATTACAATAATGAAATACAATGCAAGTAAAGAAAACTACTTTACAATTGCCTTTGGATTGTTTGATTGCTTGGTTGCTTGAAGTCACCTTGGAGACCCTGATTTGCAACAGTAAATCGCTCCAAAACCCTCAAGAAACCGATGCAAATTTCCTCCATCACGAGCTCCTTTTATAGCTTCAACCTATGCTGGAAAAAGTCGATCAGTCGACTGATCGGGACCATCAGTCGACTGATGTCACTGTTGTCGTGAGACAACGGCTAGATCCACGCTGGATAAGTCCAACGGATCTACCATCAGTCGACTGATTGTGACCATCAGTCGACTGATGGAGTCCTCACTCGACCAGTCGAGTCTCGACTCCGATACGTGGTCGATTTCGAGCACGGTCGGTGATCACACGATCGATCATTGCTCGAGCCATCGATCGGCCCACCTCATTAAATACGGCAAAATTTAAATAGTAAATTAAATGGCCAAGAATTTAGAGAAATAATCCTGGAAATTTCTCGGGATTTTTTTTTGAGAATTTTAGGAATTTTTCTGGATTTAAACGGACTCCGTATGAGATTTTTACGGGGATAAAGAAAACGGGCTTTAGAGGGGTCTATTTAAAGGGGATAAAATACGCAATGGGAAAACCTAAAAATTTATTTTCTTTTCTTTCTTTTTCCTTCCCCGCCGCGATACCTATTCCCCTCGGCAGTTCCCTTCTCTGCGCGAGCCACTTCCGCCGGCGCCCTCATCTCCTCTCGCGCGAGCCCAACTTCCGTCGGCGCCTCTTCTTCGCCGGCGACGGCCTTCTCTTCGCGTCTACCGCCAGCAGCCCGACGCCAGCCCTCTTTCTCCGTCGGCGCCCAAATTTCCGCCGTCGATCCCTTCTTCGCCGAGCCTTTTCCCCCCTTTCTCGCGCCCGAGCCGGCTTTGCCGACTGCCGTCCGAGAGCCCGACCGGCCCTCCGCAGCGCCAGAACGCTCGACTCCTCCGTACGGCCCTGCGTGCTCGCCGATTTCCTCTCACAGTAACTGCCGCCGACGGAGCTCGATTTTTCCCTTCGCCGCGTGATTTTTGGTCATGGGTCGTCAGAGCAAAGGGATGGTGTTTGAGTGGTTTTCCGGCCAACAGAGGTGCATTTTAGGAGGGGGTTCACGGGCGAGGTTTCAATCAGTAAGCATGATCTCGCTCCTTTTCTTTGTGCATATGGTGGTTAATTTTGGTTATATGCGGTTGGATTCTTGATCTATGGAGTTGACTACGAGTTTGAGTTGGTTTGGTCATTTAAGTTCTTTGTGAATGAGAGGAGAGGACTCGTTTGGTGTTTTGGTGAATAGAGCGTATGCGATTTTGTTTTGATATGATAAACATGATTTTAGGGTTGTAAAATCATATTTGCTTAATTGGATGAAACGATAGTTATATTAGGTGGGATGTGACCGGATTTTATTAAGCATTTGGGTTAATTGGTTTATGTCCTAAATCGGCTTAGGATTTGATTGTGATAGATCGTATCTTAGTGCTTAACAATAGTTATCTTTGTATGCGAGTTTCGTCACGAGGCGGAGTTCTATCGTGACGATTTGGTTCTTTTCATGACATTTTATCGTACTTTGACTTATCTTTTAGATATAGTCAAGTTGATATGTTAGTAAGTATAGCATGCAATACTTTTCATCTTAATATGCCTAGAATCTTATTGTCCCTACTAGATACATGCATTTGAACAGTATGTTTATATCTTCCTGTTTTAATTGGATCATAGTATTTGTATTATGGATATGTACATATAGATTGTACATATTATTCGGATAGGTATTTTGAGTATGATTTACATGATTTAGTATCAAGCACAATATTGCATGATTGCATCTTTGGGCCGACGGGTTCCATTATTGTTGAGCCCGCTAGTTACATGGCTGCACACACCGCCACTCATGGGTTAGTGGTACATCGGGAGGTGTGTGCTTGCTCTGTCGAGCTCCATTGGACCGCTCATGGTAGCAGCGAGGCGTGGTAGCGGCGAGGATCCCTCCTCCGTCTATGACACCGGAGATGAGAGCTTAGCTCCCCACTATGTTTGGGGCGGGAGGATAGGTGTACTCGACGATCCCGTCCACTCGGTCACTCAGAGTAGTGATGGCGAGTGCACGATTGTCATAGCCCTACCCACTCGGCTTCACCATCAGCGTGTGAGGCGGTGAGCGTCGAGGTGACCATGTCATTTACGACATGCATTTTGCGGATTGCATTTGTATTGTGTTTCTTTGCATTATTGTATTGATGCCTTGGATGTTGCATATGATTGACATGCATACAGGATTCATATTCTTATATGGTGATGACTTTATCTCTTATAGTAGGGCACATGCTCCTATATCAGGGTAGGAGACTCAGGTGAGTACAGTCCTTTTGTATTTATTTCTTGCTTACCATATATATGAGACTGTACTGGCATGATTAGTATTGTTAGCTATTTCTTACTATTCATATCGACTAGTATCCGCTAAGTTCTTTGAACTTACCCCGTGGTTTTATATCTATTTCAGGATGGAGCTGTCAGGAGAGTCCAGCTGCCAAACCCCCTCGTCGTGGAAGTGTATTTTGTTATTTGTGTTTACGATTTTTTGGGTATTTGGATTAGAATATATGTTTAGGACTGGAGTTGGATATCTGTACCTGTGGATGTTTTGGTATGTCCTTAGGGACCTTTGATCGGATTTTTATTTCGATTGGATTTCGGTTGAGTATTCCTGCCCAGATGGCAGAAGGGGTAAGTCTAGTTAGAGTAGACTTTTGTTTACCTAGATTTGTTGGCCTGAGGCCTTATTATTATCTGCGTGTGATGTGGTATGATTCCGGTCGTGTTGACCGATGTATAGTGGCCGTGTAGGCCTTGTATAAAATTGGTATTGTCACCCGTCTGAGAGATCTGTCGGATTTTCGCGGGGACTCCTCGGGCGTGACATCGGCGACGATCACAGGCCATAACCCGCAGTCAAACCCTAGTTGACTCGGTCCAGTCGACTGCCACATGACACCAGTCGACTGACACACTTCAAACATGAGGTTTTAACCCAAGTATGGTTCCCCCATACTTGCTAGACCACCCTTAGCCTAGACCTAAGCCTTCTAGCCACCTCCATCAGCCTCACGCCTCTCGGATCCCTCCAAGTCATCCATGACTTGTTCATCCATCGCGCTAGCCTTCAGGTGCTTCCATCGGCTATGTCATGCTAACGGTGTCTACACCGCCAAGGCACATTGGACTTACGCCGCCAAGACTCAGCTTGGACTTTACGCTGTCAACCATTGGACTTATGCTGCCAAGACTCCCGCTTGGACTTTACGCCGCCAATATCAATCCCCTTGGACTTTCTCTTGCCAACCCATGTTGGACTTTCCATGCCAAGACCATGCTTGGACTTTCCTTGCCAACCCATGTTGGACTTTCCATGCCAAGTACTCAAGACTTGGACTTTACCTTGCCAAGATCTATGCTTGGACTTTCCCAAATGCCAAGTGTCCCACTTGGACTTTCCATGCCAAATACTCAAGACTTGGACTTCCCTATGACAATTACATTGTCATATGTTTTTGTCGAACATTAAAACATCACTCGAGTCAAACTCGAGTCCTGGTCAATTGTGACCTGGGCCGATTGCACCAACATAAACGACGGCGAGGAGGAAGATGGCGGCAATGGCATGCGTGGCGACCATAGCAGCTAGAGGAACTGGCTACAGGTGTCGGCGATCAAAGGGCAAGGGAGAGCTCACGGCGATCGCAATGACCGAAGAAGTCGACAGCGTCGCGTGCGATCGGGAAGGCTGCGACGGTGAAACGAGGAAGAGCAGATTTGCAATAGGGGAAGGAGAAGAAATCAGGGATCGCGACTGAGAACTGGGATTTAAGGCTGACCCAAAATCGCTTGAGCTAGCCCAAGTCTAACCTAAGACTAACCTAGGTTTGACTCAAACACCCCATTAAACTTTAACCTTCCTCATATGGACTCCTTTTAAATCCGAAAAAATTTCTGTGAATTCCTGAGAAATTATATAAGACAATTTATTAATTAACAAGGGATATTATATTTCTTTTCCATATCTTACACACCCTGTATATTTCTAGACTACCATGTGTCTTTCCAGAGTACCCTGTGTATTTTCAGAGAACCATATGTGTTTCTAGAGCACTCTGTGTACTCAGAGCACTCTGTATGTTTCTAGAGTACCCTGTGTATTTTTTGAGCACAAATCTTCTTGCCGAGTACTAACCTTTTGCTTCAGTATCAGTCGACTACCTCATTATGGTAGTTGACTGTCTGAGAACAGTCCTCACATTCAGGCTTTCTCAATCACCTAATCACCAGTTTCCTCGCTCTGACATAACGATTGTCTCCTAAATACCCCAAAGGGCATTATACTCAATTGAGCTGGGGAAGAAAGACGGTGGCTATCTCTTATATAAAGAGCTGGAAAGGAAGGAGAGGGGATGGATGTTTTTTCCTTTCCGGTACATGGAGACAACTCTTCTTCTTCCTGAGGCTTTCTTCTCCTACTGATTTGAGCGTCGGTAGGGGTTGCGTCGGTAAAGCTGGCCCACCCCTAAGCGCTCAGTTCCATTGCAGATCAGGAACCCTAACATCATCTTCACAGATCTTTTATATTTCTTTTTTTCTCGGCGAAACAGGAGGAGGGATCTGAGCGTGCCGAAAAAAGGAACACCATCAAATTGACATTGTCTATGAGAATCTGAACAAAAAATTGCTAGGGTTCAACACATCCACCTCCTCTACTCTAGTTTCAATGACTCAACTTCGAGAAGTTGGTATCACGAGTTTTTGGGATTGCTATGATTTTTGAATTTGGTATCATTCGTCAGATCTGATATTCTGTCATACTATTGGTACTATCATTCACCAGATCTAATATTTTATCATACTCTTGGTACTATCATTCACCAAATTTGTTATTCAGTAATATTATTGGTACTATCATTCATCGATATGATGTTTTATCATACTGTTTGGGCTATTATTCATCAGATCCGATGCTTCCACCGTATGAGAGTTACTTTTCCATTGAAATAATTTCAGTAGTTTGATAGTTTGTTATCGAGGTTTTCCCTTTGAGATTTGTTGCAAATCCATTGTTCGATTGTATATGTTCCAATCCCTATCTGGGTTCTTCATATTAAATGACTCTGATATGGATTAACCTATTAAGTTCTATGATTACAATTGACTCTGAATCAGATTGCGGAGGTTATCAAGGTTACACTATTTTGTGCTAAATGGAGCAGAATGTGCAGTTTCGTGTTTGACTCCATTAACTAATGTAGTAAAGTTTCTGCATTTACTAATAGGGTTTGTTCCTTATTTATGATTTTCTTCTCTAATACAAATTGTGTTGCTGAAATTTGATGATATTTTCCCGTTTTTGAAATTATTCCTGAACTTGGTATTGATATTGAAACTAAGCGATAGCTTAAAGTTGAATTTGCCTAGAATATATCTGAAATTGATTTTGGTTGTTTCTTGGTCACTTTCCTATTTTAATTGATTCTTTCCTTTCAATTTTTTATTTAAGATAATTTCCATTCTTTTAGCTTGATACAAACTATCATGTTATTCTCCTTTATCAATATATCCCGAATATCAACATGTGAGAACTCATTAAAATAATCACCTGTGGTTTTTGAGCATTCTAGTATTCTGACAAATAAAAAGCAAATTACATTCATGTTTAGAACTTTTATGGGTGTTGAGGAGTTATCCTTCACTTTATCAATAAGATCCAAGGAATTTACTCAGATCATCTAACAAGAGTTTGAGAAACTTATTTCTTTGCTAAATAAATATGTTTTTATTGCTAAGGGTGCTCATTTAATGGGCTCAGATACTGTTGTCCTTAGGTTCATTGAATTTTAGTATGTTGGAAGAGTGTAAAGGGTTTTTTCTTGATGTCTCAAAATGATAATGGTTGCACAGCAATATGTAAGCAATGTTTTTTCTTAAATGGAAGATCTGTTGGTATGTATAAGGATCTGAAAGGAGAAAATGCATGTTGTTATTAAATGTCGATGGGAAGGAGGGTCCTGTGACCTCATCTAAAGGATTATCTAGTGAAAATGGTGGCCACCAATTTTTGGAGTATGATCCTCTAGGAAATGTGCAAGTTGAAGAATTGAATTTTTCTTTGTGAAAAATGTTAATGATAAAAGAATTAGATAGTAGTTCACATGAAACGGATGGGTTAGGTTGACAAAACTGTTGGTTTAGGTCTCCTTCACTCATCTCTTACAAATTTTTCTTACATGAAAGAAAGGAAACAAGAGGATAGTTGCAGTGCCTTGGTGGAGCGGGCTTTACCAGGAAATAGATCCTACAGGTTTTCTGATAGGGGTGCTAATAAGTTGTAGGCTTGCTGGATATGTCTACATCTTTGGCTGATGTCAATGGAAGTTCTTACAAGAATTTAAAAATGAAATCTTAGAGTATAAGCTTAGTGGCAGTTGGATCATTTAATGGAAACTATGATATTCGATTACCTTACTTTGATTTATAAATAGGATGTTATACAATTCAGTATGGATGATCTTAAAAGAAGGACAATATTTAAGTTCATAAAGTTTACAAATTTGATGTCACCGTCTTCTTCTTTTTAATGTCGTAAATGATATTATTGTGGAATCAAAGGACATTATATTAAATCAATGGTGCTATTGTCCATGTTTGTGGAACTGGCAGGTTACCAGGTTTGTATTGTTCTGTACCAAATTGTGCAAGGGGTTGTGTCGCTGAAATTCAATGATACTTCTCAGTTCCTGAAATTATTTCTGAATATGGATTGATTCTGAAATTAAGTGATAGCCTAAAGCTGGATTTGCTCAAGCTTTACTTGAAACTGATTTTGTGTGTCCTAACATCAAAAACGTTGTTAATTTGCCTGAGCTCTAGTCCATTTGAGAGTTCCGGAAGAGAGAGCACCATTAAAGACCTTTGATCTTTGACTTTCATCAATGGTATTTATGGGATGTTAAGAAGACTTCATACTGGTTTGTTTAGAAGTTAACAAATATGGAGGATTTTTGCTGGAGGATGTTGACCAGTTATTGTCTTTATTATGGTTTATGATTAATAGCTTTTTCTTAAAAATTTTGGAAAGATCATGGTGAACAATCACTTATTGCAATTTGGGTCTCTCGAGTATCAATTTATCTGAGCACGCATACTATTTGCCCAAGCACCAATGTAGTTGAGTATCAAAAATATTTTCGTGAGCACTGATTTGGTTGAGCACCGATATGTATGAGTATTAAAATGTTCTCTCGAGTTGATGTTCTCTTGTGACCTGTTCTCACTGGCTCAGCACAAATAGGACGGGTTATTGTGTTCTCAGGGGTGCTATTATAAAAAATCATTCCCTCTGCAGTTATTTGAGGGAGGCTAGGGATGTTATCTTCTCTTCCTATTCATGGCCTCTTCCTTCTCATGGTTAAGGACCTTTTCATATAGTTGCTTGATTTAAAGGCACTCTAGGGTATTTGGATCTCGGATGGGATTATTGCAGGATCATCCTCAGATTCTCAAGCTTTATTCCTCCCTTTCATTATCCAACCATTCTTTAGATTTTCCTATTAATTAATGCGAGAAAATGTTTTCTTATGGTTGCTTAATTTTTCTGCTTCAGGCGCAATGAATGACTTGTGTTCCCCGGAGGAACCTCTCTCATAGAGTCCAGAATAAGGATTGAAATGTAGTCCTCAGGCACAATGTTGGGTTCAAAGGACTGGACATGAAATCTACACATCCTCACAAGATGTCAATCTCAACCGGAGTGGTTATTCTTCCATAACGGGAATATACTTGGGGAAGGAGATGTGTGCCTTGATTAGGCTTGGGGATTCTTATAATAGGCAACATTAGAAGTGGGTAGAATAGGGATTTGGTGTTGCTATATCTTTTGAGAAGAAAAGAGAGTCCGAGGCAGAATTCTGTAACTTAGTGGGATGAGTTAGACTTTGTGCTCTTGAAGTAATTGTTAGTCAGGAATGTTTTTAGAGATGAATATTTACAGTAGTGTTTCCTTGACTCGGAGGATATTTTAGAGTCATAAGATGGAGTATATCATTATCTTCTTGATTTCATTGGCCTTTTGAGAGGAAAGAACTCAATGGTAGTTTGTATTATGTTCTTCACGGATGTGTCGGCCTCCTAAGTTAATGGTTCAATACTATCTTTTATATTATATTCTCCTCAGCTTTATTGGTTTTCCGCTCAAGTCCATTGATACTGATTTTACCTCTTTTCTATGAACCGGATAAGAGGGCTCGCAGGAAGGACACCATCCGAACCAGATAATTGGTTCAGCGAAGAAAGAAAGGAAGAACGGTTCGGACGCAATAGTCTGAGACGATTGGCACGGGAGAGCCCGTTGAGGTAGTTGGCACGGCAAAGCGGAGGCGGAGGGTGCCTCATTAGGAAATAAAAGAGAATCGGTTCAGCTTGATAGGCCTAGGAGAAGATGGGACGGATACGAATCGACTCGACCTAGTTCGTCCGGAAGCAGTTTGGGGCGGAAAGGAGGGAAGCTGGTTCAGGCCGCTGAAGAGCCCAAAAACTATGCCACGCGTGAGCTACAGGTCTAAGTTAGCTATACCAAAAGCAAATGGTTGAGAGGGACAGGCTAACCTAGTTCCCAGAGATGTAGATGAAGAGGTGTTATGTAACAGAAGGGGGGGGGCCGGGTCCCCCCACAATATTCCGAGGAGCCTTCGTTCCTTGTATCTGTAACAGAATTATTTTTCAGGTGAACGTGGTGGCCACGTGTACAAGGGGGACAACCTGCAAGGCAACGAGGGATCAGAGAAGGAGGATAAAATGGAGAAGAAGGACAGAAGGAAGGGGATCCGCATTATTCCAACCAGCAAGAAACGAAGACGCATTGGGGAGAAGGAGAGCTACCACTTCACCGGAGAAGGAGAGTGGTGATCTTCGCCTTTCGTGTATTCTTTCTTTGTAGCGTGATTTGGCTGTAAGAGGTTTTCTCCTCCACCTCCGGAAGTTCCTTTTCCCGTGAAGGAGGACGTTCATAGTGAAAGTGCTTTGACACAGCATCTGGTGAGAGAGCTCACCTCCATAGAGTATGAATCTTCATTCCGAACCACGTTATATCCTGTGTCTGGGTTTTGTTGCCTGTGTTGGTGTTGCATTTCTCTGCTTTACTCTTTCATCTTTACTGTTGCGACCGGAGAGAACCCCCCCAAAGCTCCCTTCGTGCTCCATCGCATCGGAAGGAAGCGAACGAATCTTCTTCGCCGCATCAGTTGGCACCGTCTGTGGGAAACTTATTTGAGCGAGACGTAGAGATGCAGCCAGAAGAGATACAACACCCAATTGCCTCCGCAGCGGAGGAAAATCCCATTACAATACTACCATCGCAACTGAAAGCCATGGTGGACAACGCCGTAGCAGAAGCCCTCGTCAAAGAGAGGAGAAGGATGGGGTATCTTCACCCTCATTCCAGTGAACCTTCTTCTTGTGAACCCCCACTAGACATGCATCCTCCACCTCGTACCACCACCAACATTGAAGTATTGCCTGGAGAGGGGCTGGTAGCTCGAGCACATCAGAACACTATACCATTAACCCAGAATCGACGAGAAGAACAAGGTGAAAGTAGATCAACCAGGGCCCCGGAGGTTTACGAGCCCAGCCCTTTTACCATGGATATTCTCTCAGAAGTCCCACCATCATACTTCCAGAATCCCCAAGTAGAAAAGTATGACGGTTCAATGGATCCGGAAGAACATCTATCACAGTTTCCTGGAGCGGCTTCACTCCACTGCTATTCTGATGCTCTCAAGTGTCGAGTCTTCCGAACCACTTTGGTCGGCTCAACACAGAAATGGTTCAACACCCTATCCCCGGGGTCCATCACCTGTTTTGTTAATTTTCAGGGGATGTTTAGCCGAGAGTTTGCCAACTGTAAGGCATACAAGCATGACGCCTCCATCCTGCTGCACCTTACGCAGGGGCCATCTGAATCACTCAGAGGGTATCTTCATCGATTCACCTCCACCGCTAGAGGCATCCCTTCAGCAAGGTCAGATGCTTTTAGGGTAGCCATCCCACACAGACTGAGGGAAGGTCCTTTCCTCAGTTCCCTTTTGAGGAAGCCCGCTAACAACTATGAGGAACTGTTAGGTCGCGTGGAGAAATATATCAACGAAGAAGAAGGGATGAAAGTGCGGAGGACCGAACGAACCTCCGCCATAGTCCCCGTTGAAAGGAACTGCCCCGCTGCCCCACAAGCGCCTCCCAGGCGGGGATATGCACGACCTCTTTTATTGGAAGCTCCTAGACCTCGGTTGTTATTACTAGGCCCTCGTCCCGCACCACCATTGCAAATTATGGCGGCAAATGCAGTTCCTCCCCCGCGGACCTGGAAGGAGCGGGAAATAGAATTTTATGATCAACAGGGTCTACTACAGCGACCCTCAGGATACAGGGGAGTACCACGTACCCCCCCCCCATTTTTCTGCGCCAGTGGCCGATGTTTCAAGCTTCAGGAGGAGTTGGAGCGCCTCCGAACCGCCTACTCACAATTGCGGTCTCAGACGGGAGGGCTGGCACGACGAGGACAACGATCCAATGCGGCTCGTCCCGGGCCGTATAACCAACCACCGTAAGTTACTTTCCCTCCGGACCCCCAAACGCCATCCCAGGAGGTTATTTCTCAGGGAGGCCCATCAGGTGAGGGCCCATCATCTAATCCAAATAACGCCCCAACACAGGGGGTTATTCATGTCATTGCAGGAGGACCCACAGACGGGGACTCCAATCGGGCGCGAAAGTCATACGCCCGCCTCATGGAAAGTCTGGCCATCATTACCAACCAGGCTATCCAAACCGCACCGCCGGTCTCATTCGGGCCAGAAGATCTCCGAGGCATCCTGTTGCCCCACACGGATGCCTTAGTGATCTGCATCTCCCTGGCCAACTACGAAGTGGCCAGAGTATTGGTTGACTCCGGAAGTTCTGTCAACATCCTCTTCCAGGAGGCCTTTGGATAGATGCAGCTGGAAAATACCCAGCTGGAAGATGTGGCCACACCCCTCTTCGGGTTTGCGGGACATGTGGTCCATCCCATAGGGCAGATTTCATTGCCCCTGACTCTGGGCACAAAGCCCAGCCAAAAAACCAGTATGGTTCCTTTCGTCATTGTGGATGCTCCGTCCACATATAATGTCATTCTTGGTCGTCCTTTCCTGGCCATTTTTCAGGCGGTGGCTTCCCCGTACCACAAGAAGGTAAAATTCCCAGTCGGACAATTGGTGGGAGAAGTCCGAGGCGAACAGAAAACTGCTAGGAGCTATTATGTGCAGATGGTCCGGGACGATCAGAAGAAGGCCCGAACCGATGATCCCAAAGGAAAGGCCATTGTCATTTTTTATGTCTGCGTCCTGGAAGAGTCTCCTCCCAAAGCAGACAAGATAGAGGAAGAGGAACTGGTGGAAATAGCCCCGGGAAAGGCCACTCGAGTGGCACAGCAGCTGGAGTCCAAGGAGGAGTTGGTGGCCTGCCTAAAGAAGAACGAAGACATCTTCGCAGGAGACGTACATGATCTTACGGGGATCCATCCTCGCGTTGCCGAGCACCATCTCAACATAAATAGAGGAGTCCGACTCGTCCAACAGAAGCGACGACACTTTGGACCTGAGAAGGACAAAGTTATAGCTGAGGAAGTAGATAAATTATTAAAAGCTGGTCATGTGAAGGAAATCCAATTTTCCGAGTGGGTCTCCAATGTAGTCTTGGTCCCCAAGCCTTCTGAGCAGTGGAGGATGTGTATCGACTTTCGCGATTTGAATAAAGCGTGCCCTAAAGACTGCTACCCCTTACCTCGTATTGATCAGTTGGTGGATTCCACTGTAGGATATGAAGTGGTATCCTTAATGGATGCATACCAGGGATACCATCAAATACCCTTGGCTAAGAAAGATCAGAAGAGGGTTAGCTTTGTGACGGCAGGGGTGTTGTGCGCTTATGTGGTAACGCCCTTCGGCCTAAAAAATGTGAGGGCCACCTACCAATGACTCATGGATAAGATCTTCGCGAAGCAAAAAGGGAAAAATATAGAAGTCTATGTGGACGATATCCTAGTCAAATCAAAAACCACTCGGGATTTGGTTAAGGATCTAAATGAAACTTTCGCTACATTGAGGCGGTATAATATGAAGTTGAACCCTAAAAAATGCCTATTTGGGGTGAAAAGCGGTAAATTCTTAGGGTATATAGTGACTGAGAAGGGACTGTAGGCTAACCCAGAGAAGGTGCAAGAACTGTGCAACATGAAGTCACCCATTAATCTGCGAGAGACTCTAAAGCTAGTAGGGAGGATTGTTTCCTTATCCTGATTCATAGCCAGATCGGCGGACAAAGGGTTACCTTTCTTCAAAATCCTGCTCAAAGCTACTAAGTTTCAATGGGACGATCAGTGTGAGCAGGCTTTCCAAGAGTTAAAGAAGTATCTAGCCGGACTTCCGTTACTGGCTAAGCCAATGGCGGGAGAACCATTGTAGATGTATTTGGCTGTCTCAGAGGGAGCTATCAGTTCAGTTTTGCTGAATCAAGAGGGTTCTCATCAACATCCTATTTATTATACTAGCCATATTCTAAAGGGGGTTGAATCCCGTTATACCGAGCTAGAGAAGTTGGCATATATTCTAGTCTTGACCGCCCGCAAATTAAGGCCATACTTTCTAGCTCATCCTATCACTGTTCTGACTCATAGTGAATTGAGTAAGGTTGTCACCAAGCCCAATTTTTCCGGGAGATTGGCTAAATGAGTGGTAGAACTAAGCAAATATGACATTCACTACCATCCCCGAACCATTATCAAAGCTCAGGTGCTTGCTGACTTTCTGGCTGAAGTACCTGTTGGTTCGGAAGATTGCTCATCAACAAAAGAGGAAGGACTAGATACATGGAACGTATTTGTGGATGGCTCTTCGGGATCTACGGGTAGCGGAGTCGGAGTCTTGCTAATTTCTCCTGATAAAGAGGAGACACATGTAGCCATATGCCTGGGATATTGAGCATCTAATAATGAAGCGGAGTATGAAGCCATTCTCGCGGGATTACAGGCTGCCAAAGCCATAGGGGCTTCTTCAACTATAATCCACTCTGATTCTCAGCTGGCGATATCACACCTCCAAGGCTCTTTCCCGATTCGGGAAGAGAGATTACAGAAATATTTGAAGGTTTTTGAGAAGGAAAAAGCCCATTTTCGGCAAGTCCTTTTGAAGCAAATTCTGAGGGAGAACAATGAGAAAGCGGATGAATTGGCTCAGGTGGCTAGCGCTATGGAGGGAGTGAAATCATTCGAAACGGTCCGCGTGGAAATCCGTACCTCTCTGGCAATATGCAGTGTGGAGGAGGTTGCGCCCGAGCCGGATCTAACCCATGATTGGAGGATTGACATCATAGCTTATCTACAGCATGGAAAGGTTCCCGAAGAAAAAGGGGCAGCGTCTACTTTAATGTGCAGAGCCAAATGATTTACCCTCTTAAACGGAGACTTATACAAGACATCTTTTGGACGACCCCTGCTGAAATGTTTGGGAAAGGAGGATGCTGAGTGGGTACTTCGGGAGATCCATGAAGGTTGTTGTAGTAATCATTTGGGGGGGAGAGCTTTGGCGAGGAAGATCTTGTTAGCGGGATACTTTTGGCCTACTCTCCAGAAGGACGCTACCCATATAGTGCAAACTTGTTCAGCCTGTCAAAGGCATAGTAATCGGTCTGAACGACCGGCGGAATTAATGAAAGCTATGGTTGCTTTGTGCCCTTTTTATCAGTGGGGAATGGATATAGTGGGTCCTATGCCTGTGGCACCATTACAGAAAAAATTCCTATTAGTGGCTGTGGATTATTTCTCCAAGTGGATGGAAGCAGAGCCTCTTGTCAAAATTACGGAGAATATTGTTATACAATTCCTGTGGAAGAATATTGTTTGTCGGTATGGTATTCCCCGGAGGTTAGTCAGTGATAATGGACGACAATTCCAGGGCAAGAAAATCAAAGAATGGTGCCAAAGTCTCAATATCCAGCAAGCTTTTACATCAGTGGCCCACCCTCAAGCTAACGGGTAAGTTGAAGTCACTAATAGAATTCTTATTCAAGGGTTGAAGACTAAATTGGGGACTCAAAGGGGGAACTAGGTGGAAGAACTGTCTGGAATCTTGTGGGCCTACCGAACCACACCAAAAACTACAACGGGGGAAACTCCTTTCAGCCTAGTATACAGGACGGAGGCCGTTATTCCGGTGGAAGCTCTCTTAAGTAGCGCACGGGTGGAAATTTACGAGCCAGAACAAAACCAAATTATTCGAAGCACTGAGTTGGACTTGGTGGAAGAAAGGAGGGAGACGGCAAGGAGGCGAGCAGGGTTTTACAAACGGAGAGTGTAGCAAGCCTTTAATAAAAAGGTGATGCCCCGGAGATTCCAAGAGGGGGATTTGGTTCTGTGTAAAGTTAATCCTGCTGGAGATCCTGAAAAGTTAGTTCCAAATTGGGAGGGGCCCTATGAAGTGATGCGTCGCGTAGTAGGGTCCGCGTATTATCTAAAGGATGAACAGGGCAAGGAATTTCCTTGACCTTGGAACGCTATTCACTTGAAGCCTTTTCACATTGTATAAGGAGTGATCGATAAAAGAAAAGGAGTGGAGGGGCTCCCGAAGAGATGTACTTGACAATGTGTTGTATTGATTAGATGTATAGCGAATCCGAGTTTGATTGATGAGTTATTTACAATAGTATTATAGTCCTCGTAGTGAACTATGAAAAGGAAAAGAAGATAAAAAGGGAGCAATGTCCCGAAGCAGTACATCACGTTATAACTTAAACCGGTCGGGAGGATAACGTCGAAAGTTGGCCTCCCAATTTAAGGAGAGAGTGGGATGGTTCGCAGGGGGAAGTCCTTGATCAACATATTGCCGAACCGCCTCATTAAACCCGTCCTGATAGGTGGCGCGCAGCAGGATGACTAACCGCTCTTGCCGGTTCGAGCTGTCAGGACTCCGGGTTCGATGGAGCCTATGACACTTCTCTTGTTGCTCCCGGAGGGCTCGGTGCATGTCACTATAGCGCCGGGATATTTTCATAATGGCATTCGCCAAGACCGAGATATCATCGGCTCGAGAAGTTTGGTCCTGCTGGAAGAGGTTCGTCATATTCATCATATTCTGACGCATTGGAGCTGAAATTCCCTCTACCGCTTCAGTATAGGATCTAGTGCGGATGAGCTCATTGCCCAGCCTCTGGAGGGAAGTTTCTTTCCTGCGTATACGGGCATGAGCATGCGCCCTAGAAGTTATGAGGGAGGAGTTTTCTTGTATCTCCTTGCACAGGTGAGTGCGGAGGTCCCCTATTTTGTCCTCTGCTTTCTGATGCTGAACCTGCAGATGGGCGATGATGTCGGAGTTTCTTTGCTTCTCGTGGAGGAGCTCTGTTACCTGCTCCCGAAGACTTATGAATTCTTGAGAGGGGGAGGCCTCCTTGTCAAGCTGTACTGACTGAACATCCCGCCGGATTGAGAGTGATTCTGTGCAAGCCCGCTGTTGTTCTTGCAATGCCGCTATAGTCTCAACATCTTGTTGGTGTCGGTAGCGAGCCTCTGTCAGTTGCTCCTGACATTACTGTAGTTGTTGCGATAAGAGATGCTCTCGATTTTGAGCAGCCATCAGATCCTCCCGTTGTTGTTGTTCCAACTTCAGAGATTGAGCTCGATATTGTTGGAGGGAGCGATCCAATTCTTGGTAGTTGGTAAGGGCCTGTAAGCCGTTTGTCGAAAAGAAGTCATTCAGTCAGGAAAGTTGAAGAAGTTGATTGGAGAAACATACCAATTCTAAAGCATGACACATGCTTTCCATTCGGGGAACCAGTTCTTCTAAATTCAAGATTCGAAGATCCCGGGGAGAAAGGGAAGAAGATGGGACGAACGATATCGAAGGTGGAGGTTCACTTATAAGAGGAAGAGTAGGGGTAGTAGCCATAGGTTGTGGCAGAGGTTCGAAGGGAAAAGAAGAAGGAGCACTGGTCAGGAGGTTCAAAGGGGTAGAAGTCAGAGGCAAAGAATCAAGAGCCTGAGAGGGAAAGTGTACTATGGTTGGCTGCGAGGTGGGCACGCCAGAAGTTGCGGAAGGGGGTTAGTTTGGTGAGGAATCTGAAGAATGATGATATAGTGAGCATCGGACTGGAGAAATCTTCGCGGGGAAGGCGAGAAATAGAAGGGCCTGGGCTAGTGCCCATAGGAGGTGATGGGCTCTCCGAGCGATGAGCAGAGGGGGAGATAGGCAGTGGAGGAATATCAACTACCATGGGTTCAATGGCAGTGTCATATTTCGGAGAAAGAGAAGGCGGGGATGCAGAAGCATCTGTAGTCGATTGGCGTGGACACACTACCTCCCTGAATTCATCTTCAGATTGTGATGAAAAAGGGGGCGACTTCCGAATACCCAAGGCGGAGGGGGAGAAAATGGGAGAGTTAGGGTTTGTAAGTAACAGGGGAGATGAGGATGGGCTGATTACCCCAGTTTCATCTGGGGCGGGTGTAACAAGGGTTTTAGGCGGAGGCAGAGAAGAAGGGAGAGATGGGGCAGGAGAGATGGTAATAGACGAGGGTGAGGGAGAAGATGAAGCTGGCAGATGGCCTTCACCCCGTTTAATGTGTGAGTAACGACTTGTTATTTCTCGGAAGAAAGAGGAATGCATCCTGCCCATTGGAGAAAGAAGGAAAGCGCTGAGGTAGGTGACTGGGGCACCGGAGGATGGCGGCGGAAAGAAGAACAGATGAAGAAAAAGGAGGCGAAAAGGCGGAAGGAATGAAGGTAACAGAAAAAAGGAAGACGAAGCATCCCCTATAAAAGGAGGGGGGAATGGGCTTGTAACGGCCATTGGGCTCCTAGTTTATAGAAAAGGAGACCCTAAGCAGAAGGGAAACGGTGATTTATTTCTCTGATGACCCGTTATGTACTAAAAACCCTTGCTTTCATAGGAGGGGATGGATGAAGGTGTTCACCTTCGAGATGAAGGAAGGAAGAATAACACCGTGAAAGTAGCGCACTCTTTATACCGGGGGCCTTTGGTAACTATATATTATTTTATCCCCGTGTGGTGGTGGAACGGAAGAACTGAGGTCTCCTCAGTTATCTATCATTTTTATCCCCGTGAAACGGAAGAGTTGAGCTTATTCCTCAACTATATATTATTTTATCCCCGTGCGGTGGTGAAACGGAAGAACTGAGGCCTCCTCAGTTATATATCATTTTTATCCCCGTGTGGTGGTGGAACGGAAGAACTGAGGTCTCCTCAGTTATCTATCATTTTTATCCCCGTGAAACGGAAGAGTTGAGCTTATTCCTCAACTATATATTATTTTTATCCCAGTGTGGTGGTGAAACGGAAGAACTGAGGTCTCCTCAGTTATCTATAATTTTTATCCCCGTAAAACGGAAGAGTTGAGCTTATTCCTCAACTATATATTATTTTATCCTCGTGCGGTAGTGGAACGGAAGAACTGAGGTCTCCTCAGTTATATATCATTTTTATCCCCATATGGTGGTGGAACGGAAGAACGGAGGTCTCCTAAGTTATCTATCATTTTTATCCCCGTGAAACGGAAGAGTTGAGCTTATTCCTCGACTATATATCATTTTTATCCCCATGTGGTGGTGAAACGGAAGAACTGAGGTCTCCTCAGTTATCTATCATTTTTATCCCCGTGGAACGGAAGAGTTGAGCTTATTCCTCAACTATATATTATTTTATCCCCGTGCGGTGGTGGAACGGAAGAACTGAGGTCTCCTCAATTATCTATCATTTTTATCCCCGTGAAACGGAAGAGTTGAGCTTATTCCTCAACTATATATTATTTTATCCCCGTGCGATGGTGGAACGGAAGAACTGAGGTCTCTTCAGTTATATATTATTTTATCCCCGTCCGATGGTGGAACGGAAGAACTGAGGTCTCCTCAGTTATATATTATTTTATCCCCGTGCGATGGTGGAACGGAAGACTGAGGTCTCCTCAGTTATATATCATTTTTATTCTCGTGTGGTGGTGGAATGGAAGAACTAAGGTCTCCTCAGTTATCTATCATTTTTATCCCCGTGAAACGGAAAAGTTGAGCTTATTCCTCAACTATATATTATTTTATCCCCGTGTGGTGGTGGAACGAAAGAACTGAGGTTTCCTCAGTTATCTATCATTTTTATCCCCGTGAAACGGAAGAGTTGAGTCATTCCTCAACTGTATATTATTATATTTCCCGTACGATAAAGGGGCAGAGGAGTCGAAGTATTCCCTCAGCTATATGTCATTTTATCTTCGTACGGGGAAGGTATATGCGTGATTCTTGCACAATGAAAGGGTGAAGGAATGGTGTATCCATTGGATTTTCATACGAGGAAGATAAAATGTGGCACAATTTAAGAAATGTTGGAAGAAGAAGACAAGCGGGAGAAGTAAGGGTGAAGGCTTACATTACAGAAAGTTCATTGTTTCAGAAAAATTACATATTACAATTCCCTCACAAGGAGAAAATAGCAAAAGAAACCCTTCTATATAAGGTATTACAGTTCTTTGTTGGGAGGAACTGATGGAGTTTCTTTGTGCGACTGGGGTTGGCATAATAGTTGCCGAAGGTAAGATTGTTGCAGGAAGATTTGCTTAGATAGTTCCTTCTGGGACCCGGCTAGTTGCTGACGCAAAGAGTAGTTATCGGCGAAAACTTCCCCCAATCGCCGCTGCAGGTATCTCACCTGTTCCTCCAAATTAGCGATATAGCGCTATTCGTCGGCCTTTTCTTCAGAGGGAGGAGAACTGCTGCCCTGTTCAGACGTTTTGTCCATGGCGAGGAGAGAAGAAAAGAGAAGATGGATGTTGTACAACAATGGTTAGAGGTCCTTATAACGATAAAGGAGAAGGGTGCGTTTATTCGCAGAGGAAATAAGGATAATGAATGCTAGTAAAGAAGGGGAAGTGTAAAGACAGTAGGTGAAAAGTCATCGGTACAATAATTATGAGGGAAAAGGTCCGAATCCCATGGAAATGGTGAGAGAAAGTATGTTTAGACGAGATTACAGTTTTTCTAAGGGCAAAAACTTTACCTTCACAGGAAAACGACAAGAATGGATACCAATTCCTTTCTTCATTTTTATTAACATACTTGAGAATGATTACATCATTTAATCTATGTAGGCTTTTTATGATTACTCTTAATAGGAGAATTGTTGGGAGGCTCCTCGGAGGGGGAAGGCGCTAAAATGACTCTGTAGATATCACCTTGAGCAGGAGGTATCGCTGGTGGAGCTTCATTAACAGAGGGCGGATGAATCCTCACCGAAGAGACTGGAATGAATGTCAGTGCCGGTGGGAGTGGAGGAAGTTTAGCAGAGGCCCGTGGGTCTTCTATTGTGCACTCCCACGTTAGGGGAGGGTTCCATACCCGATTACGGAAGGAGGGGAAGGGCGCCCGGAAAGACCTCCCTACCGAAGGGGATGGAGCTGTGGTTAGAGGGGGAAAAGGAAGGGGGCGAAAGGCTGAAGTCGCCGTCGAGCGTGTCTCAGACTGCTCTGGGTCTTCGGTCGCCCAATCTTGCAGATCAAAAGAGTCAGAATCTGAAGAAATCTCAATGGGGTGTTCCGCTGAAGCCATGAAAATGAGATGGGAAGCTGAAGACATTGACGAAGACAATTTATAGTTTAGGGAAAAAGAACTGCATTTGTCCTAGGGAGGGAGAAGAAGAGGAAGAGGCTAATATCATAATATTGTCAGCGTAGGAAATTGCCGAGATATCATTTCCGAAGCGGCCAGATGACTTGAGAAGGTCAAGAGCCTGAGATAACTTAATTGTTGGCCAAGCCAAAAATTGGTTCGGGCCGGAGGAAGATCATCCGGGGTATTCCGAACGGTCTCCCGAACGAAAAACGTCATCTAGACAGCAGTTACAAAAAGAAGGAAGCACGAAATCAACCTAGAATCCCCAACCCATATGAAAGCGTACACAAAGAATGACGCGATGCTATGCCAATGTAAACACTCTTCAACATCAAGGAAAAGAGTCATTACAGGGAGTAAAATATTATGGGTTACAATTCAAAGAGCTCTGGGGGACACTTAGACAATGCATCTACATGATTCAAATAACTAGTGTCCGTGCCGGGAGGTGGATATCCTCGTTCATCATTCAGAGCTGAAGACCCGTCAAAGCCAAGTATGAACAGATCCACTCCCTTCTTGACATACTGCCCCTTTAGGTCAGCCTCCTGCTCCTTCAATGAGATCGACAACCGCTAGTTGAGCTCGACATTCACCACCGGGCCTCGACTTTGTTAGTTAATTTGCCAGGGCCTCTTTTTCGGTTGATGCTTTTATGGCTTGCTGACCCAGAGCCGAAAGAGCCTTGGAGTATTCTTGATGAAGATCTGATTGCTGCCGAGCCGCTGCCGATAAGGCTTGAGGAAGGGCATCCACCATTGAAGAGAGCTCTTGACACTTCTCTATACAAGATTTTTTAGTGGCTTCACACGCCTGGCATTCTAGTCGAAGCTGTTGGCGTTCTTGCTGAAGCTGTTGAATGGTAGTAGAAGAATCGACAGCTTGAATAATGACGTCTCCGAGCTATCTTTTGTACCCTGTTAATTCATGGGTGAGAAGATCCACCTGCTGAAGCTCGCTGGATTGCAAGAAGAGTTGTTGTTCAAGGTCTTCATTTTTTCGCTGAAGTTCTCCCTTCTCACTCTGAACCAGGGCCAATTGCATCATAGAGTCTTCACATTGACCCCTCAAATCTGATTCCTTTTGCTCCTTCTCACTCAGTTGCCAAGCGAGATGTTTTTGATGCGCCAAGGAAGCAAAGTGGCGTGCCTCTACGTTGGATTGAAATTGGGCTATGTGAGATATCATTTTGCTATGCTTGGCCGAGGCCTGAAGGAAAGAAAATACAATCGTCAGGCGTTGACATATAGTGGAACGTACATGTATGAATACATTAAAGGTTGGAAGGGGAAAGTAGTTACCTCAGCCAACAATTTTCCCACCTGGTCGCAGGGGCCTTGTATGCCCAATTGGTTGAAGAATTTCACCTCTGAAAGGTAACGGATCTGCAAGTGAGACCCCAATATAGCCATTGAAGGGTTCGGGAGGGGAAGATCTTCCCTCTCAGAAGGAAGATTGGGATCAGCACGCCGGAGAGGGGCAGGAGAAGTAAGTGTTTTTGAGGGGATAGGGGCGAAGATGGATTCGGTTCGGGAAGGTAGGGGAGAATCATGAGGAAGGGAGGATGAAGCAGGAGAGTGGGAAAGGGAATATCTTCCTTGGGGAGAAGAGGAGGGGGCGGAGAGGGTGGTGTCCCTCATCCTCGGTTCGTAGATGGTTAGAGAGCGGGAGTCATGGTGACCAGAAGAAGAGGGAGGAGGAGCTGACGAACTGGGAGCTCCTTCCTTAGCGGGTTGCAATCTTTTTCGAGGGGAAGAAGGGGCTGCCACAGACTTGCCTCTCTTTGTTGAGGTCTTCTTCTTCTTGGCGGCCTCAATCTCTTCTTCTTTCACTAGAGCGTCCTGTATTAGATTATCTGCAAAATGTGTTGATAAGAAAGATGGTTGATGCGAATAAGAAGTTATATTGAAGGGTAAATGTCATCCTACCTATTGCGGGCGAGGCCGTTGAAGGGAAGGGAGACAACCCGAAGTGACTTAGGAGGGGAGTTTTCATTAGGTGGTTTGAACAATAGTGGGATTCTCTCAGTGCTTTATAAACCTCCGAGAAAGGGCACTGGGTCCTCATTTCTCGGAAAGAAGGTAGTTCAGGGAGTTCTAACTTCCAGGTGTCCGAGTGGGGTAGAGGTACCGAAAGCTGAACAAATAAGTACAATTCTTCCCATCCTTTATGGGAAGTGGGCATATTCATTAGAAATTGGCAGTCCGTGCGGCTAGACAGGTAAAAGAGGCCTGCCTTGGAAGATTTTAACTGGAAGAAACAGTGGAATATTTGAGGAGATAGAGGAAGATTTAGGTGTTGAAATACTATAGAGGCCCCCGATAGAATGCGAAAGGAATTGGAGGTAATTGAGGGAATCCCCGCCAGACAAAAATCCGGCAACATCTCCCCTGTATGGGTGACAATACCCATTTTCATACAAGGCCTACACGGTCACTATACATCGGTCAACACGACCGGAATCCAAACATCACACGTAGATAATAAAATATGCCAGTACAGTCTCATATAAATAGGGTATGCAAGCAAGAAATACAAAAGGACTGTACTGGCATGATTCTTATTGTTAGCTATATCTTGCTATGCATATCGACTATTATCCGCTAAGTTCTTTGAACTTACCCCGTTGCTTTACATCTGTTTCGGGTTGAAACTGCCAGGAGAGTCCAGCTGCCAATCCCCCCTCGTCGAAATGGATAGGTTTTATTGGTCTTATGGTTTTGGTTTTTAACTAGATGAAGTGTGTAGGATTTGTGTTTGTTTTGGTTATGTACTTGTGGAGATTTGGGGATATTTGTTGTGTCCTTATGGACTATTCGATTAGTTTGGTTGTATATTTCTGCTTAGATGGCAGAAGGGGTAAGTCTAGATATAGTAGACTGTTGCTATTTATCTGGATTGATAGCCTTAGGCCAATTTATTATCTGCGTGTGTAGTTTTTTGTTTCGGTCGTGTTGACCGATGTATAGTGGGCATGTAGGCCTTGTATGCAAGTTCCATATTGTCACCTGTACAGGGGAGATGCTGCCAAATTTTCGTCTGGCGGGGAGTCCTCCGGGGCGTGACAATTTATTTGGTATTAGAGCGTAGGTTCTGAGTTCCTTAGGGTCTTTGGGTTTTTGGAGTTCGCCAAGTTTGGCAGGTTAACTGGGGTATTTTCGGAGTTGTACGGATTTTCGACAATTTTTATATTTCAAAAATTCGAGGTATTATTGACGAGGTCAATTTGGGGATTTGGCGGCGACAGGACATCTCCAGACAGCTAACAGGTGAATAAATTCTAGAAAATTTTCTAGATTTAATACATATTTGTATTGGTTATATTGGTTATGCAGTTTACTTAGGTAGTAACATGTTTTGTCTAGTATTGTTTTAACCTGATATCTGTTAGACTGTTAGATTTTTAGGTTGCTGGTTTATCGTTAGCATATGGTTATTAATTGCTATTACTGTTATATGTAGCTAGTTATCATGGTGATATAAATGATTAGATATTATTAGTAGATGTTTATCTCTTACTTTTTGGACTAGTATTAGGATTGGACTAGTATTGGGATTAGACTAGTTGAATAATATGACTAGGATGGATAAATTCGTAGAAGGTATACATATAGGTTCTTTGACTCTCAGATCCTAGTGCATGATGACATGTTTACATTGCTTACGTAGTTTAGGGTATATTTGCACCTGATACTCTATAGCATATTGTTTTGACTTTGTACTGCCATGACCCTTTAGATATGCCCTAAATAAGAAGTGCAGCCATTGATTGCCATTAGTATGACTATGCTGTTGTTTATTAGATAGCGTGTTATCTGTTTATATGGTTATGTGTTTTTTTTGGCAGTGGATACCATGATTAAGACTAATAGAGATAGAATGACTTAGATGAGGTTATTCAGTATGAGCGGATCTCAGAAATGAAACATTAGTAAAACCCTAGGTGTTAGAACCCTAGGCGTAATAACCCGGATGTGCTTAATGATATATGGTTATCCATTTACTGTTTTAGTGATATGGTGATCGAACTAGTAGAGTTCGTTTGGTAAGGATGCGATTAATCCTTACTATATCTCCCATTCTTGGTTGAGAGAGAGTCTGCAGTAGAGTCTCTCTATAGGTAGGTGCTTTGTATATTTGTGGTCAATCATGCCTCCCAATCATGGTTGAGATGACCTACTGTAAGGTTATATTCTTGCGTTATTCGTTCGGAGTTGGTGATAATCGGATTCGTATGACGCCTGTAGCTAGATAGCTACTTTACATCTTAAGTATCCACGAGATCTGTTCGTGGTAGCATGTAGTAGCATGCATGATTGAACTGGTAGAAATGGTATAATTTAGGCTTAACCCTCTTGCCGTGCTTGTTAGTAGATTTGTTGTCCTTATTGGCCTTTATAGGCATTTCCGGTTAGCTGGGACGAAATCCTATGATTAATCGTCTCGACGTGTTTATTAGTAGAATTATGATTTTTATCGACCTTGATAACCGTTCATGTTAGAAGGGTTGGAACCCTAGACTTAACCATCTCGACTTATTTATTTATAAGTCGATGATCTTTACCGACTTTGGTAAATATTTCGTATTAGAGGTGTTGAAACCCTCGCTTGACCGTCTCAATGGGTTTAATTGTAGATCGATGATCTTTGTCGACGTTGATAATCGTTCTATGCTGGATGTATCGGATAACCCTAGGCTTAACAACCTAGGATAAACGACTGCCCATGCGACCTATTAGTGGTAGTATGCTAGTGTGTGCAGTCAATAACTAGATATCTATATACTGCCTGTCTATCCATGAGTCTCATTCGTGGTAGCATGTAGTTGCGCGTAGACAGTGCTATTGAGTGTCGGCCCACGAGTTACGTTCGCGGTAGCTCATAGATAGTTCCCTTTGTGTGCGAGAGCCATGAGGCATTGTCGTGATATCTGGATGTGCATTGCATGTAGATTGCAGTGGTTGTGTATGTTGCAGGTATATCTGTTATACTACTGACCAGGTTAGTTGTAGACTGATATTGGTACTCTGGGGGTTGGGTTACTCTAGCTTGTTCCCTGTGACTTCCATTATGTGCATTATGATTATGCACTATTGTCTATCCATCCACTGAGTGGTTGTACTTACCCCCTCCTCACTTATCCTCTAGGTTAACTGATGGAGGACATGTCCTGTTGACCTACCTTTGTGTCGCTCAGAGAGTTTCTTGTTGGGATCTTTGTAATTGCTAGAGGGGGGGGGGTGATTAGCCTTTCTTCGTTTCTACAAATACGTTAGCGGAAGCAATACAAATACAAATAAGAATACGAATAAGAAAACAATGAAAGCAATGCTAACACCCGATGTACGTGGTTCGGAGATGACGCTCCTACTCCACGGCAATCCGTAAGGTGGATTAGCCCTAGCCAATCTTCACTAAAACCTCCTTTGGATGAACCAAGGTGGAGAAACCTTGTCTTACAATGCTCTCCTCTTCTTTACAATGATGGAAGTTTAAAACCTAGAGGAGGAGGTTTAGAATCACTAAAGCACTTGGGAAAGCTTGGTGAGCACAAGGGTGTAGCTAGGAATGAGAGCACTAGCTTCACCAAGCTCCCCAAGGCCCCTTCTTATAGAAGAGGGGTCCGGCCAACGTCTTCTGAACCAGCAGATCCACGGAGATTCGTAGCCGCAATTTCCAATGGCCAAGTGATCAGTTGACTGATCCCTCCATCAGTCGACTAATGGAGTGATCAGTCGAGTGATCGTAGGCCGCAGTCGAGTGCGACTACACTCTGTGCTCGTTTTTGCACTGATCAGTCGATTGCCGCTGGCCGATCGATTGCAACATCAACATCGATCGCACATCGCTAGCAATGATCGATGGTCGTGGTTTCACCATGACTCATCGAGCACGACGATCCCGATCGATACATCGATCGATCGGATACTCATCAAGTATGAGTAATTTACACTTGATTTTACACCCTAGACCTAGACTCAACCTTCTAGCTCCTCATTAAGCCTTGCACCTCCAGGATCCCTCCGAGTCCGCGACTTGTTCATCCTTTGCGCTTTGCTTCCAAGAGCTTCCTTCGATTTCGTCATGTCTTGGGTTGCCAAATGCTTGGACTTTATGCTGCCAAGACTACAAGCTTGGACTTATGCTGCCAAGACTTTACTTTGGACTTCTTTTGTCAAGGTTCACTTGGACTTTATGCTGCAAAGACTACAAGCTTGGTCTTACGCTGCCAAGTCCATCCCTTGGACTTCCTTTGCTAAGATCATACTTGGTCTTCCTTTGCCAAGGTTCACTTGGACTTTACGCTACCAAGACTACACGCTTGGTCTTATGCTGCCAAGTCCGTCCCTTGGACTTTCCTTGCCAAGATCATACTTGGACTTCTCTTTTACCTGTCACTTAAACATATTCGTAATTAGATCACAAAGCATTGCCTAACTTAGATGATTATCCAAACATCAAAACATATAAATGCTTGGGGCATTGTTGCACCAACAATCTCCCCCTTTTTGATATTTGGCAATCATTTAAGTTAGGTCTTTAAAGATACACACATAATCATATTTTCAATATGAATTCTAACTTAAACATTTCTTCTCCCCCTTTGACATACATCAAAAAGAGAAGGACTCAAAAATTGAAAGAAATAAAGGTGTTGGATCTTGGACTAAGGTATAAAATTGATATTAAGCTCCCCCTTAATCCAAGATATGCTTCATGATGTGTGAATAATATTTGAGGCAAAGCATAAAAATTCAAAACTTAAGTCCTAACTTTGCACCAACAATGGAAGTTTGGGGATGAAAAAGATATAATTTATGAAACTCCCCCTAAAACACTGCATTAAACAGTCCTAAAACTTTATTTATACTCAATATTATCATGCTATAGTTTTAGGACATCAAAGATACACTAAATATCAGAAAATGGAGCTAATTATCAGAAAACAGTATCACCGACTGTTTCTTAACTACGATCACTACGCCTGAAAATCGAAATTTCAGCCTTTTCATCCTAACTTCAGAAATGCGTTAGAAATTCTAGAAACCTCAAAAAATCACGAAATTTTGTGTACACATTTCTGACATCGTACTTTATTAAGGAAAAATAGTTTGAAAAATATATGTTTTCCAGATTTCAAGATTGATATAAATTTGGAAACTAACAAAAGTTCTAAAGATTTTGCAAACTTCGTATCACTTTTGTGTTCTACTTGAAAACTGTTTTTCAAAATATGATGAACATAGTTTAAAATATATATGATTTGGAATTTCCAACCATGTTCTTAGAGCTATGTATTCATTACTTGAATACAAGTCTTCCCAATGATTGGTCCATGAGGTATTCATGTCTCTAGGTGTGTCATTGGCTCATAGTAATGCATCATAACAAGCATGATGAGCCAAGTACACCTTTCCTATCATCTCACATGTTCCAAAGTGTCTCAATACAAAAATCAAGGTTTCTTAAGGCTTTTAGTGAGATGCATCAAGGTATAAAGCTAACATATGAATATGGGATCATGCAAACCTAGAATTTTACTCTACAAAGCACATATCAAGCTCTCTCCTTAACGATGAAAATTCAGTTTCGGGAAGAGCTTTGGTGAAGATATCGGCAAGGTTAGACTTAGATTCTACATAATTAAGTTCAATGTCCCCTCTTGCCATATGATCTCTTATGAAGTGATGCTTCACTTCAATGTGCTTGGTCCTAGAGTGATGTACCAGATTTTTGGTCAAGTTGATGGTACTCAGATTGTCACAATAAACCTTAATGTTAGAGTAGTGTAGCTCATAGTCCACAAGAGTATGTCTCATCCAAAGTAATTGAGCTACACAACCACCCATAGCCACATATTCGGCTTCGGTGGTTGATAAAGCAACACAATGTTGCTTCCTACTACTCCAACTAATTAGGGAGGACCCAAGAAATTGACATCCACCACTAGTACTCTTCCTATCCAATTTGCAACCGGCATAATCGGAATCGGTATAACCAAGCAACTCAAAGGACCTAGTCCTAGGATACCAAAGTCCTACATTTAGGGTGCCTTTAATATATCTTAAAATTCTCTTAACGGTTACTAAATGTGATTCTTTGGTACAAGATTGATAACTTGCACACATACCTACCGCAAATAAGATATCGGGTCTACTAGCGGTTAGGTATAGTAGGCTACCAATCATACTCCTATAAAGTTTAAGATCAATTGATTTACCATCATGATCACTATCTATTCTAGTGCTAGTAGCCATAGGAGTGGTTACAATTTTGGCATTTTCCAAACCAAATTTCTTGATCATTTCATTTGCATATTTTGTTTGATAAATATGAATACCTTCATTGGTTTGTTTGACTTGTAACCCTAGGAAAAAGTTAAGCTCTCCAACTAAACTCATTTCAAATTCATTCTCCATGTTTTTTATAAAGTCTTGAAGAAGATCATCATTTGTTGACCCAAAAATAATGTCATCAACAATATTTGAGCTATAAAAATATCCTTTAATGTTGACTTTATAAACAAGGTTTGATCTACTTGGCCTCTTCTAAAATCCTTAGAAATTAAGAAAGATGACAATCTTTCATACCATGCCCGGGGAGCTTGTTTTAACCCATATAATGCTTTTCTAAGCTTATATACGTGGTTTGGATAATGTATGTTCTCAAACCCGGGTGGTTGCTCTACATATACTTCCTCCTTAATATAACCATTTAAGAATGCCGATTTAACATCCATTTGGTAAAGTTTAAATCCCATATAGGAAGCATATCCTAAGAGAATTCTAATAGATTCTAATCTAGCAACTGGGGCATAAGTCTCATCATAGTCAAGCCCCTCAACTTGATTGAATCCCCTAGCAACCAACCTAGCCTTATTTCTAGTGATATTTCCTTGGTCATCTAGCTTATTCCTAAAGACCCATCTTGTAGTAATTATGGTGCTATCATTGGGTCTAGGTACTAACTCTCATACTTGACTCCTCTCAAATTGAGTCAATTCATCTTGCATTGCCAAAATCCAATCCGGATCATGTAATGTATCATTGATCGATTTAGGCTCAATTTGTGAAATAAGAGCAACTTGACTAGTAGGAGCCCTATGAAATGACCTAGTTCTTACTCCTTGAGATAGATCTCCTACTACTTGGTCAAGTGGATGATCTTGATGAATTCTTAGGGTTCTAGAAGGGGTTTCAAATTGATCATTGTTATCTTCCACCCTTCTTTCATCATCAGAATCTCCTCTTCCTCCCCCTTGATCATTACCCCTTATGGTCAAATTTTGAAGTTTTTGGGTAATGTCTTGATTATTGCCATTAATATCCTTATCAATGAAGGACTTTCTAGGGTAGGTACTAGTGGTTTCATCAAATTGAACATTGGAGGACTCCTCAATTCCTTGGGTTCTCTTATTGTAGACTCTATATCCTCTACTTGTGGATGAGTATCCAACTAGGATTCCCTCATCCGCTTTGGATTCAAATTTTCCTAAGTTATCTTTGGTGTTTAGAATATAAACTTTACATCCAAAGACTTTGAAATAATGAATTGTGGGAATAGTCTCATTCCATAATTCAAATGGTGTCTTTCCTAAAAACCTATGGATTTGAACCCTATTTTGGATATAGCAAACGGTATTAACCGCTTCCGCCCACAAGTAGCTAGGTAGAGAATATGCATTAAGCATAGTCCTAGCCGCCTTTTGTAGGACACGATTTCTCCTTTCCACCACCCCATTTTGTTGGGGTGTTCTAGGACAAGAGAACTCATGCTTGTACCCTTTCTCTAAACAAAATTGTGAAAATTTAGAAATCTCAAATTCACCACCATGATCACTACGGATCCGGTTGATTTTGAGACTCTTTTCATTTTCAACCCTTTTACTAAATCCTATGATTATTTCTAAGGTATCATCCTTATGTTTCATAAAATAAACCCAAGTATACCTAGAAAAATCATCTACTATGACTAAACAATATTTGTTACCATTTAAAGAAGGAGTACTATGACAATCAAATAAGTCAAGATGCAATAGTTCTAATGGTAAGGAAGTATTAGTTAAGGTTTTACCTTTGTGTGATGCTTTTGTTTGTTTTCCTTCTTGGCATGCATCACACATTTTTTTCTTGACATACTTGATCTTTGGTAGCCCTTTGACCAACTCCATCTTGGCTATCTTGGCTATGTTTTTCATGTTGATGTGCCCCAATCTCCTATGTCATAGCCAACTTTCTTCTTCTTTTGCAACAAGACACTTAGTAGAGATGTTAGAAGCATATGAAAGATCAACATAATAGATATTTGATTTCCTATATCCAACTAACATACAATCATTTAATTCCTTGTGTCTAATTATGCATTTAGAGGATTCAAAAGAGACATGATAGTTTGCATCACAAAGTTGACTAACACTTAATAAATTAAATTTCATATTTTCAACTAGTAAAACTTTGTGAATGATAATTTTGGGGGATACCTCAATTGTACCTCTACCTAATATCTTGAGTTTTCCACTATTTCCAAAAGACACCGCTCCCTTCTTCACATACTTAATTGTGGAGAACTTGCTCACATCCCCGGTCATATGTGTTGAGCAACCGCTATCCACAATCCACATACCTTGCTCTCCTACCTAAATCACATGAAAAACACAAGCTTTTGGTACCCAAACATTTGGACCGGTAATATTAAGTAAAAACTTCTTGGGTGCCCATGCTTTCTTGACCTTACCCTTAATGGTTGCTTTTCTATTAATTAATGAAATGTAAGCAACTTCTTTTTCTTTTGGCTTATATCCTATACCGGCCTTGTTGTAAACGGCTCTTTGTTGACTAAGGATCATGTCAAGATATTTTGAGCCATTTGTAAATTTCTCTAAACATGCATTTAATTTACTAACCTCATCCTTAAGTTTGTCATTTTCTTCCTTAAGCATGCAAGAATCAACATGTGAAGGTTTTTCATTCCTAATGGCCTTTAGTTCTACCTTCATGCTCTTAACCTTAGATGTAGACTTATCTAGATCTTCTTTAAGATAGGTAATTGATTTATAAAGAAGCTTAACTTTAGGAGAGTTCATTACCTCATCGTCACTAGATGACGATTCATCACTTGAGGAGCCTTCTTCTTGGCTTGATGTGCCGGAGTCATCTCCTAGGGCCATGAGTGCCACATGGCGTGTGATGTGGCAAAGTTCATTATCGGAGAAAGAATCTTCAACACTTGGTGTGTCCCATGTGGTTTGAGCCACCTTGCCCTCCTTCTTCTTCTTCTCCTTCTTGTCCTTCTTTTTCTTTTCTTTTTCTTCCTTCTTCTTTAGCTCCGGGCAATTTGGCTTTATGTGCCCCTTCTTATTGCAAGCATGGCAAATTACATTATTGTTAAAATTTGAATTACCACTAATTTTACCTCTTGAAGAATGAGACCCCTTCCTTGCTTCTCTATTCTTGAACTCCTTTGATTTTCTATAGAGTTTCTTGACAAAGTTGGCTATCTCGCTAGATGAGTCTCCATCACTACTTGAGTCATGCTCCGATTCGGATGATGATGACACTTCCTTCCTTTCTTTCTTCTTCTTTTCTTTCTTTTCAACAAATAGAGCTAAACCCTTTTTCTTAGAGGACATGTTAGTTTGCTCATGTAATTCAAACTCACAAAATAATTCATCAATTTTAATTTGAGAAAGATCCCTAGTTACTTTAATAGTATCAACTATAGAAGTCCATAGAGAATTTCTAGGAAATGCTTGAAGTATGTATCTTACCAAATCCCGATTGTCAACTCGCTCACCTATGATGTGGAGTCCATTCACAATCTCCTTGAACCTTCAATGCATTTGACTTACGGTTTCATGCATCTTCATTTGGAAGGCTTGAAGTTGTCCAATTAGTAAATCCTTCTTGGCCCTCTTTGACTCCTTGGATCCTTCATTTAGCTCAATGAGCTTTTCCCATAACTCCTTGGCGGATTCGAAAGGCCCCACCTTGTTGAGTTGCTCCATTGTAATGCCGCATTGGATGGTGAGTACCGCCTTGGCATTTGATTCAAACTTCCGGTTCATTTCCCTCGTCCAATCCTTGCTCGGAATAGGGTTTCCATGTTCATCCATCGGTTCCTCGAAGCCATCTACAATGCTATGCCAAATTTCAATATTACTCATAAGATAATATTTCATCCTACCTTTCCAATACGCAAAATGACTCCCATCGAAGAGAGGTGGCTTGGCGGTGCTATATCCCTCTTGAAGAGCCATTGATGCCTTGGTTGATGGTGAAATCTTCCAAGCTATCCGGGCTATAATACCACTTGTTGGGATCTTTGTAATGGCTAGAGGGGGGGGGTGATTAGCCTTTCTTCGTTTCTACAAATACATTAGCGAAAGCAATACAAATACAAATAAGAATACGAATAAGAAAACAATGAAAGCAATGCTAACACCCGATGTACGTGGTTCGGAGATGACGCTCCTACTCCACGGCAATCCGTAAGGTGGATTAGCCCTAGCCAATCTTCACTAAAACCTCCTTTGGATGAACCAAGGTGGAGAAACCTTGTCTTACAATGCTCTCCTCTTCTTTACAATGATGGAAGTTTAAAACCTAGAGGAGGAGGTTTAGAATCACTAAAGCACTTGGGAAAGCTTGGTGAGCATAAGGGTGTAGCTAGGAATGAGAGCACTAGCTTCACCAAGCTCCCCAAGGCCCCTTCTTATAGAAGAGGGGCTGTTTCCTGCTGATCACCGACCGATGCTTACCATCACCGACCGCCATCAAGCCAACGACTTCGAACCGTAAGATCCGCGGAGATTCAGAGCCGCAATTTCCAACGACAGTGATCACCGACCGATCCTCTCCATCACCGACCGACAGAGTGATCACCGAGTGATCGAGGCCACAATGAGCGCGACTACACTGCGGCTCGCTTTTGCGCCGATCACGATCACATCGCTGGCGGGCCGATCGATTGCAACATCACGATCACATCGCTAGCAATGATCGATGGTCGTGGTTTCACCATGACTCGCCGAGCACTGACGAATGATCGATACATCATATCAGTCAACTGATACTCATCAAGTATGAGTAATTCACACTTGATTTTACACCCTAGACCTAGACTCAACCTTCTAGCTCCTCATTAAGCCTTGCGCCTCCAGGATCCCTCCGAGTCTGTGACTTGTTCATCCTTTGTGCTTTGCTTCCAAGAGCTTCCTTCGGTTTCGTCATGTCTTGGGTTGCCAAATGCTTGGACTTTATGTTGCTAAGACTACAAGCTTGAACTTATGTTGCCAAGACTTTACTTTGGACTTCTTTTGCCAAGGTTCACTTGGACTTTATGCTGCCAAGACTACAATCTTGGTCTTACGCTGCCAAGTCCATCCCTTGGACTTCCTTTGCCAAGATCATACTTGGTCTTCCTTTGCCAAGGTTCACTTGGACTTTATGCTGCCAAGACTACACGCTTGGTCTTATGCTGCCAAGTCCGTCCCTTGGACTTTCCTTGCCAAGATCATACTTGGACTTCTCTTTTACCTGTCACTTAAACATATTCATAATTAGATCACAAAGCATTGCCTAACTTAGATGATTATCCAAACATCAAAACATATAAATGCTTGGGGCATTGTTGCACCAACATTTCTTGCCGTGCTTGTCTCTCTGCATCGTCGGGATGTCACTTTATTTATTTTATCGGTATTGCATTTTGTTTATGCACTTTGGATTTTGTTGCAATTTAATTTGGTGTTATAAAACTATTTTACTTTAATTGATTTATGTTTAGTCGTGCATGCATACAGTTAATAAAATACTTGTATTTCTATTATTATTTCGAGGTTTTTACCAGATCTTGTCTATGTATTTCGGAATATTGTCACTAAGGGGCTCCTCGGTCATTTGGATGATGGATATGCCCCCAGGACGTGACAATTTTACTAGTTTACAGTTTTGGATTGTGGGTTTTGTGTTTCGAGGATTTTCTTTTCCTTGGATTTTTAGGAGATCTCGTGTTTTGGGATCAGGCAAGTTGAAGGATATCTCTGAGCTATAGGAAAAGTATTGACTTAGTGAAATTGCCCCTACTCATGGTCGGGGACGAGGTCGATGACGTATTGACCTTGCGAAACCTAACGATGATTTCAGAAGTACGAACTCTTTAGAGGTGCCGACTGATGTCGAATTAGGAAGCTAGGGATTTGGCCTGCTAGCCTCCAATTTAAAAGACAAGAAGTAAACCCTCAGAGAATATCAGTCTCTACTATTAGTGATTTGGTTTTGGATAAGGCGTGTATACCTACACTGGTCAAGACGAAGAAAGATCGTTTTACCTTATTATAGGAGGTGTTGGATGAGATATTTATATGTCCCAGTATTTCTTTTAGAGAAGATCCGGAACTCTTTGTTAAAAGAGAGATGGACCTTTAAGGTTATGCGTCGATTATCGATGATGGAATACAGTAGTTGTTGGAAAGGAATATCCATCATTGTGGATAGAGGATCTATTTAGATTAGCTATAGGACACCTGTGTATACTCTAGGATTGATTTATGACTGGTGGATTGATATTGTAGTGACATGGTGTCATACAATTATCATTGTCGTTGTGATGATTGTTATATCATCAACCTAGAGTAAAGAGAATGTAGGTGTGTAGCGACGACAATTTCATACTTGGTATGAATTGTATGAGCTTATGATTATCTTATTAGACTTATTGATGACTTAGTCATCCAGGGATTTGGGAAGTCGTATATTCTGGACATGATTGGATCAGTTGTGGTCGCTGGAGTTGCACACTCGGCCACCGTAGATGGTGGTTTCTTGATATTGATTTGATTATTACCAATGCTCCAGTAGAATTCATGGATTTTATAAACCGTGAATTGATGGAGTTCCGGAAGGATTATGACTGTACCATTAGCTACCACCCAGGGAAAGCCAATGTGGTTGCCGATGCACTTAGCCGAAAGTCCCGAGGGACTTTAGCTTGCTACCGAGTTTTAGTCACGGATTTGATTTAGAGTTTTCTGAGTTGGGCCTTGAGGAGCAGGGACTGACAGAGAAGGGCGTTCTGGTTACCATGGTTGCTCAGTTGTCTATCCGGATGAGAGTCCGGGAGGCTCAGGTCAGTGATAAGCATTTGCAGTTTATTGGCAGTCAGATAACCTCTGCACAGCAGACTAAGTTCACCCGAGATGACGAAGGTATAATTTGTTTCCGGGGCAGATTATGCGTACCTCAGTCTCACCCGGTCATGGAGGAATTACTCCAGGAGGCTCATCGCTCTCGATTTGCGATCCACCCAGGCGGAACCCACATGTATCGAGATTTAAAGCGTTTGTATTGGTGGAATGACATGAAGATAGACATCGCAGATCTTGTTGCTAGATGTCTAGTTTGTCAACAGGTGAAGGCTGAACACCAGAGACCAGCCGGATTACTTCAGAGGATTCCTATTCTCGAGTGGAAGTGGGATCACATTACCATGGATTTTGTGGTGGGTTTGCCTAGGACACGTCAAGGCCTTGACGCGATTTGGGTAGTCGTTGACCGACTAACTAAATCTGCGCACTTCTTAGCGATTCGAAAGACCGACTCTTTGGATCGTTTGACAGAGTTATATTGTCGGGAGATCATCAGATTGCATGGTGTTCCTTTGAGCATTATATCAGATAGAGATCCCCGGTTCACGTCCTGGTTCTGACAGAGTCTGCAGCAGGCCTTAGGCACGCAACTTCGTTTTAGTACTGCATTCCATCCGCAGACAGATGGATAGTCTGAGCGGACCATTTAGACACTAGAGGATTTGCTGAGATCCTGTGTTGTAGATTTTGGAGGAAACTGGGAGGATCACTTGCCGTTAGTGGAATTCTTCTACAATAACAGCTATCATTTGGCTATCCAAATGGCCCTGTTTGAAGCATTGTATGGTAGACAGTGTCGTACACCCACCCTCTGGGAGGAGGTTGGGGAGGCCAGTTGCTCGGACCCCAGAGAGCTCAGCATGAGGCAGAGTTGGTCCGTACTATCAGACGTAGGATGGCAGAGGCGCAGGATCGCCAGAAGAGTTATGCAGATCGGAGACGGAGATCTCTGGAGTTCTCTATTGGTGATCATGTATTCCTGCGAGTTTCACCCACGAAAGGGGTGAAGAGATTTGGACTTCGTGGTAAGCTAGCTCCTAGATACATTGGTCCGTTTGAGATTTTGGAGAGGATCGGAGCAGTCGCTTACCGACTAGCGCTACCACCATCTTTGATGAGTATTTATGATGTGTTCCATGTGTCTATGCTGAGGAAGTATGTGCCAGACTCTACACATATTCTGTCAAATGTGTCAGGTTCAATTCAACATGATGCTACTTACGCAGATTTGATTTGATCACAAGGAACGCATAGCCATGGAACAAGACAAGGTTGTGCGACTTGTCAAGGTCGGGTGGAGTCACCACACCGACGAGGAGGCTACTTGGGAGCTTGAGGAAAAGATCATAGCTCAATACCACACCTGTTTACTTAAGGTATGTGAAATATATTATTCAGTACTTGTGGTATTTCTTACTCGTTATGCATCTGAATAGGAAATTTGGAGACTAAATTTTTATTAGTGGGGGAGAATGTTAAATACAGAAAATTTAAATACTGAATTTAATGGTCAAAAATTTTAAGAAAATAATCCTGGAAATTTTTCGAGAATTTTAGGGAATTTTAGGAATTTTTCTGGATTTAAACGGAGTCCGTACGAGATAATTACGGGGATAAAATAAATAGGCTTTGGAGGAGTCTATTTAAAGGGGAGTAATCGACGACATTAACCTAAGTTTTCTATTTTCTTTTTCTATTTTTCCCCTCCGCGACCCCTTTTCCTCCTTCGACTTCCCTCCCAGATCGCTCCTCTCTCACAAACATCCTTCGCTGATTTTGCGGCCGTCGCCTCGACACTGGGGCCAGCTTATGCCGACGCTTTTCACTCGATCGCTACTACGCCAGGGCTGTCGAGTCTCAGACGCTGAAATAAAGCCATTGTCACTCAAGCTAACAACCGCTGTGGCCTTTTTCACGACGCTTGCCGCCTGCAACGCTATAGTCTGGGTTCCTTTCTTCGCAATGATCCTCCGGCATCTGAAGCGGATCTGCAAGGTAAAATCGCAAGGGAAACTAATCTAGATATTATATATTAGATATATATATATATATATATATATATATATATATATATATATGTATATATCTTATTCATGAACTGTGATTTGAGCCGAATCTATGTTGATGGTGCTATGAAATGCGAGGCTAAACCGTAATGAGACCGCAACTGAGGTACGCAAGGATCTACCAGAAATGTGAGTTTGGACATGTTCAAGGAGGAGGTAGAAAGGTGTTTTCGGGTCGTTTGCAGGTGGAAAGGCTATGATTCGGTACTGTATAACCATTTGTATGATTAGTGAGTCAGTAATGGTTCCTGATTTTTGATATATAGCTATTTGGGTTTGGTTCATTCTGTGATGGTGTATTCGAAAACAAGTAATCCTATAAAAACCCATTGAGACCAAAGGGTTAGGATAAACATTGGATCTTCCAAATCGATTCGGGAAGGCTTACAAGGAATACTACTTCACTTGATTTACTTTTAGCTTATAATACGTAACTGAAACGAAGCATTTGTGCTTAACAATAGTTATGTCAGTATGTGGTTTTTGGCCACGCAGTGTCCCGGTCGTGACAATTTCATTCTTGCAGACATTTTTATTCAGGCGGGTATTTTGACTTATCTCTTAGATATAGTCATGTTGATATGTTAGTTAGGATAGCTTGCAATAATTTTCATGTTTATATGCCTAGTATGTTTTTGTGCCTACTCGATACATGCATTTGATCGGTTATGATTATATCTTCCTTATTTTATTTGGATCATAGTTACTTGGATTATAGATATGCACTTATTGATTGTGCATATTATTCGGATAAATATTTTTAGTTGGATTTACATGCTTTAGTATCATGCACCATCTTGCATGATTGCATGCTGGCTGGACGAGTTTCCTTTATAGTTGAGTCCGTAGCCAGTTACATGGCCTGCACACGCTGCCACTCATGGGTTAGTGGTACATCAGGAGGGTGTGTGCAGTTGCTCTGTCAGGCTCCGCTGGTCCGCTCATGGGTAGCGATGAGGCAACGTGATAGCGGGCAGGGATCCCTCCTCTGGTCTATGACACCGGGAGATGAGAGCTTAGCTCCCCCACTCTGTTTGGAGCAGGAGGATAGGTGTACTCCGACAGCATCCTGTCCACTCGGTCACTCAGGAGCAGTGATGGCAGAGTGCACAGTTGTTATAGCCCTACCCACTCGGCTTCACCATCGCGTGTGAGGCGGCTGACTGACGTCAGGGGTGACCATGTCATTTGCACCACATGCATTTTGCATGGATAGCATTTGTATTGTGTTTGCTGTATTTTTATTGATGCCTTGGATGTTGCATATGATTGTCATGCATACATGATTCATATTTATATATGGTGATGACTTTATCTCTTATAGTATGACACATGCTCCTATATCAGGGTAGGAGATTCAGGTAAGTACAGTCCTTTTGTATTTATTTCTTGCATACCCTATATGTGAGACTGTATTGACATGATTCTTATTGTTAGCTATATCTTACTTTGCATATCGACCATATCCGCTGAGTTCTTTGAACTTACCCCGTTGATTTATATCTATTTCAGGATTAAGCTGTCAGGAGTGCAGCTGCCAAACCCCCTCGTCGTGAAAATTTTAATTGTTATTTATTTTTTGGTTTTGGATATTTTGATTAGGAGATATGTTTAGGACTGGAGTTGGATTTATGTATTCGTGGATTTTTGGTGTCCTTATGAACTTTTATTTGGATTTTATTTTGATTGAATTTGGTTCGGTATTCCTGCCCAGATGACAGAAGGGGTAAATCTAGTTATTGTAGACTGTTTACTATTTACTGTGATAGTTGGCCAGAGGCCTATTTAATTATCTGCGTGGGTTGTTTGGATTCCGATCGTGTTGACCGATGTATAGTGGCCGTGTAGATCTTGTATAAAAATTAGTATTGTCATCCATACAAAGAAGATGCTGTCGAATTTTTATCTGACAGAGAGCCCCTTGGAGCGTGACAGAGAAAGCAACAATTAATATATATTAATTTCTTGCAGTGCCTTGTCAAGAGCAACGCTTGATACTTGGTCTAATTGAGAATAAAACCGTGAAGTGATAGGTGATGTTCTAATTTTTTATAAAACGTTATACTTTGCCATATTCCATGGATCAGGTTCTTTTAGTTGCGTTCTTCATCGTGATTCTTCCAACAATTAATGGAATGCTTTATTTGTCGGAAATTGATTTTTGTTAATTACCAATGCCATCTTATTAAATAATAATAATAATAATAATTGGAATGATCTACTTACTAGCAGATTGCCATTAAAAAAATGCTTAGTAAAAGTGAAACTAAAATCCAATTCCAATGATTAGAATCCATGGAAAAATCTGTGTAATTTTAATTTTATCCTAATCAATTTATGGTCGAACATATATATATATAGAGCACAAGCTCATATAGAGCATTAATCCATGAAGTTAAATACATAAAATGGCAATTCAAATATACACAAATATCAATTTTTGCCAACTAAGCTAACTAAAAATTTACAAGTGCAAATCTATATATATACCCTAACTGAATAATTAGAAGGAAAAGAAATCCAAACTGAGCCAAATTAGAAGAGCACGATGGGATAAAGTTTCTCTCGATCAGTCGGAACTGCTACACCAATAGAATAATTAGTTATCATATACAAATAATGATATTTTATTATTTTTTTTAGTTGACATTAGATATTTAAATTTTTTATCCGACTAATTTTGGAGACGACCAATTCAATCCTACAAAAATGTTTCATTGGCCGCCAAAGTAAATCGCGAAGCATTCAAAGTAGATGACCTAATAATCCAGTTTTCTTAAGCCCAACATTCTATTTGAAAGAAATTTCTATAAATGTATCGTAGCTTAGGTTCGAATCTTAAATATCTGAAAAACTATATGAACATCCTACCATTGCTCTGGGAGCGATATCTTATAGTTAAAGTCATGCAACTGAGATCGTTTTTGATTATTTTCTACTTTATTGCTTGCTCTTGCCCTCTTATATTCAAATTTAAGTTCATCTCTATTCTTTTTTTTTTTGTGTTTGAGATCTATGATTAACTAAATTACTAATTATTTATTTTGATTAATAAAGTAAAAAAATTATAATGACCAATGAACATTATTATCTACGATTACATTTAAATGAATATTATAAGAGGACTATGACCTTGTATTTGTAGGAACATTTATATTCGGCAATTTATCAAACAGCGCTTCTAAAGTTTGAAATTGTCCAAAAAGCATCTCATATTTTCATATTTACCAAATAGCGCACTTAATTCCCTTTTTACCTTTCAGAAATAGTGCACTTAATTCCCGAATATGGTACTGAGAATTCAAATCTCAGCATCACAGTGGTGCTGGAATTTAAATTTCCAGCACCACGTTAGTGGTGCTAGAATTGCACCACGTTGGTAGTGCTGAAATTGCACCACTACTGTGATGTTGAAAATTTAAATTCCAATACTACAGTGGTGCTAGGATTTGAATTCCCAACATCACTATGGTGCTGGAATTTGAATTCCCAGCACCACAGTGGTGATACTGGAATTGCACCACAGTGGTGATACTGGAATTGCACCACCATTGTGGTGCTGGGAATTCAAATCCCAGCATCATAGTGGTGTTGAGATTTGCAATTTCAGCACCACAGTAGTGGTGCTGGAATTACACCACCATTATGGTGCTGGAAATTCAAATCTCAGCACCACAGTGGTGCTGGGATCTGAATTCCTAGTACGACGTTTGGAAATTAAGTGCGCTATTTCTGAAGGTAAAAAGGGAATTAAGTGTGATATTTGATAAATATGAAAGTATGAGATGTTTTTTGGACAATTTCAAACTTCAAGAGCGCTGTTTGATAAATTACCGATTTATATTCCTCGATCGCATGAATAAGAAAATGACTTTTTTTTTTATTGTAAAGTTTAGTTGCATAATTCAAGAAAAGTTATAAAATTAGCTATAATAAATTAATAATATAATAAATCTCAAGAATGATAAAAATAATTAGTTTTCTACGTGAGATATGCATACGTCTCATGCATAGAGGACTATATATCCAAATTCTTGAATAGATCAAACGATAAGTAATAGAGGTTTTTATAGATATTTATGGATTATTTTTGTAAGATAACACTATTTTACATATAAAGAGAGAAGGAGGAGGAGAAATATTATCTTACACAATTCATCCGTAAGAATCCATGAGCACCTCGATTATTTATCGTTCGATCGGGTGAGTACTATATAGCTCAATCCTTAAACCTTAGGAGATTGGACGATGGAAAATAGAGGTGTTCATGGATGAGTTGGGTATAATATATACATTGCGAGATTGATCAGTGCGTGCTCGCGTGCGACACGATGTGAGTTGTCTGATCTTAAAGGATTACACAGTAAATGAAAAATATACAGTGTTTCTCTTCACGATCTCCGACAAAATTCTTCGTCATCGACCGACATCTGCACTACAACCCATCCATGAACTCGTCGGGGTCGCCACCAGTATCCCTCCTGGTGAACCGTGATCGGATTTCGTCTAGAATCCGATCGAATTGTGATCGTTAATGTCGCAGCCGTTGGCAGCCACAATTGCAACCACCATCACCATCGTCGTCCGGCCATCTGGAACACAATTGGATTCTAGCCAGATTTAGTTGGAATCTGATCAAATTTGCGGTCGCCAGAGCTGCAGCCGATGGCGACCACAATCGCAGTCGATTTTGGCAGCAATCCGATTGTGATCCAATTGGCATCGGAGTCCGACCGGATCATAGTCGAATTACGGTATGAATCCGACTGAATTACGACCACCAGTGCCCCGACTATCGACGACTACAATCGTGATCGATTCTGGCCACAATCCAACTAGAATTCGATCACAATCCGATCGGATTGTGATCGAATCCCGACCGGACTGCGGTCGGATTCTGATCATACTTCGAGTCCGATCAAATTCCAACCAGATTGCAATCGAAATCCGATTGAATTGTAGTCGCAATGTTGGCGACCGTAATTTGTTGAATTCCACCCACAATCTGGCCTGAATTCAACTGCAGTCCGATCAGACTCCGATGTCGGTCGGATTGTGGCCATATTCCAATCAAATCGTGGTCGGATTTCGCCCGGATCGTGTTGGGTTACGGCCGATACGTAGATGTGTTTTTGTCGTTTCACAAACGAATGCAGCGGAAAAAAAACATAATTATTTCCTAAATTATTACAACACTCACACCCACGCATGCAGGATTACAACACGTGTGAACATATTCGTCAAATAAAATTTTACATACAACAAGAATAAAATAAATTTTACTCTAGGTATACCTTTCGGATGATGGCGAGCCGAAAGGGCATTAACTGTATGACGCTCACGGAGCTTCGTCTTTACTCGTATCAATGCCAAATCTTTAGAGGGACGACTTCTCAAAGTCACGAATTTGACCTTTTCTTTGCTACTAGACGAAACAAGAAGATTGGGTGATCGGAGAGCAATCACTGACTCGTTTTGCGACACAAATGAGTCCTCGAACAACCTTCGTAAGGTTGTCAATTCTTGTCGGAATTAACCGCCATTTTTAAAGCTTCAATAAGCGATAATAAGAACCCTAAAACCTAGAGTGGTCATCCTCTAAAGAGGTGGAAACAACCCTTATTTCCTTGATGGTCGGCGGAACACCAAACCCTAATTCTCCTAGGTTCGGCCAAAGGCATAAAGGAAGAAACTTTTGTTCCAAACCTTAGCCAAATGGTCAATCCACCTTGAGGAAGACTTGGCCGGAGTTCACCACTTCCTTGGGGAGGAGTTGGTCGGACCTAAACAAGAGAGAGTCTTGCTAAGGCTGGTGGCAAAGAAGAAGGAAGAGGGTAGAGAGTTCGGCTAGGTTTAGGAAGAGGACCTTAAGGACTTCTTTCCTTAGGTTTAGCCTTTATAATCTTTTATATAGACACTAATCCTAATCGGTTATAGGTTATGGATCAAATCCCTAAGCTCATAACCATTAAAGCTTAATCTCATCTATTAAATCCTAATTGGTCCCTTAACCAAAAGATGACCCTTTTAATTAAAATCAAATAAGTTTGATTTATAATTAAACCTTTTAAGGACCAAACTATCTTCTTAAGACATGTTTCTTTCACATTTTCTACTTGACAAATATTTCCATATTTGTTATATATTTGGTCTAACCAAACTTGATCTATCTCGATCTTAAGAATTCAATTCTCAAATTTCGTTTTAAGTCTCTTCGAAGGATTCGTAGTGCGTGTGACCTAATAGGTTCTCGTTTATATTGGCCATCCATAATTAATCATTAATTATGAAATGATTATGAGTGACATCTAGTAGTATATCATGATCCTCAATTAATCGAAAAATAAACGGTTGATCTCAGAACCATTTCCGAACCCTTCAGCAGCTACAGTGAATCATGTCTCGTTCCTTTCACTCATCTTATACCCACTTAGTTCAGGATATGATCTATGTGTCAGTTCCCACTAGGATGACTATGTCACACCTAGTCTAAGTCTTACTTCCTCGTCTAGCAGATTCTAATTACTTCAACATGTATCTAAGAGTACCATACTCTTGACATGCAATGCTTTGGCCAAAGACTTTGAGTAACAATCCTGACGAGTGATCATAGAGTATACATCTCCTTGCAAGGAGTCGTGAATTCTTTGTTGGCTATTCAATCACCTTCGGACACTTCAACTTATACCCAATCATTTCGTACCCACACCTCCGTTGAGATGTATCGACTAAGACGTCAAAGTATAAGTCTCCGTGATCAAGATGACTTAAATACCTCAAGTCGAAGGAAACTTGCACTCGAGCTGCAGTAAAAGCTTCATTGACATATCTTATATGTAGAGAACCATGTGAAGTCTTACAGCAGGTCACTAACATCCACGTTTAACTCTCGACATCTCAATGTCTCCAGCCAGTGAGGAGCAGCTACTTGGATAAACCAAGGAGTATAACCCGTGCTAGTCTCCTAGATTCGATGATGTCCCAATCCAATAAATGAGTTTAAGATCCAATCAAATACATATGACATGTGCACTCAAATAGTGAATCTTTATTTATCAAATAAATAGTACAACCTTAAGACGATTGCCTTAGGACACCTCTCAAACATAATCAACTCCCACTTAGCCTAAAGCCAATCGCCATGGTATCCAATTCCATAGTCCTTGATGTGACTCTCAAACTTACTTTGTGATAGAGCCTTTGTCAAAGGATCCACTAGGTTCTTTTATATGGAAATCTTCTCGATTTGTATTTGTTTCCTACTGATGATTTCTCTGATCATATGATATCGCTGAAGCACGTGTTTGGATCATTGGTGAGACCTAGGTTCCTTTGCCTATGCGATAGCTCTAGTGTTGTCAAAGTAAACTAGTAATTCTTCAATAATGGACGGAACCACCCCAAGTTCGAAGATGAACTTCTTGATCCAAACTGCCTCCTTTGTTGCTTCAGAAGCTGCAATGTATTATGCCTTCATGGTAGAATCGACAATTGTATCTTATTTAGAACTTTTCCAACTCACTGCGCCACCATTCAGTGTGAATATGTACCCAGACTGTCTTGGAGTCATCCTTGTCGGTCTGGAAGCTGACATCCATATATCTGCATGCAAACATATCACCTTCTCCATATACCAAGAACATATCTCTAGTTCTTCTCAAGTACTTAAGGATTCCCTTGACAGTCACCCAATGATTCATTCTTGGATTGGACTGGTATTTGCTCGTGACACTCAGAGCATATGATACGTCGGGCCTTGTACATAATATAGCATACATAATAGATCTTATTGTAGAAGTATAAGAAATCTTATCCATGCAAATCCTCTCATCTTCTGTGCGGGGACACAGACTTTGAAAGGTGAATCCCATGTTGCATGGGTATATAACCTTTCTTGGATTTAGACATGCTAAACCACTTTAGTACTCTGTCTATATATGTAGATTGTGAAAGACCAAACAACCTTTTCGATCTATCTCTATAGATCTTAATCTCGAGGATGTAGGTTGTTTCTCCCATGTATTTCATGGAGAATATTTTGGATAGCCAACCTTTGACTGTCTATAAGACAGGTGTATCATTTCTTATGAGTAATATGTCATCGATATATAATACTAGGAATATGATTGCACTCCCACTAATCCTCTTGTACACATACGGTTCGTCAGGATTTTGTGAGAAATCAAACTCTTTGATTGCCTCATCAAAATGGATATTCCAACTCCTGAATGCTTGCTTCAGTCCATAAATGGACCATTGAAACTTGCATACTTTAGTTTTGTCAACCGATGTGAAACTCTCGGGTTGTATCATATACACATCCTCATAAAGGTTTCCATTAAGAAAAGTTGTTTTCACATTCATCTATCATATCTCATAATCATAATGAACTTCTATGGCCAGGAGTATTCGAATGGATTTAAACATCACAACTGGTGAGAAGGTCTCGTCATAGTCAACACCTTGCTTTTGACGATAATCTTTTGTCACCAATCTAGCTTTATAGCTAATCATATTACCATCCATGTCAGTTTTCTTCTTGGAAACCCACTTGCACCCAATAGGCGTGATGCCTTCAAGTGGATCCACCAAGTTCCAAACTTAGTTTTCATACATGAAATCCATTTCCGACTTCATGACTACTAACCATTTATCCCCTTTTGAACTTTTCAGAACATCTTCGTAACTAGTAGGTTCCTCATCCTCAATGAGTAACACATCATTAGATTCACTTACAAGAAATCTATATATCTCAGGAATCTTATGCGACCTACCAGATCTGCGAAGAGGTGGTGTAATGATAGGTTCAGTCATTATTTCATCATCATGAATAATCGACTGTGGTTTCGGTATAAACATCTCTTTAGTGTCTATTGGAGTTTCTTGAACTTCCTCAAGTTCAACCTAACTCCCACTATTTTCTTACAAGAGAAACTCTTTTCTCTAGAAATATAGCATTCCTTGAAATATACATCTTTTGTTCCAAGGGATGATAGAATTGATAACCCCTCATTTCCTTGGGGTATCCAATAAATACACTTATCAAACTTAGCATTCAGCTTATCTAATGTAGTCCTCTTCACGTAAGCAGGACATTCCCATGTCTTCAAATAAGATAATTGAGGTTTCTTACCGGTCCATATCCGATATGGAGTAGCAGAGACTGCCTTGGTCGGGACTCTATTCAATAAGTGAATAGCTATCTCGAGTGCATAGCCCCAAAAGGATTTGGGAAGGCTTGCATGATTCATCATTGATCGATCCATGTCCAACAAGGTTTGATTTCGCCTTTCAGATACACCATTATGTTATGGTGTATAAGGCGAAGTCCATTGAGATAATATACCATTGTCTCTTAGATAATCCTGAAACTCTTGGCTTAAGTATTCACCACCTAGATCGGATCGAAGTATCTTAATACTTTTACCAAGTTGTTTCTCTACTTTATTTCTAAATTCTTTAAACTTTTCAAATGCTACAGATTTATATCTTATAAGATATGCATACCCAAATCGTGAGTGATCATCGATAAAGGTAATGAAGTAGTTGTAACCTCCTTGAGCATGAATTGACATCGGTCCACATACATCAGTATGTATGAGACCAAGTAACTCTTCCACTGGCTTACCCTTTCCAGAAAAGGGCAACTTTATCATCTTGCCTTGTAAGCATGATTCACATGTATCAAATGAATCCAATTCAAATCATTCTAGAATTCCACTTTTGTGTAACTCTGACATACGCTTCTTGCTTATATGGCCAAGGTGGCAATGCCGTGTGTAAGAGGTTAACTGATCATCCTTTCGAGTATGCTTGTTGCTCGCTTCGATATTGAATGCGTCATTGGATGTATCTAACACGTAGATGTCATTGCATAAAGTTTCAGTGCCATAAAGAACGCCATTCAAGGTTATATAACAATAATTATTACTAAACGTCCAATGGAAACCTTTTCTTTTTAAACAAGAAATAGAAACAATGTTCTTTATTAATGCAAGAACAAAATAACAATTGTTCAGTTCTAAGACAAGTCCACTAGAAAGCTTCAACAAATATATTCCGACGGCGACAGCTACAACCTTTGCTTTATTGCTGACTCGCAGATTCGGTTCTCCCTTGACAAGTCTTCTGCTATTCCTTGGCCCCTGTATGTCATTACATATATGTGAGCCACACCCAGTATCCAATATCCAAGCGTCAAAATAAATAATATGACAGTCAATAACGAAGATACCTAAAGAGGATGGGACATCATATGCCGACTTGTTCTTCATGGACTCAAGATAGATCTTGTAGTTCCTTCGCCAATGGCCCATCTTGCCACAGTGATGGCATGTGCCCTTTGAAGTCGACTCTCTAGTCTTGGCCTTCTTCTTCTTCCCCTTTGGTTGTTACTTTGACTTCCTCTTAGAACCTTTCTTCGAGGAGTCAACCAATATCTGTCACGCCCCGAGAGTATGCCCTGCCGAAAAGCAAACGGACGGCATCTCCCCTGTACGTGGCAACATATCATGTTAATACAAGGCCCGTAGGCCCACAACAACAATATATAAATGAACAATACCAAACAACATATCCACAACAACACAAGAGGTGCGCACCGGTGCGACTCTAACATACTACACACAACAACGTACAAATCCACAGCCAGATACAACACTGATTATACATGGCCATAATACAAAATAACAGCGGAAGCAAATACGTGGAAAACCCTAAATGTTCGGTGTGAGATGGGATCAGCTGGCGGAGCTCCAAACGTCCAAGGAATCTTCTACATTATCGGCACGAAAACCTGTGGTCCAGGGGTGGTGAGTATAAACTCAGGGGTAATATATAGAAAGTGCATGAACATATAGGGTAAAGAAATCTACAAGTATACATGTGAAGATCTACAGGTATACAACATGAGTCCAATAGACATACAGTCCTATCCAACTCTAATAACAAGTAACTACAGTAAAGTCATACTCAGTGTATATACTAAATCGATCAATCAACATAAAGTAAGGTACCAATGCACGACGGCCTCAACACCATAAGCTATATCATCCTCGACAGATATACAATAACATAACCCATATAATGTACGTGTCAATCCCATACACGACCAATACTCGGACATATGAATGATATGATCACCAGATAATAACCCTATTCGTACCACACAATGACATGATGCTAATCAAATGCATATAATGTCAATCAACGCATGTATCATGCTCAACACATAGCAGTAAATAAAATGCAAATGACATGTATCATGATGTACAAGCATGTGCAACAATCATAGCTCAATCAAATGCAGCATCTCACAGGCATATGTAAAACATATATCAAATACATGCATACATATATATCAACAATGCATATGCATGGTCATCGTCATGACTCCCAACCACGACCCCAGAGTGGCTGGGGTGGCACGACAAATGACAACTAGCCCGACTCAGGCCACCACTCTCGAGTGGCCGAAGGGTAGTATGACCGAGTAGCGATAAGCGAAAAAGCTAACTACTCCTAGGGGCCCTCACGCAAGCCACGCTGTCCCTACCCATGAGTAGACAACGCCGCACACAGTGACAACGCACCTCACACAACCACCGCCTATAGTGGGCGAGTGCTAACACCACTGCACAAGTACAAAGCATCTCCACTACCACCATCCATAGTGGCGAAGCGCGACATCCAATGCTCGCCTCAACCTCGCTACCACTACCCCGAGTGGCGGGAGGCAGATGATGACGACTTGTCTCAATCCACAAGGGAGACCAACAACATGCATGCAATGTGATGATGCATAGCTCCATACATGTATCCTCGCGACACTCCCTATCCCAATCGGGAGTCTGGTCAACTAAAAGTCAACTATGCAGACTACAATCCATAAGACTCTCTCTATCGCATAAAGAGTCATACTCATCCGACGAGACAACCACGCTAAGACCTCTAGTCAAGAGCGATATACAATCGACCATCCATATAACCATACAGCATACAATCCTAATGGATATACCATCACACTAGGACTTCTAGTCCCCGGTCACATACGGGCAACCATACAATTATCTATGCAGCATAACTAGATCCATCATAAATGCACCACTAATACGGATATGATATAACAATCGACTCCATAATCCAAACCATCACCTAACCCTAGTGATGTAATACAGTAAACCAATCTGAAGTCACAAAGATAACCCTAACCACATGTACTTACTGAACATCTATCAGCTAATACATAATAGGGTTTATAGTTCCTATCCGAGCTAGATAATCAATGAAGTACCAGAGTTTATATCTCAAAGGTCAAGGCAGTACAAGCATATGATTAACATGAGTGGATTTAAGGTAAACAGGTATAAACATATATATCCAAGATCATGCACTGGAATTGATCAAAACTACCGGACCAGGTAGATATTACCCACCTGCTATGTAGCCCGGCTAGCTGTCCATGCATACGAGCATCCATCACTAATCAAAGTCCTGAAATCAACATACAACATTGATAAGTACTATCATAAGTCCAATGATGATATCAAATCCCAAATCAAACTTACCTAATCCAATTTCATCAACACAACTTCCGGATAAGCTTACAAGTGTTTGATATGAACTAACCCAGCTTACCCAACGTAGTCCCTTCAATCCGAGCAAAAATATCCCATCTGGAACAATCAGATTTATTCAACCGAAATCTTTGCTCGATCCAGTTCCGTCACATGATACACTCCACCACAAATAAAACTCAAACAGATATAAACAATATCCAATTAGCTATCAACAGTTCACGTTGAAGAACAGAAATTTGATAGCATCTATAGGTAATACAGAACTTACCCCAATTCTTCAGCTTCCACAGTCAACTAGTCTAGCTTCAAATCCAAATTCCCCATATCAGTTCACTTGCATCAAGCTACAACCCATTTTCCATCACCTACAATCACAGCAACCCTATGTTTCGGATCAAGACATTACGATCAAGGGATTAGTCTATACACGCTCTCGGAGAAACACAAAACCTACTGTGATCCAAATCTTTGGTCACTGCAAGCACAATTGAACAAGATAGATAAGAAGGAAATGTCATCTCCGTTGGCCTGAGCTGTCGGTGAAGAAGCAAATATCCAATCTCTGGCCGATGACGAGCTCACTGAAATCAGGCCCTATGAAGTTGTCGGCGTCGTGATTGGCTGGAAATGCTGGCTTCTCGGGAGGAATGGAGAAGACGCGGAGCAATCCAAGCTGTGGAGGTGCTGAGGCGGCTCGGAATGGTTCACCGGAACCCATCGAGCTGCAGGGCAGAAAAACGACCGACAGGGCTGGCGCTTGCGGCATCCGACCGTGTGATCGGGAGCAACAAGGAGAGCGGCAGCAGAGATCTCGCCGGAAAGATCCGGCTAGGCAATGAGGAATAGATAAAATGGCGCCTCTCCCACCCACCGGATCTTCCACCGTTGGCGGCAGCGGCTCGCGGAGGGAGAAGGATGCGATCGATGACGATGAAGTAGTGGCGCCGTAGACTGCTCTCACCGGGACGCCGACGAGCTGAGGAGATCGGCCGACGCGTGCGAAGCGAAGAACCGAGGCGGAGAAGAGAAGGAGATGGTGAAATCGCGATGCGTTCGCTTGCCTTGGGAGCTTTAAATGTCGCTCGACGATTGGTTAAACCAGCCCAATCCCATTAGATTTAGCTCACCGGTTCAACCCTTAACCCAAGTCAAGCCCAACTGATTTGGCCTAATCGTTCAAGGCCAATCACCACGCTAATTCCAAATTTCAATGGATTTAGCCCAATTTCAAACCCATTTCCAGCCCAATTAACCCACTAATTAAACCCAAATTAATTAAAGGGGTTAATCCATATGAATTTAATTTTAATTTTTTTTTTTCATATTTTACATTCTCCCCCACTTATAAAAATTTGGTCCCCAAATTTCCGACTTATATACTTGTATGATATGTCAAAATAACCATCTCAAGTATCCGGAGAAAAGTCACACCTCAAGTGACTAAATGGGGTACTGAGCTCGAATATTACATTCCAGCTCTTATATACACTCTCAACCGACCTAATAAAAGGTCAATAACTGTACCGGAGTGGAGCTCTCTACTCGTAACTGATGGGAGACTTTGCCAGAACCGTAAGGTAAATCATGAATCACTATCAGAAATGATACCCAAGGATGCCCCATGGATATAATTCCATCAAGCGATCCAACGGAGTCCATCTTACGGCTCGGAAGAAAATGAGCGAACCTAGCTAATCGATCATCGACTATCTAAATCCGATCAAGTCCCTTCCGAATTCTAGATAATCTCCCAACCCAGTCTAACGTACTAGGCTCCCACTTCATCATGGTACATAACCCTACCGATCACAATATTCCATTTTTGCTTGTTGGCATACCCAACATCAAACTACGAAATCAACCGTGTCCCATATATCGTTCCACCAACCGGAACGTCTCAATACTCACTATTTCCGGATACACTCCGAATAAATCATCACTCTCGAATGAAGAGTCTTCTGAACAACTCTTCCTAAATCGAATGCAACTCTGGGAACCACTATCCTTCCCAAAGACGGAGATTTATTCTCACAAGAGAAATTAATCTAATGTCCAAAATTGCTTCTCACACCAGAATCGAAAGTAACTAGAAGACTATAATGATTAATCTCGCTAGTTTCTCAACGATACACATAATATACGCCTCATTCAACCGCACGGATCGCTCCTAATCCCAAAAATATTACATCTGCGTACAATACCCTTCCATCCATATCAGACGGATTAACTAACACTGACACGAGAGTCAGTCACCGTCTAGGCCCTGAAACCTAGCTTCACAAACATCCGACCAAGTGATTTCCATCACCTTTTTGGTCCAACAAATCAGTGGTATAGTACCTTGGTCCAACAAGTCGACGATACAGTATCGCTAAAACATCCTTATCTCTGGTAAATACCAAATAAATCTAGGGACACCATAATTTCCCCTAAGATCGTGAATATATCCTCCACAGATATGATGACAATCGATCTCAAATACTCCAAGAGTACTTGACTCCTCACGTCCATGAACAACTAAATCGTCGATAAGTCTAATAACATTATCAACATCTCCTAAATTCATACCAAGTATGAAATATCATCTTCTACACACCTGTATCCTTTTTTTACTCTAAGCTACAAATAGCTTAATCATCACACCGACAATGATAATTGTATGACACTAAGTCACTACAATATCAAACATCCAGTCGTAGACCAACCCTAGGATATACACAGGTGTCATTTAGCTGATCTAAACAGATCATCTATCCATGACGAAGGATACTCATTCTCAACTACTGCCTTCCAATCATCGATAATCGATGCATAACCTCAAAGGTCTGACTCTCTTCTAACAAAGAGTTACAAGTCTTCTCAAGAAGAACACTGAGGTAGATAAATCTCCCATAGTGTTTAGCAACACTGATACCCTTAAAATCATCTCCCGGTATGAGGTCCCCAATATCGTGACTATTCCCAAATCACCTCAAGATATTCCACTTGCCCATGCAAAGGACTCAGCCGAGAGTTCATCCATAACTACATCCGAATACTCAATTATAATACATCCAAGAGTCCTAGTATACCAACGCCCAACACTCCAACTATCCGTAAGGATATGTCTATAGTGGAGGTAGGTCTAGCAAAGGCTAAGGGTATCCCTTGACTTCTTGATTGTTGATCAACATCTCACCAAACGGTAGAGAAAATCACCAACCCACAAGTCGATAGGAACCTTCGAACCCTTTCCAAGAACGTTCTAGACAAAGATACCTGTAAACTACCAGTATCTCTCGATATATCTGCAAATAGTATAACCTAAAGTAATACCCCGAAGGACCGATCCTTCGGTCTTCTATACTTTTTCTCGAGTAATCATGTAAACTCATCCAATCATCTGTTCTGGACGACTGAGCTCAAGTAGCTACAAAAATCTACCATGGAGGAAATGAAATCAATCAATAAAATGGAGGTACAACTCAAACAATCGCAGATGGAGATGATAACCATCACAGATCGCAAAAGATACACATCCTATCAGAAAATATCAAGAATTGTCAACATCGTAGCACGCCCAACTCCGAAAGGTACAGCAATCAAGAATATCAAGAGATAGATACGACCATCGCCGATACTCTCTCCTCTAACAAATCATAACTACGCTCGAAGGTAATGTGTTGTCGCCTCGGGAAGGTAAATTGTTGTCTCAATGTCCTCAATCTTCCGAGATGTCTTCTACCGACATCACGAGTAACTTACTTCTTCCGATGAAAGTATCAAAGAACTCTAACTATATCCGGGTAGTAGATCGCTGTCGGATGTGATAACCTAATCTTCAGTAATAATCTCGCCGAGGTTGTGGATCGTCCGCCGAAAGCATCATCCATAGTCTTCAACCGAGTCTTCAAAATACATACTCTCCTCGTAGATACCTACCGCTTATAGTAGAAATGTATACAATGGTCCATCGAATAATCTGACTCAGGTCTCGTCAGAACCCGAATCAAGACACACATAATCTCCTTCTGAGTCTTTCCTCCGAGTTCGCCGATAAACATGAGAAGTCACGATAACTGCAATCGGTCTTCTATGATTGGAAAATTCTCCAATAGTCGCTCGTGACTCATGACTTAAATCTTGCTCCTTTTATCCAACATTTGGAGATTTCGAATTCCAATAATTTGACTCGCAATATCTGCTTATCAAATCTCCAACTCTTTAAAACACTTACTACGGAGTCATTTCTATACACATGACTCGGTCTATACACTTCGTAGGATCCGTAGAGATCCAAACATCATGATCAAGATGTCAACCGATAACCCGTGGTCAAACCAACCCAATCACATTCTTGGGCTATTAAATAGTCGTAACCTTCGCAAGTCTAACGACTTTGCATGGTACCTTCGTAATCAAACGATCACTCTACTCTATGCCCAAGAATTCCCTGACAATGAGTCAAAGAAGATGACGGGGGAAAATACTATCTCACAACATCACTGTACTGTGACTAAGTGATACGTTATTTCCCGTAGGTTATTTTCTATCTCTTCCACCAAGTACCGGCTAAAATCCGGATAATGGTATTCAACTAACACTACTATCTTCGTATAACCCGCGTCAAGTACTCTAAAAGTACTTCCAATGTTATACAACTTAGAACGATCAGTCCGAGGATCAAAATCCCCATGAATATCATCAAACTAATTTTCTACTATCTGCATCATCAATAGTGTACTCGCTTGTCCATTACCCAATAGATAATGATCTGACCAACATAATTAGTGAAAATCTTAGGACCGAAATCCTTAATCTCCACAATAGATGTGACTACCTAACTCCTGCTTTCCGACTCGGTATCAGTCGGCTCTCAAAGGTAATTACCTTTTCGATAGCAGGCACATATCTAATAACCTCAACATATCGTTCCTGTGGTCAACCTCAAACCACGGTTACGAATACTAATTAACATACTACAAGTCATGCATTGTTATAAGCAACTAAATACATAGCCAACAGAAGGATATGTAATAACAGTTAACATACCTTAAACCTTGTAGCTCGGAGATGTGCGCAACAGCCAGATCCCAGAACTCACAAACCAAAACTGAGTAAAGCAAAACTCGATGTCTGAACGAAATAAAATCCGAAAATGGACTTCGCAACCTAGGGCTCTAATACCAATAAAATTGTCACGCCCCGAGAGTATGCCGTGCCGAAAAGCAAACGGACGACATCTCCCCTGTACGTGGCAACATATCGTGTTAATACAAGGCCCGTAGGCCCACAACAACAATATATAAATAAACAATACCAAACAACATATCCACAACAACACAAGAGGTGCGCACCGGTGCGACTCTAACATACTACACACAACAACATACAAATCCACAGCCAGATACAACACTGATTATACATGACCATAATACAAAATAACAGCGGAAGCAAATACGTGGAAAACCCCAAATGTTCGGTGTGAGATGGGATCAGCTGGCGGAGCTCCAAACGTCCAAGGAATCTTCTACCTGTTATCTGGGCGACAGAAAACCCAGGGTCCAGGGGTGGTGAGTATAAACTCAGGGGTAATATATAGAAAGTGCATGAACATATAGGGTAAAGAAATCTACAAGTATACATGTGAAGATCTACAGGTATACAGCATGAGTCCAATAGACATACAGTCCTATCCAACTCTAATAACAAGTAACTACAGTAAAGTCATACTCAGTGTATATACTAAACTGATCAACTGAACATAAAGTAAGGTACCAACGTACCTGACGGTCTGCAACACCATAAGCTATATCATCCTGACAGATATACAATAACATAACCCATATAATGTACCAGGTCAATCCCATACCTGACCAATACTCAGACATATGAACAGTATATGATCACCTGTATAATAACCCGGTCCATACCACACAATGACATGATGCTAATCAAATGCATATAACAGTCTGAATCAACGCATGTATCATGCTCAACACATAGCAGTAAATAAAATGCAAATGGCATGTATCATGATGTACAAGCATGTGCAACAATCATAGCTCAATCAAATGCAGCATCTCACAGGCATATGTAAAACATATATCAAATACATGCATACATATATATCAGCAATGCATATGCATGGTCACTGTCTGCGGACCCGTCCAACCACGACCCCAGAGTGGCCAGGGTGGCACGACAAATGACAACTAGCCCGACTCCAGCTGCCACCACTCTCGAGTGGCCGAGTTGGGTAGTATGACTGAGTAGCGTATAAGCGTAAAAAGCTAACTACTCCTAGGGGCCCCTGCTGCAAGCCACGCTGTCCCTACCCATGAGTAGACAAACGCCGCACACAGGACAACTGCACCTCACACAACCACCGTCTATAGTGGGCGAGTGCTAACACCACTGCAGGTGGCGGTCGATCTCCAGCTACCACCATCCATAGTGGCCGAGCGCGGCACATCCAATGCTCTGCCCTCAACCCTGCTACCACTACCCCGAGTGGTCGGGGAGGCAGGATGACTGACGACTTGTCTCAATCCACAAGGGAGACCCAGTCAACAGCATGCATGCAATGTGATGATGCATAGCTCCATACATGTATCCTCGCGACACTCCCTATCCCACGGGGAGTCCTGGTCAACTAAAAGTCAACTATGCAAGGACTACAATCCATAAGACTCTCTCTATCGCATAAAGAGTCATACTCATCTGACAGTCAACCACGCTAAGACCTCTAGTCAGTAGCGATATACAATCGACCATCCATATAACCATACACAGGCATACAATCCCTAATGGATATACCATCACACTAGGACTTCTAGTCCCTGGTCACATACGGGCAACCATACAATTATCTATGCACAGACAACTAGATCCATCATAAATGCACCACTAATACGGATATGATATAACAATCGACTCCATAATCCAAACCATCACCTAACCCTAGTGATGTAATACAGTAAACCAATCTAAAGTCACAAAGATAACCCTAACCACATGTACTTATCAACATCTATCAGCTAATACATAATAGGGTTTATAGTTCCTATCCGAGCTAGATAATCAATGAAGTACCAGAGTTTATATCTCAAAGGTCAAGGCAGTACAAGCATATGATTAACATGAGTGGATTTAAGGTAAACAGGTATAAACATATATATCCAAGATCATGTAATCGAATTGATCAAAACTACCGACTGTAGATATTACCCACCGCTATGTAGGGCTAGTTGTCCATGCATACGAGCATCCATCACTAATCAAAGTCCTGAAATCAACATACAACATTGATAAGTACTATCATAAGTCCAATGATGATATCAAATCCCAAATCAAACTTACCTAATCCAATTTCATCAACACAACTTCCGGATAAGCTTACAAGTGTTTGATATGAACTAACCCAGCTTACCCAACGTAGTCCCTTCAATCCGAGCAAAAATATCCCATCTGGAACAATCAGATTTATTCAACCGAAATCTTTGCTCGATCCAGTTCCGTCACATGATACACTCCACCACAAATAAAACTCAACATATCCACAGATAAACAATATCCAATTAGCTATCAACAGTTCACGTTGAAGAACAGAAATTTGATAGCATCTATAGGTAATACAGAACTTACCCCAATTCTTCAGCTTCCACAGTCAACTAGTCTAGCTTCAAATCCAAATTCCCCATATCAGTTCACTTGCATCAAGCTACAACCCATTTTCCATCACCTACAATCACAGCAACCCTATGTTTCGGATCAAGCCATTACGATCAAGGGATTAGGCTATACACGCGCTCGGAGAAACACAAAACCTACTGTGATCCAAATCTTTGGTCACTGCAAGCACAATTGAACAAGATAGATAAGAAGGAAATGTCATCTCCGTTGGCCTGAGTTGTCGGTGAAGAAGCAAATATCCAATCTCTGGCCGATGACGAGCTCACTGAAATCAGGCCCTATGAAGTTGTCGGCGTCGTGATTGGTTGGAAATGCTGGCTTCTCGGGAGGAATGGAGAAGATGCGGAGCAATCCAAGCTGTGGAGGTGCTGAGGCGGCTCGGAATGGTTCACCGGAACCCATCGAGCTGTAGGGCGGAAAAACGACCGACCAGGCTGGCGCTTGCGGCATCCGACCGTGTGATCGGGAGCAACAAGGAGAGCGACGACGCAAGGGGAGATCTCACCGCTGGAAAGATCCGACAGCGGCAATGAGGAATAGATCAGAAACAGCGCCTCTCCCACCCACCGGATCTTCCACCGTCGGCGGCAGCGGCTCGCGGAGGGAGAAGGACGCGATCGATGGCCTTCCGCTCCAGGTGATCCCCGACGATGAAGTGGAGGCACCGTAGACTGCTCTCACCGGGACGCCGACGAGCTGAGGAGATCGGCCGACGCGTGCGAAGCGAAGAACCGAGGCGGAGAAGAGAAGGAGATGGTGAAATCGCGATGTGTTCGTTTCGTTCGGCAGGCTTTAAATGTCGTTCGACCGATTCGGTTAAACCAGCCCAATCCCATTAGATTTAGCTCAGCCAGTTCAACCCTTAACCCAAGTCAAGCCCAATCTAATTTGGCCTAATCTGGTTCAAGCCCAATCAGCCCACGCCCAATTCCAGCCCAATGGATTTAGCCCAATTTCAAACCCATTTCCAGCCCAATTAACCCACTAATTAAACCCAAATTAATTAAAGGGGTTAATCCATATGAATTTAATTTTAAATTTTTTTTTTCATATTTTACAATATCACTGTCTTCTGTTCTTTAGTCATAGAAGGTTCTACAGTCTTGAGCATATTGAACAGCTCAGGAATGATGGATTCAATATTGTTCATCTGATAGTTCATCACAAATTGTGAGTAACTCTTAGACAAACTATGCAGAATTAAGTCAATATTTAATTCGTGATCCATTGCAAACCCTAGTGATCCTAGCTTCTCAATGTACCTGCTCATCTTTAGTACAAAACTGTACTGCAGATGAACCCTCCTTCATCTTTGAGCTAAAGAGAAGTTTCGAGACCTCGAACCTTTCGGATCTCGATTGCTCATCGAAGAGTTCACAAAAATGGTAAATGATTATGTAAGAATCCATATGCTCGTGTTACTTTTGCAGCTCAGGAGTCATCGTCGCTAGCATGATGCAATTGACAAGCTCAGAATCAGTCGTATGCTTCTGATGGACCAACATTTGGTCCGAAGTTGCATCATTGTCAAGACTGGTGGGAAGAGGCTCTTCAAGGACATAAACAAGCTTCTCAGCCTTGAGAATGATTCTCAAGTTTTGAAGTCAGTCCAAGAAGTTAAACCTAGTCAGTTTGTTCGATTCCAAAATCAAACACAAATTAACAGACGACATTATCAAATGATTAACTTATGATACTGCTGTTACCTAATTTAAGGATTAAGATGAAGAAGACTATGCATGGAACAATGGTTGAACCAGAGGACCTAGATCCCAGAGGATTGATTGGCAGGATGAAGGCACAAGAAAGGGTAGATAAGCTCTAGGGCTAAAGGGAGATCAAATGAGTGATTCGAGATATGGGTCGGAAAGATTGACTCAGTAAGTGAGTCAGAGATTGACTCGGTAAGTGAGTCAGGGATTGATTCGATAAAGTGAGTCAGAAATTGACTCGAGTAGTTACAGAAAATAGTAGGTATCTGAAAGGAGGCGAGAAAATCCGCGTACGTCCGCATCAGTTGGCGTCGTCTGTGGGAAACATCACTAAGCAAGACGTCGAGATGCAGCCAGAGGAGATACAACATCCAACATCCTCTTCCATTGAAGAGAACCCCATTACATTGTTGCCCTCGCAGTTGAGGGCTATGGTAGATACAACCGTAGCTGAAGCCTTAGCCAAGGAAAGGAGGAGGACAGGATATCTTCATCCTCATTCCGACGAACCTTCTCCCAGAGAACAGCCACATGAGAGGCCTCCTCCCATTCGACCGATGGCAGCGACATATGCTGAAGTATTACCAGGTGATGGGCTAGGAGGAGAATATATCAAAATACCATACCAGTAAAGCAAACTAGGCGAGAATAGCAAGGAGAAAGTCAATCGACCAGGGCTTTGAAAACCTACGAGCCTAGTCCATTCACCATCGACATTCTTTCCGAGCTGCCATCTTCATACTTCAAAAATCCCTAGGTAGAGAAGTATGATGACACAACTGATCCAGAAGAACACCTGTCACAGTTTGCTGGAGCTGCCTCTCTGCAATGTTATACAGATGCTCTCAAATGTCGAGTTTTCGCACTACATTAATAGGCTCTACATAGAGATGGTTCAGCGCCCTCCCTCTAGGATCTATTACTTGTTTTGCTAATTTGTAGGAAGCTTTCCACTAGGAGTTTGCTAGTTGCAAGACCTATAAGCACGATGCTTCTGCCTTACTGCATATTAGGCAGGAACCTTCAGAATCACTCAGAGGTTATCTTCATTGGTTCACCTCCACTGCCAGGAATATCCCTTTGACAAGATCTGATATTTTGAGGGTGGCCATCCCACACGGGATGAGAGAAGGACCTTTCCTCAGCTTCTTATTGAGAAAACCAGCAGCCAACTATGAGGAATTGCTAAGCCGCGTCGAAGAGTACATTAATGAAGAAAGGGTTGAAAGTTAGACGGGCCGAACAGAGGCTTGCAGTCGTCCCAACCGAAAGAAGCCATCTCCCAGCTCCGTGAGCGCTTCCCCGAAGGGAATATGTTCGACCTTTCATACCATAAGCTCCTAGGCCCCGACTATTGATGCTAGGGGCTCGTTGCGCCCCTCCCTTACAGATCATGGCTACTGATGCCATCCTTCCGCGGACATGGAAGGAGCGGGAAATGGAGGCTTATGATCAACAAAGCGTCCTTCAATGTCCAATTGGATATCGAGGAATTCCCCAGAATCCTCCCGCCCCTTATTTCTGTCAATACCACATGGAGTATGGCCATACCGGTGGTCGTTGTTTCCAATTGCAAGAGGAGTTAGAGCGCATTCGGGTCATTTATCCACAGCTACGACCTCAGACGGGAGGACTGGCAAGAAGAGGTCAACGACCTAATGCAGTGCAACCTGGGCCCTATAACCAAAGTCCTCAAGCTCTACTCCAACCGGACCAGCAAGTTACAGTTCAGGAAGGTACTTCACAAAAAGGGTCAGCAGGTGAAGGCCCTTCATCTGCCCTGAATGACATCCCCACACGAAAAATTATTCATGTTATTGCGGGAGGACCCATTGATGGGGATTTTAATAGGGCTCAAAAGTCTTATGCCCGCCTCATGGAAAGCTTAGCCATTGGAACAGAGCAAGCTATCCAAAATGCGCCCCCAATATCTTTTGGGCCAGAAGATCTACGAGGCGTCTTGCTACCTCATAGGACACTTTGGTGATTCGGATTTCTCTCACCAATTATGAGGTAGCTCGAGTCATAGTTGATTCGGGAAGTTCAGTTAATATCCTTTTCTAAGAGGCGTTCGGACAGATGCAGCTAGGAAATTCACAACTAGGGGAAGTGGCTACTCCTCTATTCGGATTTACAGGACATATGATGCATCCCATAGGGAAAATTTCTTTGCCTCTTGCTCTGGGCGAAAAACCCAATCAAAAAATCAATATCATTCCTTTTCTCATAGTGAATGTTCCATCCACTTATAATGCTATTTTGGGTCATCCTTTTCTATCTATTTTTCAGGCGGTGGCCTCTCCTACCATTAGAAAGTGAAGTTCCCAGTCGGTCAGCTGATCGGGAAAGCAAGGGGAGAGCAGAAAGCGGCTTGGAGCTATTATGTGCAAATAGTTAGGGACGACCAGAAGAAGGCAAGAGTTGACAACCCCAAAGGGAAGGCCGTCATCATTTCTGATGTATGCGTTCTGGAAGAGTCACCTGTTGGTGCAGCAGGCACCTAAGTCGAACCTGAGTTTTGATTATAGCAAATGATACAAAGTTAAGCTCATGTCGTTATCTCACGAGCTGAATCAAGTGTGCAGAAGATTGCTAAAGCTGGAGCTGAAGGCTAGCGACACCCGGAGGAAGCCGCGGTGGTCGGGCGACACTCGAGTGATTTCGGAGGGAGCCGATGGAATCGAGTGGAAGGCTAGAAGCAAAAGCAACACGTAAGTATCGAGGTAAGCTCGTGTGTGCGAGAGTAAGTAAGGTCGTATCCTCTTTACGGGGATGATCTTAAGCGTAGATCCGACCAAAGACATCTTATAGATGGTCTAGGTCGAGATCGGATGGTCGACGACCATCGAAATTATGTTTTTATTGAGCTAACTTTGACTTGCAGTAAGCATCAGTCGACTGCCAGCTTGGAGGACTCGACTGCCATGTATCAGTCGACTGCCGAAGGTCATCAATCGACTGATGCTGCCATCAGTCGACTGATGGTCAATGATCAGATTCGAGGAGTCAAGGCTTATCACTCCACCTCAAAGCGGTTTGGTGTCCATTTGTGATTGGTTGAAGACCCACTCGAAAAGGGGCTCAAAGGCTATAAAAGGAGGGCCAAACCTAGGGTTTTATCAATAATTCTAAGCTTCCAAAAAGTCTCCGCAAAGCTACCGACAACAACGTGCTTCTTCTTCTCCGACGTCTAGGTTTCATTTCCTTTATTTTTGTACGTCGATTTTAATTTTAGTGTCGTTGCTCATTTACATTCTTCGAAGCTATTTTTCTATCGTAACGAGGAGAGGGGGAGTGTCCCTCTACCTCAAGTTTTTTTGTATCGATTAACTCCTACCTCCAATGAGGAGGAGTTTGTTTAGTGATTTGCCCTTCGTGCGTGGTCAAGGACCACTAGGGCCTTGGAGTAGTAGCCTTCGGCTACGAACCAAGTAAATATCTTGTTTCTATTGTCTCCTTTACTTTTTGTTTTGCTTATCTTTCCGCTGCGTATATTTGTCTTGAAACGAATTCGAAAAAGTTTTTTCTTTCGCTATTCACCCCCCTCTAGCGAACCGCATTGATCCAACATCACCTCCTAGAGTTGAAAAGATGGAAGAAGGGGAGTCTATAGAGATAGCCCCGGGCAAAGTCACTCGGGTGGCTCAGCAGCTAGAGATAAAGGAAGAACTGGTAGCATGCTTGAAGAAGAATGAAGACATCTTTGCCAAGGATGTGCATGACCTGACAGGAATAGATCCCTGTATTGTTGAACACCACCTCAACATCATCCGAGGAGTCCGACCCGTCCAGCAGAAGTGGCGGCACTTCGGGCCTGAGAAGGATAAAGTTATTGTTGAAGAAGTAGATAAATTGTTACAAGAAGGTCATGTTAAAGAAATTCAATTTTCTGAATGAGTGTCCAATGTAGTTCTGGTCCCTAAGCCTTCTGGATAGTAGAGGATGTGTATCGACTTTCATGATTTGAATAAAGCATGCCCTAAAGACTGCTACCCCTTGTCTCGTATTGATCAGTTGGTTGTTTCTACCATGGGGTATGAAGTTGTGTCTCTTATGGATGCTTACCAAGGGTATCACCAGATACCACTAGCGAAAGACGATCAAAAGCGTGTTAGTTTTGTGATGGCAGGAGGACTATATGCCTATGTAGTGATGCAGTTTGTTTTGAAGAATGTTGGAGCTACTAATCAACGCCTCATGGATAAAATTTTTGCAGAACAGAAAGGCAAGAATGTGGAAGTATATGTTGATGATATTCTAGTCAAGTCCAAAATCACTCGGGATCTAGTTACAGACCTGGAGGAGACTTTTGCCACCCTTAGGTAGTATAACATGAAGCTCAATCCCAAGAAATGTTTGTTCGGGGTGAAGAGTGAAAATTTCTGGGATATATGGTAACAAAGAAAGGGCTACAGGCCAACCCAGAGAAAGTGCAAGCATTGTGTAACATGAAGTCACCTACCAATTTGTGGGAGACTCAAAAGTTAATAGGAAGAATAGTTTCCTTGTCTCATTTTATGGCCAGATTAGTAGACAAAGGGTTACCCTTCTCCCGGATCCTACGCAAGACTGCTAAATTCTAATAGGATGATCAGTGTGAGCAAGCCTTCTAAGAATTAAGGAAGTATTTAGCTGAACTACCTCTGCTAGCCAAACCAATCTCAGGAGAACCATTGTGGATGTATTTAGTCATTTCAAAGGGAGCCATCAGTTCAGTGTTATTGAAGCAAGAAGGTTCTCAGCAGCAACTCATTTATTATATCAATCATATCCTGAAAGGAGCAGAATCGCAGTATACTGAGTTGGAAAAATTGGCATATATTCTGATTCTGACAACCCGCAAATTGAGGCCATATTTCCTAGCCCATCCAATCAACATCTTGACTCACAGTGAATTTCCTTGATGGTTGTTTGGTTCTCTAGCTGCTGTTGGGTTTGTTGTAGAAGCTGAGCTCGGTATTGGGAGAAGGAACACTCTAATTCTTGATAATTTACAAATGCCTGCGGGCAGCCAGTGGAGAAGAAGTTACTATTGAGAAAAAATAGACAGAATTAACTAAAGAAACTTACCATCTCTAAAACGTGGTGTAGGCTTTCCATCCTCGGAATGAGCTCCTCCAGATTGTGGATTTGTACATTTTGGTCAGAGGAGAAAGAGGGTGTAGAGGTCACTCCGGTGGAGGTGGAGGTAGCTACGGCTTTGTCCCGAACTGTGGCAGGGCCGCGGTCGCATCAGACGTGGGTCGGCATCGCTGCCGGTAATCGCGATGCTGGCCGGGCTACACGACATCTTGAGGTCTGAAATAGAACCTGTGACATCGTGCAACCGGAGTACTCTGTCCATGCATGCCATATCGACTCTGTAGGGGAGCATCCTCTGAGCGTTGTGAATATACGGATGTTTGCCCCCTCTCGAGTCCCAAAGACACAATCGCTCCTCCCTGGATAAAAACCACTGAAGCCACATGTTGAGCCTTCAACTAACAATCTCGGCTCAGGTGTCCAGGCAGTTTGCAATAATAGCAAACTAATTGTCCCAACGAGCAGGCTAAGACTGTATGCTCTCTCGATCCACAACGCATACAGTAGGTGTCACTAGTGGGCGGCCTCCGACTCTGCTGAGAAGACCGGGAGGGTCCAGCTGAAGATCGTCCTGATTTCTGAGACCGACTAGATGCCCCAGAGTGACTCTGACCTGACTGACTGTGGCCACTTTGCTGCTGTCCAGTAGTCTGTGGCTGCTGGGTCTGTCCTGTAGTTCTTTCTGTTTGTTTCCTCTTCCTGTCAATATTAGCTCTCTGTTGAGCCGACTCAATCAACAGAGCTCTATCCAATGCTTCTCGGTAGGAAGAACTGTCAAATCCTGCTATCTTAACCTGAAGATGCCCATCTAGTCCCTGAACAAATTGCATCATGCGTGACATGTCCTCAGCAACTAACTCTGGACAAAACATGGCTAACCGATTAAATTCTGTATTATACTCTATCACTGAGCGATTATTTTGTCGTAGACTCAGAAAATCCTGATGACGCATCATCTGATATGATCGTGGGAAGTACTGACTTTCAAATGCCTCTCTAAATCTCGCCCAGGTAATCTGCTGCTCGCCGATGATCAAGCGCTGCGTGTCCCACCAGATCTCGGCCTCACCTCGTAAATGGAAGGCTGCCAACTCTGCCTTCTCCCACTCGGAGCAGACCATATAGTAGAAAGTACGCTTCATAGTCTCGATCCAAGTCTGAGCCACGCTCGGATCAGTCTCTTCGCTGAATAAGGTGAACCGGCTTTTCATTGACTTTGCTAAATTGGGAATCCAAGCTCGTGTCGCAGCCACATCAGTAGGATGAGTAGGGGCCGTTGCAGGAGCTGGCGAAACAACTGTAGATGGTGCCGCTGCATACGTAGGGGAAGATACCGAGTGAGGGCTGACCGGCTCCACTGATGGACCTGTCGGGTCTGTAGTAGCAGGCCCTACTGGCGGGGGTGTCTGAAGTGCAGCAGCAGGGTCTCCCGCTGGTACATCGGATACTCCAGAAGTGGGTATCTCTGGAGGAGGAACCGCCGAGGACTGAGGATCCACGACTCCCGCAACACCATGTGGAACTTGACCCTGATCAATATGCTCACCCTCAGTAGATCTTTCTGACAACTCAGTCGCCAAAGATCTCAATGTCCTCTGGCATGACCGCCCCGCACAATGTCTTGGCGCAGGAGCACGCCCACCTCGTCTCATATATGTTAAATTATTACAGATGTTACTACAAGTAAAAACATATAAAATTAATCATCATACCTATTTCACCGTCAGGAGAGGTCCCGTCGCCGCCAAATCCCCAAATTAACCTCGTCAATAATACCTCGAATTTCCGAAACATAAAAATCGTCGGAAATCCATACCAATCCAAAAATTTTCAGATTGCCTCGCAAAAATCTGCCAAACGTGGCGAACTTCGAAAAATCCAAAAACCCCTAGGAACTCGTAAACCTAGTCTCTGATACCAAATAAATTGTCACGCCCCAGGGGAGTCCCCGCCAGACGAAAATCCGACAACATCTCCCCTGTATGGGTGACAATACCAAACTTACATACAAGGCCTACACGACCACTATACATCGGTCAACACGACCAGAATCCAAACAACACATGCAGGTCATAAGGCCTCAGGCCAACAATCAAGGTAAATAGTAAACAATCTACAATAACTAAACTTACCCCTTCTGCCATCTGGGCAGGAATACCCAACCAAAACCAATCAAAATAAAATCCGAATAAAGGTCCATAAGGACATCAAGTATCCATGAGTACATAAATCCAACTCCAGCCCTAAACATATCTTCTAATCAAAATCCAAATCCATAAATTAAATAACTAATAAACTATCACGACGAGGGGGTTTGACAGCTGAACTCTCCTGACAGCTTCATCCTGAAATAGATATAAAAACAACGGGGTAAGTTCAAAGAACTCAGCGGATATAGTCGATATGCAAGGTAAGATATAACTAATAATAATAACAATCATGCCAGTACAGTCTCATATATAGAGTATGCAAGAAAGAAATACAAAAGGACTATACTTACCTGAATCTCCTACCCTGATATAGGAGCATGTGTCATACTAGAAGAAATAAAGTCATCAGACTATATACAAATATGTATCCTGTATGCATGGCAATCATATGCAACATCCAAGGCAGCAATAAAAATGCAGCAAACACAATACAAATGTTATCCATGCAAAATGCATGCGGTGCAAATGACATGGTCACCTCTGACGCCAGTCAGCCGCCTCACACGCAATGGTGAAGCCGAGTGGGTAGGGCTATGACAATTGTGCACTCTGCCATCACTGCTCCTGAGTGACCGAGTGGACATGATGCTGTCGGAGTACACCTATCATCCTGCCCCAAACAGAGTGGGGGAGCAAAGCTCTCATCTCCTGTCGAGCAGAGGAGGGATCCTGCCGCTACACCATCCGCCTCATCGCTACCCATGAGCGGACTCAACTGAGCTCGAACAGAGCAATGCACACACCTCCGATGTACCACTAACCCATGCAGTAGACACTATGTAATCGCGGGCTCAACTATAAAGGAACCCCGTCCAACCAGCATGCAATCATGTAAGATGATGCATGATACTAAAGCATGTAATACCAACTAAAATACATATCCGAATAATATGCACAACCAATAAGTACATATCAATGATCCGAGTAAAACAGGGAAGATATAACTATAAACTGATCCAATGCATGTATCAAGTAGGCACAATAACATACTAGGCATATAAACATGAAAATTATTGCAAGCTATACTAACTAACATATCAACATGACTATATCTAAGAGATAAGTCAAAATACCCGCCTGATAAAATGCCCGAAAAAAATGAAATCGTCACGACCGTGGACCTGCCTCGTGACCGAAACCTGCATACAACATAACTATTGTTAAGCACAAAAATGCAATCCACCGTCAAATCGAATCTAAAGCCGATTTTGTACATAAACCAATTAACCCAAATCAACTTCCAATTTCACTAATTTAGGGATCTAACCACCCTAATTGAAATCTCATCACAACCCAACCCCATTCACAGCCTGCAAAACCCCAATTTACATCCCCTAATCGACACCCAAATAAAACCTCACAACCCTCTCAATCGACCAACAGTCTACTTCATAGTTGTGCAAAAACCCCCAACCAAAACCCACAGCTCAGCCATCCTCTGTCTAACCTACTCAACTGATCAAACTGCCACCGCTCCAATCCATCCCGCTGCAACCCATATGGACTCAACAACACACCCACTTTCATTCAACGATTAAAAATTCATACCGAAACACTGACATAAGAAAAAGAGTGGGAAACGAGAGATATACCGAAAAATACAGTTTCTCCCCGACTGCCCTGTTCACCGGAAGAAATCCACACTGCCCTAAATCCCAACTTAGTGCACTTGCTCCGGCAGAGGCTGTGACTCTCGTATAGAACACGGGGAAACTTTTGTTAGTTTCCAAGTTTGTATCAATCTCGAAATCTGGAAGACAATTATTTTTCAAACTATTTTTCCTTGATAAAGTACGATTTCAGAAATGTGTACACAAAATTTCGTGATTTTTCGAGATTTTTGGAATTTAAAAAATGAAATTCGGGTTTCAAGCCTAAGTTAGATCAATTGGTTGAAACAGTCGATCATTGCATATATTTTCTGATAAACAGCTCCTTTTCTTGATAATTAGTGTATCTTTGATGTCCTAAAACTATAGAATGATAATATTAAGTATAAAACCTTTTAGGACTGTTTAATGCAATGTTTTAGGGGGAGTTTTCATAATGTATATCTTTTCATCCCCAAACTAACATTGTTGGTGCAAAGTTAGGGCTTAACTTTCGAACTTTTGTATGCTTTGCTTCCAATATTTTTCACACATCATGAAGCATATCTTGGATTAAGGGGGAGCATAATATTCATTTTATACCTTAGTCCAAGTTACAACAACTTTAATTCTTTCATGTAATTTATGAAACCTTCTCTTTTTGATGTATGTCAAAGGGGGAGAAGGAATGGTTAAGTTAGAATTTCACATTGAAAATATGATTATGTGTGTATCTTTAAAAGACCTAACTTAAATGATTGTCAAACATCAAAAAGGGGGAGATTGTTGGTGCAATAATGCCCCAAGCATTTATATGTTTTGATGTTTGGATAATCATCTAAGTTAGACAATGCTTTGTGATCTAATTGCAAATATGTTTAAGTGACAAGGAAATCCAAGGATGAAGACTTGGTAAAAAGAGAAGTCCAAGTATGATCTTGGCAAGGAAAGTCCAAGGGACGGACTTGGCAGCATAAGACCAAGCTTGTAGTCTTGGCAACGTAAAGTCCAAGTGAACCTTGGCAAAAGAAGTCCAAAGTAAAGTCTTGGCAGCATAAGTCCAAGCTTGTAGTCTTGGCAGCATAAAGTCCAAGCATTTGACAACCCAAGACATGACGAAACCGAAGGAAGCTCTTGGAAGCAAAGCGCAAAGGATGAACAAGTCGCGGACTCGGAGGGATCCTGGAGGCGCAAGGCTTAATGAGGAACTAGAAGGTTGAGTCTAGGTCTAGGGTGTAAAATCAAGTGTGAATTACTCATACTTAATGAGTATCGATCGATAATCACGATGTATCACCGACCGTCAGGTGCTCGACCGAGTCGGTGAAACCTCGACCATTAGTCGATCGCTTTAGCGATGGCAATGATCGATATTGCAATCGATCCGACTGCCAATAGTGGCAGTCGACTGATCAACGCAAAAACGAGCACAGAGTGTAGTCGCACTCGACTGCGGCCTACAATCACTCGATTGATTACTCAATCAGTCGACGGATGGAGGGATCAGTCGACTGATCACTTGGCCATTGAAAATTGCGGCTACGTATCTCCGCGGATCTGCGTGTTCAGAAGTCGTTGGCTTCGGCGACAATCGACTGATGGTAAGCATCAGTCGACTGGTCGAAAGTCCAACGAGAAAAACAACCCCTCTTCTATAAGAAGGGGCCTTGGGGAGCTTGGTGAAGCTAGTGCTCTCATTCCTAGCTACACCCTCGTGCTCACCAAGCTTTCCCAAGTGTTTTTGTGATTCTAAACCTCCTCTTCTCTAGCTTTTAATCTTCCATCATTGTAAAGAAGAGGAGAGCATTGTAAACAAGGTTTCTCCACCTTGGTTCATCCAAAGGAGGATATAGTGAAGCTTGGCTAGGACTAATCCACCTTACGGATTGCCGTGGAGTAGGAGCGTCATCTCCGAACCACGTACATCGGGTGTTAGCATTGCTTTCATTGTTTTCTTATTCGTATTCTTATTTGTATTTGTATTGCTTCCGCTAACATATTTGTAGAAACAAAGAAAGGCTAATCACCCCCCTCTAGCCATTACAAAGATCCAACAGCTGTGACTCCCGTATAGAACACGGGGAAACTGCTGTCGACTCCGACTCCAGCCACGCGCGTTCCCTCACTACCGTCGCAACCGAGAGACGACCGCCAGTCCAACCCATTCCAACCGCGCACTCCCGCTGTGGCCGCAGGTTTCCGCAAGGAAGAAGAACGAGAGGGAGTTGACGACTCAAACTTTCGACCCAGCGCGCTCGCTTGTTCTGCTCATCCGTGGCACCGACGAGGGGGTTTTCGCTCGCCGCTGCTTGCAGAGGAGTGGTCGACCGCAAGAGCTCGGGCGGCGGCGTCGAGTTGGACGTGAGAGAAAGAAGATGCTTGCTACGGTGCGGTGGGGGAAAAAGAATGAGGGCGAGGCGCGGGCGGTGTTGTGGGTGGCGACGCGAGGAAGAAGGGCTCGGGAAAGGGGATGCGGTGCGCGGAGAGAAGAGTTATCGCGAGGGAGAAACCGTCGGGCGGCGTGAGAAACCGAGAGGAAAGAAATGCGTTTGTGAAAACCAAACCTAGGTTTAGATATTTGAAACTTTAGGTTAATATCGCCTATTAACTCCCTAAAATAGACTCTACCAAAGCCTATTTATTTTATCCCCATAAATATCTCGTACAAGCCCCATTTAAATCCAGAAAAATTCTGGAAAAATTCCTAAAATTCCCTAAAAATCCCGAAAAATTTCTAGGATTATTTTTTAATTCTTTGGCCATTAAATTTAGTATTTTAGATTTTCCATATTTAACACACACGCCTGGAACAACGTCCTAGTTAGGTGAACGACCTAGCTAAAGCCATCAAGATATAAAATCGCCGATCCTAATCGCGCGAATGATGCGTATGATCGACGCGGACAGAGTCACGTGAATGACGCGAGAGGCACGACGCAGAGCATCACCCCGCCGCACAAAGGACGAGGTAAGGCGTCCTCGCCGCACGGTCTCCCAGCGCCGCGATTCGCTCCACCGATCCGTGCCATCGGCGTCGTGCCATCGCGTCGTCCGCCGTGCGTGCCACCGCGTCGTGCCGCCGCCCTTTCGCGCCGTGCCACCGCCGTGCGCCGTGCCATGCATCGCTCCATGCCGCCGCGTCGTACCACCGCCGTCGTGCCACCCGTCGTGCCACCGCCGCGTGCACGCCGCGCCGGGTATCCTGCCGTGCCCGTCGTCGTATGTCACCGCCGGCCGTGCCGCCGTCGTCGTGCCGCTGGCGCGTGCCACCTCGCGCGTGGTGGCGTGGCACCGAGCGCTAAATTTGCGGCGTCCTGCGCGCGTGATCGCGCCAGGACTCGCGGCGGGTCATTACCGGTAGTGAGCATGCATCGGCGTGCTCGCGGCGACGGCAGCGTGCTCGCGGCAAAGACGCGTGGCCGAGCACGACGTGGAGTCCGCCTCGAGCTCACGCGGTAGGCCGCCGAAGCGGCCAGCGTGCTCGCGACCACCTGTCGCGAGCACGACGCATGGTCGCAATCCGTGCTCGCGGCATCGTGCTCGCGGTTGCCTCCTCGTGCGGCAGGGTGCCGTGAGGTCGCGGCAGGCCACCGTGAGCTCGCGGCAGCAGGCAGGAGCGAGGGAGAGAGGCTTGCCGGAGCACGGATGCCGGATCTTCTCCGGCCGGAAGAGCGGGGAAAGGGAAGAGATGCGTACTGAAAGGGATTTCGGAGGGATCAGATCGGCAGAAATGAGAAAGGGAAAATGAGAGGATATTGATAATTAGGAATTTAGCGACGAATCAAATATTCGTCGCTAATTTTGCAACTAATTTAATATTCATTGCAAAAATTTGCAACGAATTATTAAATCGTTGTAAATTCAGCGACGAATTCATATTTCGTCGTAATATTTTGCGATGATTTTTATTTTTCGTCGCAAAATTAGCGACGAAAATAAAAATCGCTGCCAAATTAGCGATGAATATAAAATTCATCGCAAAGTTATCCCGCTGTTATTTTTTCCAAATAATTGAAATTATCCGATGAAAATCTTTCGTTCCTAAATTTATCGCAAAATTTACAACGAATCCAAGATTCGTTGCAAAATTTACAACGAATCCAAGATTCGTTGCAAAATTTACAACGAATCCTATATTCGTTGCAAAAATTTGCAATGAATCCTAGATTCGTTGCAAAATTTTCCAACGAATTTGATATTTCGTCGCAAATTTGTGACGAAATATCATTTTCGTTGCAAATTTGCGACGAAAATAAATTTGTTGGAAATGTAAATAAGTTTGCAATAAAAAAATTTTTGTTGCAAATTTCGTTACAAATTTGCAACGAATTTTGAAATTTGTAGCAAAATTTATTACAGATTTGCAACAAATTATTTTCATCGCTAAATTTCGTTGCTAAATTCATGTATTTTTGTAGTGTTTATTGAGAATGTAAATCTTCCGTGGTCATTAGCCAACTCAGGAGTCTATGGCTCATGTACGAAATCATCTGCAAGACCTTCGACTCTCATATAAAAGATTGGAACTGTCAATCTAACAATCTCTATCGGTCTATTCTATGATTACTATGAAAGAGATAAATTACGAAGGACCATGCCACCGACCTTTGACTCTCATAGGCTATATATGTTGCAAGCCTTCAATCAGCTGCATTGTGGGGATGAAAGTTCCTTCAGCAGCCATATCATTCCACCATTCCTGAAGTAGCATAGACTCTTTTAGAAGTTGATTCTCCTAAATAAACAAGTCGATATTAATCTTTCAAGATGTTAATATATGGAGAGATTCAAGATTTTAAAGATCTTGCAACAACATGACATTTCTATGACCATCCACGACATATCATATCTCCACAGCACTTTTAAGTTTGTTGATTACCGAATTCCATGGGGCATTCTAGTCAATGATGCACATCCATGCATCTTAAGTTGCATCAATTGTTCTTCATGTTGTTCAAATCATCAGGCAACTTCCAAAACCAGCAACAATCTGCAACATCTAATTAAGTCTTTCAAATTCGCAAGGCCAGTGATTCTGAATCCTTAAGCAGTATGCCAGTTTCAAATTCTGCAATATTTTGAGCTTGTGGATCTGTCTCGTGGCTCCTTAAGATTTTACCAAAACGATAAAATTTGAACACGCATATTACTGAGGTTGCGGAGGGATTCTGGCCTGCATGAATTTTTCGTAAAGTTGGAATCTGTTAACTTAACAGTTTTCATCGATCTGTTCTACGATCACTATGAAGAAAGTAAATCACAGAAGATCCTATGGATCTTCACGTGGTGGTCAAGATATGTGAAGATGATCTGAATCTAGAAAAAAAAATTTCGATTTCCTCCAGAATCGATCCTTAACTTATTTTATCTGTAAATTTCATCGTGTCTTAGCCATCGTACCATCTCCGTGGGGACAGTATTCATATGAATTTTAAATACACGTTTAGCTAGGTTTACGATTCCATTGTGATATTCATCAGTAGGTGCCTTAAATGCGATATTGTCGCCGTAGACATCTTGCTAGTTGCTTTGGGTGGATACGCAGCACTGACTCTCTAGTTATTTCTGAGTTTCTCTTCTTCTTTTGCATGCGCTATGCATTCAAATAGAGCTCGGATGATAGCGTGAAGCTTTTGGTTCACTCATTGTTCATTAAATTATATCGATGCTGGCCAATATATCAATTAATTTTGACCTTTTATACAAAGTTGTGTCATGGATGCCTGCCTGCCAAACAAGCAACAACTTCTAATTATTTTTTCACACGAGTTTAGTTCTTGCATTGCCTGCTCAGGAGCAATGCTCCATACTTGGAATGCTTGATTTTTCTTAGTTCATGCATGGATGCGTTAAATTTCTCTCAGTTGCATCCTTCATCCTGATTCTTCCAACAATGTACGTATGGAATGCTTGATTTATTGGTAAATTGATTTTTTCTTACCAATATGATCGAGTAAAATAGATAAATAAATAAAAATGGACAATCTAGCATTGCTTGAGGGACTTCCATTGACATGTGTAAAATAAGCATAAAATAATTTAACTCGAGTTGGAGGGTGTCCATTTTCTTTTTCTTGAAAATATATTTGGTTACTAGTTTATACGTGTGTTGGAATTGAGGAGAATAATATGTATAGAATTATAAAGTGAATAAAATGAATTACCAATTTGTGTTGCACTTGAGCAAAATATGTCCTAGTTGTTTGATGTATTATTTTGTGCTTTCTAGCAACTTTATTTTTCCACTCCTTTCCTAATATATTAAATTACACATAATACACAAAATAAAAGTGCACATACTATTTTAATCAAATTATATTATAAGTAAAAAATAATGTCCACCTTTGATTTGTTCGTGTTCAAAAAAATAATTAGTTTCATGTACTGTTTTGCATGAGCTCTTTCATATCTTTGTTGTAAAAGGACTTGAATTGACAATTCAAGATTATAACACTTCTTTTTGAGTTTAGACTTTCAATTTCTTCATTTTTTTGCTATTGAGCGTAGTGTCCAATTTTCCGTTCCCGGAGGAAGATCGTACTTTTCCTACCAAAAATATTTAGACAAATTATTATTACATATATTAAAAGTATTAAACAATAAAATTATACAAAAACTAGTGTTGTATCAATAAGTCTAAAAGCATTCAATCGTTCATCGTGGTTCTCTATTTCCTTAAAGAGATAATGATGAAGATAAATTACTATAAAAACTTGACACGCTACTCAAAGTTGAATAAAAAGGGGTTGGAAAGCCTCAAATATATGAAGCAGCAAATAGTTTATGCAACATAGTAACATACCTCGTGAAAAGAAACAAAATGTTCCAGTAAAAAATAATAATAATCACATGGGCATACACTAGTGTACTATGGCATACGATGATCTTTCTAATGGCAGATCCAGATTGCAGACTAATTATACAAGTTGAGGACTAATCATTTATTGTTCAATTTAATCATTTAAAATATCAGCCACAGATAATCTTTACAGTATTGGCAAATCTAAACATCAAGGACAACCCGTCGATCCATCAATAAGGGGAATGCTCCCAGATTTGGTTAATTTTGTCTTCTATTCACTTAACCTTTTAGTTTCTTCGTTATTTGCAACAATTATCTACAAACTATTTAAAGAATTGATCACAATCAAATACATCCGAAATGAGAAAAGCTCACTGTTGCTTGCACTGATCAGAAAGAATCCATCCGAGGTAATAGGGTTGTAGAACAAATCCACGACAGGTCGCGAATGCTCATGGTAGACAAGAGGAACTGCCACCTTCTTCTTGTCCATGGATTCAAGAAGGCTATACGACAGTCTAGACTCAAAGATCACTACAACCCTAATCCTATAATTGCTAACAAAAACAAATCATCCTCGAAGATCAGAAAGAAGGAGATCGACAAGAATCCCCAATAGAGATGGCGAAGGACAACGTATTATCTATAACACTGTAAGATTCGTCTCTAGGAAAGAAAGAGGAGAAAAAAAATGATAAGAACGAAGAACGGCCCGGGGGTGGGTTGAGGAACAATGCGTTTTATAGGCAATAGGGGAGAACAGGATGGAACATTGGTACAATTTTGGTGTCGCTTATATAGCGGTGAGAAAAAATTCTAGTGTCGCCTATACAACGCCGACGACTTTGTGGCACAATTTTGGTGTCACCTCCAGCGTCGAGTAACAAAATATTTCTAAAGTAACAAACCAAATTTTACTAAAGTCATTCCGTAATACTTGCAAATAATGCAACATGCAGGAACAATCGAACACAAATACAAGTGCAATACATAACTTATTCTTTACTTTATGTCCTTGGGCAGATATTATCACGAACACAACGATCACCACTTTCTTTTTTTAATTTTCTTTAAAAGAAACCATGGGATGCATAACTGGTACTGTAAATAGCCATGCGAATTAGAGGAAGTAGCATATAGATCGATGACATCAAAGTTTATGCGCTGAGCCTACCTACAAAAATGAAGGATCAACAAGCTACTCTAATGGTAAAAAAAAATAAGATCGTAACAAAAAAGATAGAATTATTAGATTCCATCAAACTAATTGAGGTCTAACCTTTCAATTATTGAGAAATTTGGAAAGCACTATCGCCATGCATGATTATTGCTTCGGTTGAAAAAGACTGTTCATCACCACCTGTTAGATACTTCTGCAAAGAAACTGAATTAGCGAAACTACTAATTACTTTTGTTGCACAGTTAGCTATTCGTTTTTCTACAAGTGCAAAATTTATTTTTACAGGTATATATTGTGAAAAAAAAAAGTTGAGACAGTAAAATATATGGATGAGAGCAAGGAATAGCAAAGTTTATGGGTTTTAATAGTCGATGTGCATTTGCATGCCAATGGAGCAACAGTTGGGCGTTAAAATCCAACTTATATTGGGCCCCACATGGGCTTCCAACATAAAATAATAATGCAACAAAGTAAAGAACATACCTGGCTCTCTAGTTTCGGACAAGCTTCAACAATCAGATTTCTCAGTCGCCCCTTAACTTTCAGTCCCTTTGGAATGACTGACAACTCCGAACAACCATATATCCACATTGACTCCAAACGTGACTGTTCGGGCCAAATTGGCAAAGCCTCCAATTTGTTGCAATTCATTATTGTCAAAATCCTCAGGTTGTGAATCTCAGTTATATAATTTGGTAGATTCCTCAGTTCTTGGCATCCAAATATCTGCAGCATAGTGATTCCTTCAAGATTCGACAAATAATTAAATTTAGAAGTAGACATTAAAATCTCATTGCTCATCCAGAATTTCAATTTCAATTGAGAAGATGTTGGCAATTGCACGTAGAATTCCCTGAGCTTTGGGCATTGAATTAGGGTCAATTCCTCGAGTTTGGCAAAAAGATCATGATTTTCTATGTTGTTCATGCCCAGCCACTTCTCTAGCCTTGGCATTTCAGAGAATGTAAGAATTTTCAATTGATGAAATCCAAATCGGTTACTCTTCCCGTAGAATGCTTCATCTACTACTCTGACTGAATCAAAACCACTTATTTGAACAACCACGAGCTGAGGTAGTTGTCCAAGAGGTGGTAGTCTCTCACATCTTTTAAGATTAATAAGAAATACCACAGTCAATTTATTGAGAACAGAAACTCCCCCAGTCATGATCAGCCAACTTGGGAGTTTCTTGCTCATATATGAAAGACTCTCAAGACCATCAACTCTGGTAGGTTACGTTGCAAGCCTTCGATGAACTGCAATGTGGGCTCGGAAGATCCTTCAGCAGCCATATCGTTCCACCATTCCCAATGCAGAATCAAGTCTTTTAGAAGTTGATTTTCCTGTAAACAAGTGGGTGGAGTAAAATCTTTTTCTTTTGGTGATACTAATCTTTCAAGGTGTTGTAACTTCAGGGATAGAAGATTTGTAAGCTCTTGCAATTCTGACAACGTGACATTTCCAAGGCTATCGATAGCATCATATCCCCACATCGTTTCCAAGTTTGTCAATTGCCCAATTCCTTTAGGCATTCTAGTCAATGATACACATTCACTCATGTTAAGATGCGTCAAGTTTTTCATGTTGCTTAAATCATCAGGAAACTTTGAAAGCCAACAACAATTAGAAACATCTAAAAATTTCAAATTTACAAGGCAAGTGATTGACTCCGACAACTTCTGAACCTTCAGGCACCCTGACAAGTTCAAAACCTGCAATTTTCTGAGCCTGTGGATTTGTCTTGGCAGCTCCTTGAGCTGTTTGCAAAGAGAAAAAATTAGAACACACAAATTACTGAGGTTGCAGAGCCATTCAGGTAGTGTTTCAATTTTGCTATCCGCAAGGTTGAGGTATCTCAAACAATGCAATGTGGCCACTGAACTAGGGAGGTCTTGAATCGGGAAACCTTTCGTATGTAACGTACATAAACGTTTGAAATTTAAAAACATACTTTCAAATATCCTTATTCCTTTCTGATTAATATGTTCTTTTTTGTCTTTCCAATTCAAAACCAAAGTTCTCAACTTGTTGGCCACTCCAGCCTCTTCAACGGCTTTTTTAGACTTTGTAATATTTTTAGAATCAATAAATAAATACAGATGGCGGCATTCCGGTGGTATCCTTGAACCGTCACCAACCTTCATTTTGACAAAACATGGATTTGTAATGAACCGGCGGAGTGTTATAAGTACTCCGTGTCCTAAAAACTGGCGAAGCCTGCTTGTATACATTGCATATGTTGTAGTGCTTTCAGCAAATGACATAAAGTTTAAATCACCGAAAAGTTCTTCCAAGTAAATGTCGTAAAGAAGAAGCCGTATAAGTTCAGGTGAAAAACAACGTAATATCAAAGTAATAATTTCTTGTTTCCAAGAACGGTGATCTCTGTGATATAACTCACTAGCTAGTTGTTGCCACTGATTCTTGCCTGTCCACTTGAACGTGAGGCCCACAACCATTGCTACTAGAAAATTTCCATCAGAATCTCCGCTAAATTTCTTAGCAAGTGGAATTAGTATATCATTAATGTCAGCCGGATAAACCTTCTCTTTGTGAATATTGTTATTACCTTTTATTGGATGGCCAAATGTTGCATACCTTAATAATATTCTTACCCATGCATCCTCGGGCACCCGGTTTAATTTGTATTCCTTGACGTTGAATTTAATTCCATATCCGTCAAAAGAATACCCTGCGAAAATGACTTTGCTCCTCGGTGCACCACAATGAAGGAGATTCAAATTAAGTTCCTCCCATTTGTGTTTATTGAGAAGATCAAATACAAAAACGTCATCCAAGATGAGCAAGTATCTATCTCCACCCAGCTGTTCATTGATAAGTGGCCAACAATCGATGTTCGTACATGGCTTCCTGGTCAATAATCTTGCAATTTCTTTGCCGATCATGTTGACATCGGAAAAACTGTAATATGAAACATCCAACCATATTCGATGTTGGAAATGTTGGTGCACCCAAGGGTGATGGTAGATCTTTCGAGCTAGGGTTGTCTTCCCAGTGCAATGGCCACCTGTTATGGCAACGATGAAGGGTACATTTCCATCTTCGTCACATTGTTCTTGTCGAAGGAGCTCTATGATTTGGCGTTCGTTTTCATCTCTTTCTATCACCTCCTCACTCAGAATAGCAGCGTAGTCATCATTGCTCGGATCCATGGAATCCATCATCTCCACTCGGAGGCCAAAAGCAGCCCCCCTATTGACAAGGTAATTCAACAAACAGGCTATATCTTTGAGCTCTACTAGGATGGCTCCGCGGCTGCTCGTCGATTCGATGTTGTTGACCGAGGGATGAAAGATGTTGTTTATCTTACTCTTCTTTTTTTGCTTCATCTTCTTCACTCGGCTCCCAGTAGTCCAGGATCCTATTGAGTAGGCTGAAAACATCTTCAACGGCCACACTCACATCCTTCATCCACTGATCTATCACACCGGGCTGCTTGAGTGCGCCATAGTCACCATCCATGAGAAAGGAATTGATGATCCAAAGGCTGTCCCGAACCTTGTCCAAGTGATTTGAGATGCGGAATGCCTTCTCTTGTGCCACCATCTCGGGCGCCGGCAGGATCTTCATCAATATGTGCCTCAATAGCAATGTCGTCGTTATAGGCATCTTGCTAGCTAGCTGCATGCTGTGGGTGGATGCACAACGCTCGCTCCCTAACTTTTGAGTCTCTTCTTCTTTGTAAATTAAATGTATGTGCTGTGCATTCAAGAAAAGGTCCCAAGGCAGCAAAAAACATTACCTTCTCTCGCTCATTATTCTTTAATTATATTGATGATATCGATTAATTCACGGCAAGTCTGCATATGTGCGTTACTTGCAAAAGACTAAAATCTTTTGTCCCCGCAGGGATGACGGATTGATTAAGATAGAGGGTGCTTACAGATGAGGCCAGGGTTCGATCTCTGGGGTGACGGGATTAATCCTTCCCTAGTCGTAGCAGAACCTTTCCTCTGTTGGTACCAGTCCGTCAAAGGCCATAGATCTGCCCCGTAATTTATCCTTTCATGATTTCCTCTTGGAACGGAGGGCCGGAGGTTGTTAGGTTGACAGTTCCAATCTTTTTATAGAAAAGACTAAAATCTTTTTACAAAGTTGTGTCATGGATGCCCACCGAGAAAGCAACAATATATATTCATTTCTTGCATTGCCTTGTCAGAAGCAATGCTTGATACTTGGTCTAATTGAGAATAAGACCGTGGAGTGATAGGTGGTGTTCTAATTTTTATAGAACTTTATACTTTGCCATGTTCCATATCGATCAGGTTCTTTTAGTTGCGTTCTTGATCGTGATTCTTCCAACAATGAATGGAATGCTTTATTTGTCGGAAATTGATTTTTGTTAATTACCAATGTCATCTTGTTAAAATAATAATAATAATAATTGGAATGATCTACTTACTAGCAGATTGCCATTAAAAAAATGCTTATTAAAAGTGAAACTAAAATCCAATTCCAATGATTAGAATCCATGGAAAAATCTGTGTAATTTTAATTTTATCCTGATCAATTTATGGTCGAACATATATAGATCAGCACAAGCTCATATATATATATATAGAGCATAATTAATCCATGAAGTTAAATACATAAATGCCAATTCAAATATACACAAATATATATCAATTTTTTGCCAACTAAGCAAACTAAAAATTCACAAGTGCAAATATACCCTAACTGAATAATTAGAAGGAAAAGAAATCCAAATAACTGAGCCAAATTAGAAGAGCGCACTTGGATAAAGTTTCTCGCCAATGGGTGCGCCACTGGGCGAAGTTGAATGATAATCACGTCCGTCGGTCGGTGTGCCACTGACGGATACAATCGCGGTCATTTTCGGTCATAATTCGATCGAAATTTGATAGCGATCCGACTGACACCGGAGTCCGGTCGGATTGCGGCCGGATTATCGTCAATCAGAAACGATTACGATTGTGGCCGTCAGTGGCGATTGCGACTGTTTTTGACAGTAATCCGATTGAATTCTGACCAAGATCCGATCGGACTCCGGTGCCGATAGGATCGCGGTCAAAATTCGGCCGGATTCCGATCGGTCGATGATGAAGCGGCGATGAAATTGCGGTGGAGAAGATCACTGTGCATTCCTTATTCACTGTACAATCACAATCGATCGGACGATTAAGATGCTATCGTGCACGAGTCGCGCATTCGCGGACGCAAGATATATATATATATATATATATGCATTAGCTAATTTAATAAAAATATCATTCATCTATTTAAACAATTGTTAATTTAAGAAATAAAATTATCTTATTATATGGGATATATTATAGGCATATATACATGACTAAAAAATAATAAAGGTTCTTATATCCTACATTATTATCTTTTAGCCAAAAAGAGTTAAATTCTAACACTTTCAAATTTCTTAAAATACAACTCTTTTAGAAAGAAAATCAATTCGTGTTCATGACTCTTTTAGCAATGTCGAACTTAATAGATCGTACGTGTATCGGTGTATGCAACAATTATCACGGTTCATCTTCATGAATTTTTTTTAAATAAATACAAGAAAATAACTTAAAACATCACATGAAGTAGAGCAAACCAAGTAGTTTCACCAGAGTCATTCCGTGGCTTATTTACTTGCAACAGAACAATAATACAACTCAGGAAATCATATAACTCTTCGAATATAGATGTAGAAGTTTGATCCTCTAGTCGACTTGTTCTTTGCTTTATCTCCTTGGCGAACATTATCATGCATGGTTGCAACAATTATCAAGATACCAAGGCATGCATAAGTAGTGCAAATAGGCATCTTCCAAGTTAGAGGTCACAGCATATATAGACAACAACAAAGTTTATGTGGCCTACAAAAATTAGTGATCAATGAGTTATCCTAGCTAATAGCAAAAAGAAAGGCAAGTAGCAAAAGGGTAGAATATATTATTGGATTCTAACAAACTAATAGAGTCGTTAGAGTTTAACCTTTCAATCATGTAACGAACAAGTTGGGAAAGTCACCACATGGTTATTGTCACTAGTGAAAATAATCCAATTCATTTGTTAAGTACTTCTGCATACAAATTCAATTGGTGAAACTATCAATTACTTTTCTTGCACACTAATATTCATGTTTAGCTACTATATTATGAATTCTTCATATTAATTAGCCTTTTCGAGCAAGTAGTTTGCATCCATTGAATACAGGAATAAGTTTAGCAAAAAAAAAAAAAAAAAAAAAAAGAAGAAGAAATATTCCCACATGCATGTCTAACCATTGGATGCAGATTTTAACAGAGAATAAAAACTAATTAAATACAAGCAAGATTAATTAGAAAAGAAGGTTCATCCTTGTGAATTCTAACTTATTTACTCGCAAAAGGAACAATGCAACTCAAGATTATCAGTCTTTTTTATTTTCTTTAATTGAAAAGATGGGATGCATATATTGTTGTTTATACTTGTTCTTCTTGATTATCCGGTTGGAGTTTCGACTTGTGTCGGAGGAAAGATCACGGAAATCCGGAAGGCTCCTCTGTTTCCACAAACCAAGATCCGGATGTTTCTCTCGCTTCTCTGATCGAAATCCACCGCCGAGGAGCCTCTTTTGCCTTGCAGCCGAACCCCTCCTTGGACGCACTCCTTCCCTTGATAAGGGAAGGAGATGCACGCACGGCTTCAAGCCGTGCGTGCTCGAGGCGGTTCCACGAACTGCCTCTGTGCAGTTCGTGGAACTGTCACGAACTTCCATCATCTCCCACTCGTCCAAGGTATGTCACACAGATAAAAATGATCACACAGACTATTTTAGAAGGGGTGTTTAGTCACATAGACTAAATGATCACACAGACCATTTTAGAAGAGGTGATTAGTCACATAGACTAAATCGAAGCAACATCTATTGTCCCAAAAGACTAATAGAACAGAGATTAATAGTCACAAAGACTAAATGAAACATCAAATTAGAAAATGGTTCGTGCGACAGCAAGCACATTGAGCATTCAAATGCTAAGAAAGTTGTTACACCTTACATAGCTGCTCATAGAGTGATACATGCTAAGAGAAGTTGTTACGCCTAACTCAGCCACTCTACATATGATACATAATCATTCTCCCGATGACACAAAGTCATCTCCAGGTGGTACAAAACCATTTATCTTATGACACACAACCATTTTCCAGGTGACACACATTCATTTTTCAGATGATACAAAATCATATTTCTGGTGGTACATAACCATTTATCTTATGACACACAACCATTTCCCAGGTGACACATAGTCATTTTCCAGATGATACAAAATCATATTTCTGATGGTACATAACCATTTACCTGAAATATTTATGTCTTACTTTTTACCTAGATTAAATAATCTTATTTACATCAATATGAACATCTCTAATCCCTTAAATTGACCATCATGTCAAGAGCATGTCTCATATTCCAAATATTCACAATCATTTCCATACACAACAGAAATGGGTCGACCAGTAAATAATACTCATTAGATGTAAACTTATTTAATCTTCCTTTTTAGTGTGAATCTATTCATTTTAATCAATCGCTTTCCTAGACATGTTCCATAGACCGAATCATCCATAGTCAATAGGTTTACATGCTAAAGTAGCAGACCCTGATCAAAACTTCAAGTAGACACCTAAATAGTCACAAAGGGCAAATATTGAGATCAACATATAATCTCAAAGGGCTCACATAGTAGAGAAGCAGGGATCCATTCTCCTACTACCCTTATATGTCGTCTTAGCACATGTGATATGATTCACATGCTACGATGTCTTCCTCTTTACCAATAAAGAGCGCATGTTTCCCTCAAATTAACATCGTACAGATTTCGATCTAGACATTCCCAATGTCTAATCCAAAATTCAACACATGAATCCTTATCTGGCTCATAAACAGGCATAGTAAATGATGGGTTCATTTACTTCGATCATTTACCACAAAATGATCTTATCTGGATACAAATATCAAGACGACCCTAACTTATAGGAATGTAACAAATTTTACAGCTTCCAAAGCTAACAACCACATAGGTTGACCTATAAGCATCGGTCTTACCTCTATTCATACGCAACAAATAGAGATGATTGTCCATGTGAGAGGACCAATCACTACCTGCCAACATGCTTATCGAGATCTTATCACTAGAATGTAACATAACATACACTGAATAGATTATGACTGACATTTCAAACAATCAAATCATAACATTCAATTGTCATTGGAAAAACTGTTACATTCTACGAAGTCCCATGGACTTTACATGCTCATTAAATGACTCTTTAGTCATTGGCTTAGTAAAAGGATCTGCAAGCATAGCTCGTGTAGGGATATACTCAAGAATCACCTTCTTTTTAGCAACAATATCCCTGATAAAGTTGTATTTTATAGCAATATGCTTGCCCTTGCTGTGATATTTGGGATCCTTGGAAAAAGCTATCGCAGCTTGACTATCACAATAGACAGTCACTGGACTCCCACTGTTCTCAGCAATCTTCAAATGCTTTAGGAACCTTCTCAACCAGACTGCTTCTTGTACAGCTGCTGAACATGCCACATATTCAGCTTCCATTGTAGATAAGGCCACACAGGCCTGTTTCTTGCTGTTCCAGGAGATGGCGCCACCATTCAACAAGAACGCATAGCCTGATGTTGATTTTCTATCATCCAGGTCCCCAGCCCAATCTGCATCTGAATAGCCCTTGAGGCTCATATCTGATCCTTGATAACAGAGACAATAATCTGTCGTCGCCTTCAGATATCTAAAAATCCTTTTCACTGCCTTCCAGTGTCTCGATCCTAGGTTTGACTGGAACCGGCTTACTAAACCCACTGCATAGCTGATATCGGGACGAGTACACAACATAGTATACATTAAACTACCTATGGCACTGGCATATGGTTTTTTTTTTATTCATGTCGGCTATTTCAGCTGGAGTCTTGGGACTCATACTTTTGCTCAAAACAGTACCTCTTGCAATAGGTGTCTGTTCACAGTTGCAGTCAGACATGTTGAAATGTTGTAACATCTTAGTAATATAAGACTCTTGTGACAAATCCAAAAGTCTCTTTGATCGATCCCGGATGATCTTAACCCCTAAGATGTATTCAGCTTCTCCGATATCTATTGTGTCAAATTGAGAAGACAGCCACTTTTTGACTTCTTCAATAAAACCTATGTCATTTCCTGCTATCAGCATATCATCAACATATAATGATAAAATGACATACTTTCCTTTTTCCTTCTTTAGAAAAACGCAATGATCCTCATTGATCATTTCGAAACTATAAGATAAAACCACTTTGTTAAATCTTATATTCCATTGTCTTGATGCTTGCTTTAGCCCATATATAGATTTCTTCAATCTACATACTTTATCCTCTTGGTCTAAAGCAACGAAACCTTCTGGCTGAACCATATAGATTTCCTCGTCAAGCTCACCATTAAGGAAAGCGGTTTTGACATCCATCTGATGTAATTCCAAGTCATAATGTGCCACAAAAGCCAAAATAACTCGGATTGACACAAACTTTACTACGGGAGAAAATGTCTCTTCAAAGTCAATACCCACTCTTTGGGTAAATCCTTTTGCAACCAAACGAGCCTTGTATCGGTTAATCGATCCATCAGACTTCCTCTTTATTTTGAGAATCCACTTATTCCCAATAGCCCTTCGGCCAGGAGGAAGATCGACTAACTCCCAAACTTGATTCCTAATCATTGACTCCATCTCTTCTTCCATTACACTTTTCCACTTATCTCTAACCCTACATCCCAACGCTTCCTCAACCGATTGAGGTTCATATTCGTCAACTGGGAGTATCATCATTGCCTCGTTCTCAATATCAAACCTCCTTTTAGGTATGATCTTACGAACACTTTTCCGTAAGTTGGGCTGTTGAGAAGTCACCCCGTGATCAGGCACATTACTCCCACTCGGTTGACTAGGTTCAGGTATCCCACTGGACATCTGTCTTGTTGATAATGTAAAATACCGAAAAAAAATATATATATATATATAATTTATTCCTCATTAATTGATAAACTATCCTGTGGAATTTTTCAGAAAATTTTTAGAAATTTTTCTGGAATTAAACGGAGGTCTTATGGATATGTTATGGGGATAAAGCAGATAGGCTTTTATAAAGCCTGTTTAGACTAAATTAATGGGTTTAATAAAAACCGTTTAATTTTCCCCGATCCTTTTCGTTTTCCCCGATCGACCGATCCCTATTCTCCCGATTCTATTCTAGCGTCGGTCCTCTTCTCTTCTCCCTCACGATTTCTCGCCGCCGCCCCTTTCTCTCGATCGTGCGCCATCTCCTCTCCGCCGTTGTCTACCCTGTCGGCGAACTGCCCTCTTGGGCTGCCCTTTTCTCCCTCAACGTCACCGGTACCAGTGATCTTGTCGTGTTCATCCTCTCGCCGTTCTTGCCGCCGAGCCGCTGGTCGAACCCATACGAGCGTCGACCGCTCCCCGTTCTCCCGATCCAACAGTAGCAAGGACGCCGCCCCTTCTCTGCAAGCGGCGGCGAGCGAAGGACCCTCCCGATCTCTGAGGCAACGAACACCTCCTGGAGCAGCAGATCCGTCGCCTTACTTGTGCCGCTGTAGATTTGCTCCGACTGTCGCCCGTTACAGTTGAAGCTCCACCGCCGTCGACCATTTTGTCTTTTGTGTATTCCCTCTCAGTGCCACCCTCATCGATCCAAGCCGCGTGAGCTCAGTTGATTGAACCTTGCAAGGGTGGTGAGAGCTTGGTTTGCCTCCGACCACGGGAGTGATCGGACATCTTTGCCGACAACTGATTCATTTGGATCATATACGTGTAGAGGTATCGAGAAGCTATTTGGATTTAAATCTAAGATCGCTGATCTCTTCTCCTCTCTCAGTTGCCACGTTTTTCTCCTTCCTCCAACACAGCTGCAGCTCGGTGGTCTGCTCACGACGTTGTTGATTTGCAGCCAACATATATTCTAGTCAGTGCTGCCTTCGTGTGATGTCGGTGTCCACCACGAGCGAGTGTACTATTTGATCTCTAACGATTTCTATTTGGTTGCTGATAAAATCTCGATTTGCTTACTGTAGCTATGTATTGTTAATGCTAGGTGTGCTGATCAGATTTTTATTTGGTATCAAGGAGTTATGGCCAGAGATTATCATCCATTCCTACGTGCTTGGGTATAGGAGTGATCAAGTATGGATTCCGGTTGAATCAATCTAATCATTGTAGATTTGATACTTAAAATTGTGGATCCAAAAGCTGTGCAATTGAGGAAAAGCAAGGTGAGTTGATCTGGATAATTTTATTAGTTGAGTATCATGATGGAAATATAAGTTGGTTACATGGCATGTGTGATTGATTCGAATTAATGTGGGGTAATCAATAGTGATGAAGGAATTAGATTAACTCAGCAGATTGATGTGTAATAGTACAGTTAAGGAGTTGATTTGGTTTTACTACTAGAATGACGGTAGAACTTATTTATGTTCCATGCTCTTTCTTGTAGGACTTTGATTGGTGACGGATGCATGTATGTGTGGACAACTAGCACGAGCTACTTATCAGGTGGGTAATTTCCTACCTGGTCCGGGTAGTTATATTTCATTCAGATTTAGTCATTGATATGAGCATGTTAGGTGTTCATATTACCTTGACCCTGTTCTTTTTATCGCATGCTTGATCTTCTACCGTCGGCTATTAACTCCATTGCTGATATCATGTTTATTTTATCATGATTAGGAGTTATACATATAGATGATGTAAATAACTTAGAATTTGTTTAAGTTAAGTGCAAATAGTAAAGTCCGGATCACAACCTGATTGTACTTTGGGTAAAAAGGTCATCCGTAGGTAGATAATGTCTTTAACCTAGGATTAGTTCTAGTACCCTTAGGTTGTATGTTACCACGGAACTTGTATTGTGTAAATGGTCAGAGGAATGATACTTAGGGTATCGCTACGGACCGATGGTCCTAGCTTGTTATAATCAGATAAGTATGACTCTCTACAGGATAGAGAGTGTGTCCATTAGTTGAGTACAACTCTCTACAGGATAGAGAGTGTGTCGCTTAGATTGGTATGACTCTCTACAGGATAGAGAGTATTATGATCGATTGAGTACGACTCTCTACAGGATAGAGAGTGCGTAGATCTGGTTAGTATGATTCTCTGTAGAACAGAGTCTATGGTGGATGTCGGTATGTGAGACGTTGCATTCATGCATTTACATGCACGCTGGCGACGAGGTCTCCCTTGTGGTTGAGAGTGTCGCCAGTCATCCTGCCTCCACGGTTACTCATAGGAGGAGTCACCCGTGTGAGGGCAGAGCATTGAGGTGCCGCACTCTATCACTATAGACGGTGGTAGTTGGATTTGCGTGCCGTAGTCCTGCGTGTGTGGTACTCGACCACTCATGGGTAGTGATTGTCGGGTGACCAGCGGCGAGGACCCCCATCGTGTAGCTTGCTCTTTCCGCTTATATGCTACTCGATCATACTGCCCACTCGGCCACTCGAGAGTAGTGGTTGGTGTTGAGTTGGGACAGTTGTCATGCTCGAGCCACCGAGGCCACACTGGGGTCGTGGTAGCTTTAGGGTGAGCCGACATGACCATGCATGCCGCATTCTGCATATTACCATATATATATACATATATGCATGTATATATATATATATGGATAGTTGAGATTAATATATATATATGGATACTCTATATATATATATATATATATCGATTATTGTGATGTTGCATTTGTTTGTACTATGCTTGCTGCATTTGGGTGGTCATCATATTCATGCATGTTTCTTACACATGTTATACAGTTGTGTCGGATACTGGTATGTGTTTGATAGACCACTTGATACCTTGACCTTTAGCTAGAGTTTATTTTTGAGTTGATCTACTCTTCTGTTGTATATATATATATGTTGGATATATGTTGAGTTGGATCGAGTAGCGTGGCACTTCGTATGTCTGCATGTTTTATGTTATTCATTCGATTAGACTAAGATAGGCTTGTATTTATATACTATCTTGATATACCATTGTTGTATTTCTAGATTATGTTGTCGAAATACATGTGATATGACATATATACATGTTTTCTATTACCTGAGTTTTACTCACCACTCGCGGACCACGGGTTTTCGTCGCCCGGTAATGTAGCCGACCGTGATGGACTTGGAGCACCGCTGGCTGGCATCGTCTCATCTCAACTCCGAGAGTCCGAGTTTTTGAGTCTTCCGTATGTTTTGGTTATGTATTCTGAGTTATGTGATGTACGCACATGTTGGTGCGGGTTTTGACGAGGTTTCTTTATGTTCTGGTGTTAGTCATACCGGTATGCACTTTGTGGATTGTATTGTGGTCCCGTTGTTTCCGCTGTGTTTTTCGTTATGTTGTTATGTTCTTATATGTATATGTTGTTATTGTTGTGGCCTACGGGCCTTGTATTAACCCGAAATGTTGCCACGTACAGGGGAGGTGCTGTCCGTTTGATTTTCGGTTCGGCATGCTCTCGGGGCGTGACAGATAACAACTCATCCTCCTCATAAAGAGGAACTGTCTTATCAACTTCACCCTTTGTTGGAAACTCAGTTTCTAGAAAAGTGGCATCTCTAGACTCAATCTCAGAGATTGTCCCATCTTGTTGCTCACCTATAAAAACATAACCTTTTGAGGTCTCAGAATATCTTATAAAGATACATTTCTTACCTCTAGGTCCGAGTTTTTCATATTTGTGAGAACTATCATGAACGTAGGCAGCTGACCCCCAGGGTCTCAGATTGCTCAAATCTGGCTTTCTGCTTGTCCAACGTTCATATGGGGTTGATGGAACTGACTTTGAAGGCACTTTGTTAAGTATATATGCCGCAGCTAGTAATGCATCTCCCCAATAGGAGACTGGCAAATTAGTCTGCGCCATCATAGACCTAACCATTTCAAGAAGAGTCCTATTTCTTCTTTCAGCAACCCCATTTTGCTGTGGAGTTCCTGGGATCGTTAGCTGTCTAATAATCCCCTTATCATTACATGTCGTCTTGAACAAATCGCATGATATTCACCCCCACGGGCCGGTCGTAAGGCCTTAACCTTACGTTCCGTTTGATTCTCAACTTCGTTCAAATAACGAATGTAATAATCCAACGCTTCAGATTTTTGAGAAATCAAATACACATGACCATACCTAGTGAAATCATCAATAAATGTAATGAAGTAGGAAGCTCCATGCCTAGCCTTCACACTCATCGAACCACAAATATCCGAATGAATCAATTGCAATGGCAAGTCTGCTCTAATAGCCTTTCCAAATGGTTTCCTAGTTACTTTTCCAGCAAGACAATGCTCACATATAGACAAGCTAATCTTAGCACGAGAGCCCAATAAACCCTCTCTAGCTAATCGATTCATGCGATCTTGTCCTATATGTCCCAATCTAGCATGCCAAACCTCATCAGATATATCCGCATTACTAGTAAGAGCAATGTTTGAAAAACAACTATGAATCGCACAATTCACATCAGGCACCACATCTAGTACCATAAAACCATTAGATAAATAACCATATCCGATTGACACAGAGTCAATCTTAAGTTCTACACAACGACTGAAAAAACTTACAGAGTACCCCAAATCAAGAAGACAAGTAACAGATACAAGATTCCTTCGAATCTCTGGAGCATACAAGACGTCATGTAGAAACAAAGTACTTCCACCACGAAGGATAAGTTTGCAAGTGCCGACTCCCTTGAATTCGACTCTTGCATTGTTTCCTACATAGATCCATTTGTTGCGCACATATGTAACCCGCTCTCGAGCTACATGGTTGGTTGCTCCCGAATCTATAATCCACAAAGGATAAGAATCAGCCAACAACACAGTACTAGCAACAAAATGCTCAGAAGACAGATTAGAAGTTACCTTCTTTAGTTCAGTACACTCCCGAGCAAAGTGTCCCTTCTTTCCACAATTAAAGCAAGATAACTTGCTTTTAGGCTTCTTCCCTGTCTTCTTCTTCTTGATTTGATCCTTCCCAGCAGCAGTAGCAACGTTTTTATTCTTTCCCTTTCCCTTCTTGTACAATTTCTTCTTGGATCCAGATGATCCAGCAGAGCTTGCAGCCAAATAGGCTTGGCCAGAAATCCTCGCAGATTCTACTCTCTCAGCCTCCAGCTCAACATGCCGTGAGACATCAGCGAAAGTCTTAATACTCTCACTGTGAGTTAAGGTCTGCTTCATGGTCTCCCAAGAATCGGGAAGAGAACGAATAACCGCCTGAACCTGTTGTTCATCGGTTAACTCATGACCGGCAGTTTTCAGCTCCCGAATCATGTTAGACATCTCCCTGAGATGTTGAACCATCGTTGCATTCGGGCGCTTCTTATAGCTGTCGAACCTGATCGTCAGCTGCCGAAGCTTACTCAGACTTATTCCACTGTATCTCTCTCTAAGGGCTACCCAGACTGCATGAGCTGAAGGATATGACTCATACTCTAACACTAGGTCATCCACCATTGAACTTATCAATATGCCCTTAGCAGTGGAATCCTTCCTTTTCCATACCTTATAGGCATCAAGGTCACGTCTGTACTGTGCTGCATTACTCTCAACAGGTTCCAACATAACCTGATTAACAGCCTCTAGAACTTCTTGTTCCTCAAGAACATACTGAATCTTGAGGTGCCATATTTTATAGTTATCCCCATTCAGTTTTTCACCTTTGTTCAGTTCAGCTATGATGTTCTTAGTTGCCATAACCTAACATAAATAAACACATTATTTAGTTACTCAGTGTATACTTTTATGTATGTAATCTCAAAAATAAACTCAAGATAAATCTGATCTGGTTTACAAAATCAAGTGACAACTGCGTTATCACTCATCATTTGTATGTGCCAATCAGACTTATATTGATATATTTTATTACATACATCCCACTTAATGATATTAATCATCATTACAGCATGATATTACATATTAAATGAACATATCATTATATACTCATTTGAACTAATCAAAGGCATATTCCGAAATCATGCATCATGTAGAGTCAACAGCATTAAATGAACTAATCATTTTAAATGAACACATCATTAAAATAAACATGCTGTACAATGTTAACAAATAACAAAGTCTACTAAGAATGTAACAGATTACATTCTTCCTACTCATAAACTAAAAATAACTCCTAATAGACTAGATAAGCAATTACTGCTCCCACTAGGACAAGCCCTAGCGCAGCAGTAATCATGACATGTCCCCTCCGTCTGGACTCAACTACAGTACTCTCTGCTGGGACACTCACAGGCAACACATGCTGCCTCGACATGTAATCCTTTAAAGACTTCACCATTCGAGAACCAAAATCCTCCATAGGGTCTTCTTCAGGATCCTCTTCACAGTCAGCATAGTTAATCAGCTCTGTGCACAACTGGGTATATGAAACACGTCCTTCATGTAACCCCCAAAATTATCGTGTCGCATCAGCAAGATTATCGGGCAATGAACGAATCAACGCCCAAATCCTGTAGTTGTCTAATACTGGAAACTCCTGCATCTCGAGCTTCCAGAACAGTCTATCCAGCTTCCCAATATGTCCAAGGACTCCATGGTAAGGGTCATAGTCCAAATCTTCGATAGCCTCCCTATACTGGTTGCGCAACACATCGCGCCGGGTCATAGTGGTATACATCCGCACCATCTGTAAAATTGAAATAAATCATGTCAGTACATAACCGACAAAACCAGTACAAATACCGGTATATTTCAATTAATCAAGGCACAGAACAAATACCCATTTATCAAGAAGAACTAAACTTCTTGAATTTTAGGCTACAATTAATTGACCCATTGATCAATCAATTTTGACCCATAGACAGTCATAATCTAGTCCTATCTTTGAGTTATTCAAAAATAAATTTTATAATCTGTACAAAACAAAAAAATTTATTTGTTTATGAGTTTTTCGTGTTAACAGGGCGGCGTATCAAAACAACACAGGCGTGTCGTCATTGACACGTCCGTGTCAGGAGTTCCAGCACTCAACACGCCCTGTTCAGCAACCGACACGCCCCGTGTTGGCCGCGACTGCTTTGTCTTGCGGCATGGGCGTGTCGGGACACGCCTCGCGGCATGGGCGTGTCGACCGTGACACGCCCTGTGTGGCATGGGCGTGTCGGCCGTGACACGCTCTGTGCGGCATGGGCGTGTCGGCCGTGACACGCCTGTGCCTTCAATCGGCATGGGCGTGTTGGCCGCGACAGAGGCCGTCGCCTCCGCGCCAGCGGCCCGCCGCCTCCGGCGCCGTCGCCTCCATCGCCCGCGTTCGACCGCCTCAGAGGACGTCGCCAATCGCGAGCGACAGCGCGCGCCTGCGCTTCGATGACAGCGCCATCGCCGTCGCCTCCGCGCCTGCGGCCGGATCCATGCATCACCGAGGCATCGGCGGTCACGCCGCTTCCGAGGTCATCGGGAGGGCGTCGGCTCCGCGTCGCTTCAAGCGCCCAGATGTCCGCGATCGCGATCAGGCCACAGATCGATATAATCGTAATCAGAATTTTCTCCGATGAGGATATCACACAGGTATGAAATAAATTCAGCATTTAATGGCTCTGATACCAATGTTGTTTATACCTGTTCTTCTTGATTACCCGGTTGGAGTTTCGACTTGTGTCGGAGAAAAGATCACGGAAATCCGGAAGGCTCCTCTGTTTCCACAAACCAAGATCCGGATGTTTCTCTCGCTTCTCTGATCGAAATCCACCGCCGAGGAGCCTCTTTTGCCTTGCAGCCGAACCCCTCCTTGGACGCACTCCTTCCCTTGATAAGGGAAGGAGATGCATGCACGACTTCAAGCCGTGCGTGCTCGAGGCGGTTCCATGAACTGCCTCTGTGAAGTTCGTGGAACTGTCACGAACTTCCATCATATATAACTAGTGCAAATAGGCATCTAAGTTAGAAGATGTAGGATAGACAACATCAAATTACTTTGCGTTGAGCCGGCCTATAAAAATGAGAAATCAACAAGTTGTCCTAATGGCAAAATAAAAGGTGCGTGAGCAATAGAATTAGGGTAGGATTATCAATGATGCGGCGAAGAAGATTCGTTCGCTTCCTTCCGACGCGATGGAGCCCAAAGGGAGATTTGGGGGTTCTCTCCGGCCGTAACAATAAAGATCAAAGAGTAAAGCAGAGAAACGCAAAACCAACACAGACGACAAAACCAAGACACAGGATATAACGTGGTTCGGAATAAAGATTCCTACTCCACGGAGGTGAGCTCTCTCATTGGATGCTGTGCCAAAGCACTTTCACTATGAACGTCCTCCTTCATAGAAAAAGAAACTTTCGGAGGTGAAGGAGAAAACCTCTCACAGTCAAATCACGATACAAGAAAGAATACACGAAAGACGAAGATCACCACTCTCCTTCTCCGGCGAAGTGGTAGCTCTCCTTCTCCCCAATGTGTCTTCGTTTCTTGCTGGTTGGAATGATGCGGCCCCCCTTCCTTCTGTTCTCCTTCTCCCTTTTATCCTCCTCCTCTCCTCCATCGTTTCCTCGCAGGCTGCCCCCCTTGTACACGTGGCCACCACGTTCACCTGGAGAATAATTCTGTTACATATACGAGGAACGAAGGCTCCTCGGAATATTGTGAGGGGGACCCGCCCCCCTTTCTGTTACATAACACCTCTTCATCTACATCTCTGGGAACTAGGCTAGCCTGTCCCTCTCAACCATTTGCTTTTCGTAAAACTAACTTAGACCTGTAGCTCATGCGTGACATAGCTTTTGGGCTCTTTAGCGGCCTGAACCAACTTCCCTCCTTTCCGCCCCAAACTACTTCCGGACGAACTGAGTCTAGTCGATTCGTATCCGTCCCATCTGCTCCTAGGCCTATCAAGCCGAACCGATTCTCTTTTATTTCCTAATGAGGCGCCCTTCGCCTCCGCTTTGCCGTGCCAACTACTTCAACTGGCTCTCCCGTGCCAATAGTCCCAGGTTATTACGCCCGAACCGTTCTTCCTTTCTTTCTTTGTTGAACCAATTATCTAGTTCGGATGGTGTCCTTCCTACGAGCCCTCTTATCCAGCTCATAGATAAGAGGTAATAGCAGTATCATTAGTCAACCTCAAAAAATAGTCAAGCGAAGTTATAAGCTTGACTTTTCAAATATATAAAGTATATACTTCATCCTTTGTTCACTAATTCAAATTCATTCTTCTCTTACAACCCCACCCTATATACCTGAGGCGGCCTAATGGGCCCATGGGCCCATGGGCCCCGCTTCTCTTGTTCTCTCGTATAGTCGAACCGTCGCGAAAAATCCTATATAAATCTCCACCCTTTCCTTTTATGCATGACTTAGTGTGCCTAACAATCCCGTCTTTTATGCTTCTTCCCTCCAGCGGTTTTCTACGACGACGCTTCAACGACCCAACCCTTCCTTTCCTACACGCTTCTCCTCCAACCCTCAAGTAAGTGTTCTGCCCTGTTTTATACTTATGACCCCTAAGACCATCCCCTCACCTGCGTGGTATGAGCACACCATAACGCAACTAGACTGCGACCATTACTTCTTTAACCTTAAAGATAGGTTCATAGACCCTTCCATAAAATGATGTTTCACGACCAAGATGCACCGACCACACCGTCCTCCTCCCAGTTTAACTTGCTTCTTTTTCGAACAGTTCCTTAATGGCCTGTTTCTACCAGCACCCTCTATTTATCTAGAAATCTTAGATTTTTACGGACTACCTCTAAACCAATTTACCCCCAATTCCTTTCGCATTCTATCGGGGGCCTCTATAGTATTTCAACACCTAAATCTTCCTCTATCTCCTCAAATATTCCACTACTTTTTTCAATTAAAATCTTCCAAGGCAGACCTCTTTTACCTGTCTAGCTGCACGGACTGCCAATTTCTAATGAATATGTCTACTTCCCATAAAGGATGGGAAGAATTGTACTTCTTTGTTCAGCTTCTGGTACCTCTACCCCACTCGTACACCTGGAAGTTAGAACTCCCTGAACTACCTTATTTCCGTGAAATGAGGACCCAGTGCCCTTTCTCGGAGGTTTATAAAGCACTGGGAGAATCCCACTATTGTTCAAACCACCTAATGAAAACTCCCCTCTTGAGTCACTTCGGGTTGTCCCCCTTCCCTTCAACGGCCTCGACCGCCATAGGTAGGACGATATTTACCCTTCAATATAACTTCTTATTTGCATCCACCATCTTTCTTATCAACGCATTTTACAGATAATCTAATGCAGGACGCTCTAGTGAAAGGAGAAGAGATTGAGGCTGCCAAGAAGAAGAAGACCTCAACAAAGAGAGGCAAGTATGTGGCAACCCCTTCTTCCCTTCGGAAAAGATTGCGACCCACTAAAGAAGGAGCTCCCAGTTCGTCAATTCCTCCTCCCTCTTCTTCTGGTCAACATGACTCCCGATCTCTAACCGTCTATGAACCGAGGATGAGGGACACCACCTTCTCCGCCCCTTCCTCTTCTCCCCAAGGAGGAGATTCCCTTTCCCACTCTCCTGCTTCATCCTCCCTTCCTCATGATTCTCCCCTACCTTCCCGAACCGAATCCATCTCCGCCCCTATCCCCTCAGAAACACTTACTTCTCCCTCCCCTCTTCAACGTGTCGGACCCAATCTTCCTTCTGAAGGGGGAGATCTTTCCCTCCCGACCCCTTCAATGGCTACATTGGGGTCGCGGCTGCAGATCTGTCACCTTTCGGAGGTGAAATTCTTCAACCAATCGGGCATACAAGGCCCTTGCGACTAGGTGGGCAAATTGCTAGCTGAGGTAACTACTTTCCCCCTCCCACCTTTAATGTATTCATACATGTACATGCCACTATATGTCAACGCCTGACGATTGCATTTTCTTTCTTTCAGGCCTCGGCCAAGCATAGCAAAATGATATCTCACATAGCCCAATTTCAATCCAATGTGGAGACGCGCCATTTTGCTTCCCTGGCGCACCAAAAGCAACTCACTCGGCAACTGAGTTAGAAGGAGCAAATAGAATCAAAGCTGAGGGGCCAATGTGAGGACTCCATGACGCAATTGGCCCTAGCTCAAAGTGAGAAGGAGGAACTTCAACGAAAAAATAAAGACCTTGAACAACAACTCTTCCTGCAATCCAGCGAGCTTCAACAGGTGGATCTTCTCACCCATGAATTAACAGGGTACAAAAGACAGCTTGGAGACGCCATTATTCAAGCTGCTGATTCTTCTACTACCATTCAGCAGCTTCAGCAAGAACGTCAACAACTTCGACTAGAATGCCAAGCGTGGGAAGCCACTAAAAAATCTTGTATAGAGAAGTGTCAAGAGCTCTCTTCCATGGTGGCTGCCCTTCCTCAAGTCCTATCAGCAGTGGCTCAGCAGCAATCAGATCTTCATCGAGAATACTCCGAGGCTCTTTCGGCTCTGGGTCAGCAAGCCATAAAAGCATTAACCGAGAAAGATGCCCTGGCAGCCCAACTAACCGAAAGTCAAGCCACGCGATTGTCGAGCTCAACTAACGGTTGTCGTCTTTTAGAAGGAGCGGAGGTCAATGACCTAAAGGCGTATGTCAAGAAGGGAGTGGATCTGTTCATACTTGGCTTTGACGGGTCTTTAGCTCTGAATGCTGAACGAGGATATCCGCCTTCTGGCACGGACACTAGTTATTTGAATCCTGTAGATGCATTGTCTAAGTGTCCCCCAGAGCTCTTTGAATTGTAACCCATAATATCTTACTCCCTGTAATAACTCTTTTCTTGATGTTGAAGAATGTTTATATTGGCATGGCATCTCATCATTCTTCGTGTATGCTTTGGTATGGGTTGGGGATTTTAGGTTGATTCCGTGCTTCCTTCTTTTTGTAATTGCTATCCAGATGACGTTTTTCGTTCGGGAGACCGTTCGAAATACCCCGGATGATCTTCCTTCGACCCGAACCAATTTTTGGCTCGGCTAAAGATTAAATTATTTCAGTCTCTTGATCTTCTTCATCTACTGCTTCGGAAATGATATCTTGATAAGTACCTATGCTGCTGCCATTATGATATTAGTCTCTTCACCTTCTTCTCCTTCCCGAGAACTACTGCAGTTCCTTTCCCCTCAACTATAAATTGTCACCCCCCATGTCTTCATCCTTCCATCTCACTCTCATGGCTTCGGCGGAACACCCTATTGAGATTTCCTTTGATTCTAAATCTTTTGAGCTACGAGACTGGTCTACTGGAGACATTGAAGATTCCGAGACCCGCTCGACAACTACCTCAGCATTTCGCCCCCTTCCTTTTCCACCTCAAACCACAACTCCATCCCCTTCGACAGGGAGGTCTTTTCGAGCGTCATTCCCCTCCTTCCGCAATCGGGTATGGAACCCTCCTCTGATGTGGGAGTGCACAATAGGAGACCCATAGGCCTCTGCCGAACTTCCTCCACTCCCGCCGGCACTGGCATTCATTCCAGTCTCTCCAGTGAGGATTCATCCACCCTCTGTTGATGAAGCCCCACCAGCGATACCTCCCGCTCAAGATGATCTCTACAGAGTCATTTTAGCGCATTCCTCCTCCGAGGAGCCTCCCAACAATTCTCCTATTAAGAGTAATCATAAAAAGTCGTTTCCATGGAATTTGGACCCTTTCTTTCCTAGTTAATGTACCGACGACTTTTCACCTACTATCTTTACGCTTCCCCTTCTTTACTAGCATTCATTATCCTTATTTCCTCTGCGAATAAATGCGCCCTCCTCCTTTATCGTTATAAGGACCTCTAACCATTGTTGTACAACATCCATCTTCTCTTTTCTCTTCTCCTCGCCATGGACAAAACGTCTGAACAAGGCAGCAGTTCTCCTCCTTCTGAAGAAAAGGCCGACGAACAGCGCTATATCGCTAATTTGGAGGAACAGGTGAGATACCCCTGCAACGGCGATTGGGGGAAGTTTCTACCGATAACTACTCTTTGTGTCAGCAACTAGCCGGGTCCCAGAAGGAACTATCCAAGCAAATCTTCCTGCAACAATCTTACCTTCGACAACTATTGTGCCAACCCCAGCTGCGCAAAGAAACTCCATCAGGTCCTCCCAACAAAGAACTATAATACCCTATATATAAGGGTTTCTTTTGCTATTTTCTCCTTGTGAGGGAATTGGAATATATAATCTTTCTGAAACAATGAACTTTCTGTAATGTAAGCCTTCACCCCTACTTTTCCTGCTTGTCTTCTTCTTCCAATATTTCTTAAGTTGTGCCACATTTTATCTTCCTCGTATGAAAATCCAATGGATACACCGTTCTTTCACCCTTTCATTGCACAGGGATCGTGCATATACCTTCCCCGTACCAAGATAAAATGACATATAGCTGAGGGAATACTTCGTCTCCTCTGCCCCTTTTCCGTACGGGAAATATAATAATACATAATTGAGGAATGACTCAACTCTTCTGTTTCACGGGGATAAAAATGATAGATAATTGAGGAAACAACAGTTCTTCCATTCCACCACCACACGGGGATAAAATAATATATAGTTGAGGAGTAAGCTCAACTCTTCCGTTTCACGGGGATAAAAAATGATAGATAACTGAGGAGACCTCAGTTCTTCCGTTCCACCACCACACGGGGATAAAATAATATATAGTTGAGGAGTAAGCTCAACTCTTCCGTTTCACGGGGATAAAAAAAATGATAGATAACTGAGGAGACCTCAATTCTTCCGTTCCACCACCACACGGGGATAAAATAATATATAGTTGAGGAGTAAGCTCAACTCTTCCATTTCACGGAGATAAAAAAAATGATAGATAACTGAGAAGACCTCAGTTCTTCCGTTCCACCATCACACGGGGATAAAATAATATATAGTTGAGGAGTAAGCTCAACTCTTCCGTTTCACGGGGATAAAAATGATAGATAACCGAGGAGATCTCAGTTCTTCCTTTCGACCACCACACGGGGGTAAAATAATATATAGTTGAGGAGTAAGCTCAACTCTTCCGTTTCACGGAGATAAAAAATGATAGATAACTGAGGAGACCTTAGTTTTTCTGTTCCACCACCACACGGGGATAAAATAATATATAGTTGAGAAGTAAGCTCAACTCTTCCATTTCACAGGGATAAAAAAATGATAGATAACTGAGGAGACCTCAGTTCTTCCGTTCCACCACCACACGGGGATAATATAATATATAGTTTAGGAGTAAGCTCAACTCTTCCGTTTCACGGGGATAAAAATGATAGATAACTGAGGAGACCTCAGTTCTTCCGTTCCACCATCACACGGGGATAAAATAATATATAGTTGAGGCGTAAGCTCAACTCTTTCATTTCACTAGGATAAAAAGGATAGATAACTGAGGAAACCTCAGTTCTTCCGTTCCACCATCACACGGGGATAAAATAATATATAGTTGAGGCGTAAGCTCAACTCTTCTGTTTCACGGGGATAAAAATGGTAGATAACTGAAGAAACCTCAGTTCTTCCGTTCCACCACCACACGGGGATAAAATAATATATAGTTGAGGAGTAAGCTCAACTCTTCCGTTTCACGGGGATAAAAAATGATAGATAACTGAGGAGACCTCAGTTCTTCCGTTCCACCACCACACGGGGATAAAATAATATATAGTTGAGGAGCAAGCTCAACTCTTCCGTTTCACGGGGATAAAAAATGATAGATAACCGAGGAGACCTCAGTTCTTCCGTTCCACCACCACACGGGGATAAATAATATATAGTGACCAAAAGCCTTCGGCGTAAAGAGTGCGCTGCTTTCACACTGCTATTCTTCCTTCCTTCATCTCGAAGGGGAACACCTTCATCCATCCCCTTCTATGAAAGCAAAGGTTCTAGTACATAATGGGCCATTAGAGAAATAAATCATCGTTTCCCTGCTGCTTAGGGCCTCCTTTTCTATAAACTAGGAGCCCAATAGCCGTTACAAGCCCATTCCTCCCTCCTTTTATAGGGGATGCTTCGTCTTCCTTTCTTCTGTTACCTTCATTCCTTCCGCCTTTTCGTCTCCTTTTTCTTCGTCTGTTCTTCTTTCCGCCGCCATCCTCCGGTGCCCCAGTCACCTACTTCAGCGCTTTTTTTCTTTCTCCAATGGGCAGGATGCATTCCTCTTTCTTCCGAGAAATAACAAGTCGTTACCCACACATCAAACAGGGTGATGGCCAGCCGCCAGCTTCATCCTCGCCCTCACCCTCATCTATTACCATCCCACCTGCCCCATCTCTCCCTTCTTCTTTGCCTCCGCCTGAAACCCTTGTTACATCCGCCCCAGATGAAACCGGAGTAACCAGCCCCTCCTCATCTCCCCTGTTACTTACAAACCCTAACTCTCCCATTTTCTCCCCCTCCGCCTTGGGTATTCGGAAGTCGCCCCCTCTTTCATCACAACCTGAAGATGAATTCAGGGAGGTAGTGCGTCCACACCAATCGACTACAGATGCTTCTGCATCCCCGCCTTCTCTTTCTCCGAAATATGTCACCGCCCCTGAACCCATGGTAGTTGATATCCCTCCACTGCCTATCTCCTCCTCTGCTCATCGCTTGGAGAGCCCCTCACCTCCTATGGGCACTAGCCCAGGCCCTTCCATTTCTCGCCTTCCCAGCGAAGATTTCTCTAGTCCGATGCTCACTATATCATCCTCTCTAGATTTCTCGCCAAACCAATCCCCTTCCGCAACTTCTGGCGTGCCCACCTCGCAGCCAATCATAGTACACTTTCCCCCTCAGGCTCTTGATTTTTTGCCCCCGACTTTTACCCCTTTGAGCCTCCTGACCAGTGCTCCTTCTTCTTTTCCCTTCGAACCTCTGTCACAACCTATGACTACTACCCCTATTCTTCCTCTTATAAGTGAACCTCCACCTTCGATATCGTCCGTCCCATCTTCTTCCCTTTCTCCCCGGGATCTTCGAATCTTGAATTTAGAAGAATTGGTTCCCCGAATGGAAGGTCTGCGCCATGCTTTAGAATTGATATGTTTCTCCAATCAACTTCTTTAACTTTCCTGGCTGAATGACTTCTTTTCGAGAAACAACTTACAGGCCCTTACCAACTATCGAGAGTTGGATCGCTCCCTCCAACAATATCGAGCTCAATCTCTGAAGTTGGAACATCAACAACGGGAGGATCTGACAGTTGCTTAAAATCGAGAGCACCTCTTATCGCAACAACTGCAGCAATGTCAGGAGAAACTGACAGAAGCTCGCTACCGACACCAAAAAGATGCCGAGACTATAGCGACATTGTAAGAACAACAGCGAGCTTGCACGGAATCACCCTCACTCCAGCGGGATGTTCAGCCGACACAGCTTGACAAGGAAGCCTCCCCCTCTCAAGAATTGATAAGTCTTCGAGAGCAGGTAATAGAGCTCCTTCACGAGAAGCAACGAAACTTCGATATCATCGCCCATTTGCGGGTTCAGCATAAGAAAGCAGAGGACAAAATGGGGGAACTCCGCACTCGCATGTGCAAGGAGGTACAAGAAAACTCCTCCCTCATAACTTATAGGGCGCATGTTCATGCCCGTATACGCAGGAAAGAAACTTCCCTTCAGAGGCTGGACAATGAGCTCATCTGCACCAGATCCTACACCGAAGCGGTAGAGGGAATTTCAGCTTCAATGCGCCAGAATATGGTGGATATGACGAACCTCTTCCAGCAGGACCAAACTTCCCGAGCCGATGATATCTCGGTCTTGGCGGATGCCATTATGGAAATATCCCGGTGCTATAGTGACATGTGCCGAGCCCTCTGGGAGCAACAAGAGAAGTGTCATAGGCTCCATCGGAACCGGAGTCCTGACCACCCGAACCGACAAGAGCGGTTAGTCATCCTGCTATGAGCCACTTATCAAGACGGGTTTAATAAGGCGGTTCGGCAGTATGCTGATCAAGGACTTTCCCCTGCGAACCATTCCACTCTCTCCTTAAATTGGGAGGCCGACTTTCGACGTTATCCTCCCGACCGATTTAAGTTATAACGTGATGTACTGCTTCGGGACATTGCTCCCTTTTTATCTTCTTTTCCTTTTCATAGTTCACTACGAGGACTATAATACTATTGTAAATAACTCATCAATCAAACTCGGATTCACTATACATCTAATCAATACAACACATTGTCAAGTACATCTCTTCGGGAGCCCCTCAACTCCTTTTCTTTTATCGATCACTCCTTATATAGTGTGAAAAGGCTTCAAGTGGATAGCATTCCAGGGTCGAGGAAATTCCTTGCCCTGTTCTTCCTTTAGATAATACGCGGACCCTGCTACCCGACACGTCACTTCATAGGGCCCCTCCCAGTTTGGAGCTAACTTTTCAGAATCTCCAGCAGGATTAACTTTACACAGAACCAAATCCCCCTCTTGGAATCTCCGGGGCATCACCTTTTTATTAAAGGCTTGCTGCACTTTCTGTTTGTAAAACTCTGCTCACCTCCTTGCCGTCTCCCTCCTTTCTTCCACCAAGTCCAACTCAGTGCTTCGAATAATTTGGTTTTTCTCCGGCTCGTAAGTTTCCACCCGGGCGCTACTTAAGAGAGCTTCCACCAGAATAACGGCCTCCATTCCGTATACTAGACTGAAAGGAGTTTCCCCCGTTGCAATTTTTGGTGTGGTTCGGTAGACCCACAAGATTCCAGACATTTCTTCCACCCAGTTCCCCCTCTGAGTCCCCAATTTAGTTTTCAACCCTTGAATAAGAATTCTATTAGTGACTTTAACTTGCCCGTTAGCTTGAGGGTGGGCCACTGATGTAAAAGCTTGCTGGATATTGAGACTTTGGCACCATTCTTTGATTTTCTTGCCCTGGAATTATCGTCCATTATCACCGACTAACCTCCGGGGAATACCATACCGATAGACAATATTCTTCCACAGGAATTGTATGATAGCATTCTCCGTAATTTTGGCAAGAGGCTCTGCTTCTACCCACTTGGAGAAATAATCCATAGCCACCAATAGGAATTTTTTCTGCAATGGTGCCACAGGCATAGGACGCACTATATCCATTCCCCACTGATCAAAAGGGCACGAAGCAACCACAACTTTCATTAATTCCGCCGGTCATTCAGATCGGTTACTATGCCTTTGACAGGTTGAACAAGTTTGCACTATATGGGCAGCGTCTTGCTGAAGGGTAGGCCAAAAGTATCCTGCCAACAAGGTCTTCCTTGCCAAAGCTCTCCCCTCAAATGATTACTACAATAACCTTCATGGATCTCCCGAAGTACCTATTCAACGTCCTCCTTTCCCAAACACTTCAGCAGGGGCCGTCCAAAAGATGTCTTGTATAAGCCTCCGTTTAAGAGGGTGAATCGTTTGGCTCTGCAAATTAAAGCAGATGCTGCCCCTTTTTCTTCGGGAACCTTTCCATGCTGTAGATAAGCTATGATGTCAGTCCTCCAATCAAGGATTAGATCCAGCTTGGGCGCAACCTTCTCCACACTGCATATCGCCAGAGAGGTAGGGATTTCCACGCGGACCGTTTCGAATGATTTTACTCCCTCCATAGCGCTAGCCACCCGAGCCAATTCATCTGCTTTCCCATTGTTCTCCCTCGGAATTTGCTTCAAAAGGACCTGTCGAAAATGGGCCTTTTCCTTCTCAAAAGCCTTCAAATACTTCTGCAATCTCTCTTCCCGAACCGTGAAAGAGCCTTGGAGTTGTGATACCGCCAGCTGGGAATCAGAGTGGATTATAATGGAAGAAGCCCCTACAGCTTTGGCAGCCTGTAATCATGCGAGAATGACTTCATACTTCTCTTCATTATTAGATGCTCGATACCCCAGGCATACGACTACGTGCGTCTCCTCTTTATCAGGAGAAATTAGCAAGACTCCGACTCTGCTACTCGTAGATCCCGAAGAGCCATCCACAAATACGTTCCATGTATCTAGTCCTTCCTCTTTTTTTGATGAGTGATCTTCCGAACCAACAGGTACTTCAGCCAGAAAGTCAGCAAGCACCTTAGCTTTGATAATGGTTCGGGGTTGGTAGCGAATGTCATATTCGCTTAGTTCTACCACCCATTTAGCCAATCTCTCAGAAAAATTGGGCTTGGTGACCACCTTACTCAATTTACTATGAGTCAGAACAGTGATAGGATGAGCTAGAAAGTATGACCTCAACTTGCGGGTGGTCAAGACTAGAATATATGCCAACTTCTCTAGCTTGGTATAACGGGATTCAGCCCCCTTCAGAATATGGCTAGTATAATAAATAGGCTGTTGGTGAGAACCCTCTTGCTTCAGCAAAACTAAACTGATGGCTCCCTCTGAGACGGCCAAATACATCCACAATGGTTCTCCCGCCATTGGCTTAGCCAGTAACGGAAGTCCAGCTAAATACTTCTTTAACTCTTGGAAAGTCTGCTCGCACTGATCGTCCCATTGAAACTTAGTAGCTTTGCGCAGGATTTTGAAGAAAGGTAACCCTTTGTCCGTCGATCTGGCTATAAATCGGGATAAGGAAATAATCCTCCCCACTAACTTTTGAGTCTCTCGCAGATTAGTGGGTGACTTCATGTTGCACAGTGCTTGCACCTTCTCTGGGTTAGCCTGCAACCCCTTCTCAGTCACTATATACCCCAAGAATTTACCGCTTTTCACCCCAAATAGGTATTTTTTAGGGTTCAACTTCATATTATACCGCCTCAATGTAGCCAAAGTTTCATTTAGATCCTTAACCAAATCCCGAGTGGTTTTTGATTTGACTAGGATATCGTCCACATAGACTTCTACATTTTTCCCTTTTTTCTCCGCGAAGATCTTATCCATGAGCCGTTGGTAGGTGTCCCCCGTATTTTTTAGGTCGAAGGGCATTACCACATAAGCGTACAACCCCCCTGTCATCACAAAGCTAACCCTCTTCTGATCTTCCTTAGCCAAGGGTATTTGATGGTATCCCTGGTATGCATCCATTAAGGACACCACTTCATATCCTACAGTGGAATCTACCAACTGATCAATACGAGGCAAGGGGTAGCAGTCTTTAGAGCACGCTTTATTCAAATCGCGAAAGTCGATACACATCCTCCATTGCCTAGAAGGCTTGGGGACCAAGACTACATTGGAGACCCACTCGGGAAATTGGATTTCCTTCACATGACCAGCTTTTAACAATTTATCTACTTCCTCAGCTATAACTTTGTCCTTCTCAGGTCCAAAGTGTCGCCGCTTTTGTTGGACGGGTCGAACTCCTCTATTTATGTTGAGATGGTGTTCAGCAACGCGAGGATTGATCCCCGTAAGGTCATGCATGTCTCCTGCGAAGATGTCTTCGTTCTTCTTCAGGCAGACCACCAACTCCTCCTTGGCCTCCAGCTGCTGTGCCACTCGAGTGGCCTTTCCTGGGGCTATTTCCACCAGTTCCCCTTCCTCTATCTTGCCTGCTTTGGGAGGAGACTCTTCCAGGACGCAGACATCAGAGATGACAATGACCTTTCCTTTGGGATCATCGGTTCGGGCCTTCTTCTGATCGTCCCGGACCATCTGCACATAACAGCTTCTAGCAGCTTTCTGTTCGCCTCGGACTTCTCCCACCAATTGTCCGACTGGGAATTTTACCTTCTGATGGTACGGGGAAGCCACAACCTGAAAAATGGCCAGGAAAGGATGACCAAGAATGACATTATATGTGGACGGAGCGTCCACAATGAGAAAAGGAACCATACTGGTTTTGGCTGGGCTTTGTGCCCAGAGTCAAGGGCAATGAAATCTGCCCTATGGGATGAACCACATGTCCCGCAAACCTGAAGAGGGGTGTGGCCACATCTTTCAACTGGGTATTTCCCAGTTGCATCTGTCCAAAAGACTCTTGGAAGAGGATGTTGACAAAACTTCCGGAGTCAACCAATACTCTGGCCACTTCGTAGTTGGCCAGGGAGATGCAGATCACTAAGGCATCCGTGTGGGGTAGCAAGACGCCTCGAAGATCTTTCGACCCGAATGAGATCGGCGGTGCAGTTTGGACAACCTGGTTGGTAACGATGGCCAGACTTTCCATGAGGCGAGCGTATGACTTCCGCGCCCGATTGGAGTCCCCGTCTGTGGATCCTTCTGCGATGACATGAATAACCCCTCGTGTGGGGGCATTATTTGGATTAGATGATGGACCCTCACATGATGGGCCTCCCTGAGAAATAACCTCCTAGGACGGCGTTTGGGGGTCCGGAGGGAAAGTAACTTGCGGTGGTTGGTTATACGGCCCGGGACGAGCTACGTTGGGTCGTTGTCCTCGCCGTGCCGACCCCCCCGTCTGAGGCCGCAATTGTGGGGAGGCGCTCCAACTCCTCCTGAAGCTTGAAACATCGACCACTGGCGTGGTCGTACTCCATGTGGTATTGGCAGAAAAATGGGACGGGGGGGGGGGGGGTTACGTGGTACTCCTCTATATCCTGAGGGTCGCTGTAGTAGACCCTGTTGATCATAAAATTCCATTTCCCGCTCCTTCCAAGTCCGCGGGGGAGGAATTGCATCTGCCGCCATAATTTGCAATGGCGACATGGGACGAGGGCCTGGTAATAACAACCAAGGCCTGGCAGCTTCCAGTAAAAGAGGTCACGCGTATCCCCGCCTAGGAGGCGCTTGTGGGGTAGCGGGGCGGTTCCTCTCAACGGAGACTATGGCGGAGGTTCGTTCGGTCCTCCGCACTTTCGACCCTTCTTCTTCGTTGATATATTTATCCGCATGACCTAACAGCTCCTCATAGCTGTTAGCGGGCTTCCTCAAAAGGGAACTGAGGAAGGGACCTTCCCTCAGTCCGTGTGGGATGGCTACCCTAAAAGCATCTGACCTTGTCGAAAGGATACCTCTGGCGGTGGAAGTGAATCGATGAAGATACCCTCTGAGTGATTCAGAGGGCCCTTGCGTAAGGTGCAGCAGGATGGAGGCGTCGTGCTTGTACGCCTTACAGCTGGCAAATTCTCGATAAAACATCCCCTGAAAATCAACGAAACAGGTGATGGACCACGGGGGTAGGGTGTTGAACCATTTCTGTGCTGAGCCGACCAAAGTGGTTCGGAAGACTCGACACTTGAGAGCATCAGAATAGCAGTGGAGCGAAGCCGCTCCAGCAAATGGTGATAGATATTCTTCCGAATCCGTTGAACCGTCATACTTTTCTACTTGGGGATTCCGGAAGTATGATGGTGGGACTTCTGAGAGAATATCCATGGTAAAAGGGATGGGCTCGTAAACCTCCGGGGCCCTGGTTGATCTACTTTCACCTTGTTCTTTCCGTCGATTCTGGATTAATGGTATAATGTTCTGATGTGCTCGACCTCCCAGCCCCTCTCCAGGCAATACTTCAATGTTGGTGATGGTACGAGGTGGAGGATGCATGTCTGGTGGGGGTCCACGAGAAGAAGGTTCACCGGATGAGGGTAAAGATACCCCGTTCTTCTCCTCTCTCTGACGAGGGCTTCTGCTACGGTGTTATCCACCATGGCTTTCAGTTGTGATGGTAGTATTGTAATGGGATTTTCCTCCGCTGCGGAGGCAACTGGGTGTTGTACCTCTTCTGGATGCATCTCTACGTCTCGCTCAAAAAGTTTCCCACAGACGACGCCAACTGATGCGGCGAAGAAGATTCGTTCGCTTCCTTCCGACGCAATGGAGCTTGAAGGGAGCTTTGGGGGGTTCTCTCCGGCCGCAACAGTAAAGATCAAAGAGTAAAGCAGAGAAATGCAAAACCAACACAGGCGACAAAACTAAGACACAGGATATAATGTGGTTCGGAATAAGGATTCCTACTCCACCAAGGTGAGCTCTCTCACCGGATGTTGTGCCAAAGCACTTTCACTATGAACGTCCTCCTTCATGGAAAAAGAAACTTCCCGAGGTGGAGGAGAAAACCTCTTACAGTCAAATCACGATACAAAAAAGAATACACGAAAGGCGAAGATCACCACTCTCCTTCTCCGGCGAAGTGGTAGCTCTCCTTCTCCCCAATGTGTCTTCATTTCTTGCTGGTTGGAATGATGCGACCCCCCTTCCTTCTGTCCTCCTTCTCCCTTTTATCCTCCTCCTCTCCTCCATCGTTGCCTCGCAGGTTGTCCCCCTTGTACACGTGGCCACCACGTTCACCTGGAGAATAATTCTGTTATATATACGAGGAACGAAGGCTCCTCGGAATATTGTGGGGGGGACCCGCCCCCCTTTCTGTTACATAACACATTTTCATCTACATCTCTGGGAACTAGGCTAGCCTATCCCTCTCAACCATTTGCTTTTGGTAAAACTAACTTAGACCTGTAGCTCACGCATGGTATAGCTTTTGGGCTCTTCAGCGACCTGAACCAGCTTCCCTCCTTTCCGCCCTAAACTACTTCCGGACAAACTGAGTCGAGTCGATTCGTATCCATCCTATCTTCTCCTAGGCCTATCAAGCCGAACCAATTCTCTTTTATTTCCTAATGAGGCGCCCTCCGCCTCCGCTTTGTCGTGCCAACTACCTCAACTGGCTCTCCTGTGCCAATCATCCCAGGTTATTGCTGTTAAATACAGAAAATTTAAGATACTAAAATAGAATGGCCAAAGAATTAAGAAATTTATCCTAGAATTTTTTTGGGATTTTTAGGGAATTTTAGGAATTTTTCTGGAATTAAACGGGGCATGTACGAGATATTTACGAGGATAAGAAAAAAGGGTCTGCTTAGATTATTTAATGGGTTTAATTAACCTAAGTTATAAACCTAGGTTTTTCTATTCCTATTTCCCCATCTCTCACGCTGTAGCCGCCCGAGCCCTTCCCCTTTCTCACGACGCCTCCTTCTCTCGCATTTTTCTTCTCGCGACGCTCATCCACGAGTCGCCGCCCCTTCTGCTGCTCCTCCCGTTCACGCCTCCACTACCGTCGCCTCCTCCCCATTGGCGGTCCCGTCGAAGCCAACCCCTATACACGATCAGCTTCTCCCTCGCGACTCCCTCTTTCTCGCATCTCCGACTCTCTTCGTCTCTGCCGCGAGGGGGGGGGAGCTGCTCGGTTGGATTCGGATTGGCTCAAGACAGGCGGACTAGGAAGAGGGAGAGCAAGCTGCCACATCCAGGCGGCGATCGCGGATCAGGGGAAAAGCTGAGACGGTGCTAGGGAGTTGTTGTCGATCTATCTGTCGGCGATGAGAGGAGCTCGAAACGACGCCATTGAAGTCACAATGAGTAAATCTCTGTGATCAAGTTGCGATCGGGAGATTCTGATAGGAGGGTAAGCCGTCTCCGGCCGATTGCTGCCGGTGAGGTTCCGACCGTTGGTAAGCTCGATCTGCTTCTTCTTTTCCATGTTGTGGTTAACTCTTGTTATCTGTGGTTGGATGGTTGATCTGTGGAGTGGGCTGCGAGTTGGGGGTTTGGTTGTTTATGTCGGTTGTGATGTTCCTGTTTGGAGTTTTACTGGTGATGTTCTATTCATGCTCGTGATGGAGCTGTGAGCATATTGGATTGGTTGATTCGGGTTGGTTTTCCCTTCGGTGGAGTGGCTGTGAGAAATTGGGGGTGATGTGCGACTGGTGTTGGATATTTGGTTCGGTTGTGTATGAGTGAGGAGGTTTTGTCGAGCTTTGGGTTGAGTTGTGGGTCAGATCTTTGTATATGGATGTGTGAATTGATGGTAGCAAGTTGTGTGAGGGCTGAGATGATTTATTTGAAATGGTCGTGAGGTTCTGATTGGGTTGATGTCAGTTGTACGACCGTAATTGGTATGTTAAGTGAACTATGAATGGTTCGGAATGTGTATTGATCTGTGAGATAGCTATTTGGGTTTTGGTTCAATCCTGTGGATGGTGAATTGGGTGTATCGAGGTGTTGTACTCGTATTCGGTAGATTAAGTGAATACAGGTTCGATGTAGAATTTATCTAATCGATGTCGGTGAATTGCATTTTGGGCTTAACAATAGTTATGCTGTATGCAGGTTTCGGTCACGAGGCAGGTTCACGGTCGTGACGATTTGGTTCTTTTGCGGACATTTTATCAGGCGGGTATTTTGACTTATCTTTTAGATATAGTCAAGTTTGTTAGGATCTTTGTAGCCGCTAGAGGGGGGTGAATAGCGTTTAGCCCGTACGATTATGGAATTCGATCTCGTTTGTGTCTACAATTTCGTTAGCACGCAGCGGAATAGTAATGAAAGAAATAACGAAACAATTAACAACACGCAAACACAATTGTTTAACGTGGTTCGGAACCAAACGGTTCATACTCCACGGATCGGGTTCGTACGAACCCTAGCGATGCCAATCACACACCACTATAATAAAAACTCCTTCTCAAAACAATCCGGAGGCGGAGAAACCTCGTACAAGATGATTACAACAATAATCAAAAGCTACAAGCAAATACAATGAAAGACAAAGCAAGACTAGTAAAGAAAAATACTTTACAAATGCTCTTGAATGCTTGATCGTTAGGTTGATCGAGTAGCACTCGGAGACCATGAATTGCAGCAGCAACTCGCCCCAAATCGCCTCAAAGAACCATGCCAATTTCCTCCATCACGAGCTCCTTATAAAGTTTCAACTTGTGCTGGAAAAAGTCGATCAGTCGACTGATCGGGACCATCAGTCGACTGATGCCACTGTTGTCATGAGACAACGGCTAGATTCACGCTGGATAAGTCCAACGGATCTACCATCAGTCGACTGATCATACCCATCAATCGACTGATGGAGTCCTCACTCGACTAGTCGAGTCTCGACTCCATTCTGTGGCCGATTTCTCGGCGGCGGTCAGCGATTACACGATCGATCGATCGCTCGAGCCATCGATCGGCCCCGCCCACCTTTGGCGATCAAGCTAGGCTACTTCCCGCAGATCAAACCCTAGTTGACTCGGTCGGTCGGCCGACCGCCACATGGCAAACATGAGGTTTTAGCCCAAGTATGGTTCCCCCATACTTGCTAGACCACCCTTAGCCTAGACCTAAGCCTTCTAGCCACCTCTATCAGTCTCACGCCTCTCAGATCTCTCCAAGTCATCCATGACTTGTTCATCCATCGCGCTAGCCTTCAGGTGCTTCCATCGGCTATGTCATGCTAACTGTGTCTACACCGCCAAGGCACATTGGACTTACGCCACCAAGACTTCGCTTGGACTTTACGCCGCCAACCATTGGACTTATGCTGCCAAGACTCCCGCTTGGACTTTACGCCGTCAATATCAAACCCTTGGACTTCTCAAATGCCAAGACTCAAGCTTGTACTTTCCCTTGCCAACCCATGTTGGACTTTTTATGCCAAGACCCATGCTTGGACTTTCCATGCCAAAGCCCATGCTTGGACTTTCCCTTGCCAACCCATGTTGAACTTTTCATGCCAAGACCCATGCTTGGACTTTCCCAAATGCCAAGTGTCCCACTTGGACTTTCCATGCCAAGTACCCAAGACTTGGACTTTTCCATGACAATTACATTGTCATATGTTTTTGTCGAACATCAAAACATCACTCGAGTCAAACTCGAGTCCTGGTCAATCGTGACCTGGGCCGATTGCACCAATAATCTCCCCCTTTTTGATGTTTGACAAAAACCTAACAAAACATTGAGTTAGAACACTAACTCAAATCCCTTACCAATTATCCCAAATTGATAATCCCAAATATTCTTCCCCTTTTTGACTAACATTAAAAAGTCTTCTCTCCAAGGAGGTCAATGTCTCATGTCCCAATGAGATCTTACAATCTCCCCCTTGGTCTAAAAATACCTAGGATGCCTACCATCTTCCGAGTGATAAGTTTCATATCACTCAAGAGAGGCAATCCTATTCACTCTCCCAATTTCCAAATTGGGTATCAAAAACCCATCAATTTTCCCAATTGATGATACTCTCACAATAACTTCTCTTCTTCAAGGAGAAAAATACATCCATCATCCCAAGATGGATTCCTCCCCCTAAAGGCTTGCTCCCCCTAGACCATTGCACCAATAATGTCCTTGGGAAGTCCCTAAGCCAATAGGAACTCTAAGCTATCAAAATTAAGGTTAGAAATTCAACAATGAACTTTCCAACACCTTAAAGTTGATACAAACCCTAAACACCTCTCCTAATCCATATCCAATGGATTTTCACCCTTCATCATGCTTCCCAAAGCATATTCTAGGGTTATGAGTGGTTAGGGACCTTAACCGCAGCTGAAATCGGGTTAAACAACCTTGGTTACCCCGAAATCAGGCAATCAGTCGAGTGATTCAGAAATCAGTCGACTGACACGCTCATCAGTCGACTGCCACCCAGGGGTAGTCGACTGATTACTGAAAATCTCGATTTTCAGTTATCAGAAATGAGTTTTGGAAAATCATAACTAATTATACGTATATCGAAAAATCACGAAATTTGATACGTATAATACTTATGACCAATACAATAGGTGAAAAATGTTTGAAAGATATTTTACCCATAAAATAGCGAAATTGATACAAAATCCAAATGTGACTAAAAACTTTAAAGTTTAAGCTCACTTTGTATCAATATCATCAATGGTGATTGCTATCAAAAGATAGACTTCACCAAGGTTTTTTAAAATATTTTCAAAACCCTATTTTGGATCATATTCCTTGGGCTCTATGTACATGACTTGTACACAAGCTTTCCTAATGATCCACATGTTGAGTTAAGATGAGTTTGGGTTCAACTAGATGCAAAAACTATGCACCTTGAACTTAACTCATATCCTAGCATCTCACATGTATCTAGGGTGTATAAATACACATACATGTCAATTGGATGTGAGATGTGGGTTTTGGTTCATTTAATCTAGGGTTTCATGCATTTCCTAGGCAACCCTACTTGATTACCTTATAAATGAGACTTCAAGTCATGCCATTGTCCTTAGTTTAATTTTAATCAATTTAATGCATGAAATGATCATGGCATAAAGATAGCAATAATTAAGCATGACCAATGATCATGATATCATGACATATGATAAAATCTAAAAACACATGACATTTAAAAATCTTAATCCTAAAACATGAACATGACATATACAATGAATAAAAGTAAGCATGATGTCATGACATGTTATATGACAAACAAAGCATGACATATAAAATATATAGGTATAATAATACCTAAATCTTAATATTAATTGCCATTTGATATAATTAAGTATATTTTTGCCATATTCCTATTACTCTCCCAAGTATGCCAAAAACCCAAAATGGCACACTATGACCTCTAAACCTAAAATGTGCCAATTTGATCATTTTATCAACCTTCTCAAGTAATATTGACACATCCTAAAATCTTTTAGGATTAATGCTCAAATGAATTTCCAAGGTAACCATAACCTTGAAAATACCTTAAGGTTATGTCACCTTTGCCATGGTTGAGTTAACTATCCATCCAATTAAGGTTGGCACACCCTAACCCATTTAGCGCGAATCAATCACGCTCTTAGGAACCCAAAATCTATTTGAGCTCCTAGGGTTGCTTAGGTATTCCTTAGGAATAACCTCCCTAGATACCTTCCTAATGACCCTTCTAGGCTTATTAGCCTTGGTCATTGTGGTCTCACCTTGGTTGACTCTAGAGGTAACTCCCCTTGCAACCTTCTTAGTGGCCACCCTAGGTTTCCTAGAAACCCTAGCCACTAGACACTTACCATGGTTACTCTTAGGGATAACTTCCCTAGTAACCTTGGTCTTTCTAGACCTAGTTAGTGTTCCATAGTCAAATGAAACACTATGGCAAGCCACCTTGGGCTCAGGTTTGTGACCCAAGCTTTGCTTGCCCTTGGTTGACTTTTGTTCCTTAGGTCTTAAGTGTTGACTTTGAGTTTTTGACCTAGGAGTTTGATCATTTGACCCTTTAACTTGATTTTGTATAATTTTAAGGGTCTTCTCAAGTTTTTCAAGCCTTGACCTCAAGGCTTGGTTTTCTAATTCTAATTTCCAATTTTTGAATTTTGATTTAAACCATGGGCATTGTTTTTCTTAGGCATGTGCTTAGTCCACTTAGGGTTGAGACCTAGGTGTTCTCCTATTTTCTTGATAGATGTTAGGAATATTGGAACGGCTAGAGGGGGGGTGAATAGCGTTTCGCCCGATCGTGGATGGAATTCGATCTCGTTCGTGTCTACAATTTCGTTAGCGCATCGGAATATATATAATGATAAAAGCAATAATGAAATGGACACAACAAAAATCACAACAAGAGCATATAACGTGGTTCGGAACCGAACCGGTTCCTACTCCACGGATTGGGTTCGTACGAACCCTAGCGATGCCACAAACACCACTAACCAATAAAACTCCTTCTTGACACAAGTCAAGGGTGGAGAAACCCCTTACAAGTAATCTTACAACAATAAGATACAAATACAAGCAATTACAATAATGAATATGAAATACAAGTAAAGAAAAGACTTTACAACACTTGTTTTGATTGCTTGAATGCTTGGTTGCTTGCTTGCACTTGGAGACCTGATTTGCACCAACAAATCGCCCCAATAGCCCTCAAGAACCGATTACTTTTTCCTCCATCACGAGCTCCATATATAGCTTCAACCTGTGCTGGAAAAAGTCGATCAGTCGACTGATGGTCAACATCAGTCGACTGATGCCACTGTTATCGTGAGACAACGGCTAGTTCCACGTTGGATAAGTCCAACGGAACTACCATCAGTCGACTGATTGTGACCATCAGTCGACTGATGGAGTCCTCACTCGACCAGTCGAGTCTCGACTCCGATCGTGGCGGGAATTCTCGAGCACCAATCGCGATCGATCACACGATCACGATCGCTGAGCCATCATCGATCGGGCCAACCTATGGCGGTCGATTGCTGGCTCTAACCCGCGGTCAAACCCTAGTTGACTCGGTCGGTCGAGCCACATGGCACCCGACCACATGAGGTTTTAACTCAAGTATGGTTCCCCCATACTTGCTAGACCACCCTTAGCCTAGACCTAAGCCTTCTAGCCACCTCCATCAGCCTCACGCCTCTCGGATCCCTCCAAGTCATCCATGACTTGTTCATCCATCGCGCTAGCCTTCAGGTGCTTCCGTCGGCTATGTCATGCTAACGGTGTCTACGCCGCCAAGGCACATTGGACTTACGCCGCCAAGACTCCGCTTGGACTTTACGCCGCCAACCATTGGACTTATGCTGCCAAGACTACCACTTGGACTTTACGCCGCCAATATTAATCCCCTTGGACTTCAAATGCCAACTCATGTTGGACTTTCCATTTGCCAAGACCCATGCTTGGACTTTCCTTGCCAACACATGTTGGACTTTCCATTTGCCAAGACCCATGCTTGGACTTTCCTTGACAATTATATTGTCATATGTTTTTGTCGAAACATCAAAACACATCAAAACATCACTCGAGCCAAACTCGAGTCCTGGTCAATCGTGACCTAGGCCGATTGCACCAACAATCTCCCCCTTTTTGATGTTTGACAAAAACCAAACAAATAATTGAGTTAGAATACTAACTCCAATCCTTTACCAATTATCCCAAATTGGTAAATACTCTCCAAATGTTTTCCCCCAAACATTCTCCCCCTTTTTGACTAACAGCAAAAAGTTGTCTCCCCAAGAGGGTCAATGTCTCATGTCCCAATGAGATCTTACAATCTCCCCCTTGGTCCAAAAATACTTAGGATGCCTACCATCTTCCTAGTGACAAGTCCAATATCACTCAAGAGAGACAATCCTATTTACTCTCCCAATTTCCAAATTGGGTCTCTCAAAAGTCCCCATCAATTTCCCAATTGATGTCATATTCTCTCAATAACTTCTCCTTTTCAAGGAGAAAAACACATCCATCATTCCAAGATAGATACCTCCCCCTAAAGGCTTGCTCCCCCTTGACCATTGCACCAACAATGTCCTTGGGAAGTCCCTAAGCCAATAGAAACTCTAAACCATCAAAATTAAGGTTAAAAATTCAACATTGAACTTTCCAACACCTTAAAATTGATACAAACCCCAAATACTTCTCCTAATCCATATCCAATGGATTTACACCCTTTATAATGCTTCCCAAAGCATATCCTAGGGTTAGGAGTGATTAGGGACCATAAATTGAAATCGGGTTAAAGCACCTTGTTTACCCCAAAATCGGGCTACCGATCAGTGATTAAATCGATCATTGGAACCTCCATCGATCGGCCACGAGCGATCGATGAAAATCCCGATTTTCAATTATCAGAAATGAGTTTTGAAAAATCATAACTAATTATACGTATATCGAAAAATCACTAAATTTGATACGTATAATACTTATGACTAATACAATGGGTGAAAAATGTTTGAAAATTATTTTACCCATTAAATAGTGAAATTGGTACAAAGTTCAAAACCATTGAAATTTTCAATGTTTTGGCCCTACTTTGTATCAACTTCATCAATGGTGATTGCTATCAAAAGATAGACTTCACCAAGGTTTTTCAAAATGATTTTAAAATGTTTTCAAAACCTTATCTTGGATCATATTCCTTGGGCTCTATATACGTGACTTGTACACAAGCTCTCCCAATGATCCACAACTAAAATTAGATGAGTTTTAGTTCATCTAGATGCAAAAACTATGCACCTTGAACTTAACTCATATCCTAGCATCTCACATGTATCTAGGGTGTATACATACATATACATGTCAATTAGATGTGAGATGTGGGTTTTGTTCTCCCTAAACTAGGGTTTCATGCATTTTCTAAAGCAACTCTACTTGATTCCCTTATAACTGGGACTCCAAGTCATGCCATAGTCCTTAAATCAATTTTAATCAAGTTAATGCATGAATGTATGATCATGGCATAAATAATAGCATTATTAAAACATGGCCAATGATCATGATGTCATGATATATGATTAAATTTAAGAACGCATGACATCTAAAATAACCCTAAACAATGTCATGACATGGTATATGATAAGATGCAATACAATTCTACAAATATTCATCCATACACACAAGATTTTTAGAAACAAAGATTTCATTTAACTTAAAATTTGTCTTTTACATCCAAAATGGAGATTGGCTATGCTCAATCTCACTACAAAAACTGACAACAAAAAAAAATCTAATATCCTCTAATCGTCCGCAGGAGGTGGCGGTGGAGGAGGCTGCTGACTCAGGGTCCAGGCCCACATCATCTCTAGCATATCGAGCTGATGCTGCTCTATGCGGCCCTGGGTCTCCTCCATCCTATCGAGACGTGCGCCGAAGGAAGCCTGGCCTGCCAATAGCTCTGACAGCCTAGAGTCCACCGACTACTGATAGTCCTGAAATCTGGACTCCAGTCGGCCACGGCGATCTGATGGACCCACCGCTGATGTGTCTGCCGGCATCTGGTCATCCTCATCAGTGGTATCCGCGTCCTCGTGGTCCTCTGTCGCCTCTCTGGGTACCGAAGGATGCTGTCTGCGTGCCCTGGGTGGTGGTCGTGGCGCCAACTCCATCTGTCCAGCGCCCATCCGTAGCTTCGCTAACGAGAAGTTCTGGTGATATACTGATCGTACACCTCGATGGCGCTCATGAAAGCCCTGTGGATGTTGATGCCTACGAGGTCGAGCCATCTTTGTGATGATATGACCAAATGACATATGCACTTTCCCTTGTACAGGGGAGGTGAAATGCACAATGCAATAAAACATGTTTAGTGCAAAGTTAATGTCTAACCTATGACGCATGACATATAGAAGAAAGAGATGGGGAGGCCGAATCTTGGCCAGACCCCGAGTGACGATGGGAAGAAAACACCCAACAATGACCTTGTAAAGGACATTGTCAGTCAATAACTCGTGATAGGAAATAGATTACAGTAGGTGGGCGAGGATGACCAAAGATATGCTCATGCATGGACTCCGTAGAATATGGTCAAAGGCTCGGTAAAGGAAAATCCATGGCGGGTAAAAGATAAAGGTGTCATCGAAGGCCTACACTCGAAACTCTGCGATGTCGCGAGGTGAACTCTAACTCGTTTTACCGCGAGTAGTATAAGTAGGGCCGTCATCCACCTTTTTAAGGTTTTGATAGAATTCCTTAACAAGGTCATCATTAATTGGATGCGTGCATAAGACGATTTTCATTAGATTGTAGTATGCAATTAATTCCATGACATCACTACAATGTCGATTGAAAAAATCTCTATCGATGTACCTAACCAACATAGGTTGGTACAATCGAGATTCACCCTCGGGTGGATCATTCCTACGGGCTCTCCTATTATGAATGCAATGTAATGATATGGCATGCAATGGCAATAGTACACGATTAGATAAACCTAAATTGTAATGGAGATGAAAATTAGAGCTCGAAAAAAAAATCGTTACTTAGGCGCCATTTGAATGTGTGGCCGGAGGGAAGACTCAAATGTTGCTGGGGATCGCCGGAAAAGTCGCCAGAGAGCTTCAGACGCTGGAACCCTAATCGGAACACCGAAAAATAAGCCCTAAATCACGTGAACTAGGGCTCCAAATAGGTGGAAAATGGAAGAGGAGAAACTCGTCTATCAAACCTAACACTTGGGAGGTTGGCACGGCCAGAAGAGTTGGTCGGAGAGGGAGACGGCGATCGGAGAAGGAAGGGAGAAGAAGAAGCTCGTCGCGTGAAGACGCCGAACCCTAGCGGTTCGGCGTTATAAAAATGCGATTCAGTCGACTGATGTGGAGCATCAGTCGACTGATAGCGGTTTATTACCGGGTTTATCGAGCCGATGATCGATCCGGCTCTCGCAATCGATCGAACCTTCGTAACGTGCTGATAGCATCGACTGATGTTGCTCATCAGTCGACTGATGTGCACATCACTCGACTGCTCGTCGAGCACTCGACTGATGGCCTTCGGCCTCGGTGAACAGTACCATCAGTCGACTGATGAACCTCATCAGTCGACTGATGTTCAATCAGTCGAGTCATGAAGCTAACACTCGACTGATGGCCGTATCGTATCACACTACGATGTTATCGATCATTGATAAGCATTCGATCGGATAGGATCTCGATTTCATCATCTTAATTATTCAATTTTGTCACGTTAGGTCTTGTATATCGAATGTATTGAAGTTATACTTTTATTCATGTATTTGTTAATGTATTTTAATGTTTTATTTCATTTTTGCAAACATTAACATTCAATGATTTCCAAAACCTAACATCTCACCCTTTCTAAGTGTTAAAATACACAATCAAGGTAAAAGACTTGTTTTGTGAGATGTAATCTATCCTAGACATTCCTTCCATGCAAAAATATGGTAAAACATATGAAGCATGGTGAATACAAGACATCAAGTTGTGTGGCACTTGAGTATCACTCTAGATGTTACCTTTACATCTTAACCACACATCTCTTGATACATGACCTTCCAAAGTGTGCCAATAATCAAAGTTACACACTATGACCTCTAAATCTAGATCGTGTCAATTTTATTGATTTTTATGTTTTCAAGATATATATTGACACAACCTAAAATTCTTTGAAATTAAGGCTCAAAGATATTTCCAAGGTAACCATAACCTTGAAAGTAACCTAAAGTGCCACCTTTATCATGGTTGAGTTAACTACCCATCCAATCAAGGTTGGCACACCCTAAACCCATCTTAGCGTGAATCAATCACGCTCTTAGGAACCCAAAATCGATTTGAGCTCCTAGGGTTAATTAGGTATTCCTTAGGGATAACCTCCCTAGATACCTTCCTAATGACCCTCCTAGGCTTATTAGCCTTGGTCATTTTGGTCTTGCCTAGGTTAACCCTAGGAATTGCCTCCCTAACAACCTTATTAGTGGCCATCCTAGGTTTCTTCGAAACCTTGGCCATTAGGCACAAACCTTGGTCAACTCTAGGAATGACTTTCCCATTGACCTTGGTCTTTCTAGACCTAGTTAGTGTCCCATAGTCGAATGGAACACTATGGTAAGTCACCTTGGACTTAGGTTTGTGACCCAAACCATTCTTGCCCTTGGTTGACTTTTGACTCTTAGGTCCTAGATGTTGATTTTGACTTCTTGACCTAAGAGTTTGACAATTTGACCCTTGAAATTGATTTTGTATTTTGTTTAGGGTCTTTTCCAATTTCTCAAGCCTTGACCTCAAGGCTTGGTTTAAATCTTGGGCATTGGACTTTCTTGGCAAATGCCTAGTCCATTTTGGATTAAAACCTAGATGTTCTTGTATTTTCTTAATAGATTCCCTAGGTATTGTTTTTTTAGGGACATTAGTCCCAAATTTCTCCTTATTCTTAAGGTGAACATTCTTAGCTCCTAAACAAATATGTTTGTTATTTCTAGCATGCTCTTTAATATTTAAATTAGACGGAGCATTATTTAAATATACCTTAGGGTTTGCCTTAGTGGCTCCCCCTACTTGTGATGCTCCCCTTTGCCCCTTCTTCTTCTTCTTTGGGCATTGACTCCGGTAATGACCCGGTAGTCGGCATTTGAAGCAAATGACATGCTCCTTGCTCTTTTGTCTTGGAGAACCGGTGTCCGTTGACTTTTGTTGACTTTTAGGCGCCGGAGGAGCTTTCTTGATCCTCTTTGGGCATTTGCTCTTGTAATGCCCATACTCCCTACACTCAAAGCACATAATATGATTTTTATTTGAAAGTAAAGTGTTTGAGTTACCTAAGGTGGTGATAGGTGCCGGAGTTGAATTTTGAGCTTCTTCATCTTGATCGGATGTTGAAAGCTCTTCTTGAGGTTGCTCCGGTGTAGAGGATGGTCTCTCCTCCTCAATCCTAGAAGTAGATGCTTCTTCCACCTCTTCTACTTCTTCTTTCTCCGATTCGGAAGTTGACTCCATCTCAACTTCCGATTCCTCACTTTCACTTGAGGATGAACTCTCCTCATGGAATCTTTCCAATTTCCTCCATAGCTCCTTGGCATACATGTAATCCCCTAGCTTGCACAAAATATCATTAGGAATTAAATCTTCCAAAAGTTTCGTTACCTTAACTTCGGTCTTGAGCTTTTGGCGTTGCTCTTGGGTCCACTTTTCAATTTTAGGACATTTCCCTTCTTATCCCTAGGGGGTTCAAGGCCTTCAACGAGGATGAACCAATCCTCTATGTTCATCATCAAGAATGTTTCCATTCTTGCTCTCCATGCCGGAAAATCTTCTGGATCATATGGAGGTGGAGTGTTGATTTCCCATCCAAGCTTGTCTTGGAATTCCATCTTCACCCTCTAGCCTTTTGCCTTAGCTCCCGGTTGTTAATCCGTAGAAGAGCCCCGGGCTCTGATACCACTTGTTAGGAATATTGGAACGGCTAGAGGGGGGGGGGGTGAATAGCATTTCGCCCGATCGTGGATGGAATTCGATCTCGTTCGTGTCTACAATTTCGTTAGCGCAGCGGAATATATATAATGATAAAAGCAATAACGAAATGGACACAACACAAATCACAACAAGAGCATATAACGTGGTTCGGAACCGAACCGGTTCCTACTCCACGGATTGGGTTCGTACGAACCCTAGCGATGCCACAAACACCACTAACCAATAAAACTCCTTTTTGACACAATTCAAGGGTGGAGAAACCCCTTACAAGTAATCTTACAACAATAAGATACAAATACAAGCAATTACAATAATGAATATGAAATACAAGTAAAGAAAAGACTTTACAACACTTGTTTTGATTGCTTGAATGCTTGGTTGCTTGCTTGCACTTGGAGACCTGATTTGCACCAACAAATCGCCCCAATAGCCCTCAAGAACCGATTACTTTTTCCTCCATCACGAGCTCCATATATAGCTTCAACCTGTGCTGGAAAAAGTCGATCAGTCGACTGATGGTCAACATCAGTCGACTGATGCCACTGTTATCGTGAGACAACGGCTAGTTCCACGTTGGATAAGTCCAACAAAACTACCATCAGTCGACTGATTGTGACCATCAGTCGACTGATGGAGTCCTCACTCGACCAGTCGAGTCTCGACTCCATTCTGTGGCTGAATTCTCAAGCACCAGTCGGTGATCACCGCGATCGATCATTGCCGCTCAGCCATCGATCAGACCTATGATCGATTGCTGAAACCCGTAACAATCGAGCCCTAGTTGACTCGGTCCAGTCGACTGCCACATGGCACTAGTCGACTGGCACACCTCAAACATGAGGTTTTAACTCAAGTATGGTTCCCCCATACTTGCTAGACCACCCTTAGCCTAGACCTAAGCCTTCTAGCCACCTCCATCAGCCTCACACCTCTCGGATCCCTCCAAGTCATCCATGCCTTGTTCATCCATCGCGCTAGCCTTCAGGTGCTTCCATCGGCTATGTCATGCTAACGGTGTCTACACCGCCAAGGCACATTGGACTTACGCCGCCAAGACTCCGCTTGGACTTTACGCCGCCAACCATTGAACTTATGCTGCCAAGACTACAGCTTGGACTTTACGCCGCCAATATTAATCCCCTTGGACTTCAAATGCCAACTCATGTTGGACTTTCCATTTGTCAAGACCCATGCTTGGACTTTCCTTGCCAACACATGTTGGACTTTCCATTTGCCAAGACCCATGCTTGGACTTTCCTTGACAATTATATTGTCATATGTTTTTGTCGAAACATCAAAACACATCAAAACATCACTCGAGCCAAACTCGAGTCCTGGTCAATCGTGACCTGGGCCGATTGCACCAACAATAGATTCCCTAGGTAGAATATTTCTAGGGACATTAGTCCCAAATTTTTCCTTCTTTCCTAAGTGGATATTTTTAGCACATAAACAAATATATCTATTGTTTCTAGCATGCTTCTTATCCCTAGAAATTGAAGGTGCATTATTGAAATATACCTTAGGATTTGCCTTAGAGGCTCCACCTACTTGTGTTGCTCCTTCTTGGGTCTTTTTGCTCCCCCTAGGACATTGATTTCGGTAATGCTCCGGTTGCCGACATTTGAAGCAAATGACTTGCTCCTTGCTTTTCTTGGCGTTGGGAACACCGGCTTCATTGACTATTTGTGCCGGTGGAGTTTTCTTAACTTTCTTCGGGCACTTGCTCTTGTAGTGCCCGACTTTCCTACACTCAAAGCAAATTATATGTTTTTTACTTAAAACCAAATTGCTTGAGTTACCTAGTTCGGTGATGAGGGTCTCTTGAGCTTGTTCTTCCTCTTGACCGGATGAGGATGGTACTTCTTGTTGCTTCGGTGTTGAGGATGCTCTAATCTCCTCAATCCTAGAAGTGGATACTTCTTCCACTTCTTCCACCTTTTCTTTCTCCGATCCGGATGTCGATTCCTCACTTTCTTGTGAGGATGATGAAGCTTACTCTTCGGTCTCCTCTTCTTCCAAATCTTCTTGGACCGGTTCGGGATTGTCGTAGAACTTGACCAACTTGTTCCACAACTCCTTGGCATCCCTATAGCTTCCTAATCTAGACAATGTCGTTAGGTATCAAATTAACCAACATTTTTGTTACCTTAACGGTTGTCTTGAATTTTTGTCGTTGCTCCTCGGTCCATCGCTTCATTTTGAGGATTTCTCCGTTCTCTCCTCTCGGAGCATCAAAACCTATAATTATGGCAAACCAATTTTCTATATTCGTCTTTAGAAAATATTCCATCCTACCTTTCCAATACGCGAAATTTTCGCGGTCAAAGGAAGGCGGAACGTTGATGTCGTCACCCAATCTCTCCTTGAATTCCATCTTGTTCCTCTAGCATCTTGACTCCAGGTTGTTAATCCGTAGAAGAGCCCCGGGCTTTGATACCACTTGTTAGGATCTTTGTAGCCGCTAGAAGGGGGGGGGTGAATAGCGTTTAGCCCGTACGATTATGGAATTCGATCTCGTTCATGTCTACAATTTCGTTAGCACGCAGCGGAATAGTAATGAAAGCAATAACGAAACAATTAACAACACACAAACACAATTGTTTAACGTGGTTTGGAACAAAACAGTTCCTACTCCACGGATCGGGTTCGTACGAACCCTAGCGATGCCAATCACACACCACTATAATAAAAACTCCTTCTCGGAACAATCCGGAGGCGGAGAAACCTCGTACAAGATGATTACAACAATAATCAAAAGCTACAAGCAAATACAATGAAAGACAAAGCAAGACTAGTAAAGAAAAATACTTTACAAATGCACTTGAATGCTTGATCGCTAGGTTGATCGAGTAGCACTTGGAGACCTTGAATTGCAGCAGTAACTCGCCCCAAATCGCCTCAAAGAACCATGCCAATTTGCTCCATCACGAGCTCCTTATAAAGCTTCAACTTGTGCTGGAAAAAGTCGATCAGTCGACTGATCGGGAACATCAGTCGACTAATGCCACTGTTGTCGTGAGACAACGGCTAGATCCACGCTGGATAAGTCCAACGGATCTACCATCAGTCGACTGATCATACCCATCAGTCGACTAATAGAGTCCTCACTCGACCAGTAGAGTCTCGACTCCATTCTGTGGCCGATTTCTCGAGCACCCGGACCGATTACGATCGATCATTTGCTGAGCTCATCGATCACCGCCCACCTTTTGGCGCTAGGCCACTTCCCGCAATCAAACCCTAGTTGACTAGGTCCAGTCGACTGCCACATGACACCAGTCGACTGACACACCTCAAACATGAGGTTTTAGCCCAAGTATGGTTCCCCCATACTTGCTAGACCACCCTTAGCCTAGACCTAAGCCTCCCAGCCACCTCCATCAGCCTCACGCCTCTCGGATCCCTCCAAGTCATCCATGACTTGTTCATCCATCGCGCTAGCCTTCAGGTCCTTCCATCGGCTATGTCATGCTAACGGTGTCTACACTGCCAAGGCACATTGGACTTACGCCGCCAAGACTTCGCTTGGACTTTATGCCTCCAACCATTGGACTTATGCTGCCAAGACTCCCGCTTGGACTTTACGCCGCCAATATCAAACCCTTGGACTTCTCAAATGCCCAGACTCAAGCTTGGACTTTCCCTTGCCAACCCATGTTGGACTTTTTATGCCAAGACCCATGCTTGGACTTTCCCAAATGCCAAGTGTCCCACTTGGAGTTTCCATGCCAAGTACCCAAGACTTGGACTTTCCCATGACAATTACATTGTCATATGTTTTTGTCGAACATCAAAACATCACTCGAGTCAAACTCGAGTCCTGGTCAATCGTGACCTGGGCCGATTGCACCAACAAAGTTGATATGCTAGTTAGAATAGCTTGCAATAATTTTCATGTTTATATGCCTAGTATATTTTTGGTGCCTACTTGATACATGCATGTGATAGGTTATGATTATACCTTCCCTGTTTTATTTGGATCATAGTTACTTGGATTATGGATATGTACATATTCATTGTGCATATTATTCGGATAGGTGTATTTAGTTGGATTTACATGCTTTAGTATCATGCACCATCTTGCATGATTGCATGCTGGCTGGACGGGGTTCCTTTATTGTTGAGCCCGCAGCCAGTTACATGGCCTGCACACACTGCCACTCATGGGTTAGTGGTACATCAGGAGGGTGTGTGCAGTTGCTCTGTCAGGCTCTGCTGGTCCGCTAATGGGTAGCGATGAGGCAGCGTGGTAGCGGGCAGGGATCCCTCCTTTAGTCTATGACACTGGGAGATGAGAGCTTAGCTCCCCCACTCTGTTTGGGGCAGGAGGATAGGTGTACTCCGACAGCATCCTATCCACTCGGTCACTCAGGAGTAGTGATGGCAGAGTACAAAGTTGTCATAGCCCTACCCACTCGGCTTCACGATCGCGTGTGAGGCGGCTGACTGTCGTCAGGGGTGACCATGTCATTTGCACGGCATGCACTTTGCATGGATCGCATTTGTATTGTGTTTGTTGCATTATTTTATTGATGCCTTGGATGTTGCATATGATTGCCATGCATACAAGATTCATATTCGTATATGGTGATGACTTTATCTCTTATAGTAGGTCACATGCTCCTAGATCAGGGTAGGAGATTCAGGTGAGTACAGTCTTTTTGCATTTATTTCTTGCTTACCCTATATGTGAGACTGTACTGGCATGATTTTTATTGTTAGTTATATCTTACTTTGCATATCGACTATACCCGCTGAGTTCTTTGAACTTACCCCATAGCATTACATCTGTTTCAGGTTGAAACTGCCAGGAGAGTCCAGCTGCCAATCCCCCCTCGTCGAAATGGATAGGTTGTATGGGTCTTATTGTTTTGGTTTTTAACTAGATGAAGTGTGTAGGATTTGTGTTTGTTTTGGTTTTGTACTTTGTGGAGGTTTGGAGTTATTTGTGGTGTCCTTATGGACTATTTGATTGGTTTGGTTGTATATTCCTGCTCAGATGGCAGAAGGGGTAAGTCTAGATATAGTAGACTATTGCTATTTACCTGGATTGATTGCTGAGGCTAATTTATTATCTGCGTGTGTAGTTTTTGTTTCCGATCGTGTTGACCGATGTATAGTGGCCGTGTAGGCCTTGTATGCAAGATTGGTATTGTCACCCGTACAGGGGAGATGCTACCGGATTTTTGTCTGGCGGGGACTCCCCCGGGGCGTGACAATTTATTTGGTATCAGTGCGTAGGTTCCAAGTTTCTTAGGGTCTTTGGGTTTTCAGAGTTTGCCACATTTGGCAAGTTAACTGGGGTATTTCCGGATTGGTATGGATTTCCGACGATTTTTATCTTTCGGAAATTCGAGGTATTATTGACGAGGTCAATATGGGGGATTTGGCGGCACAGGACATCTCCAGACGGTTAATAGGTGAATAAATTCTAGAAAATTTTCTAGATTTAGTGCATATTTGTATTGGTTATATTGGTTATTCGGTGATATCATGTTTTGTCTAGTATTGTTTTAACCTTATATCTGTTAGACTGCATATGGTTATTAATTGCTATTACTGCTATACGTAGCTAGTTATCATGGTGATATAAATGATTAGATATTATTGGTAGATGTTTACCTCTTACTTTTTGGACTAGTATTAGGATTAGACTAGTTGAATAATATGGATAAATTCGTAGAAGGTATACATAGAGGTTCTTTGACTCTCTAGATCCTAGTGCATGATGACATGATTACATTGCTTACGCAGTTTAGGGTATATAGGCACCTGGTACTTTATTGAATATTACCTTGACTTTGTTCTGACATGACCCTTTAGTTATACCGTAATTAAAATTTCAGCCATTGATTGCCATTAGTATGACTATACTGTCATTTATTAGACAGTGTGTTATATGTTCATATGGTTATGTGTTTTTGCGGTGGATACCATGATTAAGACTAGTAGAGGTAGAATAACTTAGATGAGGTTATTATGTAGGAGCGGATCTCAGGAATGAAACAATATTAGTGGAACCCTAGGTGTTGGAACCCTAGGCGTAATGACCTGGATGTTCATATTGGTATATGTTTATCCATTTACTATTTCAGTGATATGGTGATCGGACTAGTAGAGTTTGTATGGTAAGGATGCGATTAATCCTTACTATATCTCTCATTCGTGGTTGAGAGAGAGTCTGTAGTAGAGTCTCTCTATAGGTAGGTGCTTTGTATATTGTGGTCAATCATGTCCCCCATACATGGTTGAGATAGTCTACGGTAAGGTTATACTCTTGCGTTATTCGTTCAGAATTGGTGATAATCGGATTCGTATGACGCCTGTAGCTAGATAGCTACTTTACAGGTTAAGTATCCACGAGATCTGTTCGTGGTAGCATGTTGGAGCATGCATGATTGAACTGGTAGGATGGTATAATTTAGACTTAACCCTCTTGCCGTGTTTGTTAGTAGAGGGGTTGTCTTTATTGGCCTTGATAGGCGTTTCCTGTTAGTTGGGACGAACCCTATGATTAATCGTCTTGACGTGATTATTAGTGGACTTATGATTTTGATCGACCTTGATAACCGATCATATTAGAAGGGTTGGAACGCTAGATTTAACCATCTCGACTTATTTATTTATAAGTCGATGATCTTTACCGACTTTGGTAAACATTTTGTTTTAGAGGTGTTGAAACCCTCGCTTGACCGCCTCAATGGGTTTAATTGTAGATCGATAATCTTTGTCGACGTTGATAGTCGTTTTATGCTGGATGTATTGGATAACCCTAGGCTTAGCAACCTAGGATAATCGACTGCCCACGCGACCTATTAGTGGTAGTATGCTAGTGCGTGCAGCCAATAACTAGATATTTATATACTTCCTGTCTATCCATGAGTTCTATTCGTGGTAGTATGTAGTTGCACGTAGACAGTACTATTGATTGTCGACCCACGAGTTACGTTCGCGGTAGCTCGTAGACAGTTTCCTTTGTATTACCTCGAGAGCCACGAGGCTTTGTCGTGGTATCCGGATGTGCACTGCTTGTTGCAGTGGTTGTGTATGTTGCAGGTATATTTGTTATACTGCTGATCAGGATAGTTGCAGACTGATATTGGTACTCTGAGGGTTGGGTTACTCTAGCTTGTTCCCTGTGATTTCCATTATGTGCATTGTGATTATGCACTATTGTCTATACATCCACTGAGTGGTTGTACTTACCCCCTCCTCACTTATCCTCTAGGTTAACTGATGGAGGACGTGTCCTGTTGACCTACCTTTGTGTCGCTCAAAGAGTGCCTTGCCGTGCTTGTCTCCCTGCATCGTCGGGATGCCGCTTTGTTTACTTTATCGGTATTGCATTTTGTTTATGCACTTTGGATTTTGTCGCAATTTGATTTGGGGTCATAAAAACTATTTTACTTTAATTGATATATGGTTAGTCGTGCATGCATGCAGTTAATAAAATACTTATATTTCTATTATTATTTTGAGGTTTTTACCAGATCTGGTCCAGGTATTTCTGAATATTGTCACTAAGGGGCTCCTCTGTCATTTGGATGACGGATATGCCCCCAGGACGTGACAATTTTATTGGTTTGCGGTTTTGGTTTGTGGGTTTTGTGTTTCGAGGATTTTCTTTTCCTTGGATTTTTGGGAGTTCTTGGGTTTTGGGACCAAGCGAGCTGAAGGATATCTCTGAGCTATAGGAAAAGTATTGTCTTTAGTGGTTACAGTACTTTAGTGGTTAGGAAAAGTATTGACCTAGTGAATTGCCCCTACTCATGGTCGGGGACGAGGTCGATGACGTATTGACCTTGCGGAACCTAACGATGATTTTGGAAGTACAGACTCTTTAGAGATGCCGACTGATGTCGAATTAGGAAGTTAGGGATTTGGCCCGCTAGCCACCAATTTGAAGGACAAAGAGTAAACCCTCAGAAAATATCAGTCCCTACTAAAAGTGATTTGGTTATGGATAAGGCGTGTATGTCTACACTGGTCAAGACGATGAAAGATCGTTTTACCTTATTATAGGAGGTGTCGGATGAGATATTTATCTGTCCCAGTATTTCTTTCAGAAAAGATCCGGAACTCTTTGTTAAAGGAGAGATGGACCTTTGAGGTTATGCATCGATTATCGATGATAGAATACGGTAGTTGTAGAAGAAAATGAATATCATTCATTGTGGAAAGATGATCTATTTAGATCAACTATAGGATACCTGTGTATACTCTAGGATTGATCTATGGCTAGTGGGTTGATATTGTAGTGACACGGTGTCATACAATTATCATTGTCATTGGGATGATTGTTATATCATTAGCCTAGAGTAAAGAAAATGCAGTTGTATAGCGACGACAATTTCATACTCGGTATGAATTGTATGAGCTTGTGATTATCTTATTAGAATTATTGACGACTTAGTTGTCCAGGGATTTGGGAAGTCGTGTATTCTGGACACGATTGGCTCAGTTGTGGTCGTTGGAGTTGCGTAACTTGGCCACTGTTCATGGTGGTAGTTGGAGTTGCGCACTCGGCCACCGTAGATGGTGGTTTTCTGGTATTGATTTGATTATTACCATAGATATGGGTAGGATGCTCTAGCGGTACCACATCGCTGACTGGTTGGATCAGGAAGGTGATGGAATTTACTTAGTCTGCAGCTTGTTAAACTAGTTCAGGGCTCAGACGATGGTTGACTTTTACGCCAGTGTTGAGTAATTATTCTGGTGTGGATGGAAGGGTAGTGTATATGGATGCATCATTTCGGGGATCAGAGCAATTCCGATGCTATTGAATAAGACGTATCCTAAGTTTATGGCAATTAAAGGACTGCGAGATAAGCCGTCATATATATGACGTGGACTTCACAGTAATTATGTTGTTTTGAATAGGTGAGGAGCAGAAATGCTCATGGAGTTTTGGCTAGCCATTGGATAGCTACTATAGAGTAGCTGGAACACGAATGGTTGTAACAAGGAAGTTTGGTCGCAAAAGCCTCCCATGCACTTACAGAGTGTGTGGTGGAGTGGATTTAGGATGGTAGATGGACTACCATCTCTGACTCCGAGGAAGATAATGGTTTTCGGAGTTGCATTAGTTTAAGGAACAGATGCTTCAGAAAATTCCGATTCCGGAAAGGAAGTAGAAGCATTTCATTATGGATTTTGTGGTGGGTTTGCCTAGGACATATCGAGGCCATGATGCGATTTGGGTAGTCGTTGACCGACTAACCAAATCCGCACACTTCTTAGCGATTTGGAAGACCGACTCTTTGGATTGTTTGACAGAGTTATATTGTCGGGATATCATCAAATTGCATGGTGTTCCTTTGAGCATTATATCAGATAGAGATCCCCGGTTCACGTCCCGGTTCTGGCAGAGTCTGCAGCAGGCCTTAGGCATGCAGTTTCATTTTATTACTGCATTCCATCCGCAGATAGATGGACAGTCTAAGTGGACCATTTAGACACTAGAGGACTTGTTGAAGTCCTGTGTTGTGGATTTCGGGGGCAACTGGGAGGACCAGTTGCTAGGACGCATAGAGCTCAGTATGAGGCAGGGTTGGTCCGTACTATCAGACAAAGGATGGTCGAGACACAGGATCGTCAGAAGAGTTATGCAGATCGGAGATGGAGACCTCTGGAGTTCTCTATTGGTGATCATGTATTCCTGCGAGTCTCACCCACGAAAGGGGTGAAGAGATTTGGCCACCGTGGTAAGTTAGCTCTAAGATACATTGGTCCGTTTGAGATTTTGGAAAGGATCGGAGCAGTTGCTTACCGCCTAGCGCTACCACCATCCTTGGCTGGTATCCATGATGTGTTCCATGTGTTCATGCTGAGGAAGTATGTGCCAGACTCTACACATATTCTGTCAGATGTGTCAGGTTCCGTTCAACCCGATGTTACTTACGAAGAGGTTCCGGTACAGATTCTGGATCGTAAGGAATGACAATTGCGGAACAAGACGGTGTGACTCGTTAAAGTCGGGTGGAGTCACCACACCGATGATGAGTCTATTTGGAAGCTTGAGGAAAAGATCTTAGCTCAATACCCCCACCTGTTTACTTAAGGTACGTGAGATATATTTTCAGTACTTGTGATACCTCTTACTCATTATGCATTTGAGTAGGAAATTTGGGGACCAAATTTTTATTAGTGGGGGAGAATGTTAAATACGGAAAATTTAAAATACTAAAATAGAATGGACAAAGAATAAGAAATTTATCCTGGAAATTTTTTGGGATTTTTAGGGAATTTTAGGAATTTTTATGGAATTAAACGGGGCGTGTACGAGATATTTACGGGGATAAGAAAAAAGGGTCTGCTTAGATTATTTAATGGGTTTAATTAACCTAAGTTATAAATCTAGGTTTTTCTATTCCTATTTCCCCATCTCTCATGTCGTAGCCGCCCGAGCCCTTCCCCTTTCTCGCGACGCCTCCTTCTCTCGCGTTTTTCTTCTCACGACGCTCATCCACGAGCCGCCGCCCCTTCTGCTGCTCCTCCCGTTCGCGCCTCCACTACCGTCGCCTCCTCCCCGTTGGTGGTCCCGTCGAAGCCAACCCCTCTGCACGACCAGATTCTCCCTCGCGACTCCCTCTTTCTCGCATCTCCGACTCTCTTCGTCTCTGCCGCGAGGGGGGGGGGAGCTGCTCGGTTGGATTCGGATCGGCTCAAGATAGGCGGACTAGAAAGAGGGAGAGCAAGCTGCCACATCCAGGTGACGATCGCGGATCAAGGGAAAAGCTGAGACGGTGCTAGGGAGCTGCTGTCGATCTATCTGTCAGCGATGAGAGGAGCTCGAAACGACGCCATTGACATCGCAGCTGAGTAAATATCTGTGATCAGGTTGTGATTGGGAGATTCCGATAGGAGGGTAAGCCATCTCCGGGCGATTGCTGCCGATGAGGTTCCGACCGTTGGTAAGCTCGATCTGCTTCTTCTTTTCCATGTTGTGGTTAACTCTTGTTATCTACAGTTGGATGGTTGATCTGTGGAGTGGGCTGCGAGTTGGGGGTTTGGTTGTTTATGTCGGTTGTGATGTTCCTATTTGGAGTTTTACTGGTGATGTTCTATTCATGCTCATGATGGAGCTGTGAGCATATTGGATTGGTTGATTCGGGTTGGTTTTCCCTTCGGTGGAGTGGCTGTGAGAAATTGGGGGTGATGTGCGACTGGTGTTGGAGATTTGGTTCGGTTGTGTATGAGTGAGGAGGTTTTGTCGACCTTTGGGTTGAGTTGTGGGTCAGATCTTTGTATATGGATGTGTGAATTGATGGTAGCAAGTTGTGTGAGGGCTGAGATGATTTATTTGAAATGGTCATGAGGTTCTGATTGGGTTGATGTCGGTTGTACGACCGTAATTGGTATGTTAAGTGAACTATGAATGGTTCGGAATGTGTATTGATCTGCGAGATTGCTATTTGGGTTTTGGTTCCATCCTGTGGATGGTGAATTGGGTGTATCGAGGTGTTGTACTTGTATTCAGTAGATTAAGTGAATACAGGTTCGATGTAGAATTTATCTAATCGATGTCGGTGAATTGCATTTTGGGCTTAACAATAGATATGTTGTATGGAGGTTTCGGTCACGAGGCAGGTTCACGGTCGTGACGATTTGGTTCTTTTACGGACATTTTATCAGGCGGGTATTTTGACTTATCTTTTAGATATAGTCAAGTTGATATGCTAGTTAGGATAGCTTGCAATAATTTTCATGTTTATATGCCTAGTATATTTTTGGTGCCTACTTGATACATGCATGTGATAGGTTATGATTATACCTTCCCTGTTTTATTTGGATCATAGTTACTTGGATTATGGATATGTACATATTGATTGTGCATATTATTCGGATAGGTGTATTTAGTTGGATTTACATGCTTTAGTATCATGCACCATCTTGCATGATTGCATGCTGGCTGGACGGGGTTCCTTTATTGTTGAGCCCGCAGCCAGTTACATGGCCTGCACACACTGCCACTCATGGCTTAATGGTATATCAGGAGGGTGTGTGCCTGTTCTGTCAGTTCACGGGTCCGCTACTCCAGAGCGATGAGGCAGCGAGAAGTAGCGCAGGATCCCTCCTCCGTGCATGACACCGGGAGATGAGAGCTTAGCTCCCCCACTCTATTTGGGGCAGGAGGATAGGTGTACTCCGACAGCATCCTGTCCACTCGGACACTTAGGAGCAATGATGGCAGAGTGCACAGTTGTCATAGCCCTACCCACTCGGCTTCACCATCGCGTGTGAGGCAGCTGACTGGCGTCAGGGGTGACCATGTCATTTGCACGACATGCACTTTGCATTGACCACATTTGTATTGTGTTTGTTGTATTATTTTATTGATGCCTTGGATGTTGCATATGATTGCCATGCATACAGGATTCATATTCGTATATGTCACGCCCCGACGGAGTCCCTGCCAGATGAAAATCCGACAGCATCTCCCCTGTACGAGTGACAATACCAATTTTATACAAGGCCTACACTGTTAGGATCTTTGTAACGTCGCTAGAGGGGGGTGAATAGCGTTTGACCGTTCGTAGATGGAATTCGATCGCGTGTTCGTCTCTACAATTTCATTAGCGCAGCGGAATATAGATAATGATAGAAATAACGAAATAGACAATTACACACGAACACGAGTATGTAACGTGGTTCGGAACCGCACAGTTCCTACTCCACGGATCGAGCTCTAGTGATGCACACGCACTCACTAATCAAAAATACTCCTTCTCGACACAAGTCGGAGGTGGAGAAACCCCTTACAAGTAATCTTACAACAATAAGATACAAATACAAGCAATTACAATAATGAAATACAATGCAAGTAAAGAAAACTACTTTACGATTGCCTTTGGATTGCTTGGTTGCTTGAAATCACCTTGGAGATCCTGATTTGCAACAACAAATCGCTCCAAAACCCTCAAGAAATCGATGCCAATTTCCTCCATCACGAGCTCCTTTTATAGCTTCAACTCGCGGCCGGAAAAGTCGATCACCGATCGATCGAGACCATCACCGATCGATGCCACCGCTGTCGGAGACAACGGCTAGATCCACGCCGATAAGTCCAACTGATCTACAATCACCGATCGATCAAACCCATCACCGATCGATGGTGTCCTCACTCATTCGGGTCCCGGCCGGTGAGACTACACTCGGCCGACTTCGAGCACCACGATCGATCATGCAATCGGCCGATTTGCTCAGCCATCATCGATCATTGTCATCCTCTCCGCAATGATCGCTAGGCCACTTCCCGCAGTCAAACCCTAGTTAACTCGGTCTAGTCGACTGCCACATGGCACCAGTCAACTAGCACACCTCAAACATGAGGTTTTAGCCCAAGTATGGTGCCCCCATACTTTCTAGACCACCCTTAGCCTAGACCTAAGCCTTCTAGCCACCTCCATCAGCCTCACGCCTCTCGGATCCCTCCAAGTCATCCATGACTTGTTCATCCATCGCGTTAGCCTTCAGGTGCTTCCATCGGCTATGTCATGCTAACGGTGTCTACACCGCCAAGGCACATTGGACTTACGCCGCCAAGACTCCGCTTGGACTTTACGCCGCCAACCATTGGACTTATGCTACCAAGACTCTCGCTTGGACATTACGCAGCCAACCATTGGACTTATGCTGCCAAGACACCCGCTTGGACTTTACGTAGCCAATATCAAACCCCTTGGACTTCTCATGCCAAGACTCAAGCTTGGACTTTCCCTTGCCAACCCATGTTGGACTTTACATTGCCAAGTCCCATGCTTGGACTTTTCATGTGCCAAGTGTCCCACTTGGACTTTTCATGCCAAGTACTCAAGACTTGGACTTTACCAAATGTCAAGTGTTCCACTTGGACTTTCCATGCCAAGTACCCAAGACTTGGACTTTCCCATGACAATTACATTGTCATATGTTTTTGTCGAACATCAAAACATCACTCGAGTCAAACTCGAGTCCTGGTCAATCGTGACCTGGGCCGATTGCACCAACAATCTCCCCCTTTTTGATGTTTGACAAAAACCAAACAAATCATTGAGTTAGAACACTAACTCAATTCCCTTACCAATTATCCCAAATTGGTAAACACTCTCCAAATGTTCTCCCCCAAACATTCTCCCCCTTTTTGACTAACATCAAAAAGGTTTTCTCTCCAAGGAGGTCAATGTCTCATGTCCCAATGAGATCTTACAATCTCCCCCTTGGTCCAAAAATACCTAGGATGCCTACCATCTTCTTAGTGATAAGTCTCATACCACTCAAGAGAGGCAATCCTATATACTCTCCCAATTTCCAAATTGGGTTTCTAAAAATCCATCAATTTTCCCAATTGATAACATTTTCCCCTTCAAGAAGAAAGAAAAACACATCCATCACTCCAAGATGGATACCTCCCCCTAAAGGCTTGCTCCCCCTTGACCATTGCACCAACAATATCCTTGGGAAGTCCCTAAGCCAATAGGAACTCTAAACCATCAAAATTAAGGTTAGAAATTCAACATTGAACTTTCCAACACCTTAACATTGATACAAACCCTAAACAACTCTTCTAATCCATATCCAATGGATTTTCACCCTTCATCATGCTTCCCAAAGCATATCCTAGGGTTAGGAGTGGCTAGGGACCTTAACCTCAGCCGAAATCGGGTTAGACAAGCTTGTTTATCCCGAAATCAGGCAATCAGTCGAGTGATTCAGAAATCAGTCGACTGAACCCCACATCAGTCGACTGCCACTATATCAATCGACTGATAACTGAAAAATCCGATTTTCAATTATCAGAAATGAGATTTGGGAATTCATAAATAATTATACGTTTATCGAAAAATCACAAAAATTGATACGTATAATACCTATGACCAATACAATGGGTGAAAAATATTTGAAAAATATTTTACCCATAAAATATTGAAATTGATACAAAATTAAAAAGTGAAGAAAACTTCTAAGTTTTTGACTCACTTTGTATCAATCTCATCAATGGTGATTGCTATCAAAAGATAGACTTCACCAAGGTTTTTCAAAAGATAGACTAAAATGTTTTCAAAACCTTATTTTGGATTATATTCCTTGGGCTCTATGTACATGACTTGTACACAAGCTTTCCCAATGATCCACCATTGAAATTAGATGATTTTTAGTTCATCTAGATGCAAAAACTATACACCTTGAACTTAACTCATATCCTAGCATTTCACATGTATCTAGGGTGTATAAATACACATACAAGTCAATTGGATGTGAGATGTGGGTTTTGGTTCATTTAAACTAGGGTTTCATGCATCTTCTAAGGCAACCCTACTTGATTCCCTTATAAATGGGACTCCAAGTCATGTCATTGTCCTTAGTTCAATTTTAATCAATTAAATGCATGAAATGATCATGGCATAAAGATAGCAATAATTAAGCATGACCAATGATCATGATGTCATGGCATATGATAAAATCTAAAAACACATGACACTTAAATCCTTAACCTAAGCATATTCATGACATATAAAATGATTAAGAATAAGCATGATGTCATGGCATGTCATATGGCAAACAAAGAATGGCATATAGGTATAATAATACCTAATTTTTAATATTAGTTGCCATTTGTTGTGATTAAATATATTTTGCCACATTATCACTAGTTTCCCTAGTGTGCCAAAAACCCAAAATGGCACACTAACCGCTAAACCTAAATTGTGCCAATTTGATCACTTTATCAAACTTCATAATTAATATTGGCATATCCTAAGATCTTTTTAGGATTAGAGCTCAAATGTATTTTCAAGGTAACCATAACCTTGAAAATATCCTAAAGTGCCACCTTTACCATGGTTGAGTTAACTACTCATCCAATCAAGGTTGGCACACCCTAAACCCACCTAGCGTGAATCAATCACGCTCTTAGGAACCCAAAACTGATTTGAGCTCCTAGGGTTAATTAGGTATTCCTTAGGGATAACCTCCCTAGATACCTTCCTAATGACCCTCCTAGGCTTATTAGCCTTGGTCATTTTGGTCTTACCTAGGTTGACTCTAGGGGTAACTCCCCTTGCAACCTTCTTAGTGGCCACCCTAGGTTTCTTACCAACCTTGGCCACTAGGCACAACCCTTGGTCAACTCTAGGGATGACTTCCCTATTGACCTTAGTTTTCCTAGGTTTAGTTCCATAATCAAATGGAACATTGTGATAGGTTTCCTTGGACTTAGGTTTGCCCTTGGATGAATCTAATTTCCTAGGTCTTGATTTTTGACCATTTGACTCTAGGCTTTGACTTCTAGACCCTACATGTTGACCTCTTGACCCTTGAAATAGATTTTGCATTTTTGCAAGGGTCTTTTCCATCTTTTCAAGCCTTGACCTCAAGACTTGATTTTCCTTTTCTAGTTGCCCAATTTTAGAATTTTGATTTAATCCTTGGGCATTTGACTTCCTAGGCATATGCCTAGTCCATTTAGGATTGAAACCTAGGTGTTCTCCTATTTTCTTGATAGATTCCCTAGGTAAAATATTTTTAGGGACATTAGTCCCAAATTTCTTCTTATTTCCTAAGTGGACACTCTTAGCACCTAAACAAATATGTCTATTATTTCTAGCATGCTTTTCATGTACAATAGCAAGACTATTAAAATTATTCCTAGCATGCTTCTTATCCCTAGAAATTGAAGGTGCATTAATAAATTTTACCTTAGGGTTTGCCTTGGAGGCTCCCCCTACTTGTGTTGCTCCTTCTTGCCCTTTCTTCTTCCCCCTTGTGCAATGACTCCGGTAATGCCCCTTTGAGTTGCACTTGAAGCATATGATGTGCTCCTTACCTTTAGATGTTGGAGAACCAGCATCCTTGACTTTTGGTGTCGGTTGAGCCTTCTTTACCCTTTTTGGGTACTTACTCTTGTAGTGCCCGGATTCCCTACACTCAAAGCAAATTATATATTTTTTACTTAAAACCAAATTGCTTGAGTTACCTAGTTCGGTGGTAGAGACCGGAATTGGACTTTGGGCTTCTTCATCTTGATCGGATGTCGAAGCCTCTTCTTGATGTTCCGGTATGGAGGTTCTCTCCTCCCCCTCAATCGTTGAGGTGGATGCTTCTTCCACTTCCTCCACCTCTTCTGATCCGGAAGTTGACTCCTCACTTTCTTGTGAGGATGATGATGATTCTTCTTCGGTCTCCTCCTCTTCCAAGTCTTCTTGGACCGATTCGGGATTGTCGTGGAACTTGATCAACTTGTTCCACAACTCCTTGGCATCCCTATAGCTTCCTAATCTGGACAAAATGTCGTTAGGTATCAAGTTAATCAACATTTTTGTTACCTTAATGGTTGTCTTGAATTTTTTCCGTTGCTCCTCGGTCCATCGCTTCATTTTGAGGATTTCTCCGTTCTCTCCTCTCGGAGCATCAAAACCTATAGTCACGGCAAACCAATTTTCGATATTTTTCATTAGAAAATATTCCATCCTACCTTTCCAATACGCGAAATGTTCGCGATTGAAGGAAGGTGGAATGTTGACGTCGTCACCCAATTTTTCTTGGAAATCCATATTCTTTCCTCTAGCTTCTTGACTCCGGGTTGTTAATCCGTAGAAGAGCCCCGGGCTCTGATACCAATTGTTAGGATCTTTGTAACGTCGCTAGAGGGGGGTGAATAGCGTTTGACCGTTCGTAGATGGAATTCGATCACGTGTTCGTCTCTACAATTTCATTAGCGCAGCGGAATATAGATAATGATAGCAATAACGAAATAGACAATTACACATGAACACGAGTATGTAACGTGGTTCGGAACCGCACGGTTCCTACTCCACGGATCGAGCTCTACAAGCTCTAGTGATGCACACGCACTCACTAATCACAAATACTCCTTCTCGACACAAGTCGGAGGTGGAGAAATCCCTTACAAGTAATCTTACAACAATAAGATACAAATACAAGCAATTACAATAATGAAATACAATGCAAGTAAAGAAAACTACTTTACGATTGCCTTTGGATTGCTTGATTGCTTGGTTGCTTGAAATCACCTTGGAGACCCTGATTTGCAACAACAAATCGCTCCAAAACCCTCAAGAAACCGATGCCAATTTCCTCCATCACGAGCTCCTTTTATAGCTTCAACCTGTGCTGGAAAAAGTCGATCAGTCGACTGATGCCACTGTTGTCGTGAGACAACGGCTAGATCCACGCTGGATAAGTCCAACGGATCTACCATCAGTCGACTGATCAAACCCATCAGTCGACTGATGGTGTCCTCACTCGACTGCTGGTCCCAGCGGTCGAGTGAGACTACACTCTGTGGCCGAATTCCCGAGCACCAGTCGACTGATCATGCAATCACCGATCATTGAGCTCATCATCGATCATTGCCATCCTCCGGCGGATCACTAGGCTACTTCCGCAATCAAACCCTAGTTGACTCGGTCCGGTCGTCCACATTGCACCCGGTCACCGGCACACCTCAAACATGAGGTTTTAGCCCAAGTATGGTGCCCCCATACTTGCTAGACCACCCTTAGCCTAGACCTAAGCCTTCTAGCCACCTCCATCAGCCTCACGCCTCTCGGATCCCTCCAAGTCATCCATGACTTGTTCATCCATCGCGTTAGCCTTCAGATGCTTCCATCGGCTATGTCATGCTAACGGTGTCTACACCGCCAAGGCACATTGGACTTACGCCGCCAAGACTCCGCTTGGACTTTACGCCGCCAACCATTAGACTTATACTGCCAAGACTCCCGCTTGGACTTTACGCAGCCAACCATTGGACTTATGCTGCCAAGACTCCCGCTTGGACTTTACGCAGCCAATATCAAACCCCTTGAACTTCTCATGCCAAGACTCAAGCTTGGACTTTCCCTTGCCAACCCATGTTGGACTTTACATTGCCAAGACCCATGCTTGGACTTTTCATGTGCCAAGTGTCCCACTTGGACTTTTCATGCCAAGTACTCAAGACTTGGACTTTACCAAATATCAAGTGTTCCACTTGGACTTTCCATGCCAAGTACCCAAGACTTGGACTTTCCCATGACAATTACATTGCCATATGTTTTTGTCGAACATCAAAACATCACTCGAGTCAAACTCGAGTCCTGGTCAATCGTGACCTGGGCCGATTGCACCAACATACACGACCACTATACATCGGTCAACACGACCGGAATCCAAACACACACGCAGGTAATAAAATAGGCCTCAGGCCATCAACCAAAATAAATAAGTAACATCTATCACAACTAGACTTACTCCTTCTGTCATCTGGGCAGGAATACTCAACCAAAACCAATCCAAACAAAATCCGAATAAAAGTCCATAAGGACACCAAAAATCCATGAATACAATTATCCCACTCCATTCCTAAACATATCTCCTAATCAAAATATCCAAACTATAGAAACCAATAACAAATAAAAACTTTTACGACGAGTGAGGTTTGACAGCTGGACTCTCCTGATAGCTTCATCCTGAAATAGATATAAATCAACGGGGTAAGTTCAAAGAACTCAGCGGGTATAGTCGATATGCAAGTAAGATATAGCTAACAAAAATAATCATTCCAGTACAGTCTCACATATAGGGTAAGCAAGAAATAAATGCAAAATGACTGTACTCACCTGAATCTCCTACCCTGATATAGGAGCATGTGCCTGACTAGAAGTAATAAAGTCCTCACCATATATATAAATATGTATCCTGTATGCATGACAATCATATGCACATCCAAGGCAGCAATAAAAATGCAGCAAACACAATACAAATGCTATCCATGCAAAATGCATGTCATGCCAATGACATGGTCACCCCTGATGCCAGTCAGCCGCCTCACACGCGATGGTGAAGCCGAGTGGGTAGGGCTATGACAATCAGACACTCGCCATCATCGCTCTGGTGACCGAGTGAGCAGGATGTTGTTGTCGAGTACACCTATCCTCCCTGTCCCAACAGCAGTGGGGAGCTAAGCTCTCATCTCCCCTGTCATAGACAGGTGGGATCCTCGCTACCACGCTGCCTCATCGCTACCCATGAGCGGACCAGCGGAGCCTGACAGAGCAACTGCACACACCCTCCTGATGTACCACTAACCCATGAGTGGCAGTGTGTGCAGGCCATGTAACTGGCTGCGGGCTCAACAATAATGGAACCCCGTCCAGCCAGCATGCAATCATGCAAAAATGGTGCATGATACTAAAGCATGTAAATCCTACTCAAAATATCTATCCGAATAATATGTACAATCAATATGTACATATCCATAATCCAAGTAACTATGATCCAAATAAAACAGGGACAATATAATCATAACCTATCACATGCATGTATCAAGTAGGCACCAACAATATACTAGGCATATAAACATGAAAATTATTGCATGCTATCCTAACTAGCATATCAACAATGACTATATCTAAAAGATAAGTCAAAATACCCGCCTGATAATATATCCGCAAAAGAACCAGATCATCATGACCGTGAACCTGCCTCGTGACCGAAACCTGCATAATGCATAACTATTGTTAAGCACAAAATACCATTCACCGACAAATCAAATACTAAATCGATTCCTTCTATAACCAATTAATCCAAAGTAAATCCATCAAATCCAAGCACACGACAACGTGCTAAATACTACTATGTATCTCCAAGTAGACCCTCAACCCGTAGGTCATAAATTGTGATTAACTCCTCAATCCAAGAACATATCCTTGCAATTAATCTCACCATGATCAATACTCATCATATGAAAATATTATCCATCTCACAACAAATGATCGAATCGAATCCTACATCGACCTCATATCCGATCCACTAGATTGATTTAATTATCCTATTCAACCTAATCAATCCTCCATACTGAATTACAGAACCGATTATAATTATGAATCCAACCTAACCCTAGGTGACATACACACGACTCAATCAATCCTTACCTCAAACACGATCCAACACTTGGATCCCATAACTTGGCACCCACAATCCATTTACAACTATTAACAACCCATAATTACACTGATTTAGGGCTCTAACCAACCCTAATTGAAATCTCATCACAACACATCAAACCTCAAGCATCAATCTCATTACAAACATCCACAGCCTAACTAACCTCCAAACACCTAGTCGTGCATAGCCGTTGCAACCGTTCACAGCTATTTACAGCAAAAATTTGAGAGGGCTAGACCAACTTACCAAGAATTAGGACCCCACCGAAAGGAACTTCCCAACTGGATTCACCGGAGATAAAGTCTCGACTGCCCTATTCACTGCCCAAACACAAAGATCAAGAATTAGCTTGCTCAGGCAACCACCGGCAGAGATCCACAGCGAAGTGGAGAAGATCAACCTATTACCTTGCTCCGGCGACCACCGACAGAGATCGCAGCCCTCCAACAGTGGCTGTGACGCTGAACCGGCACTGTCGAGGTTGGCCGGTGCTGGCAGCGGCGACCGAAGTGGTTGGCACGCGGTGTGTGCGTGAGAGAGACGGTCGGCGGCAAAAGACTTGCGGCGACGGCGAGTGGCCAAGGTAGCGGTCGATGGCCGCGTGCGCAGGGGCGACGACGCGATGAGGAGGGTGGCGCGCGGAAGAATCCGACGCAGGGGGGAAAAGAACGCAACCAGCGTGAGAGAAAGGAGTGCGATGCGCGACGCAAGGAAGAGAAGCCGGCGCTTGCAGAGGAAGAGGGCAACGAAGGGGGTGACGGCTTCGGGCGCGAGGGAAAGAAAAGAAAGCGGCGATGGAGAGGATCGCGAGAGGAATTGCCGAAGGAGGAAAGGGGTCGCGGCGGGGAAAAAGAAAAAGGAAATAGAAAAATAGAAAACCTAAGTTTTCTATTTATTAATAAAATTTATCAACCCCTTATCACAGATAAACCAAACAGGCCTTTTTAAAAGCCTATTTTTCTTATCCCCGTAAATATCCCGTACGGACTCCGTTTAAATCTAGAAAAATTCTGAAAAAATTTCCTAAAATTCCCTAAAAATCTCGAAAATAATCCCTAGGATTATTTCCCCGAAATTTTTGCCAATTAATTTATATTTTAAATTTTCCATATTTAACATTCTCCCCCACTAATAAAAATTTGGTCCCCAAATTTCCTACTCGTATATTAGTACGAGATGTCCCAACAACCATCTCAAACATCTGGAGACAAGTCACACCTCAAGTGACTAAGTGGGGTTACTGATATCCCCTAAATCTATCACACCTACTTCTGGCAGCCCTTCCAAAGTATGAATAGTATTTTCTTATCGACCACCTATCATAAGTACCTAGCTGTACTAGAGTGGAGCTCGATATCCCTGACCTGTTAAAGACTTTACCATAATCCTAAGGTAAATCCTGAATCGTTATCGCATACGATACTCAAAGAGACTCCATGAACTGAAAATCTCTACAGTATAACCTTATCCAGCGATCCAACAAACTCATCGTATGGATCGGAAGAAAATGAACGGACTTAGCTAATCATACTAAGTCCTTTCCGAATTCCAAATAATCTCCCAACACTGTCCCTTATACTAGGCTTTCACGTCCATCTCGGTACAGAACCTTACTGATTATTTATATACCACCTTTACTAGTTGACACACTGAACACCAGACTACCAAATCAATTATGTTCCGCCTGTCGTTCCACCACGGAGAACGTTTCAATACTACTATTTTCTAGATACAATCCGAATACATCTGCAACATATACAACCTATTGCCATCTTCAGCAATACTTATCAAAATATCGTGACCAAGCCTCATGGCTCTCGGGGTAATGCAAAAGGCACTACTTACGAGCAACGACATGCTATCATGACCGGGACTCGTAGCCAGTCAAGATGTTAGGTAGCTATCTAGCCACCTACGACATACAAATTCCACTATCACTAATTCCGAACCGGTAGAGCAAGAGTACAATTCTATGGTAGATGCTCTCTATCATCCAAACAGGAATCTATCTGTTGTTCCTGAATCAATAGTAACTCTTCCTAAATTCGAATGCAACTATGTAACCCACTATTCTCCTCGGAAACGGAGGAATATTTTCCTCACAAGTGCAATCTATTGGCTAAATCCATTCTATCGCACAGAACGGAAGGTGACTGAAAAACTTACTGACCAATCTCTCCAGTTGCAACTATCCGTGTTCTAACAACTCTGCGCAGCTACCTAGTAGCTAGTCAAAACCCCATGAGCATTCCGGCTCCTTCCTATACAAAACAACATAACACTGCTATATCCACGTCATATATATGACAACCCATCTCGTAGTTCCTCATTTGACGTAAACATAGGATACGTCTTGATCAACTACATCAGAAATGCTCGATTCTCTGAAATATTGTATCCGCATACAATATCCTTCCTTCCACCCGAGAATGATCAAACAATACTGTGTAAAAGTCAACCATCGTCTGAGCCCTGAAACTAGTTTCACAAGCTTCAGACCAAGTAAATTCCATCACCAATCAACAGTGCAGTACCACTAGAGCATTCTATCCATATCTATGGTAATAATCAAATCAATACCAGAAAAATCACCATCTACGGTGGCCGAGTGCTCAACTCTGAATACCACCATCACAAATGATCCAATCGTGTACAGAATACACAATTTCCTAAATCCCTGGACGACTACGTCATCATAAGTCTAATAAGATAATAAAACCTCATACAATTCATACCAAGTATGAAATTGTCACCACTATACACCTGCATTCTCTTTACTCTAGGCTGATGATATATCAATCATCCCTACGACTTTGATAATTGTATGACATCCTGTCACTACAATATCAACACACCAATCATAAATCAATCCTAGAGTATACACAGGTGTCCTATAGGTGATCTAAATAGATCCTCAATCCACGATGAAGGATAATCATTTCCTTCTACCACTACCACATTCCATCATCGATAATCGATGTATTACCTCAAAGGTCCATCTCTCTTTGAACAACGAGTTCCAGAGCTTCTCAAGAAATAAAATACTGGGACAAATAAATATCCCACCCAACACCTCCTATAATTGGAACTTAGATTCTTCCAATTCTCATAGTGTTAAGCAACACTGATACCAACTAAATTATCCCCTGAAAAATCATCATTCCAACAAATACCTCTCAGCATCATCAACCTTGCCAACTTTGAAAGACCGAACGATGACGGTATCTAAGCAACTCGATTTGGCGCTTAGCCAATTGAATGACATCGCCTTGAGTATATTACGAGCTTCAACAACCTTGTGCGCTTTACACTAGCCCTCAGCTAACGCACCATAAATACAAATATTTGGCTCGTAAAATATCATTACCTCAATACCAAATAAATTATCACCCAGTAGGGGATCTTCGATATCGAAATCTATTTCCGAAATCATTCCGATCGCCTACTCTACTTGCCTAAACAGCGACAAGCCTAGAAGTTCATCTGACACTACATCTGATTACTCTCGAATTATACAGGCATCCGAGAGACATTCTTATACCATCATGTCACAATCATAACCTCCAAGTAAATATCCACATCATATCAACCAAGTCAACTATAAATCAACTAAGTCAACTCTCTCACTATACTATAATATTTCCATCAGTCAACCTCTAAACACCAAAAATCATTATTATACCCCTTTGATAATCATCACAGTAATCATCTCAACATCTCACCTATCGGTGGAAACACTATTAATCCACATGATCTAAATATAGAAATCCTTCTAATCCTATCTGTACATGTTTTAACCACAGATATCTGTAAACACCTGTATCTCTCAATATCATCAAGTAAGGTAAACTATAGTAATACCTTAATGATCAATCCTTCAACCATCTACAATTCCTTTCGAGTAAAGATGCAAACTCATCCAAGTTCTGCTCTTAACGGATTCCCTATTTCACAGTGACCTAGAATAAGAATTCGGTAATTGTATGCATCTAGGTGTACACCTCTTCCTATCATGTTCTCCAAGAACCATACAACCAACCTCATATCTCCACAAGTGCACAAACCACTTCTGATAGCCACATAATTCTGAGGATAAAGCCTTAATCCATATTCCTGTTTTCCGTTGAGAAATGAGGTGTTTCATCAATCTTTCATTCCTGGGACAGAGCCTTGATCACCACCAAAATAAACTAAAATTCCAACTAAACCCTCAATCACTCAAGAGGTTGTAAACCTCCATCATCAACATCAAGTTACCATCTCTAGCAACCTACATAATCAATATCGAACATCAACATGGGAGTGAAATAATGCCACGTGAATTTAGCTAGAAGAGCACGTTCACGACTTCTACGGTTGCCTTATCAATAGTGTAGGTATCCCTAGGTTGACTACACTATTATCTGGAGACACTTGCTGCAGTGTCATTTTCATAAATATAACTTACCCTAATGCCTCCCGATAGGAACCGATGGAAGATCCAACTATCCTAATCCAAATGTAAGCCAATTAATCGTAGGTGATCGAAGACAACTCAATCACTAACTTGAGCCATTAAGTGGGGGTAAACTCTGCAAGTCTAACAAACTCTATAGTGAAACTCCATTAACTATTGATCACCCAACTTAAGGCTCAAGAATTCTCCAACAATGAGTCATACAAAATATCATAGGGAAATACTGTCTCTCTAAAACATCCTGAACCCATGATCCCGTAATGGGTTATTTCCCCCAAAATTCCTCTACATATTCCACCAAGTAACAACTTGATCATTGCATAGTAAGAAACTAACTCCACTCCCCCTATATAAATACAAGTTAGGTACTTAACAGTACCTTCAACGTTATCGATCAAAGCTCAAGCAGCTCAAGGATCAAAATCCCCTATGGAACTTCGTAACTTAAACCTCCATTGTCTGCATCAACAATAGTATACATTCCTTGTCCCTTACCCACCAGGGTAATAATCCGCCTAGCATAATTAGTGAAAATCCCTAACACTGTAGTCCTTGATTTCCACAACCAATGTGACGAATTGACCGCTTTACGACTGTATCGATCGACTCTCAAAGGAAATTCATCTTTTCGACACAGGTTCAAGACTCACAAACTGAACAGATTGTTCACGTGGTCAACTCCATCCACGATTACAAATAGTGACCAATACACTAAATGCTATTTCCTATTATCCACTAAACTCATAGCCAATCTAACCAGGTGTATAAACACTACGGCAACTCCGGCTGGTCACCTTGGTGGGCGACCCCTACTATGAGTCTGCACATAAGTCAAAACTCTATAGACCTTTCTGGCAACTCAATCGCCAGAAATCTCAATGTCCTCTTGCGTGATTACCCTGCACCACGTCTCAGCACAGGAGCACGCCCATCTCATCTCATATCTGGTAAATTATTACCAGATGTTACTAGAATAGATGTTACTAGAAGTAAAAATATATAAATTTTTTTCAGCATACCTATTTCGCCACAGGAGAGGTCCCATCACTGCCAAATCCCCATATTGACCTCGGCATAAATCCTCGAATTTTCGAAACATAAAAATCATCAAAAATCCATACCAATCCCAAAATTTTCCAAATTGCCTCGTAAAACCTGCCAAAACATGGCGAACTCCGAAAAATCCAAAAACCCCTAGGAACTCGAAAACCTAGGCGCTCTGATACCAAATAAATTGTCACGCCCCGACGGATTCCCCGCCAGACGAAAATCCGGCAGCATCTACCCTGTACGGGTGATAATACCAATTTTATACAAGGCCTACACGACCACTATACATCGGTCAACACGACCGAAATCCAAACACACACGCAGGTAATAAAATAGCCCTCAGGCCATCAACCAAAATAAATAAGTAACATCTATTACAACTAGACTTACCCCTTTTGCCATCTGAGCAGGAATACTCAACCAAAACCAATCCAAACAAAATCCGAATAAAAGTCCATAAGGACACCAAAAATCCACGAATACAATTATCCCACTCCATTCCTAAACATATCTCCTAATCAAAATATCCAAACCATATAAACCAATAACAAATAAAAACTTTTACAACGAGTGGGGTTTGACAGCTGGTCTCTCCTGACAACTTCATCCTGAAATAGATATAAATCAATGGGGTAACTTCAAAGAACTCAGCGGGTATAGTCGATATGCAAGTAAGATATAGCTAATAATAAAAATCATGCCAGTATAGTCTCACATATAGGGTAAGCAAGAAATAAATACAAAATGACTGTACTCACCTGAATCTCCTACCCTGATATAGGAGCATGTGTCTAACTAGAAGTAATAAAGTCCTCACCATATATATAAATATGTATCCTGTATGCATGACAATCATATGCACATCCAAGGCAACATAACTATTGTTAAGCACAAAATACCATTCACCGACAAATCAAATACTAAATCGATTCCTTCCATAACCAATTAATCCAAAGTAAATCCATCAAATCCAAGCACACGACAACGTGCTAAATACTACTATGTATCTCCAAGTAGACCCTCAACCCGTAGGTCATAAATTGTGATTAACTCCTCAATCCAAGAACATATCCTTGCAATTAATCTCACCATGATCAATACTCATCATATGAAAATATTATCCATCTCACAACAAATGATCGAATCGAATCCTACATCGACCTCATATCCGATCCACTAGATTGATTTAATTATCCTATTCAACCTAATCAATCCTCCATACTGAATTACAGAACCGATTATAATTATGAATCCAACCTAACCCTAGGTGACATACACACGACTTAATCAATCCTTACCTCAAACACGATCCAACACTTGGATCCCATAACTTGGCACCCACAATCCATTTACAACTATTAACAGCCCATAATTACACCGATTTAGGGCTCTAACCAACCCTAATTGAAATCTCATCACAACACATCAAACCTCAAGCATCAATCTCATTACAAACATCCACAGCCTAACTAACCTCCAAACACCTAGTCGTGCATAGCCGTTGCAACCGTTCACAGCTATTTACAGCAAAAATTTGAGAGGGCTAGACCAACTTACCAAGAATTAGGACCCCACCGAAAGGAACTTCCCAACTGGATTCACCGGAGATAAAGTCTCGACTGTCCTATTCACTGCCCAAACACAAAGATCAAGAATTAGCTTGCTCAGGCAACCACCGACAGAGATCCACAGCGAAGTGGAGAAGATCAACCTATTACCTTGCTCCGACGACCACCGGCATAGATCGCAGCCCTCCAACAAGGTCGTGATCTTCAACCGCATCGTTGCCGAGGTTGGCCGGGCGCCGATCGGCGGTTGGCACGCGGTGTGTGCATGAGAGAGATGCCCGGCGGCAAAAGACTTGCGGCGACGGTGAGTGGCCAAGGTAGCGGTCGATGGCCGCATGCGCAGGGGCGACGACGCAGTGAGGAGGGTGGTGCGCGGAAGAATCCGACAGAGGGGGGAAAAGAACGCAGCCGGCGTGAGAGAAAGGAGTGTGGTGCGCGGATGCAAGGAAGAGAAGACGACGCTTGCAGAGGAAGAGGGCAACGAAGGGGGCGACGGCTTCGGGCGCGAGGGAAAGAAAAGAAAGCGGCGATGGAGAGGATCGTGAGAGGAACTGCCGAAGGAGGAAAGGGGTCACGGCGGGGAAAAAGAAAAAGGAAATAGAAAAATAGAAAACCTAAGTTTTCTATTTATTAATAAAATTTATCAACCCCTTATCACAGATAAACCAAACAGGCCTTTTAAAAGCCTATTTTTCTTATCCCGTACGGACTCCGTTTAAATCCAGAAAAATTCCGAAAAAATTTCCTAAAATTCCCTAAAAATCTCGAAAATAATCCCTAGGATTATTTTCCCAAAATTTTGGCTATTTAATTTATATTTTAAATTTTCCGTATTTAACAATATATGGTGATGATTTTATCTCTTATAGTAGGGCACATGCTCCTAGATCAGAGTAGGAGATTCAGGTGAGTACAGTCCTTTTGCATTTATTTCTTGCTTACCCTATATGTGAGACTGTACTGACATGATTTTTATTGTTAGTTATATCTTACTTTGCATATCGACTATACCCGCTGAGTTCTTTGAACTTACCCCGTTGCATTACATCTGTTTCAGGTTGAAACTGCCAGGAGAGTCCAGCTGCCAATCCCCCCTCGTCGAAATGGATAGGTTGTTTGGGTCTTATGGTTTTGGTTTTTAACTAGATGAAGTGTGTAGGATTTGTGTTTGTTTTGGTTTTGTACTTGTGGAGGTTTGGAGTTATTTGTGGTGTCCTTATGGACTATTTGATTGGTTTGGTTGTATGTTCCTGCTCAGATGGCAGAAGGGGTAAGTCTAGATATAGTAGACTGTTGCTATTTACCTGGATTGATGGCTGAGGCCAATTTGTTATCTGTGTGTGTAGTTTCTGTTTTTGGTCGTGTTGACCGATGTATAGTGGTCATGTAGACCTTGTATGCAAGATTGATATTGTCACCCGTACAGGGGAGATGATGCCGGATTTTCGTCTGGCGGGGACTCCCCCGGGGCGTGACAATTGCGCCCGAACCATTCTTCCTTTCTTTCTTCGCTGAACTAATTATCTGGTTCGGATGGTGTTCTTCAGCCCTCTTATCCAGCTCATAGATAAGAGGTAACAGCAGTATCAATCAAACTCCAACAAAATAACTAAGTAGTTAGAGTCTAATTAACCTTCCAATCATGCAACAAGTTAGAAAAAAAACACAACATGGTTATGCCATTAGTGAAAAAAGTTCAATTACTTTTGTCACGCCCCAAGGGAGTCCCCGCCAGACGAAATTCCGGCAGCATCTCCCCTGTACGGGTGACAATATCAATTTTTATACAAGGCCTACACGGCCACTATACATCGGTCAACACGACCGGAATCCAATCACAACACAATATACATAATATGCGGCCTCAGGCCATCAACCAAAATAGGTAAAAGATCTAAACATCAAGACCTACCCCTTCTGCTATCTGAGCAGGAACATACAACCAAACCAATCAAAATAAGATCCGACCAATGGTCCACAAGGACCCCAAAAATCCACGAGTACATAAATCTAATTCCAAGCCTAAACATATCTTCTATACAAAATTCAAACTATAACTCAAACAACTAATAAACTATCAATATGAGGGGGGGGGGATATGACAACTGGACTCTCCTGACAGCTTCATCCTGAAATAAAAATAAAATCATGGGGTAAGTTCAAAGAACTTAGCGGATAATAGTCGATATGCAAAGTAAGGTATAGCTAACAATAAAAATCATGTCAGTACAGTCTCTAATATAAGGTAAGCAAGAAAGAAATGCAAAAGGGACCTGATATGGGAGTATGTGCCCTACTATAAGAGATAAAATCATCACCATATACGAATATGAATCCTGTATGCATGTCAATCATATGCAACATCCAAGGCATCAATAAAAATACAGCAAACATAATACAAATGCAATCCGTGCAAAAATGCATGTCGTGCATATGACATGGTCACCCCTGACACCAGTCAGCCGCCTCACACACGATGGTGAAGCCGAGTGGGTAGGGCTATGACAACTGTGCACTTTGCCATCACTGCTCCTGAGTGACCGAGTGGCGATGATCTTTGTCGAGTACACCTATCATCCCGCCCCAAGCAGTGGGGAGCTAAGCTCTCATCTCCTGTCATAGACTGCAGGAGGATCCTCGCCGCTACCACGCTGCCTCATCGCTACCCATGAGCGGACCAGCGGAGCCTGACAGAGCAACTGCACACACCCTCCTGATGTACCACTAACCCATGAGTGGCAGTGTGTGCAGGCCATGTAACTGGCTGCGGGCTCAACAATAATGGAACCCCGTCCAGCCAGCATGCAATCATGCAAAAATGGTGCATGATACTAAAGCATGTAAATCCTATCAAAAATACCTATCCGAATAATACGCACAGTCAATAAGTGCGTATCTATGATCCAAGGAACAATGATCCAAATAAATCAGGGAAGATAGAAATCATATCCTATCCAATGCATGTATCAATAGGCACAAAAACATACTAGGCATATAAGCATGAAAATTATTGAAAGTTATCCTAACTAACATATCAACTTGACTATATCTAAAAGATAAGTCAAAATACCCGCCGGAACAAAATGTCCGCAAGAATGAAATCGTCACGACCGGGGACCTGCCTCGTGACCGAAACCTGCATACAACATAACTATTGTTAAGCACTAAAATACGATCAACTATCAAATCGAATCCTAAGCTGATTTCGGACTTAAACCAATTAACTCAAATGCTTAATAAAACCCCGGTCAACTAGATTGATCTAGTTATCCCATTTAACTTAATCAATCCTCCATAAATAATTACAGAACCGATCAACATCACACCGAAATCAACAACCCATCATACACACATCTGTGCATAGTCGTTCAACACTCCAATCAAAACCACACAGCCAACATCCCATAATCTATCAATTTAAAGCTAATAAAAAGAGAAGATAGATCAAGCTTACCAACCCTAGAAAACTCCATCGACAGCCAATCTTTTCCCCAAATCAGACACCCAACTCAATTTACAGCGGCTCAAACATTGTTCACAGTCGACCTTGCACAACCACCTCTAACCCTAACCGCACGACACCCACAAGCCCCCGACAACCCTTAACATCCTATTCATCTGAAGGAAATCCACCCCGAATCAACCAACAGCAGATAAAAGAAGTTAATTCGAGTTATGCCTGTGAGAAGAGCCTTCCCCCAACGGCTTGGATCGCTGGAACACCCAATGCCAACTCCGCTTCCCTTACTTCCCGCTGGAAACCCTGTTCACCGGCACTATACCACTGCCCAATCACAGATCCAATTTGACCAAAGGAAAATCATCACTTACCTATTCTCGACGACCTACAGTAGAGCACTCCTGTGTCCTCTATTCGCCGGCGCAACACAACACTGGATCCCTTGCTCCGGTAGAGAAATCGTGGCTTCGGCAGCACCATACGCGGACGTCGCCGGCGTAGGCTTCCAGTTACTCGCTTGCCGTCGGCTCGAGCTAGAGCAGCGGCATCGATGGCAAAGGAGGAGGCGATCGCAAGGGCGGGCGGCGGAAAGGCGCTGCGGTGGTTGCGACGTGAGGAAGAAGCTCGACGACGGTCAGGGGCGAGTAGCCTGCGAAGCCGTCTGCCGGCGCGATCCTGTTGTCGCGGCTGTGGTCGGTGAGCCCGCAGAGGACGGCGGATATCATATGCGAGCGCGGAGGAGGCGTGGAGTCGGGCCAGCGAAGGATCACCGCCGGCGGTTGTCGGGAGAAGAGGGGGTCACGCGAGGAAATAAAAAAAAAAAAAGAAAATCCAAAACCTAGGTTTTAGGTTAATAAAATTTATTAACCCCTAAAAATTGATATTTCAAATAGGCCCTCTAAAAGCCTATTTATTTTATCCCCGCAAATATCCCGTACGAACTCCGTTTAAATCCAGAAAAATTTCGAAAAAATTCCTAAAATTCCCTAAAAATCCCGAAAAATTTCCAGGAATATTTTACTTAATTCCTTGGCCATTTAATTTAATATTTTAAATTTCAATATTTAACATTCTCCCCCACTAATAAAAATTTGGTCCCCAAATTTCCTACTCAGATGCATAACGAGTAAGAAATACCACAAGTACTAAAAAATATATTTCACGTACCTTAAGTAAACAAGTGGGGATATTGAGCTTTGATCTTTTCCTCAAGCTCCCAAGTAGCCTCTTCGTCGATGTGGTGACTCCACCCGACCTTGACAAGTCGTAAAATCTTATCTCGCAACTGTCGTTTCTTGTGATCCAAAATCCGTATCGGAACCTCTGCATAGGTAGCATCAGGTTGAATGGAACCTGACATATCTGATAGAATATGTGTAGAATCTAACACATACTTCCTCAGCATGAACACATGAAACACATCCTGGATACCAGCCAAAAACGGTGGTAGCCCTAGACGGTAAGCGACTGCTCCGATCCTCTCCAAAATCTCGAAAGGCCCAATGTACTTTGGAGCTAACTTACTACGGAGGTCAAATCTCTTCACCCCTTTCGTGGGTGAGACTCGCAGGAATACCTGGTTACCAATAGAGAACTTTCGAGGTCTCCATCTCCGATCTGCATAACTCTTCTGACGATCTTGCATCTCGACCATCCTTTGTCTGATAGTACGGACCAACCTTGCCTCATACTGAGTTCTATGGGTCATAGCAACTGGTCCTCCCAGTTGCCTCCGAAATCTATAATACAGGACCTCAGCAAATCCTCTAGTGTTTGAATGGTTCGCTCAGACTGTCCATCTGTCTGCGGATGGAAGGCAGTACTAAATCGAAGCTGTGTGTCTAAAGCCTGCTGCAGACTCTGCCAGAACCTAGACGTGAAACGGGGATCTCTATCTGATATAATGCTCAAAGGAACACCATGCAATCTGATGATATCCCGACAATATATAACTCTGTCAAACGATCCAAGGAATCGGTCTTCCGAATCGCTAAGAAGTGCGCGGATTTGGTTAGTCGGTCTACGACTAACCAAATCGCGTCATGGCCTTGATGTGTCCTAGGCAAACCCACCACACAATCCATAAAAACATGCTTCCACTTCCATTCCGGAATCGAAATTTTCTGAAGCATCTGTTCCTTAAACTAATGCAACTCTGGAAACCATTATCCTCCTCGGAGTCAGAGACAGTAGTCCATCTACCTTCCAAAATCCACTCCACCACACACTCTATGAGTGCATGGGAGGCTATCGCGACCAAACTTCCTTGTTACAACCGTTCGTGTTCCAGCTACTCTATAGTAGTTATCCAGTAACTAGCCAAAATCCCATGAGCATTCCTGCTCTTCACCTCTACAATACAACATAATAACTGCGAAGTCCACGTCATATATATGACGGATTATCTCGCAGTCCTTTAACTGTCATAAGCTTTGGATACGTCTATTCAATAGCATCGGAACCGCTACGATCCCCGAAAGGTTGCATCCATATACACTACCCTTCCATCCACACCAGAATAATTAATCAACATTGACGTAAAAGTCAACTATCGTCTGAGCCCTGAAACTAGTTTCACAAGCTTTAGACCACATAAATTCCATCACCTTTCTTGTCCAACCAATCAGCGATGTAGTACCGCTAGAGCATCCTATCCATATCCATGGTAATGATCAAATCAATACCAAGAAAACTACCATCAACAGTGACTGAGTGCGCAACTCCAACTACCACCCTCAACAGTGGCCAAGTTACGCAATCCAACGACCACAACTGAGCCAATCGTGTCCAGAATACACGACTTCCTAAATCCCTGGACGACTAAGTCGTCAATAAGTCTAATAAGATAATCAAAAGCTCAAACAATTCATACCAAGTATGAAATTGTCATCGCTACACACATGTATTCTCTTTACTCTAAGCTGATGATATAACAATCATCACAATGACAATGATAATTGTATGACACCATGTCACTACAATATCATCACATCAGTCACCAATCAATCCTAGAGTATATATAGGTATCCTATAGCTGATCTAAATAGATCATATATCCACAATGAAAGATATTCATTTCCTTCTGTAACTACCGCATTCTATCATCGATAATCGATGCATAACCTCAAAGATTCATCTCTCTTTCAACAAAGAGTTCCTGATCTTCTCTAGGAAAATACTGGGACAGATAAATATCCCATCCAACACCTCCTATAATAAGGTAAAACGATCTTTCATCGTCTTGACCAGTGTAGGTATACACGCCTTATCCATAACCAAATCACTATTAGTAGGGACTGATACTCTCTGAGGGTTTACTCCTTGACCTTCAAATGGGTGACTAGCAGGCCAAATCCCTAGCTTCCTAATTCGACATCAGTCGGCACCTCTAAAGAATTCGTACCTCTGAAATCATCATTAGATTCCTCAAGATCAATACGTCGTCGAACTCGTCCACGACCATGAGTAGGGGCAATTTCACTAAGTCAATACTTTTCCTAACCATTAAAGTACAGTAACCACTAAAGACAATACTTTTCCTATAGCTCAGAGATATCCTTCAGCTCACCTGGTCCCAAAACCCGAGAACTCTCAAAAATCCAAGGGAAATCAAATCCTCGAAACACAAAACCCACAAACCAATAAAATTGTCACGTCCTGGGGGCATATCCGTCATCCAAATAACAGAGGAGCCCCTTAGTGACAATATTCCGAAATACATAGACCAAATCTGGTAAAAACCTCAAAATATTTATAGTAATACTAGTATTTTAATAACTGCATGCATGCACGACTAAACATATATCCATTAAAGTAAAATAGTTTTATGAAACCAAATCAAACTGCGACAAAATCCAAAGTGCATAATAAAATGCAACACCGATAAAGTAAATAAAGCAGCATCTCGACGATGCAGTGGGACAAGCACGGCAAGGAACTCTCTGAGCGACTCGAAGGTAGGTCAACATGACACGTCCTCCATCAGTTAACCTAGAGGATAAGTGAGGAGGGAATAAGTACAACCACTCTGTGGATGTATAGACAATAGTGCATAATCATAATGCACATAATGGAAGTCACAGGGAACAAGCTAGAGTAACCCAACCCTCAGAGTACCAATATCAGTCTGCAACCATCACGATCGTGATATAACAAATATACCCGCAACATACACAACCACTGCAACAAGCAGTGTACATCCGGATACCACAACAAAGTCTCGTGGCTCTCGCATAAAAAGGAAACTATCTATGAGCTACCGCGAACGTAACCCATGGGCCGACAATCAATAGCATGGTCTACGCGCAACTATATGCTACCACGAATGAGACTCGTGGATAGACAGGCTATATATAAATATCTAATTATTGACTGCACGCTCTGGCGTACTACCACCAATAGGTCGCGTGAGCAGTCGATTATCCTAGGTTTTTAAACCTAGGGTTATCCAATACATCCCGCATAAATCGACTTTCAACGTTGACAAAGATCATCGATCTACAATTAAACCCATTGAGACGGTTAAGCGAGGGTTTCAAAACCTCTAAAACGAAATGTTTACCAAAGTCGGTAAAGATCATCGACTAATAAATAAATTCCTCCAGATAGTTAGTCTAAGGTTCTAACCCTTCTAATATAAACGGTTGTCAAGGTCGATAAAAGTCATATGTCCACTAATAAACTCGTCGAGACGAGTAATCATAGGGTTTCATCCCAACTAACAGGAAACACCTTTCAAGGCCAATAAAGACCACAAATCTACTATCAAGCCCGTCAAGAGGGTTAAGCCTAAATTATACCATTCTACCAGTGCAATCATGCATGCTACAACATGCTACCACGAACAAATCTCGTGGGTACTTAAGATGTAAAGTAGCTATCTAGCTACAGGCGTCATACGAATCCGATTATCACCAACTCCGAACGAATAACACAAAAATATAACCTTACAGTAGGTCATCTCAACCATGATTGGGAGATATAGTAAGGATTAATTGCATCCTAACCATACGAACTCTACTAGTCCGATCACCATATCACTGAAACAGTAAATGGCTAAACATATATCAATATGCACATCCGGTTTATTACACCTAGGGTTCCACTAATGTTGTTTCATTCCTGAGATCCGCTCCTACAGAATAACTTCATCTAAGTTATTCTATTTCTACTAGTCTTAATCATGGTATCCACCGCAAAAACTCATAACCATAACCATATAACATGCTGTCTAATAAACGACAGCATAGTCATACCAATGGCAATCAATAGCCGAAATTAATTAGGGTATAACAAAAGGGTCATGCCAGATCAAAGTCACGGCAATACTCAATAAACCATCAGGTGCCTATATATACCCTAAACTACGTAAGCAATGTAATAATATCCTCATGCACTAGGATCTAGAAAGTCAAAGAACCTCTATATATACCTTCTACGAATTTATCCATCTTAGTCATATTTTTCAACTAGTCTAATAATCCTAATACTAGTCAAATCCTAAGAGGTAAATATCTACCAATAATATTTTATCATTTATATCACAATGATAACTAGCTACTTATAGCAGTAATAGCAATTAATAACCAAATGTTATATATAAACCAGCAACCTAAAAATCTAATTGTCCAACAGATATCAGGTTAAAATAATACCAGACAAAACATGATATCACCGCATAACCAATATAAATATGTATTAAATCTAGAAAATTTTCTAGAATATATTTAACTAGCTATCGAGATGTCCTGTTCGCTAATCCCCATATTGACCTCACTAATAATACCTCAATTTCAAACATAAAAATCGCTTGAATCATAACTCCGAAAATACCCATTTAACCTGCCAAACGTGGCAAACTCCCAAAAACCCAAAGACCCTAAGGAACTCGGAAACCTACGCTCTGATACCAAATAAATTGTCACGCCCCAAGGGAGTCCCCGCCAGACGAAATTCCGGCAGCATCTCCCCTGTACGGGTGACAATACCAATTTTTATACAAGGCCTACACGACCAGTATACATCGGTCAACATGATCGGAATCCAATCACAACACAATATACATAATATGCGGCCTCAGGCCATCAACCAAAATAGGTAAAAGATCTAAACATCAAGACCTACCCCTTCTGCTATCTGAGCAGGAACATACAACCAAACCAATCAAAATAAGATCCGACCAATGGTCCACAAGGACCCCAAAAATCCACGAGTACATAAATCTAATTCCAAGCCTAAACATATCTTCTATACAAAATTCAAACCATAACTCAAACAACTAATAAACTGTCACTACGAGGGGGGGGGGATATGGCAACTGAACTCTCCTGACAGCTTCATCCTAAAATAAAAATAAAATCATGGGGTAAGTTCAAAGAACTTAGCGAATAATAGTCGATATGCAAAGTAAGGTATAGCTAACAATAAAAATCATGTCAGTACAGTCTCTAATATAGGGTAAGCAAGAAAGAAATGCAAAAGAGACTGTACTCACCTGAATCTCCTAACCTGATATAGGAGTATGTGCCCTACTATAAGAGATAAAATCATCACCATATACGAATATGAATCCTGTATGCATGTCAATCATATGCAACATCCAAGGCATCAATAAAAATGCAGCAAACACAATACAAATGCAATCCGTGTAAAAATGCATGTCGTGCATATGACATGGTCACCCCTGACACCAGTCAGCCGCCTCACACACGATGGTGAAGCCGAGTGGGTAAAGCTATGACAACTGTGCACTTTGCCATCACTGCTCCTGAGTGACCGAGTGGACAAGATGCTGTCGGAGTACACCTATCCTCCTGCCCCAAACAGAGTGGGGGAGCTAAGCTCTCATCTCCCGGTGTCATAGACCAGAGGAGGGATCCCTGCCCGCTACCACGCTGCCTCATCGCTACCCATGAGCGGACTAGCGGAGCCTAACAGAGCAACTGCACACACCCTCCTAATGTACCACTAACCCATGAGTGGCAGTGTGTGCAAGCCATGTAACTGACTGCGGGCTCAACAATAATGGAACCTCGTCCAGCCAGCATGCAATCATGCAAAAATGGTGCATGATACTAAAGCATGTAAATCCTACCAAAAATACCTATCCGAATAATACGCACAGTCAATAAGTGTGTATCTATGATCCAAGGAACAATGATCCAAATAAATCAGGGAAGATAGAAATCATATCCTATCCAATGCATGTATCAATAGGCACAAAAACATACTAGGCATATAAGCATGAAAATTATTGAAAGTTATCCTAACTAACATATCAACTTGACTATATCTAAAAGATAAGTCAAAATACCCGCCTGAAAAAAATGTCCGCAAGAATGAAATCGTCACGACCGGGGACCTGCCTCGTGACCGAAACCTGCATACAACATAACTATTGTTAAGCACTAAATTACGATCCACTATCAAATCGAATCCTAAGCTGATTTCGGACTTAAACCAATTAACCCAAATGCTTAATAAAACCCCGGTCAACTAGATTGATCTAGTTATCCCATTTAACTTAATCAATCCTCCATAAATAATTACAGAACCGATTAACCTCACACCGAAATCAACAACCCATCATACACACATCTGTGCATAGTCGTTCAACACTCCAATCAAAACCACACAGCCAACATCCCATAATCTATCAATTTAAAGCTAATAAAAAGAGAAGATAGATCAAGCTTACCAACCCTAGAAAACTCCATCGACAGCCAATCTTTTCCCCAAATCAGACACCCAACTCAATTTACAGCGGCTCAAACATTGTTCACAGCCGACCTTGCACAACCACCTCTAACCCTAACCGCACGACACCCACAAGCCCCCGACAGCCCTTAACATCCTATTCCTCTGAAGGAAATCCACCCCGAATCAACCAACAGCAGATAAAAGAAGTTAATTCGAGTTATACCTATGAGAAGAGCCTTCCCCCAACGGCTTGGATCGCTGGAACACCCAATGCCAACTCCGCTGCCCTTACTTCCCACTGGAAACCCTGTTCACCGGCACCATACCACTGCCCAATCACATATCCAATTTGACCAAAGGAAAATCATCACTTACCTATTCTCGACGACCTACAGCAGAGCACTCCTGTGTCCTCTATTCGCCAGCGCAACACAACACCGGATCCCTTGCTCCGGCAGAGAAATCGTGGCTTCGGCAGCACCATACGCGGACGTCGCCGACGCAGGCTTCTAGTTACTCGCTCGCCGTCGGCTCAAGCAAGAGCAGCGGTGTCGATGGCAAAGGAGGAGGTGATCGCAAGGGCGGGCGGCAGAAAGGCGCTGCGGTGGTTGCGACGCGAGGAAGAAGCTCGACGGCGGCCGGCGAGCCGTGGCCATCTGCCGTAGCGATCCACATGCCGGTATGGTGAGTCCGCAGAGGACCAACGGATATCACGGCCGCGGAGGAGGGTATGGCGTGACGACGAAGGGATCACGCGACCTTGGCCGACAAGAATTGTCGAGAAGAGGGGTCAGAGGAAATAAAAAAAAAAAAGAAAATCCAAAACTTAGGTTTTAGGTTAATAAAATTTATTAACCCCTAAAAATTGATATTTCAAATAGGCCCTCCAAAAGCCTATTTATTTTATCCCCGTAAATATCCCGTACGGACTCCGTTTAAATCCAGAAAAATTTCGAAAAAATTCCTAAAAATCCCGAAAAATTTCCAGAATTATTTTACTTAATTCCTTGGTCATTTAATTTAATATTTTAAATTTCGGTATTTAACAACTTTTCTTGAATGTTACTATCATGAATCTTTTATGTTAGCCTTCTGGAGCAAATAGCTAGCTTGTTTCAATCCATCAAAATTATTTGACAAATATAAAATTGTGAAAAAAGAGTAGAGATAATTGAATGATATGGATGAGAGCATAGAATTATAGTGATTTTTAATAGTTGATTGTATTTGCATGCCAATGGAGCAAAAGTATAGAGATATCTAGCCACTCATTGGCAACCAACATAATAAAACTATGTCACGAAGTTTGGGACAAGCTGCAATCATAAGATTTCTCAATCGCCCCTTTACTTTCAATCCCTTTGGAACGAAGGATAGCGCAGGGCAACTAGATAAATACAAGGACTCCAAATTTGATTGTTCGAGCCAAATTGGCAAAGCCTCCAATTCGTTGCAATTTATTATTGCCAATGTCTGTAGGTTGGGGATCACCCTTAAAGCATCAGGCAGACTCATCAATTCTTGGCACCCAAATATCTGCAACATATTGATTCCTCCCAGGTTCGACCAATAATCGAATTTAGAATCAGGCATCAACATCCCATTGCTCAACAACAATTTCTACGAGAGTCGATTGGATGTTGGAAATTGCATATGGAATTCTTTGAACTTTGGGCACTGAATCAGGGTCAATTCCTCCAGTCTGCCAAAATGATCTTCATGGAATTTTTTTGGCCTATTTTTAATATATGAAGGTGCGTCCCATTTCTCTAGTCTAGGCATTTCCGAAAATGTGAGTTTCTTCAACCGATAAAATCCAATTGCGTGGGGATACCCGTAGAATCTGTCATCTATTGCTCTTACTAAATCTAAACCACTTATTGCAACTTCTTCGAGCTGGGGTAATTGCCCAAGTGATGGTAGCCTCGGACACCTCCTGAGATTAAAATGTTCTACTCTTTTCAACGCATCGAGAACCATCAATCCTCGAGTCGTCAGCCAAGTTGGGAGTTTCTTGCTCATGTATGAAATGATCCGCAACACCTTCAACTCTACGAGGCTAAGCAGGAAACGTTCCATCAGCTGTGCCATGGGCTCGAAAGTTTCCTCATCTGCCACATCATTCGGCCATTCCCAATGCAGCACCAGCTCAATTATAAGTTGGCTCTCCAGTAAACGAGCAGGCAGAGGAACACCCTTTGATGCAGCTAATCCTAATCTTTCAAGGTGTTGTATATGCAGGGATTCGAGATTTGTAAGATCTTGCAACTCCCACAGCATGACATTTCCAAGACCATCGATGGCATCGATTCCCCTCAGAGATTGCAGATTTATCAATTGCCTAATTCCACTAGGTGCTCTGGTCAATGATGCACATCCTGCCATGTTAAGCTGCATCAAGTTCTTCATGCCGCTCAAATCACGGGGCAACTCAGACAGCCTACGACAACCTCCGACATCTAATTCATTCAAATTCACAAGGCGAATGATGGACTCCGGCAACTTTTGAATCCTCAGGCAGTGAGACAGTTTCAAAATCTGTAATTTTCTTAGCTTGTGGATACTTCCTGGAAGTTCCTTGAGCTTTTCGCAGCTAGATAAATTCAGAACACTCAAGTTAAAGAGGTTGCAGAGGGATTCAGGTAGTGTTTCTATCTTGTTCTCCGCCAGATTGAGGTATCTCAAGCAACGCAACGTGCAAACTGCTCTAGGGAAGTCTTTAATCATGATAGCTCTCATATATAACGTACATAAACTGGTGAGACTCGAAAACATAGCTTCTAGCGCCTTTGTTTCTATCTGACAAATACCTTTATTTTTCTCTTCCCTATGCAAGACCAAAGTTCTCAGCTTCCTGTCTACTCTAGCCACTTCAATAGCCTTTTTGAATTTGGGAATATTTTTAGAATCGACAGGTAAATACAAATGGCGGCATTGTGGTGGTATCTTTGAACTTCCACTGACCTTCATTCTGAAAACGCATAGATCTGCACCGTACTCCGATGGCATGAATTCAATGTTCATCTTGAGCCAATAATATATTAAAGTGCCTTCGGCAACCAATATATCGAACACATCTTCGCCATAACATGGATTTGAAGATGCTCCGAACAATAACTCAAAAAGAAAACGTCGTGCCCTCTCAATTGGCCAATAATGCAACTGCATCGAACTAAAATGCCGGATGTACAGCTCGTCAGCTACTGCTTTCCACTGACTCATGTCTCTCTGCCGAAACATGAGTCCCATACCTTTTGGTATTAGAAAATTTGTAGCATAATAATCTTGGCTATAGTACTGCTTAGCAAGTTGAATTAGCATATCTGCAGTAGCAGCAGGTGAAGCTTGGGCACCTGGATTGTCAAGTGTCGCATACTTCAATAATAATCTTTCCCATGCACCGTAGGGCGGTGACCTTAAGTCATATCCGTCGAAGCTGAATAATTCCATTTCATATTCGCAAGGAGGATACGCAGTGAGGATGAATTTGCTCTCCGGTGCACCACAATGAAGGAGCGTCAGCGAAAGTTCATACAATTTGTTTCTGGAAGCACTGCATAAATAAAGATTATCCAGGATGAGCAAGAATCTTTCTCCGCCAAGTTGTTCCTCGACAATTGGCCAACAATTGAAGTCCGTACATGGCTTTCCGGTCAATATTCTTGCAATTTCTTTGGCGATCATGTTGCTGTTGAAATCGCTAAAAGACGAAGCATCCAACCATATTCGACGTCGGAAGTACCGGCGCACCCAAGGGTGATGGTAGACTTTGCGAGCCAGGGTTGTCTTCCCAGAGTATACATTTCCTCTTATGACAATGACGAAGGGTGCATATGAATGCATGATATATTGTCGTGGTGTTTGATCTCGAAGGAACTTTATGACAAATTGTTCTTGGCTTTCCATCACTTCCTCATTCAGAATAGCAGAGTAGTCATCATGAGTTGGATCCATGGAATCCATCGTCTCCACCCAGAGGCCAAAAGCAGTCCCCTTATTGACTAGGTAATTCAACGAGCAGGCCGTATCTTTGAGCTCGATTAGGATGACTCGACGGCTGCTCGTCGATCCGATGTCGTTGTTGCTCGAGGGATGAAAGAAGTTGTTCGTCTTCCTCTTCTTTTCTGCTTCCTTTTCTTCGCTCGGCTCCCAGTAGTCTAGGATCCTCTTGAGTAGGCTGTGGACATCCTCAATGGCCACACCCACATCCTTCATCCACTCTGCCACATCAGGCTGCTCGAGCGCGCGACAAGCACCATCCATGAGGAAGGAATTGAGAATCCAAAGGCTATCCCTGACCATCTCCAAGTGATTTGAGATGCGGAATGCATTCCCTTGCTCCACCATCTCAGGCGCCGGCAAGATCTTCATCAGTATGTGCCTCAATTCCGATGCCGTCGCCATAGATATCTTGCTAGCAGCTTTGAATTGGGTGGATGCGCAGCGCCGATTGTCTGGCTATTTTTGAGTTTCTCTTCTTCTTTGTATGTGTATGTGCTATGCATTCAAGTAAAGGTCCCAAGGTAGAATCAAACTTTACGTTCTCGCATGCAATAATATGCGTTAATTCACGGCAAGTCTGCATATTATATATATATATATATATATATATATATATATATATATATATATATATATATATATATATATATATATATATATATATATGCGTTACTTGCGCAAGATTTGGCTTTTTACATAGTTGTGTGATATGCCTACCAAGCAAGCAATAATATCTAATTATTTTTTACACATCTTCAGTTTTTTTGCATTGCCTTCTCAAGAGCAATGATACTTGATCTAATCCAGAATAAGGCCGTGCAATGAAAGGTGATGTTGTAACTTTTATACAACTTTATACTTTGCCATATTCCATAGATGAACTTTGTTTTAAGCAGTTGCATCCTTCATCTAGCTAGATTCATATCCAACAATGCATGAAATGCTTGATTTGTCAGAAATTTATTTTCTTAATCAATGACATCGAGTAAAATAAAATTAATAATCTATGTGCAAGAGAAATATTATTCTATAGAATTCATTTGTACGTACATCTCTATTATCCACCGTCCGATTGCTTACACACTATAGTTCAATCCTTGAATCTTAAGAGATCGGACAGTGAATAATAGAGATGCTCATAGGTCCTCATGAATGAATTGAATCGAATAACATTTTCACTATGTGTGAATAGATTGCATAAGTGAATGTTTATTCAAATATACACAAACATCAATTTATATAAAACTAAGCTAACAAAGAATTCATAAGTGCAAATATAATGTTAGTGCCTATAAGATTCATATATCTCCACAATGACATGATAGTATCTACTTTGGGTCTAAGTCCTCATGGTTTTATTTTTAAAAGACCTCATACCAATAGAGATGTCTTTTTATCTTATAAGCACATGATCTTTTTCATATCTTACCAATGTGAGACTTTGATTGTATTCCTCATACCCCAACAATCCCCCTCTCAAACGAAGGACCATATTTAGTCCCCCTCAAGTTTATCCATCCTCGAAGGACTTCCTCTGCTTGATATTTGATCCTCAACTCACCAAGACTTCCTGCCAACTGTCTGGTCCTCTTGACCCAGCTGGACTTCCTGCCAATTGTCTAGACCTTCTGACCCAACTGGACTTCCTGTCTGATGTCTGATTCTTTTGATCCGGACATGAGAGCTCCACTTCCTTCGTTTGAAGTTCATGGCTTAACATGAATCATGACTCTAATTGTCACGCCCCGAGGGAGTCCCCGCCAGACAAAAATTCGGCAGCATCTCCCCTATACGGGTGACAATACCAAATTTTCATACAAGGCCTACACGACCACTATACATCGGTCAACACGACTGGAATCCAAACAACCCACACAGGTAATAATTAGGCCTCAGGCCATCAATCAAAGTAAATAAATAAAATCTATCACCTCTTGACTTACCTTTTCTGCCATCTGGGTAGGAATACTCAACCAAATCCAATCGAAATAAAATCCAAATAAAGGTCCATAAGGACACCAAAAATCTCCGAGTACATAAATCCAACTCCAATCCTAAATATATCTTCTAATCCAAATATCCAAAACCATAAAATGAATAGTTATTAAACTTTCGCGATGAGGGGGTTTGACAGTTGGACTCTCCTGACAGCTTCATCCTGAAATAGATAAAAATCAACGGAATAAGTTCAAAGAACTCAGCGGATATAGTCGATATGCAAGGTAAGAAATAGCTAACAATAACAATCATGGCAGTACAGTCTCATATATATATAGGGTATGCAAGAAAGAAATACAAAAGGACTGTACTTACCTGAATCTCCTACCCTAATATAGAAGCATGTGCCCTACTAGAAGAAATAAAGTCATCACCATATACAAATATGTATCCTGTATGCATGACAATCATATGCAACATCCAAGACATCAATAAAAATGCAACAAACACAATACAAATGCTATCCATGCAAAATGCATACCGTGCAAATGACATGGTCACCCCTGATGCCAGTCAGCCGCCTCACACGCGATGGTGAAGCCGAGTGGGTAGGGCTATGACAACTGTGCACTCTGTCATCACTGCTCCTGAGTGATCGAGTTGACAGGATGCTGTCGGAGTACACCTATCCTCCTGCCCCAAATAGAGTGGGGGAGCTAAGCTCTCATCTCCCGGTGTCATAGACCAGAGGAGGGATCTCTGCCCGCTACCACGCTGCCTCATCGCTACCCATGAGCGGACCAGCGGAGCCTGATAGAGCAACTACACACACCCTTCTGATGTACCACTAACCCATGAGTGGCAACGTGTGCAGGCCATGTAACTGGTTGCGGGTTCAACTATAAAGGAATCCCGTCCAGCCAGCATGCAATCATGCAAGATGGTGCATGATACTAAAGCATGTAAATCCAACTAAAACACATATCCGAATAATATGCACAACCAATATGTACATATCTATGATCCAAGTAAAACAGGGAAGAAATAATCATAACCGATCAAATGCATGTATCAAGTAGGCACAAAAACATACTAGGCATATAAACATGAAAATTATTGCAAGCTATCCTAACTAGCATATCAACATGACTATATCTAAGAGATAAGTCAAAATACCCGCCTGATAAAATGCTCGAGAAAACAACTAGATCGTCACGACCGTGAACCTGCCTCGTGACCAAAACCTGCATACAACATAACTATTGTTAAGCACAAAATACAATTCACCGATAAATTGAATACTTAATCGATTTCTTACATAACCAATTAACCCAAATCAACTTTCAATTTCACTAATTTATCCAACCCTTACACAGTCGACCAAAACCCCACATCACAGAAAATCTACACAAAACTCCATCACCTAATCGTGCACAGCCGATATCACCCAAATGGACTCTTACATCCCTCTCAACCAACAACAAACTCCAATCACAACCGCACAACAACACACTCCTTCTCAGACGACTCAACCAATGTTCACAGCCTTTACAGGCGAATCCATCCTTGTTTCACAGCCGACCACTTCCCATGTCTCACCACCCGACACCAACAGACCCGATTCTCTTCAGTTCCTCTCCTCACAACACCGGTCGACCAAGATCCTTCCAGCTGTTGGAACCTCCACCAGCAGCACACCCTCCACACAGAACACAACCAATTCGACCTAATCGCATCCCCTTCACACCAAACACATTTCGGCCAAAAAGACTCCCTAACTCATAGTCGTCCAAGATAGACAAAGGAACTCTTACCTATTCCGGCCGAAGGGAAGAGGAGGCGTCGACTGTGGACGGCGAGCGCGCGAGGAGAAGCGAAGTCGCGGCGGAAGGCAAACGCTGCCTGTGAGTAGCAACCCCGGCACGACCTCGGCGTCGGACGACGAAGGGGAGACCTGGCGTGGCCGACGCGCGGGGAGAAGAAGACTCGACCGCGAGGAAGAGAAGCCGACGGTCCTGGTTATCGGCAGAGAAGAGAATGCGAGAGAAGAGAAGAGGCTCGCGGCGGCTCAGAGGTGAGGAGCCGATGGCCTGGGCACCGGGAAGGTGGCGGTCAGAGGCGAGGGGGGCGGCGTCGGCTGCTGCGGAGAAATCGGCGACCGTAAGGCTCGGGCAGCGAAGGAGAAGAGGCAACGGCTTCAGGCGCGGGAGGAAGAAAGGAAATCGGCGATGGAGAGATCGCGCGAGAGAAAGGTGCACGGAGAAGAAGAAGAGGTCGTGGAAGAAATCGCAAGTCGCGAGAGGAAGAGGTGTCGGGCGCGGCGGGGAAAAGGAAGTTATTGCGATGGTGAAAACTAAACCTAGGTTTAGGTATTAAATATGGAAATTTTAAAATATAAATTTAATGGCCAAAATTTAGGAAAAATAATTCTGAGAATTATTTTGGGATTTTTGGAGAATTTTAGGAATTTTTTCAGAATTTTTCTGGATTTAAACGGGGCTTGTACATGGTAGTTACAGGGATAAGAAAAACAGGCTTTTAAAAGGCATGTTTGGATTATCTGACCTAAGGTTTTAAATAGAAAACCTAGGTTTTTCTATTTCCCCGATTTTTCTTTTTCTCCACGCATTGTAAGCGATTTCTCCTTCTCCTCGCGTCTGCGGCCACACCGACGCCCTCTGTCGTCTCCTTCTCCGCGCGCACCCCTCTCCGCTATTGGTCGCTCGAGCCGCATGCATCGGCGGGCAGGCCACCACCGCGCCACCTTCTCCCCACGTGCGCGCGCCTGCTTCCACTGCCCGTTGCCCCCTTTCATCGTCGTCGGTCCTCTTCATCGTCGGCCAGCGCCTGATCTGCAGAAGTCGCTCGTGGGTATGATTCGCGCTGTGCGGCCTCCCGCCGTGATCGACTCCACCGACGCGAAAGCTTCCGTCGCGGTCCTGGCCGCGTTGTCTTTGCCAAACCCGACGGTGGTAGTTTAGGCTTGCCGACCTCACCTCCGGACAATGTCAACCTCGCTGGTCGATTCCTTGTCGGAGTCGTGGAAGCTGCGCGAGTCTAGGTCGACCCGCGATCACCGCGCCACCACTGCGCTATTTCCACCCCGACACTATCGGTGCGCTCAGAGGGTCACCTTTCGCCGTCAAAGTTATTTTCGACACTGTCAGGAACCCTTCCATCGTCTTCCGCTCAGCTGGGACTAGAATCCGACGATCGCCGGTTGGAATTGGAAATAAGGGAAGGTTTTCGATTTTAGTTGATTAATCAAAGTATGTTAGTTAATTTAGTTGATAAATTAAAAGCCATAGGATTTTATTTGTGTGACTTAGGTTGTTAAAATGTGGATCAATCCAGATTTAATTGATTAATTAGCTTATGATTAATTAATCAAAATTTTGATCAAATGGTTAAGTGGGCTAGAATAATGGTATGGATATTTTTGGTAGGAAAAGATTAATAAGATAGTTAAAATACTGACAATTAAATTGGATAGCTGATAGTTGAGTTAATGATGGTTTTATTTATAACAGAGTTGGGAGCTGGAGCACTTTGTTGGAGTTAGAGATAGTTATAACACTCTGCAGTCATAGGTTTTGGTGGCGAGACAGGTTCACGAGCTTAGAGACTGTGGGTTTCTTCATAGCAGGCGGGTATTTTGACTTATCTTTTAGATATAGTCATGTCGATATGCTAGATAGTATAACTTGCAATAATTTTCATGTTTATATGCCTAGTATGTTATTGTGCCTACTTGATACATGCATTTGATTAGTATGATTATATCTTTCCTGTTTTACTCGGATCATGGATATGTACTTATTGATTGTACATATTATTCGGATAGGTATTTTTAGTTGGAGTTACATGCTTTAGTATCATGCACCATCTTGCATGATTGCATGTTGTAGACAGGTTCCTTTTATGATTGAGCCCACGATTATAACACAACATCTTTGTCACTCTTGGGTTAGTGGTACATCAGGAGGGTGTGTGCAGTTGCTCTGTCAGGCTCTGCTGGTCCGCTCATGGGTAGCGATGAGGCGACGTGGTAGTGGGCAGGGATCCCTCCTCGGGTCTATAACACCAGGAGATGAGAGCTTAGCTCCCCCACTCTGTTTGGGGCAAGAGGATAGGTGTACTCTGACAGCATTCTGTCAACTCGGTCACTTAGGAGCAATGATGGCAGAGTGCACAGTTGTCATAGCCCTACCCACTTGGCTTCACCATCGCGTGTGAGGTGGCTGACTGGCGTCAGGGGTGACCATGTCATTTGCACGGCATGCACTTTGCATGGATAGCATTTGTATTGTGTTTGCTGCATTTTTATTGATGCCTTGGATGTTGCATATGATTGTCATGCATACAGGATTCATATTTGTATATGGTGATGACTTTATCTCTTATAGTATGACACATGCTCCTGTATCGTAAGCGAGAGATTGATGTAATCTGATCCTTTTGTATTTCTTGCTTGCATACCCTATTTATATGAGACTGTACTGGCATGATTCTTATTGTTAGTTATATCTTGCTATGCATATCGACTATTATCAGCTAAGTTCTTTGAACTTTCCCCGTTGCTTTACATCTGTTTCAGGTTGAAACTGCCAGGAGAGTCCAACTGCCAATCCTCCCTCGTCGAAATGGATAGGTTTTATTAGTCTTATGGTTTTGGTTTTTAACTAGAAGTGTGTAGGATTTGTGTTTGTTTAGGTTATGTACTTGTGGAGGTTTGGGGATATTTGTTGTGTCCTTATGGACTATTCGATTGGTTTGGTTGTATATTCCTGCTCAGATGGCAGAAGGGGTAAGTCTAGATATAGTAGACTATTGCTATTTACCTGGATTGATGGTCTGAGGCCAATTTATTATCTGCGTGTGTAGTTTTTTGTTCCGGTCGTGTTGACCGATGTATAGTAGTCGTGTAGGCCTTGTATGCAAGTTCCATATTGTCACTCGTACTGGGGAGATGTTGTCGGATTTTCATCTGGCGAGGACTCCCCCGGGGCATGGCAATTTATTGGTATCAGAGCCTAGGTTTCCGAGTTCCTTAGGGTCTTTGGGTTTTCGGAGTTTGCCACATTTGGTAGGTTAACTGGGGTATTTTCGGAGTTGTACGGATTTCCGACGATTTTTATGTTTCGGAAATTTGAGGTATTAGTGACGAGGTCAATTTGGGGATTTGGCGGCGACAGGACATCTCCAGACGACTAATAGGTAAATAAATTCTAGAAAATTTTCTAGATTTAGTGCATATTTATATTGGTTATATTGGTTATGCGGTGATTTCATATTTTGTCTAGTCTTGTTTTAACCTTATATCTGTTAGACTGTTAGATCTTTAGGTTGCTGGTTTAGCGTTAGCATATGGTTATTAATTGCTATTACTGCTATACGTAACTAGTTACCATTGTGATCTAAATGATTAGATATTATTGGTAGATATTTACCTATTACTATTTGGACTAGTTGAATAATGTGAATAAGATGGATAAATTCGTAGAAGGTATATGTTGAGGTTCTTTGACTCTCTAGATCCTAGTGCCTGATGACATGATTACATTGCTTACGTAGTTTAGGGTATATATAGGCACTTGATGCTTTATTGAGTATTGCCTTGACTTTGTTCTGGTATGACCCTTTAGTTATACCCTAATTAATTTCAGCCATTGATTCCCGTTAGTATGACTATGCTATCGTTTATTAGACAACGTGTTATGTGATTATATGGTTATATTTTTTGTTCGGTGGATACCATGATTAAGACCAGTAGAGATAGAATAACTTAGATGAGGTTATTCTATAGGAGCGGATCTCAAGAATGAAACAACATTAGTAGAACCCTAGGTGTGGAAACCCTAGGCGTAATAATCCGAATATGCTTAATGATATATGTTTATCCATTTACTGTTTCAGTGATATGGTGATCGGACTAGTAGAGTTTGTATGGTTAGGATGCGATTAATCCTTACTATATCTCCCATTCTTGGTTGAGAGAGAGAGTCTGCAGTAGAGTCTCTCTATAGGTAGGTGCTTTGTATACATGTGGTCAATCATGCCTCCCAATCATGGTTGAGATGACCTACTGTAAGGTTATATTCTTGCGTTATTCGTTCGGAGTTGGTGATAATCGGATCCGTATGATGCCTGTAGCTAGATATCCACGAAACCTGTTCGTGGTAGCATATTGTAGCATGCATGATTGAACTAGTAGAATGATATAATTTATACTTAACCCTCTTGTCGGGCTTGTTAGTAGGTTTATTATCCTTATTAGCTTTGATAGGCGTTTCCTGTTAGCTGGGACGAAACCCTATGATTAATCGTCTCGACGTGTTTATGAGTGGACTGAACTTATGATTTTTATCGACTTTGATAATCGATCATGTTAGAAGGGTTGGAACCCTAGACTTAACCATCTCGACTTATTTATTTATAAGTCGATGATCTTTACCGACTTTGGTAAACATTTCGTATTAGAGGTGTTGAAACCCTCACTTGACCGCCTCAATGGGTTTAATTGTAGATCGATGATCTTTGTCGACGTTGATAGTCATTTTATGCTGGATGTATTGGATAACCCTAGGCTTAGCAACCTAGGATAATCGACTGCCCACGCGATCCATTAGTGGTAGCATGTTGTGCGTGCAGTCAATATCTAGATATTTATATACTGCCTGTCTATCCACGAGTCCCATTCGTGGTAGCATGTAGTTGCACGTAGACAATCCTATTGATTGTCGGCCCACGAGTTCCGTTCGCGGTAGCTCATAGATAGTTCCCTTTGTATTACCTCGAGAGCCACGAGACTTTGTCGTGGTATCCGGATGTGCACTGCTTGTTGCAGTGGTTGTGTATGTTGCGGGTATATTTGTTATCTTTGATCGAGATAGTTCATGATATTGGTACTCTGAGGGTTGGGTTACTCTAGCTTGTTCCCTGTGACTTCCATTATGTGCATTATGATTATGCACTATTGTCTATACATCTACAAAGTGGTAGTACTCACCCCCTCCTCACTTATCCTCTAGGTTAACTGATGGAGGACGTGTCCGGTTGTCCTACCTTCGTGTCGCTTAGAGAGTCCCTTGTCGTGCTTGTCCCACTGCATCGTCGAGATGCCATTTTATTTACTTTATCGGTATTGCATTTTATTTATGCACTTTGGATTTTGTCGCAGTTTGATTTGGTGTCATAAAACTATTTTACTTTAATTGATATATGTTTAGTCGTGCATGCATGCGGTTAATTAAAATATTTGTATATCTATTAATATTTCGAGGTTTTTACCAGATCTAGTCCATGTATTTCTAAATATTATCACTAAGGGGCTCCTCCGTCACTTGGATGATGGATATGCCCTCAGGACGTGACAATTTTATCGGTTTGCGATTTTGGTTTGTGGATTTTGAGTTTCGAGGATTTTCTTTTCCTTGGAGTTTTGGGAGTTCTCGTGTTTTGGGACCAGGCAAGCTGAAGGATATCTCTGAGTTATAGGAAAAGTATTGCCTTTAGTGGTTACTGTACTTTAGTGGTTAGGAAAAGTATTGACCTAGTAAAATTGCCCCTACTCATGGTCGAGGATGAGGTCGATGACGTATTGACCTTGAGGAACCTAACGATGATTTCAGAAGTATGGACTCTTTAGAGGTGCCGACTGATATCGAATTAGAAAGCTAGGGATCTGGCCTGCTAGCCATCAGTTTGAAGGACAAGGAGTAAACCCTCAGAGAATATCAGACCCTACTAATAGTGATTTGGTTATGGATAAGGCATGTATGCCTAGACTGGTCAAGATGATGAAAGATCGTTTTACCTTATTATAGGAGGTGTTGGATGGGATATTTATCTGTCCCAGGATTTCTTCCAGAGAAGATCTAGAACTCTTGGTTAAAAGAGAGATGGACCTTTGAGATTATACATCGAATATCGATGATAGAATGTGGTATTTGTAGAAGGAAATGAATATCCTTCATTGTGGATAGAGGATCTATTTAGAACAGCTATAGGACACCGGTGTATACTCTAGGATTGATTTATGACTGGTGTGTTGATATTGTAGTGACATGGTGTCATACAATTATCATTGTCATTGTGGTGATTGTTATATCATCAGCCTAGAGTAAAAAGAATGCAGGTGTGTAGTGACAATAATCTCATACTTGGTATGAATTGTATGAGCTTATGATTATCTTATTAGACTTATTGACGACTTAGTCGTCTGGGGATTTGGGAAGTCGTGTATTCTGGATACGATTGGATTAGTTGTGGTCGTTGGAGTTGCGTAACTTGGCCACTGTTGATGGTGGTAGTTGGAGTTGTGCACTCGGCCACCGTAGATGGTGGTTTTTCTGGTATTGATTTTATTATTACCATAGATATGGATAGGATGCTCTAGTGGTACTACATCACTGACTGGTTGGATCAGGAAGGCGATGGAATTTACTTGGTCTTTAGCTTGTGAAACTAGTTTAGGGCTCAGACGATGGTTGACTTTTACGCCAGTGTTGAGTAATTATTCTGGTGTGGATGGAAGGGTAGTGTATATTGATGCATCATTTCGGGGATCGGAGCGATTCCGATGCTATTGAATAAGACGTATCCTAAGCTTACGGCAATTAAAGGACTGCGAGATAAGCCGTCATATATATGACGTGAACTTCGCAGTAATTATGTTGTTTTGAATAGGTGAGGATCAGAAATGCTCATGGAGTTTTGGTTAGCTACTGGATAGCTACTATAGAGTAGCTGGAACACGAACGGTTGTAACAAGGAAGTTTGGTCGCGATAGCCTCCCATGCACTTACAGAGTGTGTGGTGGAGTGGATTTTGGACGGTAGATGGACTACCGTCTCTGACTCCGAGGAGGATAATGGTTTCCGGAGTTGCATTAGTTTAAGGAACAGATGCTTCAGGAAATTCCGATTCCGGAATGGAAGTGGAAGCGTATTATTATAGATGTTGTGGTGGGTTTGCCTAGGACACGTCAAGGCCATGATGCAATTTGGGTAGTCATGGACCGACTAACCAAATCTGTGCACTTCTTAGCGAATTGGAAGACCGACTCTTTGGATCGTTTGACGAAGTTATATTGTCGAGATATCATCAAATTGCATGGTGTTCCTTTGAGCATTATATCAAATAGAGATCCCCGATTCACGTCTCGGTTCTGGCAAAGTCTGCAGCAAGCCTTAGGCATGCAACTTCGTTTTAGTACTGCATTCCATCCGCAGATAGATGGACAGTCTGAGCGGGCCATTTAGACACTAGAAGACTTGTTGAGGTCCTGTGTTATGAATTTCGGGGGCAATTGGGAGGACCACTTGCCATTAGTGGAATTCGCCTACAGTAACAGCCATCATTCGGCTATCCAAATGGCACCGTTTGAAGCATTGTATGCTAGACAGTATTGTACACCCACCCTCTAGGAGGAGGTTGGGAAGGCCAGTTGTTAGGACCCTAGAGAGCTCAGCATGAGGCAGAGTTGGTCCGTACTATTAGACGAAGGATGACAGAGGCACAGGATCGTTAGAAGAGTTATGTCAATCGGAGACGGAGACCTCTGGAGTTAAAAATTAGTGACCGGGTATTCTTGCGAGTCTCACCCACGAAAGGGGTGAACAGATTTGGCCTCCGTGGTAAGCTAGCTCCTAGGTACATTGGTCCGTTCGAGATTTTAGAGAGGATCGGAGCCGTCGCTTATTGCCTAGCGCTACCATCGTCCTTGGCTAGTATTCATGATGTGTGTCATGTGTCCAGGCTCAGGAAGAATGTGTCAGACCCTACACATATTCTGTCAGATATGTCAGGTTCCATTCAACCTGATGCTAGTTACGAAGAGGTTCTGGTACGGATTTTGGATCACAAGGAACGACAATTGCGAAACAAGATTTTGTAACTTGTCAAGGTCGGGTGGAGTCACCACACCGATGAGGAGGCTACTTGGGAGCTTGAGGAAAAGATCAAAGCTCAATACCCCCCACCTGTTTACTTAAGGTGCGTGAGATATATTTTCAGTACTTGTGGTATCTCTTACTCGAGATACATTTGAGTAGGAAATTTGGAGATCAAATTTTTATTAGTGGGGGAGAATGTTAAATACGGAAAATTTAAAATATAAATTTAATGGCCAAAATTTAGGGAAAATAATCCTGGGAATTATTTTAGGATTTTTGGAGAATTTTAGGAATTTTTCCAGAATTTTTCTGGATTTAAACGGGGCTTGTACATGGTAGTTACAGGGATAAGAAAAATAGGCTTTTAAAAGGCCTGTTTGGATTATCTGACCTAAGGTTTTAAATAGAAAACATAGGTTTTTCTATTTCCCCGATTTTTCTTTTTCTCCGCGTGCCACAAGCGGTTTCTCCTTCTCCTCGCGTCTGCAGCCACACCGACACCCTCTGCCGTCTCCTTCTCCGCGCACACCCCCTCTCCGTTGTTGGTCGCTCGAGCCGCATGCATCGGTGGGCAGGCCACCGCCACGCCACCTTCTCCCCATGTGCACGCACCTACTGCCACTGCCCGTTGCCCCCTTTCATCGTCGTCGGTCCTCTTCATCGTCGTCGGCCAAGCGCGCAGATCTGCAACCGACCGTCGCTACTGTGGGTATGATTCTGCCGCCTGTGGCCAGCCTCCCCCGCTGCGACCGACCTCCACCGCACGTAGAAAGCTTCCGTCGCGCGTTGGTCCTTGTCGTTGCCGTTGTGCTGCCAGTCCCGACGGTGGTAGTTTAGGCTTGCCGATCTCACCTCCGGACAATGTCGACCTCGCTGTTTGATTCCCTATCGTAGTCGCGAAAGCTGCGTGAGTCTAGGTCGACCCGCGATCACCGTGCCTCCACCGCGCTGTTTCCACCCCGACACTGTCGGTGCGCTCAGAGGGTCACCTTTCGCCGTCGAAGCTATTTTCGACACTGCCAGGAACCCTGCCATCGTCTTCCGCTCAGCTGGGACTAGAATCCGACGATCGCCGGTTGGAATTGGAAATAAGGGAAGGTTTTCGATTTTAGTTGATTAATCAAAGTATGTTAGTTAATTTAGTTGATAAATTAAAAGCCATAGGATTTTATTTGTGTGACTTAGGTTGTTAAAATGTGGATCAATCCAGATTTAATTGATTAATTAGCTTATGATTAATTAATCAAAATTTTGATCAAATAGTTAAGTGGGCTAGAATAATGGTATGGATATTTTTGGTAGGAAAAGATTAATAAGATAGTTAAAATATTGACAATTAAATTGGATAACTGATAGTTAAGTTAATGATGGTTTTATTTATAACAGAGTTGGGAGCTGGAGCACGTTCTCGGAGTTAGAGATAGCTAGAACACTCTGCAGTCAGAGGTTTTAGTGACGAGACAGGTTCATGAGCTTAGAGACCATGGGTTTCTTCATAGCAGGCGGATATTTTGACTTATCTTTTAGATATAGTCATGTCGATATGCTAGATAGTATAGCTTGTAATAATTTTCATGTTTATATGCCTAGTATGTTATTGTGCCTGCTTGATACATGCATTTGATCAGTATGATTATATCTTTCCTATTTTACTCGGATCATGGATATGTACTTATTGATTGTACATATTATTCAGATAGGTATTTTTAGTTGGATTTACATGCTTTAGTATCATGCACCATCTTGCATGATTGCATCCCGGACGGGTTCCTTTATAGTTGAGCTCAGCTTACATATACGGCTCGCATACGCCACTCATGGGTTAGTGGTACATCAGGAGGGTGTGTGCAGTTGCTCTGTCAGGCTCCGCTGGTCGGCTTATGGGTAGCGATGAGGCAGTGCGGCAGCGGGCAGGGATCCCTCCTCGGGTCTATGACACCGGGAGATGAGAGCTTAGCTCTCCCACTCTGTTTGGGGCAGGAGGATAGGTATACTCCGACAGCATTCTGTCCACTTGGTCACTCAGGAGCAGTGATGGCAGAGTGCACAGTTGTCATAGCCCTACCCACTCGGCTTCACCATCGCGTGTGAGGCGGCTGACTGGCTTCAGGGGTGACCATGTCATTTGCACGACATGCACTTTGCATGGATAGCATTTGTATTATGTTTGCTGCATTTTTATTGATGCCTTGGATGTTGCATATGATTGTCATGCATACAGGATTCATATTTGTATATGGTGATGACTTTATCTCTTATAGTATGACACATGCTCCTGTATCAAGGCAGGAGATTCAGGTAAGTACAGTCCTTTTGTATTTCTTGCTTGCATACCCTATTTATATGAGACTGTACTGGCATGATTCTTATTGTTAGCTATATCTTGCTATGCATATCGACTATTATCCGCTAAGTTCTTTGAACTTACCACGTTGCTTTACATCTGTTTCAGGTTGAAACTGCCAGGAGAGTCCAGCGTCCAATCCCCCCTCGTCGAAATGGATAGGTTTTATTGGTCTTATGGTTTTGGTTTTTAACTAGATGAAGTGTGTAGGATTTGTGTTTGTTTTGATTATGTACTTGTGGAGGTTTGGGGATATTTGTTGTGTCCTTATGGACTATTCGATTGGTTTGGTTGTATATTCCTGCTCAGATGGCAGAAGGGGTAAGTCTAGATATAGTAGACTATTGCTATTTACCTGGATTGATGGCCTGAGGCCAATTTATTATCTGCGTGTGTAGTTTTTTGTTCCGGTTGTATTGACCGATGTATAGTGGTTGTGTAGGCCTTGTATGCAAGTTCCATATTGTCACCCGTACAGGGGAGATGCTGCTGGATTTTCGTCTGGCGGGGACTCCCCCGGGGCGTGACATTAGGTATTTGAAATATTAGGTTAATATCTCCTATTAATCCCCTTAAATAGACCCCACCTAAAACCTATTTATTTTATCCTTGTAATTATCTCGTACGGACTCCGTTTAAATCCAGAAAAATTCCAAAAAAATTCCTAAAATTTCCTAAAAATCTCAAAAAATTTCTAAGATTATTTTCTAAATTCTTAATTTAATATTTTAAATTTTTCCCGTATTTAACATTCTCCCTCACCAATAAAAATTTGGTCCCCAAATTTCCTACTCAAATGCATAATTTGTAAGAGATACCACAAGTACTGTAAATATATCTCGCTTATCTTAAGTAAACTGATAGGGGTATTGAGCTTGAATCTTTTCCTGAAGCTCCCAAGTAGCCTCCTCATCAGTGTGGTGACTCCACCCGATCTTGACAAGTCGCACAATCTTGTTTCGCATCTGTCGTTCCTTGTGATCCAAAATCCGTACCGGAACCTCTGCGTAAGTAGCATCAGGTTGAATGGAACCTGACACATCTGATAGAATATGTGTAGAGTCTGGCACATACTTCCTTAGCATGGACACATGGAACACATCATGTATACTCGTCAAAGATGGTGGTAGTGCTAAGCGACTGCTCTGATCCTCTCCAAAATCTCAAACGGACCAATGTATCTAGGAGCTAGCTTACCTCGGAGGCCAAATCTCTTCACCCCTTTTCTGGGTGAAACTCGCAGGAATACACGGTCACTAATCGAGAACTCCAAAGGTCTCCGTCTCCGATTTGCATAACTCTTCTGGCTATCCTGCGCCTCTGCCATCCTACGTCTGATAGTACGGACCAATTCTGCCTCATGCTAAGCTCTCTGGGGTCCTAGCAACTGGGCCTCCCCAACCTCCTCCCAGAGGGTGGGTGTACGACACTGTCTACCATACAATGCTTCAAACGGAGTCATTTGGATAACCGAATGATAGCTGTTATTATAGGCGAATTCCACTAACGACAAGTGGTCCTCCCAGTTGCCCCCGAAATCTATAACACAGGACCTCAGCAAATCTTCTAGTATCTGAATGGTCCGCTCAGACTGTCCATCCGTCTGCGGATGGAAAGCAATACTAAAACGAAGCTGCGTGCCTAAGGCCTACTGCAGACTCTGCCAGAACTGAGACGTAAACCGGGGATCTCTATCTGATATAATGCTCAAAGGAACATCATGCAATCTGATGATCTCCCGACAATATAACTCTGCCAAACGATCCAGAGAGTCGGTCTTCCGAATCGCTAAGAAGTGCGCAGATTTGGTTAGTCGGTCAACGACTATCCAAATCGTGTCATGGCCTTGACGTGTCCTAGGCAAACCCACCACAAAATCCATAATAATATGCTTCCACTTCCATTCCGGAATCGGAATTTCCTGAAGCATATGTTCCTTAGACTAATGCAACTCCGGAAACCATTATCCTCCTTGGAGTCAGAGACGGTGAATTATCTTTTCACAAGAGAAGTCCATCTACCTTCCAAATCCTCTCCACCACACACTCAGTAAGTGCATGGGAGGCTATAGCAACCAAACTCCCTTGTTACAACCGTTTGTGTTCCAGCTACTCTATAGTAGCTATCCAGTAGCTAGCCCAAAACCCCATGAGCATTCCTGCTCCTCACCTCTACAAAATAACATAATCACTGCTAAGTCCACGTCATATATATGACGGCTTATCTCGCAGTTCTTTAACTGTCGTAAGCTTAGGATACGTCTTATTCTATAGCATCGGAATCGCTCCGATCTCTGAAATGATGCATCAATGTACACCACCTTTCCATCCATACCAGAATGATTAATCAACACTGGCGTAAAAGTCAACCATCGTCTGAACCCTGAAACTAGTTTCACAAGCTTCAGACCAAGTAAATTCCATCACCTTCCTGGTTCAACCAGTCAGCGATGTAATACCGCTAGAGCATCCTATCCATATCTATGATAATAATCAAATCAATTCCATGAAACCACCATCTATGGTGGTCGAGTGTGCAACTCCAACTACCACCATCAACAGTGGCCAAGTTTTGCAGCTCCAACGACCACAATTGATCCAATCGTGTCCATAATACACGACTTCCCAGATCCCTGGACGACTAAGTCGTCAATAAGTCTAATAAGACATTCAAAAGCTCATACAATTCATACCAAGTATGACATTGTCGTCGCTACACACCTGCATTCTCTTTACTCTAGGCTGATGATATAAGAATCATTACAACGACAATGATAATTGTATGACACCATGTCACTACAATATCAACACACCCATCATAAATCAATCCTAGAGTATACACAGGTGTTCTATAGCTGATTTAAATAGATCCTCTATCCACAATGAAGGATATTCATTTCCTTCCGCAACTACCGCATTCTATTATCGATAATCGATGCATAATCTCAAAGATCAATCTCTCTTTTAACAAAGAATTCCGGATATTCTCTAGAAAAAATACTGGTACAGATAAATATCCCATCCAACACCTCCTATAATAAGGTAAAACGATCTTTCATCGTCTTGACCAATGTAGACATACACGCCTTATCTATAACCAAATCACTTTTAGTAGGGACTAATATTTTCTGAGGGTTTACTCCTTGTCCTTCAAATTGGTGGCTAGCAGGCCAAATCCCTAGCTTCCTAATTCGACATCAGTCGGCACCTCTAAAGAGTCCGTACTTTCGAAATCATCGTTAGGTTCCGCAAGGTCAATATGTCATCGACCTCATCCCCGACCATGAGTAGGGGCAATTTCACTAAGTCAATACTTTTCCTAACCACTAAAGTACAGTAACCACTAAAGATAATACTTTTCTTATAGCTCAGAGATATCCTTCAGTTTGCCTGATCCCAAAACACGAGAACTCCCAAAAATCCAAGGAAAAGAAAATCCTCGAAACACAAAACCCACAAACCAAAATTGCAAACTAATAAAATTGTCACGTCCCGGAGGCATATCCATCATCCAAATGACGGAGGAGCCCCTTAGTGACAATATTCCGAAATACATAGACCAGATCTGGTAAAAACCTCAAAATAATAATAGAAATACAAGTATAACTGCATGCATGCACGACTAAACATATATCAATTAAAGTAAAATAGTTTTATGACACCAAATCAAATTGCGACTTAATCCAAAAGGCATAAACAAAATGCGATATCGATAAAGTAAATAAAGCAGCATCCCAATGATGCAGGGAGACAAGCACGGCAAGGGACTCTCTGAGCGACACGAAGGTAGGTCAACAATACACGCCCTCCATCAATTAACCTAGAGGATAAGTGAGGAGGGGTAAGTACAACCACTCAGTGGATGGATAGACAATAGTGCATACTCATAATGCACATAATGGAAGTCGAAGAAAACAACTAGAGTAACCCAACCCTCAGAGTACCAATATCAGTCTGCTACTAACCTTGTCGGCAGTATAACAAATATACACATAACATACACAACCACTGCAATCTACAAGCAATGCACATCCAGATACTACGACAAAGTCTCGTGGCTCTCGCACACAAAGGGAACTATCTATGAGCTACCGCGAACGTAACTTGTGGGTCGACACTCAATAACACTGTCTACGCGCAACTACATGCTACCACAAATGAGACTCATGGATAGACAAGCAGTATATAGATATCTAGTTATTAACTGCACACACTAGCATACTACCACTAATAGGTCGCGTGAGCAGTCGATTATCCTAGGTTGTTAAGCCTAGGATTATCCAATACATCCAGCATAGAACGACTATCAACGTCGACAAAGATCATCGATCTACAATTTAAACCCATTGAGGCGGTCAAGCGAGGGTTTCAACACCTCTAATACGAAATGTTTACCAAAGTCGATAAAGATCATCGACTTATTAATAAATAAGTCGAGATGGTTAAGTCTAGGGTTCCAACCCTTCTAACATGATCGGTTATCAAGGTTGATAAAAATCATAAGTCCACTAATAATCACGTCGAGACGATTAATCATAGGGTTTCGTCCCAACTAACAGGAAATGCCTATCAAGGCCAATAAGGACAATAAATCTTCTATCAAGCTCGTCAAGAGGGTTAAGCCTAAATTATATCATTCTACCAGTTCAATCATGCATACTACAACATGTTACCACGAACAGATCTCGTGGGTACTTAACCTGTAAAGTAGTTATCTAGCTACAAGCATCATACGAATCCGATTATCACCAACTCCGAACGAATAACGCAAGAATATAACCTTACAGTAGGTCATCTCAACCATGATTGGGAGGCATGATTGACCACAATATACAAAGCACCTATAGAGAAACACTACTGTAAACTTTTTCTCAACCACGAATTGGTGATATAGTTGGCAGCCGATAGATATGCACAACGTTATATACCCTCGAAGGATTAATCGCATCCTAATCATACGACCTATACTAGTCCGATCACCATATCAACTGATATAGTAAATGGATGAACATATACCAATATGCACATCCGGGTTATTACGCCTAGGGTTCTCACACCTAGGGTTCTACTAATATTGTTTCATTCCTGAGATCCACTCCTATAGAATAATTTCATCTAAGTTATTCTATCTCTACTAGTCTTAATCATGGTATCCACCGCAAAAACCCATAACCATATAAACACATAACACGCTGTCTAATAAACGACAGTATAGTCATACTAATAGCAATCAATGACTGAAATTAATTAGGGTATAACTAAAGAGTCATGCCAGATCAAAGTCAAGGCAATACTAAATAAAGCATCATATGCTTATATATACCCTAAACTACGTAAGCAATGTAATCATGTCATCATGCACTAGGATCTAGAGAGTCAAAGAACCTCTATGTATACCTTCTATGAATTTATCCATCTTAGTCATATTATTCAACTAGTCTAATCTTAATACTAAGTAAGAGGTAAACATCTACCAATAATATCCAATCATTTATATCACAATGATAACTAGCTACGTATAGCAGTAATAGCAATTAATAACCATATGCTAACGATAAACCAACAACCTAAAAATCTAACAGTCTAACAGATATAAATTTAAAACAATACTAGACAAAACATGATACCATCGCATAACCAATATAACCAATACAAATATGCACTAAATCTAACAAATTTTCTAGAATTTATTCACCTGTTATCCGTCTGGAGATGTCCTGTCACCGTCAAATCCCCAAATTGACCTCGTCAAAAATACCTCGAATTTTCGAAACATAATAATCGTCGAAAATCCGTACAACTCCGAAAATACCCCAGTTAACCTGCCAAAACATGGCAAACTCCGAAAACCCAAAGACCCTAAGGAACTCAGAACCTGGCTCTGATACCAATAAATTATCACGCCCCGAGGGAGTCCCCGCCAGACAAAAATCCGACAGCATCTCCCCCTGTACGGATGACAATACCAATTTTTCATACAAGACATACACGACCACTATACATCGGTCAACACGACCAGAATCCAAACAACCTACGCAGGTAATAATTAGGCCTCAGGCCATCAATCAAAGTAAATAAATAAAATCTATCACCTCTTGACTTACCCCTTCTGCCATCTGGACAGGAATACTCAACCAAATCCAATCGAAATAAAATCCAAATAAAGGTCCATAAGGACACCAAAAATCCCCGAGTACATAAATCCAACTCCAATCCTAAACATATCTTCTAATCCAAATATCCAAAACCATAAAACGAATAATTATTAAACTTTCGTGATGAGGGGGTTTGGCAGCTGGACTCTCCTGACAGCTTCATCCTGAAATAGATAAAAATCAACGGGGTAAGTTCAAAGAACTCAGCGGATATAGTCGATATGCAAGGTAAGAAATAGCTAACAATAACAATCATGACAGTACAGTCTCATATATATAGGGTATGCAAGAAAGAAATATAAAAGGATTGTACTTACCTGAATCTCCTACCCTGATATAGGAGCATGTGCCCTATTAGAAGAAATAAAGTCATCACCATATACAAATATGTATCCTGTATGCATGACAATCATATGCAACATCCAAGGCATCAATAAAAATGCAGAAAACACAATACAAATGCTATCCATGCAAAATACATGTCGTGCAAATGACATGGTCACCCCTGACGCCAGTCAACCGCCTAACATGCGATGGTGAAGTCGAGTGGGTAGGACTATGACAATTGTGTACTCTGCCATCACTACTCCTGAGTGACCGAGTGGACAGGATACTGTCAGAGTACACCTATCCTCCTGCCCCAAATAGAGTGGGGGAGCTAAGCTCTCATCTCTCGATGTCATAGACCAGAGGAGGGATCCCTGCCCTCTACCACGCTGCCTCATCGCTACCCATGAGTGGAACAGCGGAGCCTGACAGAGCAACTGCACACACCCTCCTGATGTACCACTAACCCATGAGTGACAGCGTATGCAGGCCATGTAACTGGCTGCGGGCTCCACTATAAAGGACCCCCGTCCAGCCAGCATGTAATCATGCAAGATGGTGCATGATACTAAAGCATGTAAATCCAACTAAAATATATATCCGAATAATATGCACAACCAATATGTACATATCTATGATCCAAGTAAAACAGGGAAGAAATAATCATAACCGATCAAATGCATGTATCAAGTAGGCACAAAAACATACTAGGCATATAAACATGAAAATTATTGCAAGCTATCCTAACTAGCATATCAACATGACTATATCTAAGAGATAAGTCAAAATACCCGCCTGATAAAATGCTTGAGAAAACAACCAGATCGTCACGACCGTGAACCTGCCTCGTGAATGAAACCTGTATACAACATAACTATTGTTAAGCACAAAATGTAATTCACCGACAAATCGAATACTTAATCGATTTCTTACATAACCAATTAACCCAAATCAACTTTCAATTTCACTAATTTATCCAACCCTTACACAGTCGACCAAAACCCCACATCACAGAAAATCTGCACAAAACTCCATCACCTAACCGTGCACAGCCGATATCACCCAAATGGACTCTTACATCCCTCTCAACCAACAACAAACTCCAATCACAACCGCACAACAACACACTCCTTCTCAGACGGCTCAACCAATGTTCACAGCCTTTACAGGCGACTCCATCCTTGTTTCACAGTCGACTACTTCCCATGTCTCACCACCAGACACCAACACACCCGATTCTCTTCAGTTCCTCTCCTCACAACACCGGTCGACCAAGCTCCTTCCAGCTGTTGGAACCTCCACCGACAGCACACCCTCCACACAGAACACAACCAATTCGACCTAATCGTAGCCCCTTCACACTGAACACATTTCGGCCAAAAAGACTCCCTAACTCACAGTCGTCCAAGATAGACAAAGGAACTCTTACCTACTCCGACCGAAGGGCAGAGGAGGAGGCATCGGCTGTGGACGACGAGCGCGCGAGGAGAAGCGAAGCTGCGGCAGAAGGCAAGCGCTGCCTGTGAGCAGCGACCCCGACGCGACCTCGGCGTCGGACGGCGAAGGGGAGACCTGGCGTGGCCGACGCGCGGGGAGAAGAAGACTCGGCCGCGAGGAAGAGAAGGCGGCGGTCCTGGTCGTCAGCAGAGAAGAGGCTCGCGGCGGCTCAGAGGCGAGGAGTCGGCGGCCTGGGCACCAGGAAGGCGGTGGTCAGAGGCGAGGGGGGCGGCGTCGGCTGCTGCGGAGAAATCGGCGACCGTAAGGCTCGTGCAGCGAAGGAGAAGAGGCAACGGCTTCGGGCATGGGAGGAAGAAAGGAAATCGGCGATTGAGAGATCGCGCGAGAGAAAGGTGCGCGGAGAAGAAGAAGAGGTCGCGGAAGAAACCGCAAGTCACGAGAGGAAGAGGTGTCGGGCGCGGCGGGGAAAAAGAAGTTATCACGATGGTGAAAACTAAACCTAGGTTTAGGTATTTGAAACCTTAGGTTAATATCGCCTATTAATCCCCTTAAATAGACCCCACCTAAAACCTTTTATTTTATCCCCGTAATTATCTCGTACGGACTCCGTTTAAATCCAGAAAAATTCCGAAAAAATTCCTAAAATTTTCTAAAAATTCCAAAAAATTTCCAAGATTATTTTCTAAATTCTTTGGCCATTTAATTTAATATTTTAAATTTTTTCCGTATTTAACATTAATACCAATTGTTAGTGTCTATAAAATTCATATATCTCCACAATGACATGATATTGTCTACTTTGGGTCTATGTCATCATGGTTTTATTTTTGGACTTTATTCAAAAGATCTTATACTAATAGAGATATCTTTTTATCTTATAAGTATATGATCTTTTTCATATCTTATCAATATAGGATTTTAATTATATTCCTCGTACTCCCAACATATAAGCTAATCGAATTAGAGCTAGAAGAATCCAACTGAGCCAAATTATTGTTCTATAACCCAGCCTAACTCAATTAGAAGAAGTCTAATTGAATGATTATATATATTGATAGATTTAGGGGTAAAGTTCTCCACGTGATTTCTCCCACTGCCAAGCAGTCGTTAAAGCTCAACAAATAATTTCCACGGAGATAGTGTGGTGGCTAAAGCACGACGGAGTTTGGGATAAAGTAAGAATCGATTCTGAAAGAGGTCTAAAGTTCTTTTTTAAATTTAGATGTTCCCCATGTATCTTGACCACCATATCAAAGTCTATAAGATTCTTCGTAATTTATTTCCTTCATAATGATCGTAGGATAAATTGATAGAAGTCACTAAATTAATGAATTCTAACATTTTGGCAATAAATAGCCACTAACATACCTTCTGCCTTTTACAGTCGTTGATGATACCTTTCAATTCCTATAAATATAAATACTAGACACCTTATTTTTATATACTTTAAAATTGGCTAGCTACATGACTACTAGTTCATAGAATTTTGGCTTCATACTTTTAAAAAGTTAGGTGTTTATTTATATTGAATTAACAAAATAAAAATAAATAATTTATACCGTAGAGCTTGTGCAAACTTAAAAAAAATGTGTTGTTAAGCATTTTCGCATGTTTTGTAGATTGTGATAGTTTTATATAAAATGCATTGATGGATTGTACTTTGTTTATTTTTCTGACGTGAGATATATTTTTATTATCAGGTGCATTTTAAGTTATTCACGATTAATAGGCACATGCTGCTTGAAAAGTATACGCACCAAAAAGAGGACGAATTGACATGATCATTCTAAGTAAATTAAACGATAATTTATCAAACAGTATATGTAAAATTTAGAATTATCTAAACAATGTTTTATATTTTCATATTTATTAAATGACGTATTTAATTCCGTTTTTATCCCTCCCACCAAATAGAACTTTTAATGCGGAGATTTATCAGGCATTCGAGCCACAACTGAAAATCCCGAGCCATCCAAACGTCCCGTCCAAACGAGCGCACATTAGCATCTTTTTCTCTTTAGCTTCGGAGAAAATCTTCCAGACTCAGGGCACAAATCTTCCGAACTTCTTGCACTACATTTTTTGTCCAGCGTGATTTCTCGAGCGAGCTTTCGAGTTTTAGGATTTTCGACGAGACTTTTCGAGGTAATCTCGCGTAGTCCTCTCATTTAACTATATGTGTTACCCATTTCTTACTCAGATTTAGGGTTTCCATTGAAAGTCGTACATCTCATAAGCTTTCTGTCTACCATTCATTATTGCAGAATGAGACAAGAATCTGGTTCAACCTTTCCTTCACCGGCCAAGGTATATCTCCAATTCCTTGATTTAGTCGAATATAAAGGACGCCATTTATTTTATTGTTTTTTCTATTATGGTTTTGGAATGATTTCAAATATTCAAATGGACAATTTTTTTAATCTGTATCTGAATTAGATAAATAGATCCCTGAGGTTTTTTTTCACAGGATTATTACAAAGCATTGCGGCTTCTCTAATTTGTTATATACAATTACAAAATGAAAGAATAAATCAGGTTTTTAAAATTTTGTATTTCCAAATTTTTAGGGAAAAAATGAGTGTGCGAAGAAACTCCAAAAGACCAGCGTTTTAGACCACTTTATTGAATTTTTTGAAGGTCCAAATGCTAAAGGAAAGCAATGTTCGTCTGTTTGTTTACATGAAAGACACAGAGAGATCATTAAACAAACCTCATTTGCTATTTTTTTGAATATACAAGACATTCCACAAATCCATGGTATATTGGTCAATATATTTAAAAGTTGGGATTCGACAAGTCAAAGCTTTAAGTTTTCAACTATGTCAGTTGCTTTCACCAGAAGAGATGTGTCCCCTTTGCTCGGTATTGCAGATAGAGGGGCTTCTGTTCCCATGAATTCAACTAATGCATTAGGTGTTCTTTTTGTCACGCCCCGAGGGAGTCCCCGCCAGACAAAAATCCGACAGCATCTCCCCTGTACGGGTGACAATACCAAATTTTCATACAAGGCCTACACGGCCACAATACCTCGGTCAACACGACCGGAATCCAAACAACACACGCAGATAATACTTAGGCCTCAGGCCATCAATCAAAGTAAATAGTAATAATCTACTATATCTAGACTTACCCCTTCTGTCATCTGAGCAAAAATATACAACCCAAACCAATCGAAAATAAATCTCCGAACCAAGGTCCATAAAGACCATAACAAAAATCTCTAAACCTCCACAAGTACATAATCAAAACAAACACAAGTCCTACACACTTCATCTAGTTAAAAACCAAAAATCATAAGACCTATAAAACCTATCCATTTCGACGAGGGGGATTGGCAGCTGGACTCTCCTGACAGCTTCAACTTGAAATAGATGTAAAGCAACGGGGTTCAAAGAACTCAGTGGGTATAGTCGATATGCAAAGTAAGATATAGCTAACAATAAAAATCATGTCAGTACAGTCTCACATATAGGGTAAGCAAGAAATAAATGCAAAAGGACTGTACTCACCTGAATCTCCTACCCTGATACAGGAGCATGTGTCATACTATAAGAGATAAGGTCATCACCATATACAAATATGAATCCTGTATGCATGACAATCATATGCAACATCCAAGGCATCAATAAAAATGCAGCAAACACAATACAAATGCTATCCATGCAAAGTTCATGTCGTGCAAATGACATGGTCACCCCTGACGCCAGTCAGCCGCCTCACACGCGATGGTGAAGCCGAGTGGGTAGGGCTATGACAACTGTGCACTCTGCCATCACGCTCTGAGTGAGCAGTGGGCGAGAATCTTTGTCGGAGTACACCTATCCTCCGCCCCCAAAGCAGTGGGAGCTAAGCTCTCATCTCCGGTGTCATAGACGGAGGAGGGATCCTGCCGCTACCACGCTGCCTCATCGCTACCCATGGCGGACCCGGCGAACTGTGAACAAGCGCACACACCCTTCGATGTACCACTAACCCATGAGTGGCGGTGTGTGTGGTAGGTATGGCAGCTGCGGGCTCAATGATAAAGGAACCACTGTTCATGCAAGATGGTGCATGATACTAAAGCATGTAAATCCAACTAAATACACCTATCCGAATAATATGCACAATCAATATGTACATATCCATAATCCAAGTAACTATGATCCAAATAAAACAGGGAAGGTATAATCATAACCTATCACATGCATGTATCAAGTAGGCACCAAAAACATACTAGGCATATAAACATGAAAATTATTGCAAGCTATCCTAACTTGCATATCAACTTGACTATATCTAAAAGATAAGTCAAAATATCCGCCTGAATAAAAATGTCCGCAAGAATGAAATCGTCACGACCGGGGACCTGCCTCGTGACCGAAACCTGCATACAATATAATATACTCAGATTATATTGTCAACTCCAATATCAAGTCCAAAACCTAATGGATTAAGCTATCCACTTAACCGATCACTCACTGTCGTAAAAAATATATATAATTCATCATAACCAGCTTAGGTAATCAACTTTATTAACCCCAAGTTTAATTACCACTTGATTAATATCAGTTTACTCCAAAAACCCAAACCATACTATCTGATTAAACCTATTAATTAAATCCAAATTCATCCAATTACTCCTAATAACAGATTAATCAGATTACTCCATTGTTTTAAACGATTAATCCCTTACTTTGATTAACCAAATTAGTTAATTAGCTAAACTGACTAATTAACATGCAACAACAACCATCGATTAATCAAACAACCGATTCTGCCCTTACCTCTTTCATTGTCGGAACAAATTGGGGTCGACGAATTGTCGGACCCTGATCGCGGCTGGCCAGAGGCTGACAGCGGGTCGAGGCGATGTCAACACCGGATTGTTGCGGCACGGTGTGGTCGTGCACCGAAGACAGCGGGAGGGAGGGAGATCTCTGTCGGCTACCGAGCGGGAAACAGCGATGGTGTCGTGAGCATTCAGCGGCGTCGATGAAAAGGGCAGCCGCGATGCTGCGAACGCTCTGGTACCCCCGACGAAGCTCGGTCTGGTAGTCGCGGTGCGGTGAGATCTATAATGGCGGAGATGTCGATGTGCGAAGGCAGAGCACAAGGAAGTGGAAGACAGAGGGCAGGGCGACGAGAGGGTTGGCGGCTAGGGCACTGTCGGAGCCGCGTGCGTGTAATGGCAGCAAAGCGGCGACCGCAAGAAGGGCGGCGAAGCAGTGGCGGCTCAGGCGAGCAACGGCAAAGAGGGCACCCGCGGCAACCTGGGCACCGAGAAATACTGCGACATCGGTGGCAGAGGTGTCGGCGGAAGATGGTCGCGGATGGGGGCGGTGACGGGCTGCTGGCTGCGGCGAGGAGTAGGTTTCGCAAAGAAGGGTTCGCCAAGAGGGAAAAGTCGGGTCGCGCGAGGAAGAGGAAATCGTGGCGTGTTAGAAAGGAATCGGGAATTTAGGAAATAGATAAACCTAGATTTATAAGCTAGGTTAAATTTATTCTATTTACGCATCTAAACAGGTCCTTTTAAAAGCTTGTTTTTCTTATCCCCAAAAATATCTCATACAAGCACCGTTTAATTCTCGAAAAATTACAAAGAAATTTCTAAAATTCTCCAAAAATTTCAAAAATAATTTCTAAGATTATTTTTCCTAATTTTGGCCATTTAATTTAGTGTTTTAAATTTCAGTATTTAACATTCTCCCCCACTAATAAAAATTTGGTCTCCAAATTTCCTGCTCATGTACGAGTATGAGATGTCACAACAACCATCTCAGATATCTGGAGACAAGTCACACACCTCAAGTGACTAAGTGGGGTATTGAGCTCTGATCTTTTCCTCAAGCTCCCAAGTAGCCTCCTCATCTGTGAGCTGACTCCACCCGACCTTGACAAGTCGCACAATCTTGTTCCGCAACTATCGTTCTTTGTGATCCAGAATCCGTACCTGAACCTCTGCGTAAGTAGCATCAGGTTGAATGGAACCTGACACACCTGACCGAATATGTATAGGGTATGACACATACTTCCTCAACATGGACACATGAAACAGAGCATGGATACCAGCCAAGTACGGTGGTAGCACTAGGCAGTAAGCGACTGCTCCGATCCTCTCCAAAATCTCAAACGGACCAATGTACCTAGGAGCTAGCTTACCACGGATTCTAAATCTCTTCACCCCTTTCGTGGGTGAAAATCGCAAGAATACCTGGTCACCAATTGAGAACTCCAAAGGTCTCCGTCTCTGATCGACATAACTCTTCTGACGATCCTGCGCCTTTATCATCCTACGTCTGATAGTACGGACCAACCCTGTCTCATACTGAGCTCTCTGGGGTTCTAACAACTGAGCCTCCCCAACCTTCTTCCAGAAGGTGGGTATCCGACACTAACTACCATACCATACTTCAAGCAGTGCCATTTGGATAGCCGAATCATGGTTGTTGTTGTAGGCACATTCCACTAATGGTAAGTGGTCCTCCCAATTGCCCCCGAAAACCATAACACAGGATCTCAGCAAATCCTCTAGTGTCTGAATGGTTCGTTCAGACTGTCCATCTGTCTGCGGATGGAATGCAGTACTATACCGAAGTTGTGTGCCTAAAGTCTACTACAGACTCTGCCAGAACCGGGACGTGAACCAGGGATCTCTATCTGATATAATGCTCAAAGGAACACCATGCAATCTGATGATCTCCCGATAATATAACTCTGCCAAACGATCCAGAGTCGGTCTTCCGAATCGCTAAGAAGTGCACGGATTTGGTTAGTCGGTCAACGACTATCCAAATCGCGTCATGGCCTTGACGTGTCCTAAGCATACCCACCACAAAATCCATAATAATATGCTTCCACTTCCATTCCGGAATCGGAATCGGAATTTCCTGAAGCCTCTGTTCCTTAAACTAATGCAACTCCGAAAACCATGATCCTCCTCGGAGCCAGAGACGATAGTCCATCTACCATCCTAAATCCACTCCACCACACACTCTGTAAGTGCATGGGAGGCTATCGCGACCAAACTTCCTTGTTACTACCGTTCGTGTTCCAGCTACTCTATAGTAGCTATCCAGTAGCTAGCTAAAAACCCATGAGCATTACGGCTCCTCACCTCTACCAAACAACATAATCACTGCTAAGTCCACGTCATATATATGACGGCTTATTTCATAGTCCTTTAATTTCCGTAAGCTTAGGATACGTCTTATTCAATAGCATCGGAACCGCTACGATCCCCGAAATGATACATCCATGTACACTACCCTTCCATCCAAACCAGAATGGTTAATCAACACGACGTAAAAGTCAACCATCGTCTGAACCCTGAAACTAATTTCACAAGCTTCAGACCAAGTAAATTTCAACACCTTCCTGATCCATCCAGTCAGCGATGTAGTACCGCTTGAGCATCCTATCCATATCTATAGTAATAATCAAATCAATACCAAGAAAACTACCATTAACGTTGACCGAGTGCGCAACTCCAACTACTACCCTCAACAGTACCCAAGTTACGCAATCTAACGACCACAACTGATCTAATCGTGTCCAAAATACACGACTTCCCAAATCCCTGGACGACTAAGTCATCAATAAGTCTAATAAGACATTCAAAAGCTCATACAATTCATACCAAGTATAAAATTGTCTTCGCTACACACCTGTATTCTCTTTACTCTAGGCTGATGATATAACAATCATCACAACGACAATGATAATTGTATGATACTATGTCACTACAATATCAACAAGTCAGTCATAAATCAATCCTAAAGTACACACAGGTGTCCTAAGCTGATCTAAACAGATCCTCTATCCACAATGAAGGATATTCATTTCCTTCCACAACTACCGCATTCTATCATCGATAATCGATGCATAACCTCAAAGGTCCATCTCTCTTTTAACAAAGAGTTCCGGATCTTCTCTAGAAGAAAATACTGGGACAGATAAATATCCCATCCAACACCTCCTATAATAAGGTAAAACGATCTTCCATCGTCTTGACCAGTGTAAGTATACACGCCTTACCCATAACCAAATCACTATTAGTAGGGACTGATACTCTCTGAGGGTTTACTCTTTGTCCTTCAAATTGGTGGCTAGCAAGCCAAATCCTTAACTTCCTAATTCGACATAAGTCGGCATCTCTAAAGAGTCTGTACTTTCAAAATCATCGTTAGGTTCCGCAAGGTCAATACGTCATCGACCTCGTCCCCGACCATGAGTAGGGGCAATTCACTAGGTCAATACTTTTCCTAACCACTAAAGTATTGTAACCCCTAAAGACAATACTTTTCCTATAGCTCAGAGATATCCTTCAGCTTGCCTGGTCCCAAAACACGAGAACTCCCAAAAATCCAAAGAAAATAAAATCCTCGAAACACAAAACCCACAAATCAAAACCGCAAACCAATAAAATTGTCACGTCCTGGGGGCATATCCATCATCCAAATGACAGAGGAGCCCCTAAGTGACAATATTCCGAAATCCATGGACCAGATCTGATAAAAATCTCAAAATAATTATAGAAATACTAGTATTTTAATAACTGCATGCATGAACGACTAAACATATATCCATTAAAGTAAAATAGTTTTTTTTATGACACCAAACCAATTGCAACAAAATCCAAAGTGCATAACCAAAATGCAATACCGATAAAGTAAACAAAGCGGCATCTCGACGATGCAATAGAACAAGCACGGAAAGGAACTCTCTGAGTGACTCGAAGGTAGGTCAACAGGACATGTCCTCCATCAGTTAACCTAAAGGATAAATGAGGAGGAGGTGAGTACAACCACTCAGTGGATGGATAGACAATAGTGCATATTCATAATGCACATAATGGAAGTCAAAGGAAACAAGCTAGTGTAACCCAACCCTCAGAGTACTAATATCAGTCCACTACTAACCTGGTCGGTGGTATAACAATTATACCCGTAACATACACAACCATTGCAATCTACAAACAGTGCACATCCGGATACCACGACAAAGCCTCGTGGCTCTCGCACAAAAAGGGAACTATCTATGAGCTACCGCGAACGTAACCCATAGGTCGACAATCAATATGCTAAGCACTGTCTACGCGCAACTACATGCTACCACGAATGGGACTCGTTGATAGACAGATAGTATATAGATATCTAGTTATCGACTGTAGGCATTAGCATACAACCACTAATAGGTCGTGTGGGCAGTCGATTATCCTAGGTTGTTAAGCCTAGGCTTATCCAATACATCCCGCATAAATCGACTTTCAACGTCGACAAAGATCATCCATCTACAATTAAACCCATTGAGGTGGTCAAGAGAGGGTTTCAACACCTCTAATACGAAATGTTTACCAAAGCCGGTAAAGATCATCGACTTATAAATAAATACCTCGAGATGAAGTCTAGGGTTCCCACCCTTCTAACATGATCAGTTATCAAAGTCGATAAAAATCACAAGTCCACTAACAAACACATCAAGATGATTGCTCATAAGGTTTCGTCCCAATTAACAGGAAACGCCTCTCAAGGCCAGTAAAGACAACCCCTCTACTAACAAGCACGACAAGAGGGTTAAACTTAAATTATATCATTTCTACCAGTTCAATCCTGCATGCTACAACATGCTTCCACGAACAGATCTCGTGGGTACTTAAGATGTAAAGTAGCTATCTAGCTACAGACATCATACGAATCTGATTATCACCATCTCTGAATGAATAACGCAAAAGTATAACCTTACAGTAGATTATCTCAACCATGTATGGGGGACATGATTGACCACAAATATACTAAGCACCTACCTATAGAGAGACTCTACCGCAGACTCTCTCTCAACCAAGAATGGGAGATATAATAAGGATTAATCGCATCCTAATCATACGAACTCTATCGGTCCGATCACCATATCACTGAAATAGTAAATGGATAAACATATATCATTAAGCACATCCGGATTATTACGCCTAGGGCTCCAACACCTAGGGTTCCACTAATGTTGTTCCATTCCTGAGATCCGCTCCTATAGAATAACCTCATCTAAGTTATTCTATCTCTACTAGTCTTAATCATGGTATCCACCGCAAAAACACATAACCCTATAAACATATAACACACTGTCTAATAAACGACAGCATAATCATACTAATGGCAATCAATGGCGGAAATTTATTAGGGTATAACTAAAGGGGCATGCCAGAACAAAGTCAAGGCAACACTAAATAAAGCATCAGATGCCTATAAATACCCTAAACTACGTAAACAATGTAATCATGTCATCAGACACTAGGATCTAGAGAGTCAAAGAACCTATATGTATACCTTCTACGAATTTATCCATCTTAGTCATATCATTCAACTAGTCTAATCTCAATACTAGTCCAATCCTAATACTAGTCCAAATAGTAATAGGTAAACATCTACCAATAATATCTAATCATTTATATCACAATGATAACTAGCTACCTATAGCAGTAATAGCAATTAATATCCATATGCTAACGATAAACCAATAACCTAAAGATCTAACAGTCTTGTTGGTGCAACAATGCTCCAAGCATTTATATGTTTTGATGTTTGGATAATCATCTAAGTTAGGCAATATCTTGTGATCTAATTGTGAATATGTTTTTAAGTAACAGGGAAATCCAAGGATGAAGACTTGGTAAAAGAGAAGTCCAAGTATGATCTTGGCAAGGAAAGTCCAAGGGATGGACTTGGCAGCATAAGACCAAGCTTGTAGTCTTGGCAGCGTAAAGTCCAAGTGAACCTTGGCAAAGGAAGTTCAAAGTAAGGTCTTGGCAGCATAAGTCCAAGTTTGTAGTCTTGGCGGCGTAAAGTCCAAGCATTTGGCAAACCCAAGACATGACGAAACCGAAGGAAGCTCTTGGAAGCAAAGCGCAAAGGATGAACAAGTCGCGGACTCGGATGGATCCTGGAGGCGCAAGGCTTAATGAGGAGCTAGAAGGTTGAGTCTAGGTCTAGGGTGTAAAATCAAGTGTGAATTACTCATACTTGATGAGTATCGATCGGCCCGATCGATGTATCGATCGGCCCAGTCGAGGCGTTCGGTGAGCGGTGAAACCACGGCCATCGATCGGCTTGCCTTAGTCGAGACGATCGTGATGTTGAGATCGGATCGGTGATCAGCGGCGATCGGTGATCGAGGAAAAATTGCCCACGAGAATGCGGATCTCACTCGACTTACGCCTTGATCACTCGGTGATCACTCCATCGGTCGTGATCACACAGCCGATGGAAAATCGACTCTGAATCTCCAGCGTATCTACATGGTGAAGTCGTTGGTTTGGCGATCGTGATGGCAAGCATCAGTCGACTGATCGAGGCCCAACGGGAAAAACAGCCCCTCTTCTATAAAAAGGGGCCTTGGGGAGCTTGGTGAAGCTAGTGTTCTTGCTCCTAACTACACCCTTGTGCTCACCAAGCTTTCCAAGTGTTTTTAGTGATTCAAAACCTCCTCTTCTCTTGTTCTTGATCATCCATCATTGTAAAGAAGAGGAGAGCATTGTAAGAAAGGTTTCTCCACCTTGGTTCATCCAAATGAGGTTCTAGTGAAGATTGATTAGGGCTAATCCACCTTACGGATTGCCGTGGAGTAGGAGCGTCATCTCCGAACTACGTACATCGGGTGTTAGCTTTGTTTCTTGCTTTGATTTGTGTTTATATTTTGTATTGCTTCCGCTAACGTTTTTGTAGAAACGAAGAAAGGCTAATCACCCCCCCCCTCTAGCCGTTCCAAGGGTCCTAACAAGTGGTATCAGAGCCCGGATAGCTTGGAAGATCTCACCATCAACCAAAGCATCAATGGCTCTTCAAGAGGGATATAGCACCGCCAAGCCACCACTCTTCGATGGGAGTCACTTTGCATATTGGAAAGGTAGGATGAAGTATTATCTAATGAGCAATATTGAAATTTGGCATAGTGTTGTAGATGGCTTCGAGGAACCGGTGGATGAACATGGAAACCCTATTCCAAGCAAGGATTGGACAAGGGAGATGAACCGGAAGTTCGAGTCAAATGCAAAGGCCGTACTCACCATCCAATGCGGCATTACAATGGAGCAACTTAACAAGGTGGGGCCTTTCGAATCCGCCAAGGAGTTATGGGAAAAGCTTATTGAGCTAAATGAAGGTTCCAAGGAGTCAAAGAGGGCCAAGAAGGACCTACTAATTGGACAACTTCAATCCTTCCAAATGAAGATGCATGAAACCGTAAGTCAAATGCATGGAAGGTTCAAGGAGATTGTGAATGGACTTCACATCATAGGTGAGCGAGTCGACAACCGGGACTTGGTAAGGTATATACTTCAAGCATTTCCTAGAAATTCTTTATGGACTTCTATAGTTGATGCCATTAAGGTAACTAGGGATCTCTCTCAAATTAAAATTGATAAATTATTTTATGAGTTTGAATTACATGAGCAAACTAACATGTCCTCTAAGGAAAAGGGTTTTGCTCTATTTGTTGAAAAGAAGGACAAGAAAGAAAAGAAGAAGAAGGAAAGAAAAGAAGCATCATCATCATCCGAGTCAGAGGATGAGTCAAGTAGTGATGGAGACTCATCTAGTGAAATGGCAAATTTTGTCAAGAAGCTTTATAGAAAGTCAAAAGAGTTCAAGAATAGAGAAGCAAGGAAGGGGTCTCATTCCTCAAAAGGTAAATTTAGTGGTAATTCAAGTTTTAGCAATAATGTGATTTGCCATGCTTGCAACAAGAAGGGGCACATAAAGCCGAATTGCCCGGAGCTAAAGAAGAAGGAGGAAAAGGAAAAGAAAAAGAAGGACAAGAAGGAGAAGAAGAAGAAGGAGGCCATGGTGGCTCAAACCACATGGGACACACCAAGTGTTGAAGACTCCTCCTCCGATGATGAGCTTTTCCACATCACACGCCATGTGGCACTCATGGCCCTAGAAGATGATTCCGACACATCAAGCCAAGAAGACTCCTCAAGTGATGAATCGTCATCTAGTGACGATGAGGTAATGAACTCTCCCAAAGTTAAGCTTCTTTATAAATCAATTGCCTATCTTAAAGAAGCTCTAGATAAGTCTAAATCTAAGGTTAAGAGCATGAAGGTAGAACTAAAGGCTATTAGGAATGAAAAACCTTCATATGTTGATTCTTGCATGCTTAAGGAAGAAAATGACAAACTTAAGGATGAGGTTAATGAATTAAAAGCATGTTTAGAGAAATTCTCAAATGGCTCAAAATATCTTGATAAGATTCTTAGTAGACAAAGAGCCGTTTACAACAAGGCCGGTTTAGGATATAAGCCAAAAGAAAAAGAGGTTGCTTATGTTTCATTGATTAATAGGAAAGCAACCATTAAGGGTAAGGTTAAGAAAGCATGGGTACCTAAGAATCTTTTACTTAATGTTACCGGTCCAAATGTTTGGGTACCAAAAGCTTGTGTTTTTCATGTGATTTAGGTAGGAGAGCAAGGTATGTGGATTGTGGATAGCGGTTGCTCAACACATATGACCGGGGATGTGAGCAAGTTCTCCACAATTAAGTATGTGAAGAAAGGAGCGGTGTCTTTTGGAAATAGTGGAAAACTCAAGATATTAGGTAGAGGTACAATTGAGGTATCCCCCAAAATTGTTATTCACAAAGTCTTACTAGTTGAAAATATGAAATTTAATTTATTAAGTGTTAGGCAACTTTGCGATGCAAACTATCATGTTTCTTTTGAATCCTCTAAATGCATGATTAGGCACAAGAAATTAACTGATTGCATGTTAGTTGGATATAGGAAATCAAATATCTATTATGTTGATCTTTCATATGCTTCTAACATTTCTACTAAGTGCTTTGTTGCAAAAGAAGAGGAAAGTTGGCTATGGCATAGGAGATTGGGGCACATCAACATGAAAAACATAGCCAAGGTAGCCAAGATGGAGTTGGTCAAAGGACTACCAAAGATCAAGTATGTCAAGAATAAAATGTGTGATGCATGTCAAGAAGGAAAACAAACAAAGACATCACACAAAGGTAAAACCCTAACTAATACTTCCTTACCATTAGAATTATTGCATCTTGACTTATTTGATTGTCATAGTACTCCATCTTTAAATGGCAACAAATATTGTTTGGTTATTGTAGATGATTTCTCTAGGTATACTTGGGTCTACTTTATGAAACATAAGGATGATACCTTAGAAATAATCATAGGATTTAGTAAAAGGGTTGAAAATGAAAAGAGTCTCAAAATCAACCGGATCCGTAGTGATCATGGTGGTGAATTTGAAAACTTAAAATTTTCACAATTTTGTTTAGAGCAAGGGTACAAGCATGAGTTCTCTTTTCCTAGAACACCCCAACAAAATGGGGTGGTGGAAAGGAGAAATCGTGCCCTACAAGAGGCGGCTAGGACTATGCTTAATGCATATTCTCTACCTAGCTACTTGTGGGCGGAAGCGGTTAATACCGCTTGCTATATCCAAAATAGGGTTCAAATCCATAGGTTTTTAGAAAAAACACCATTCGAATTATGGAATGGGACTATACCCACAATTCATTATTTCAAAGTCTTTGGATGTAAAGTTTATATTCTAAACACCAAAGATAACTTAGGAAAATTTGAATCAAAAGCGGATGAGGGAATCCTAGTTGGATACTCATCCACAAGTAGAGGGTATAGAGTCTACAATAAGAGAACCAAAGGGATTGAGGAGTCTTCCAATGTTCAATTTGATGAAACTACTAGTACCTACCCTAGAAAGTCCTCCATTGATAAGGATATTAATGACAATAATCAAGACATTACCCAAAAACTTCAAAATTTGATCATTAGGAGTAATGATCAAGGGGGAGGAAGAGGAGTTTCCGATGATGAATGAAGGGTGGAAGATAACAATGATCAAATTGAAACTCCTTCTAGAAACCTAAGAATTCAACAAGATCATCCACTTGACCAAGTAGTAGGAGATCTATCTCAAGGAGTAAGAACTAGGTCATTTCATAGACCTCCTACTAGTCAAGTAACTCTTATCTCACAAATTGAGCCCAAGTCGATCAATGATGCATTACATGATCCGGATTGGATTTTGGCAATGCAAGATGAATTGGCTCAATTTGAGAGAAGTCAAGTGTGGGAATTAGTACCTAGACCCAATGATAGCACCATAATTACTACAAGATGGGTCTTTAGGAATAAGCTAGATGATCAAGAAAATATCACTAGAAATAAGGCTAGGTTGGTTGCTAGGGGATTTAATCAAGTTGAGGGGCTTGACTATGATGAGACTTATGCCCCGGTTGCTAGGTTAGAATCTATTAGGATTCTTTTAGGGTATGCTTCCTACATGGGATTTAAACTTTACCAAATAGATGTTAAATCGGCATTCTTAAATGGTTATATTAAGGAGGAAGTATATGTAGAGCAACCACCCGGGTTTGAGAACATAGATTATCCAAACCACGTTTATAAGCTTAGGAAAGCATTATATGGGTTAAAACAAGCTCCCCGGGCATGGTATGAAAGATTGTCATCCTTCCTAATTTCTAAGGATTTTAGAAGAGGCCAAGTAGATCAAACCTTGTTTATAAAGTCAACATTAAAGGATATATTCATAGCCTAAGTATATGTTGATGACATTATTTTTGGGTCAACAAATGATGATCTTCTTCAAGACTTTATAAAAAACATGGAAAATGAATTTGAAATGAGTTTAGTTGGAGAGCTCAATTTTTTCCTAGGGTTACAAGTCAAACAAACCAATGAGGGTATTCATATTTATCAAACCAAATATGCAAATGAAATGATCAAGAAATTTGGTTTGAAAAATGCCAAAATTGTAACCACTCCTATGGCCACTAGCACTAGAATAGATAGTGATCATGAAGGTAAATCAATTGATCTTAAACTTTATAGGAGTATAATTGGTAGCCTACTATACCTAACCGCTAGTAGACCCGATATCTTATTTGCGGTAGGTATGTGTGCAAGATATCAATCTTGTGCCAAAGAATCCCATTTAGTAGCTGTCAAAAGAATTTTAAGATATATTAAAGGCACCCTAAATGTAGGACATTGGTATCCTAGGACTAGGTCATTTGAATTGCTTGGGTATACCGATTCCGATTATGCCGGGTGCAAATTGGATAGGAAGAGTACTAGTGGTGGATGCCAATTTCTTGGGTCCTCTCTAGTAAGTTGGAGTAGTAGGAAGCAACATTGTGTTGCTTTATCAACCACCGAAGCCGAATATGTGGCTATGGGTGGTTGTGTAGCTCAATTACTTTGGATGAGACATACTCTTGTGGACTATGAGCTACACTACTGTAACATTAAAGTTTATTGTGATAATGTGAGTACCATCAACTTGACCAAAAATCCGGTACATCACTCTAGGACCAAGCACATTGAAGTGAAACATCACTTTATAAGAGATCATGTGGCAAGAGGGGACATTGAACTTAATTATGTAGAATCTAAGTCTAACCTTGCCGATATCTTCACCAAAGCTCTTCCCGAAACCGAATTTTCATCATTAAGGAGAGAGCTTGGTATGTGCTTTGTAGAGTAAAATTCTAGGTATGCATGATCCTATATTTATATGTTGGCATTATACCTTGATACATCTCACAAAAGCCTTAAGAAACCTTGATTTTTGTATTGAGACACTTAGAAACATGTGAGATGATAGGGAAGGTGTACTTGGCTCATCATGCTTGTTATGATGCATTACTATGAGCCAATGACACATCTAGAGACATGAATACCTTATGGACCAATCATGGGGAAGGCTTGTATTCAAGCAATGGATACATAGCTCTAAGAACATGGTTGGAAATTCCAAATAATATATATTTTAAACTATGTTTATTATATTTTGAAAAACAGTTTTTAAATGGAACACAAAAGTGATACAAAGTTTACAAAATCTTTAGAACTTTTGTTAGTTTCCAAATTTGTATCAATCTTGAAATCTGGAAGACATATATTTTTCAAACTATTTTTCCTTAATAAATTATGATCTCAGAAATGTGTACACAAAATTTCGTGATTTTTTGAGGTTTCTAGAATTTCTAACGCATTTCTGAAGTTGGGCTGAAAAGGCTGAAATTTCGATTTCAGGCGTAGCAGTCGACTGGTTCAGAAACCAGTCGACCGATACACTGTATTTTCTGATAAACAGCTCCATTTTATGGTATTTAGTGTATCCTTGATGTCCTACAACTATAGCTTGATAATTTTGCGTATAAACAAAGGTTTAAGACTGTTTAGTGCAGTGGTTTAGGGGGAGTTTCATAAATTGTATCTTTGTCATCCCCAAATCCATTGTTGGTGCAAAGTTAGGACTTAATGTTTTTAAATTTCTGTTATGCTTTGCTTCAAATATTATTTACACATTATAAAGCTTATCTTGGATTAAGGGGGAGCTTTAATTTCATCTTATACCTTAGTCCAAGATCCAACACCTTTAATTCTTTCATTTTTGAATCCTTCTCTTTTTGATGTATATCAAAGGGGGAGAAGGGATGTTTAAGTTAGATGATTATGTGTGTATCTTTAAAGACCTAACTTAAATGATTGTCAAACATCAAAAAGGGGGAGATTGTTGGTGCAACAATGCTCCAAGCATTTATATGTTTTGATGTTTGGATAATCATCTAAGTTAGGCAATATCTTGTGATCTAATTGCGAATATGTTTTTAAGTAACAGGGAAATCTAAGGATGAAGACTTGGTAAAAGAGAAGTCCAAGTATGATCTTGGAAAGGAAAGTCCAAGGGATGGACTTGGCAGCGTAAGACCAAGCTTGTAGTCTTGGCAGCGTAAAGTCCAAGTGAACCTTGGCAAAGGAAGTCCAAAGTAAGGTCTTGGCAGCATAAGTCCAAGTTTGTAGTCTTGGCGGCGTAAAGTCCAAGCATTTGGCAAACCCAAGACATGACGAAACCGAAGGAAGCTCTTGGAAGCAAAGCGCAAAGGATGAACAAGTCGCGGACTCGGATGGATCCTGGAGGCGCAAGGCTTAATGAGGAGCTAGAAGGTTGAGTCTAGGTCTAGGGTGTAAAATCAAGTGTGAATTACTCATACTTGATGAGTATCAGTCGACTGATACTATGTATCGGCCCGATCGTCAGCGTTCGACCGAGCCAGGTGAAACCCCGCATCACCGATCGCTTTGGTCGATAAATGACCGATGTTGAGATCACCGACCGATCGGTGATCGCGACCGATCAAGGAGAAAATCGCCACGAATCGCGCCTCACTCGACGCCCTTGATCACTCATCGATCACTCCATCGGGCCGATCGATGGAGGATCGGTCGATGATCACCGCCATTGGAAAATGCGCTACGAATCTCCGTATCCGCATGGTCAAGTCGTTGAGTTTGGCCGGATCGATGGCAAGCATCAGTCGACTGATCGAGGCCCAATGGGAAAAACAGCCCCTCTTCTATAAAAAGGGGCCTTGGGGAGCTTGGTGAAGCTAGTGTTCTTGCTCCTAACTACACCCTCGTGCTCACCAAGCTTTCCAAGTGTTTTTAGTGATTCAAAACCTCCTCTTCTCTTGTTCTTGATCATCCATCATTGTAAAGAAGAGGAGAGCATTGTAAGAAAGATTTCTCCACCTTGGTTCATCCAAAGGAGGTTCTAGTGAAGATTGATTAGGGCTAATCTACCTTACGGATTGCCGTGGAGTAGGAGCGTCATCTCCGAACCACGTACATCGGGTGTTAGCTTTGTTTCTTGCTTTGATTTGTGTTTATATTTTGTATTGCTTCCGCTAACGTTTTTGTAGAAACGAAGAAAGGCTAATCACCCCCCCCCTCTAGCCGTTCCAAGGGTCCTAACAAGTCTAACAGATATAAAGTTAAAACAATACTAGACAAAACATGATACCAGCTAAGTAAACTGCATAACCAATATAACCAATACAAATATGCACTAAATCTAGAAAAATTTTCTAGAATTTATTTACCTGTTAGCCGTCTGGAGATGTCATGTTGCCGCCAAATCCCCCAAATTGACCTCGTCAATAATACCTCGAATTTTCGAAACATAAAAATCGTCAAAAATCCGTACAACTCCGAAAATACCCCAGTTAACCTGCCAAATGTGGCAAACTTTGAAAACCCAAAGACCCTAAGGAACTCGAAAACCTACACTCTGATACCAAATAAATTGTCACGCCCCGAGGGAGTCCCTGCCAGACAAAAATCCGGCAACATCTCCCCTGTACGGGTGACAATACCAAATTTTCATACAAGGCCTACACGGCCACAATACCTCGGTCAACACGATCGGAATCCAAACAACACACGCAGATAATACTTAGGCCTCAGGCCATCAATCAAAGTAAATAGTAACAGTCTACTATATCTAGACTTACCCCTTCTGCCATCTGAGCAGGAATATACAACCCAAACCAATCGAAAATAAATCTCCGAACCAAGGTCCATAAAGACCATAACAAAAATCTCTAAACCTCCACAAGTACATAACCAAAACAAACACAAGTCCTACACACTTCATCTAGTTAAAAACCAAAAACCATAAGACCTATAAAACTTATCCATTTCGACAAGGGGGATTGGCAGCTGGACTCTCCTGACAGCTTCAACCTGAAACAGATGTAAAGCAATGGGGTAAGTTCAAAGAACTCAGCGGGTATAGTCGATATGCAAAGTAAGATATAGCTAACAATAAAAATCATGCCAGTACAGTCTCACATATAGGGTAAGCAAGAAATAAATGTAAAAGAACTGTACTCACCTGAATCTCCTACCCTGATACAGGAGCATGTGCCATACTATAAGAGATAAGGTCATCACCATATACAAATATGAATCCTGTATGCATGACAATCATATGCAACATCCAAGGCATCAATAAAAATACAGCAAACACAATACAAATGCTATCCATGCAAAGTGCATGTCGTGCAAATGACATGGTCACCCCTGACGCTAGTCTGCCGCCTCACACGTGATGGTGAAGCCGAGTGGGTAGGGTTATGACAACTGTGCACTCTGCCATCACTACTCCTAAGTGACCGAGTGGAAAGGATGCTGTCGGAGTACACCTATCCTCCTGCCCCAAACAGAGTGGGGGAGCTAAGCTCTCATCTCCCGGTGTCATAGACCAGAGGAGGGATCCCTGCCCGCTACCACGCTGCCTCATTGCTACCCATGAGCGGACCAGCGAAGCCTGACAGAGCAACTGCACACACCCTCCTGATGTACCACTAACCCATGAGTGGCAGTGTGTGCAGGCCATGTAACTGACTGCGGGCTCAACAATAAAGGAACCCTGTCCAGCCAGCATGCAATCATGCAAGATGGTGCATGATACTAAAGCATGTAAATCCAACTAAATACACCTATCCGATTAATATGCACAATCAATATGTACATATCCATAATCCAAGTAACTATGATCCAAATAAAACAGGGAAGGTATAATCATAACCTATCACATGCATGTATCAAGTAGGCACCAAAAACATACTAGACATATAAACATGAAAATTATTGCAAGCTATCCTAACTAGCATATCAACTTGACTATATCTAAAAGATAAGTCAAAATACCCGCCTGAATAAAAATGTCCACAAGAATGAAATCGTCACGACCGGGGACCTGCCTCGTGACCGAAACCTGCATACAATATAATATACTCAGATTATTTTGCCAACCCCAATATCAAGTCCAAAACCTAATGGATTAAGTTATCCACTTAACCGATCACTCACTGTCGTAAAAAAAATATATAATTCATCATAACCAGCTTAGGTAATCAACTTTATTAACCCCAAGTTTAATTACCACTTGATTAATATCAGTTTACTCCAAAAACCCAAACCATACTATCTGATTAAACCTATTAATTAAATCCAAATTCATCCAATTACTCCTAATAACAGATTAATCAGATTACTCCATTGTTTTAAACGATTAATCCCTTACTTTAATTAACCAAATTAGTTAATTAGCTAAACTGACTAATTAACATGCAGCAACAACCATCGATTAATCAAACAACCGATTCTGCCCTTACCTCCTTCATTGTCGGAACAAATTGGGGTCGACGAATCGTCGGACTCTGATCGCGGCTGGCCAGAGGCTGACAGCGGGTCGAGGCGATGTCAGCATCGGATTGTTGCGGCACGGTGTGGTCGTGCGCCGGCGACAGCGGGAGGGAGGGAGATCTCTGCCAGCTACCGAGCAAGAAACAGCGATGGTGTCGTGAGCGTTCAACGGCGTCGATGCAAAGGGCAGCCGCGATGCTGCGAATGCTCTAGTATCCCCGACGAAGCTCGGTCCGGTAGTCGCGGTGAGGTGAGATCTATAGTGGCGGAGGCGTCGGTGTGCGAAGGCAGAGCACGAGGAAGTGGAAGACAGAGGGCAGGGCGACGAGAGGGTCGGCGGCCAGGGCACTGCCGGAGCCGCATGCATGCAATGGCAGCGAAGCGACGACCAAAAGAAGGGCGGCGAAGCAGTGGCGGCTCAGGCGAGCAGCGGCAAAGAGGGCACCCGCGGCAACCTGGGCATCGGGAAAGACTGCGGCGTCGGTGGCAGAGGTGTCGGCGGAAGATGGTCGCGGATGGGGGCGGCGACGGGCTACTGGCTACGGCGAGGAGCAGGTTTAGCGAAGAAGGGTTCGCCAAGAGGGAAAAGTCGGGTTGCGCGAGGAAGAGGAAATCGCGACGCATTAGAAAGGAATTGGGAATTTAGGAAATAGATAAACTTAGATTTATAAGCTAGGTTAAATTTATTCTATTTACGCATCTAAACAGGTCCTTTTAAAAGCCTGTTTTTCTTATCCCCAAAAATATCCCATACAAGCACCGTTTAATTCCCGAAAAATTCCAAAGAAATTTCTAAAATTCTCCAAAAATTCCAAAAATAATTTCTAAGATTATTTTTCCTAATTTTGGCCATTTAATTTAGTGTTTTAAATTTCAGTATTTAACACTTTTCATTTCTCAATTCTCCAAAAAATAACCAACTAGATAAAAACTAGATTATTTGCTTAAAACTTATTTTGCTAGAGTAGAATTATATGAAGATGTTTTGTTATTTTGTAAGTTGTATGTTTTGTATATATTTGCTTGTGTGTTGTTCTGTACTACTACATATAAGGTCCCCATAGGTCTTGTAGATATTGTAGATCAACATAGGTAGTTTCAATTAGGTTGAAGTCATCCATCAATTTATGCCTCCACAATTACCTATTATTGGAGATATATGTTCATCTACTAATACAGTTGCATAGAACAACCGAATTCCTTACCTAAAGGGATTTGTCGGCCTTCTGGCTGTAAGTTCCTTCTTACTAATTTATTTTGTCTTTTATATTCACATAAGTATGTAATACTTTGGATATAAGCAGGCTTGGTTTCTAGAACATGTCTCAATCCAGAGACCATCCAATATCGAAGGGTCATGAATAAATAAGTGGAGGGCAACTCCTTCACATATTAGCAAGGTGAGGAATTTATTAAAGCAAGTCTCACTTGAACAGGTAAATAGAAGACCACAACTTAATATTTTTTCATTTTCATTATCTAAATAATTGTTGATTTTTTGATAGGTTATTGTTGATCTAGTCTATACCCGTAGTGAAATTATACTGCTTGATAAGGTTGACTATTATATTGAAAATACTCCTCATCCAATAGAGACATCGTCATCACAAACTATACAAGAAAAATACCCTACTACTCAATGCCATGAGTGTTTAGTTTATCAGAGACAACTCAAAGAGTTAAGAATGGAAAACATGACACTAATTAAAAGGGTAAAAGAACTAATTGAAATTATAGGAAGAGAAGGTATAGAGGCTAAATCAAATAACCCTGAAGTTAATCCTCAACCTCAACCGGAACCAATTGCCACCAGAATAAAACAGCGAGAAAGAACCCGCTATGATTATAGGGATGCTCCCGTTGATAGTCCACTATCGACAAAATTAGTACCTCAAAGGAAAAGAAAAAAGACAGAAATTTGTGATGTTGAGGTATTAGAAGGGCAACCTGAAAAAGATGTAAATGAAGCAGAAGTTTCTGGGAAGAAGGGAAAACAAATAATTGATATGGATGAATTGCAAGCGAGAGATACTATCTCTATTGTGGAAGAAGAATATGAAAAAGATCTTGAGAAGGAGGAAGCAAGAATTGATAAACTTAACCAAATGAGAATGGAAGTCATTGCGGTAAGTCAGAATACAAAGAAAATTAGTTTTTGTTAATTTTTTTAAATTACTAATCTAATTTTTTTATTATAGTATGTCAAGAAAAAATGCAAGACGTCAAAGAAGCAAAAACAAGATGCTGATGTGACCTATTTGCTAAAAAGTTTAGAAAAAATAAAGTATGGTAGTTACATCCACCATTACATTCAAAAATTTTGTTACAATAATATAGAAAGTGCAAATATTTATTTACCATTAAATTTTTTTATAGGCCTATTACAGGTTATGTTTGGGAGGAAGGTCCTTTTTCATTAACTTTGAATTCTTTATACTCTAGAGTTAATGGATATGTTTTCACAGTTGGGGAGGTTATCTATACATTTTCTTCAATTCTTTTTTGGAGGGCATCTTCCTCATGTAGGTCATATAACAAGTTTGTGTATTGCTCATCTGGGTTCATTGTAAGGAATTTAAATTATCTTGTAGTCTGACGATTTAAAATGTTATACTAAATTTTTAAATATTTTCCTCTATATACAATTGTAGTTAACATTAAGAATGTCGTGGAAGACCGCCACGACACAAATCATAAACATGGACATGAATGATGGAGAGGTTAGATATATTTTTATACCTTTAAATACTGACCAAACTCACTTTCACCTGTTGTGTATTGACACAAAAGCAATGACTTTCAATCATTACAACTCCCTTTCATATAGAGGAAGATCAAAAGCTGATTTTGAAGCAGTTGTGAGTAGATAATTTTTTTAAATATGGATATTCCATTCATTGTATCTGTAAATGAATAGTTATGTTAACTTAATCATTGTGTAATAATGGGTATCCCAATTTAAAGGATATTCATCTAAGAACCTTGCAGTAATTCATCCATGTTTATAAGCTTATTACCCCATCAACAACTGAGTTTCTATTACAGCTAATTGTCCCCAACAAGTAGCAAGGTACTAAAAGAAAAATACTGAACGTGAAATTTTACTTTTGAATTGAAATATATAATTTGTCATGGTATTTTTGCAGCAATGATTGTGCCTTCTTTGTGATGCAATACATGAGATGTCTGCTGTATGGTGAGAAGATGAACTTCAAACAAGCAGACATGGCAAAATTCAGAATAGATGTCTCAGTGTCAATTTTAAGGGATGAGTTCTTCATAATGTAATTTAAGAAAACCTTAGGTGGGAGTATGATAATGCATTTTTGCATTTGAGTTAATTATGAATTTTATTAATTTGTAAATGATACTGCATTCCATAGATCAACAGTAACTGTAATTTTTATATATTGTTGAATATATTCTTGAATCTACAGTGTTGCTGGGATTTATATTTCCAGGAACACAGTGGTGTTGGGAATTAAATTTCAAGAACCACGTACAATTTTGAACTAGCCGAGAAAAAAGGTAGTGTTAGGAATTATATTCCCAGGAACACAGTGATCCTGAGATTTGGATTCCCAGCACCACATACAATATCCAACTCGCTTAGAAAAAGATGATGCTGGGAATTATATTCTCAGAAACACAGTGGTCCTAGGATTGAATTTCCAGCACCGCGTACAATATCCAGCTCGGCTAGAAAAAGGTGGTGCTGAGATTTATATTCCCAGGAACACAGTGGTGCTGGGAATTAAATTTCCAGCATCATGTACAATTTCAAACTGGCCGAGAAAAAAGGTGGTGCTGGGAATTATATTCCCAAGAACACAATGGTCCTGAGATTTGGATTCCCAACACCACGTATAATATCCAGCTCGTCTAGAAAAAGGTGGTGCTGGGAATTATATTCCCAGGAACACAATGGTCCTGGGATTAAATTTCCAGCACCACGTACAATATCGAGCTCGGCTAGAATAAGGTGGTGCTGGGATTTATATTCCCAGAAACATAGTGGTGCTGGGAATTAAATTTCTAGTACCACGTACAATTTTGAACTGGCCGAGAAAAAAGGTGGTGCTGAGAATTATATTTCCTGGAACACAGTGGTCCTAGGATTTGGATTCTCAGCACCACATACAATATTCAGCTCGCCTAGAAAAAGATGGTGCTTAGAATTATATTCCCAGGAACACAGTGGTCCTGAGATTTGAATTCCCAACATCACGTACAATATCCAGCTCGGCTAGAATAAGGTGGTGCTAGAATTTATATTCCCAGGAACACAGTGGTCCTGGGATTTGATTTCTCAGCACCACGTACAATATACAACTCGCCTAGAAATAAAGTGATGCTGAGATTTATATTCCAAGGAACACATGGTTCCTGGGATTTGGATTCCCAGTACCACGTATAATATCCAACTCACCTAGAAAAAGATGGTGCTGGAAATTATATTCTCAGAAACGCAGTGGTCCTGGGATTGAATTTCCAACACCACATACAATATCCAGCCCGGCTAGAAAAAGATGGTGCTGAGATTTATATTCCCAGGAACACAGTGGTGCTGGGAATTAAATTCTCAGCACCACGTACAATATCCAACTCGGCTAGAATAAGGTGGTGCTAAGATTTATATTCCCAGGAACATAGTGGTCATGAGATTTGAATTCCCAGCACCACATACAATTTCGAACTGGCCGAGAAAAAATGTGGTGCTGGGAATTATATTTCTAGGAACACAGTGGTCCTGGGATTTGGATTCCCATCACTACATACAATATCCAGCTCGCTAGAATAAGGTGGTGCTGAGATTTATATTCCTAGGAACACAGTGGTCCTATGATTTGATTTCCCAGCACCACGTACAATATACAACTCGCCTAGAAATAAAGTGGTGCTGAGATTTATATTCTCAGGAATATAGTGGTCCTGGGATTTAAATTTCAGCACCACGTACAATATCCAACTCGGTTAGAAAAATATGGTGATGAGATTTATATTCCCAGGAATACAGTGGTGCTGGGAATTTAATTCTCAGCACCACGTACAATTTTGAACTGGCCGAGAAAAAAGATAGTGTTGGGAATTATATTCCCAGGAACACAGTGGTCCTGTGATAAGAATTTCCAGCACCACGCATAAAGTATGCAAAATCATTTAGCATACAAAGTATGCAAAATGGTAGTCACAAGAAAATATACATTATACAGATTTAAATCCCATCACAAAATTATAAAGTTGAAGTGGTTCACATATTTAACAATGTCTACATTTTTTATAATTGTACAGATACTACATAATTTGGATTTACACTTTGCATCTTGAGAATGACTTTTACAAGCAGGCACCTTAGTGCAATAAAAAATTTACAACTTTGTATACTATTACAACATATCCCAAATTACAGCACAGTCATAATTACAAATAAAAGTGAGCTGTGCATTATTCTATTCCCCACCAAGAATCTAAAGCTCCTCATACCTTGCTGTCTGAATCTTTTAGGATAACCAAATAATAGACTCTCAATGTATCGTATTGTAAAAAATACATAGTCATAGATGTAAAAAAAATACAAATAATCAGTCCATTGCTAACTTATAAAATATGGTATTTACATAGAATATTAAATGTCTTATGAAGAGCTTTGTTTGGGACCCTGTACTCGACGCATGGAAAAATTTGCATTACCAAATTTATCTGCCAAGCCAGGATGCCAGTTCTCATAATACGAAGGATGGATCTTTTTAAAGAATTCAACCTACACCCAAAAAAATGCTATCAATCCTCCATACACAAACGGTTTATTTAAGTAACATATAAAATAACACTGCTTACCATTTTTTCAAATTGAATAGTGTAAGCTTTCTTGACGGGCAATGAGTTGTAGTGGATAAACTCTGTATTTTGCAAGTCCGCCACTAGTAGGTGGCAGTGGTCATCACGGATTATTGGACAAAATATGTATCTGATTGAATCATCGCTTGGGGTTTTAAAAGTTTGTTGGAATGCTTGGTCATACATCATATTAAACATACCCTATGTATAAAAAAACTTGTCAAAACACTGAAGCTTTAAAGTTGATAATTCCATACGAAAGGGGCAATAATTTATCGGGAATCCAGCCCCACATAATATTGAGCTATAGTACGCCTTATCAGTCTCCTTTCACTCATCAGCTAAGATTGATAAATAAGCACTGATGCAATCCCCATGTGTCAAAACATTCCAATCAAATATTTTAAGGAAAGAGTCCATATATAAGTTAATAATAGTATCCGTCTTCCACACCGGTCCTGATACTGTCACACTACACAAGGAAAGAGTTATTAGCAACTCTCAAAATATAAGATTACTATTATAAAGTGTATGATCTTACTCTATTTTTTTTAGTTTTAATAAACACTCCCCGACTATTGGATCCATCTTATTGGTGAATTCTTTATAAGCTTGTTGTATACAAAAAAAAAATAGAATAAAAAAATGTTCTTTGAAAATAGGACTGGGCAAGATAACTTATGCTCACCTCCAATATCCTTGTCTTGACTTCGTCGAGTGGTTGTTGTTTGTCCATGGAGACTTGTGTGGCAGTAAATAATATTTCAGGTTCACACTCCTCGATAATTGATTTCCCTTTTTCATCCTGGACTGACTCCTGCTCAAAATTTGCCTCTTCAGAAGCGATATTAAGGTCTGATGAGGGATACTCAATAGCCTTGCTGGGGACTATTTGAGTTTCAACTCTCCTTCTTTTAGGAATGTTAGCAAACCATGTAGGAGGAACGCTTGTTCTTGTAGGGGGTGATACACTATGAAAAGCCCTCTTCCGCACACAAACCTACCGCCTAGTGTATGTAGTAGAAGATTGTTGGGTCTATGCATCTTGTATGGGCTGTGATTGTAACTCCTCTACATCTCATGATTGTAAATTCAGTTGAAGCTCTAATATTAAACTGTCATTTTCAGCGATTAATGCTTCTTTTCCACAAATTATATTATTCCTTTCACTTATCTCATTGTCCTTCCTGCTTCTGACCTCCTCCAATTATTGAAGAAGCTCATGTATTTTCTTTTCTTTTTCTTTGATGGTCACATCCTTAAGTAGGGAGCTGCTATCCAAGTTAGTCCTTGCTTCAACTAGCTTGGTGCATAGAGTTAAAACTAGTTCTGCATTCTCCTGGCATACTGGACACGCCTTTTCTCCTGCGTCGAGCTGAGTTTCGGGTTGAGGAGTTGAAGCACAAATCCTAGGTGGAGAAGTGTTATGTCACAGTCGACTGATGTTGAGATCAGTCGCTGACGAAAATGGAAAAACCCTAGATGGAATGCACCTTCAACTGCGACACAGGTTGTGGTCAACGAAAGAAGTTAAGTAATCTACAAAACTTACGAACGCCGAAAATTTAAACGTCAGGCAATTCCACAAGAGATAGATCGAAAGGAGTGACAAATAAATGAAATTTAGTCATTTGAACTGCCAATGGGCGGTTTTATATTAATGGGTCGGGTGCAGTGGCCTGGATTTTTATTACAGTTTTGCAAAATAAATAAACATTCAATTAGGAAACTTGATATGCTAAGCGTCGTTTCCCTGCCCGATTGTGCGCGACGCACAGTAACTGTGCACAGACACCGTCGATCTCGTCGGTGGAAGGCCGAATTTCGACTGCGATTCGATCGAAAACCGGCCGGGATCCGACTGGCATCGGAGTTTAGCCGAATCCCGACTGGATCGCGGTCGGAAATGACCACGATTGCAGCTGCCAGTGGCGCGCCCATTGGCGGCCGCGATTCGGCCGAAAATTGATCGGGATCTGACCTTCTGCCGGCGTTCCACAAGAGATAGATTGAAAGGAGAGACAGAGAAATGAAATTTAGTCGTTTGAACTGCCAACGGGGGGTTTTAATATTAACGGGTCGGGTGCGGTGGCCCGGATTTTTATTACAGTTTTACAAAATAGATCAACATTCAATTAGTTAGGCCATAAGTTTATAACGCCATAAGTTTCAGGCAGCCCACGATAATGCAAAATAGATCAATATTCATTTAGTTAGGCCAACCAAAACAGATTTAGATATATATGACATAGACATTTAAGATGATCCAGGTACAAATCTAAGAGAATCCAGGCTCGTTCCCCTGCCTCGATCGAGCGACCTCTCGTTCTGCCATCCATTTCTCCACCTGCACCAAAGCAACGCGTACATTCTGCTCATGCTGGAGAATAACCTCCAAGCGTTGGGTGGCCTCCTCTCGGTCACGGCTCGCGGTCTCCAAGCACCTTCTCAGAATAGCATGCTGCTTCTCCAGTGTTAGGACGAAGATGCGCTAAGTCGGAGGAGGGGCCGAGGAGGAAGAAGACTTCTCCCCAAGGTTGTGTTTGCCTCGTGAAGCCATGAAGGAGATGATCTATTGTAAAGGAAGGGGTTGAAGCTCCTCGACGATTTTTCACCTTATGTAGCCTAACGAAAACGAGTTAATGAGGACGCTAAAGGATTGGTTTGTGATATTCCCAATACACCCTTCCCACATACTTTTGTGCCGATGTGTGGGAAATCAGCAAACATTGACATTGTTTTGTCAATATTGGTGCCAAAAAAAAATTTAATACAACTACCACACACAAATTAATTGCACAATAAGTATTTGATAAATAAGCCGTATAATATAAACATTGTTTCCTTTACAAATATTTACACAACCACTATTTACAATTAGGAATTAGTAGGCGGTGACATTCTACATGATTTCTTATTATGGCCAAGCTGTTTGCATCTGCTGCATTTTTTTTTTCACCTTCTCAGTATGTTTAGACTCAATGCGTGCCTTTTTTCTTCGATCCGGCTGCACAAGGCTACGAGGAGGTAGAACTCCAAAAAAGATTTCACCATTAGGCCAAAATTTCTTACTTCGACATGGGTAAATACGATCCATGTAAGTGGCCTCCCAAGTTTTCCTTAGAAAATAATGCTCACAATAACGGTATGGATTCATGTTCTGATATATGAAGACTGCAATAGCATGCGAGCAAGGAATTCCTGAATTTTGAAACTCACCATAGATGTAACTGCGCCTCTCCAAATTAACAATATATGAAGAAGTTATTGTTTGTACTTCCATTTCTGTTTGTGAGTATGGGAATACTAAATATAATCAAGTTCTTTCTCTCCTTTCATCAATCTCTTTAATGGCATAAGGTGTTAGAAAATCTGACCTTTTTGAAGATTCTTCCCTACGGCTAAAGAACCATTGAGCAACCTTTCTTCTAGTATTATCAATTAAACTCGTGATGGGGAGTTCACGTGTTTCCTTGAATAATGCATTTAAACTCTCAAAACAATTAGTGGTTAACATTGTGTACCTCCTCCCAGAAAAGTGTGCATTGGCTCATCTTTTTGGATCGATCTTTTGTAGCCACGCATATGCATCCTTGTGTTTTTCATGCATGTTCTGCATTAATCGATCAAACTCAACTATTGTATTGGCTCTTGCTGCTGCCCAAAATAAACCTAATGAGGATCTATCCTGGGTATCTGTTACCATGTTACAAGACAAGTGATAGAAACAAAAAGTATGATGGGCAGATGAATACACTTTGTTAACTGCTGATATAATCCCCCGATGTCTATCCGATACAATGCTCAACGACTCTGGAAGGACAACAGATCCACATTCAACTTCGACAATTCCAAATGCAACTGGCAGAATTTTTACATTACCGTCAACGGCAGTTGTCATTAGCAACACACCAGGATACTTGCCGGTGATATGTGCAACATCAATTCCAATTAGTTTTCGCAAATAAGACCTGAATACTCCTCCACAAGTACCAAATGCCTAAAAACATCGCTGGAATTGATTTTCATCATTTCTTAGTACTGCAACATAGGTATCAGGATCTCTAACTCTTAACTCACGCAAGTACATTGGAAGATCAATATAGGCCTGATCAAAATCACCAACCACTCTTTTTAATGCTTTCTGTCTGACTGTGTATGCTTTCTTGTATGAAATGTGAACACCAAACTTAGCTTGAATTTCTCTTCGAATTAAACTTGGTTTGTAATCATCAGAAGTAGTTATCCATCCAACAATCTGGTTTGATACAAATGTGGATGTGCAGGCATGGTGATCTGTTATTTTCCTAACTGTGTCACATTCATGTTGCTTTACATATTTTGTGACAGTGAACTCCACGTCTCCACTTGAAACTAATCTCCATGAACATGGCTGATTGAAGCAAATAACTTTAATTCTATTAAGTCTGGCGTCAACTGGCTTGTATCTGAAATTTTTTAGCATCGCATGCCTTACTAGTGCATCTTTAAACTCTTGTCGGGAGGAAAAAACTTGTCTAGTGAAAAATTCATTTGGATCTGATGAACTGACAGCTTCCAATTGTGTTATTCATGAATTTAAAACATAGGGAGCATCAGCAATTGGGAACACTTCCTCTAAGTCACTGTACTAATCTGGGTTTAACTCACCTTCTTCATGTTGGATATCATCAGCTAAGAACTATTCCGAAGGATTTGCATATTCTAACTGTTCTATCACTTGTATATCACTTACCTCCTCTTCACTCCAAGTTTCTTCAAAATATTCATCAACTATTGTAGTAGTAGTGACAAACTCTTCTTCGAGTGTGGAAGAAGCTTCTCTATTTATATCAGGGTGTTGATCGCTGGTAATTCTATTCCCCACATCAGTAAACTGAGATGAAGATGGAATATTACTTGAGGACACATTTATGGAGTCTTGATCATCTAACTATATCCTTCAAATTTGATTCAATTGTTTCTAAAAATGAGAACACTTCATCAGGAAGCGGGTCGTCCCTGCAAAGGTTTTTAAAATCAAAAAAATTATATGTAGTGCGGTAACAATATTGGCAGATAGACTAAATTTTTTTAACTAGGGTTTAGAAGCCTAAGGACAAGTGGAGGATGAGAGTTTAGGATTAGGTTTCCCGATTATGCACTTCACTAACCTACAAATTTGAGCTGGATAGGGTCATCAATGAGTTTTGACCGAAAGCCATTGATGGACCTAGAGATGTTGAAATTAGGAACAGTTGACATGGAATGGAAGAGGAAGACATTTAGAAGGTTTATGCGCAGAGGGCTACTTAGTTCCAACATTCCTACCAGCAGTTATGGGTGTGTGTCAATTGGCACACTCGTCTGAATGTTGGCACAGAGCATGAATGTTTAGAACTACGGTTTGGGAGTCTAAGGAAAGGTGGAGGATGATAGTTTAGGTCACGCTTACACTCCACTCACATAGAGGACTTTATTTATCTCTGATATAAATTGTCAGCACCACCATTTATCTCGGCCAGGTTCCATATCTATGGGACTGGGAGTTTGAATCCCAGGACCACGGTGGTGCTGGGATATAAATTCCTAGTACCACCATTTATCTAGACCAGTTCAATTTCCTTGGTGTTGGAAGTTTTAATCGCATGACCACAGTGTTGCTGGGGTTTCAATTCTCAGCACCACCTTTCATCTCGCCAACTTAAATCTCCCTGGTACTAGAAATTACATTCCCAGTACCATGGTGTTGTTGGGAGTTTGAATCCCAGGACTACGGTGGTGCTGGGATATAAATTTCCAACACCACCATTTATCTCGACCAGTTCAATTTCCATGGTACTGGGAGTTTTAATCGCATAACCACAGTGTTGTTAGGGTTTCAATTCCCAGCACCACCTTTCATCTCGGCAACTTAAATCTCTCTGGTGCTGAGAATGTAATTCCCAACACCATGGTGTTGTTGGGAGTTTGAATCCCAGGACCACGGTGGTGCTGAGATATAAATTCCTAGCACCACCATTTATCTCGACCAGTTCAATTTCCTTGGCACTGAGAGTTTTAATCGCAGGACCACAGTGTTGCTGGTGTTTCAATTCCCAGCACCACCTTTCATCTCGACAACTTAAATCTCCCTGGTGCTGAGAATGTAATTTCCAGCACCATGGGGTTGCTGGGAGTTTGAATCCCAGGACCACGGTGGTTCTGGGATATAAATTTCCAACACCACCATTTATCTCGACCAGTTCAATTTCCATGGTACTGAGAGTTTTAATCGCAGGACCACAGTGTTGTTGGGGTTTCAATTCCCAGCACCACCTTTCATCTCGGCAACTTGAATCTCCCTGGTGTTGAGAATATAATTCCCAGCACCATGGTGTTGCTGGGAGCTTGAATCCCAAGACCACGGTGGTGCTGGGATATAAATTTCCAGCACCATCATTTATCTCGACCAATTCAATTTCTTTGGTGCTGGGAGTTTTAATCGCAGGACCACAGTGTTGCTGGGGTTTCAATTCCCAACACCACCTTTCATCTCGGCAACTTAAATCTTTCTGGTGCTGAGAATGTAATTTCCAGCACCATGGGGTTGCTGAGAGTTTGAATCTCAGGACCACGGTGGTGCTGGGATATAAATTCCCAGCACCACCATTTATCTCGACCAGTTCAATTTCCAACACCACCTTTTATCTTGAACTACTTGAACCTTAATAGTGCTAGGAGTTTTAATCCCAGGACCATAGTGGTGAGGGAATTTCAATTCCCAACACCATCTTTTATCCCAAATTTCTTGAACCTCAATGGTGTTGGGAATTTGAAGTCCATCACTTTTTATCCAGGCCGCTTCAATCTCCCCTGGTCCTGGGATTTTAAATTTAAGGGACACGGTGGTGCTGGAAATTTCATTCCCAGCACCACCTACTATCTCGGACAGATTCAATCTCCTAGTGTTGGGAATACTTGGGAATATCAATCAGGGAATTTCAGTAGTCTTGAGATTTAATTCAAAACATCACCTTTTAAGTTAGGTAGAATTTATTTAGATAGCAACAAAATTTAGTTATGAAACTCCTACATCGTAATTATGGGTGCGTGCCAAACTTTGGTATGAAATTCCGACCTCGTATTTATGGATGCGTGGCAAACTTGGTTATACAATCTCCTACAATGCATTTATTAACCTCATAGCAGTATCAAGTATAAAAACACATACATACATGATAATACTATATGAAGCAGGCGGTGAATGAGCTGTGCCAACTTCTGGAAACCCTACCCGGATATTCTTTGGAGAAGTGATGTTGTCGTTGACAATATCTAGACTTTCAGAGTTTCTACTAGTGTTTCATCAAAAATGTTTCGCTCAATTAGTTTGTAGGAGAAACCTGCGTGTGGTGTTCATCAACAGTATGGAAAGCAGGGGGGCTCCCATGCGGGTGGAAGTGACGTTTGCATAGCTCGAAATTTCCAGTTGTGGCTCGGATACCTGTAAATTCTCTCTCAGTATTAAATTGTAGGACTATTTGATGGGAGAGGTAAAAAGGAAATTAAGTGTGCTATTTGATAAATATAAAAGTATGGAGCATTGTTTGGATAATTTTAAACTTCACGTGCACTGTTTGATAAATTATCATAAATTAAATCAAGTAAATCTTTGATGGATAGAAGGGAAAGACAAGCGTCATGGAAGAAGCTTCGTAGAACATGAACTTTTGTTGCTCTCTATCTTAGCAAGAAGCCATGCAGAGCCATCTCATATTAGATAGTATACCTTCAATAAGTATTGAGAACTAATAAAGCGGTTCCAATGGAGATGGTGTAGTGGTTAAGATATGACGGTATTTATAGAAGTGACATATATCGATTCTAAAAGAGATCTAAAGTTCTTTTCTGGATTCAGATGATCCCCATATATTTTGGTCACCACGTCAAAAGTCATAGAGTCCTTCGTAATTTATCTCTCTCACAATGATCGTGGGATAGATCGATGAGAATCATTATATTGACAGTTTTAATATTTTACAGAGAACTAATAAAGCGAAGAAATAATTGGCAAAATCAAACTATTTTTGTCTGCAACGTATATTTTTACTCTATGATCCCCATAGATTCTGTGTGATGGTTAACACGATTGAATAATAATTATGTTATCATGATTCAATTTCTCCTTTGAATATTACTCTTCGAAATTTTAAGTTAGTCTTTGCTTTTTAAAATTCCAAGTGTGAATCATCCGTGGTAGGATATAGATTGAACTATAAATTATTCATTGATCCCATCATATTTTTTTGATTTTTTCTAATGGATAGTATTCCTGAACAGAATCGATGTATCTTCCGAACTAATCTATTGGAAATTTGGACATTTGGATTAAAAAAATAACCTAAGAATTCGCTTGAATTTTGAGAATGGAAATTTGAACCAACTATATTATGTACTAAAACTTTCTTATAATTTGAGATCAATATGTGTTGAAGTCTCCACGAGCAAATCCCCACCAAAGGAGGAGTGTCTGACAGAAGTCAGTACGATCATAAATCGATCATACTTTATTTTCCTTTATGTAGTCGTTGTTGGTACAATCGGTTCAGGTCACAATTGATCAGGACTCGAGTTTGACTCGAGTGATATTTTGATGTTTCGACAAAAACATATGACAATGTAATTATCATGGTAAAGTCCAAGTCATGAATACTTGGCACAAGGAAAGTCCAAGCATGAGTCTTAGCATGGAAAGTCCAACATGGGTTGGCAAGGGAAAGACCAAGCTTGAGTCTTGGCATTTGAAGTCCAAGGGATTTGATATTGGCGGCGTAAAGTCCAAGCGGAGTCTTGGCGGCGTAAGTCCAATTTGTCTTGGCGGTATAGACACCGTTAGCATGACATAGCCGAGGGAAGCACCTGAAGGCTAGCGCGATGGATGAACAAGTCATGGATGACTTAGAGGGATCCGAGAGACGTAAGGCTGATGGAGGTGGCTAGAAGGCTTAGGTCTAGGCTAAGAGTGGTCTAGCAAGTATGGGGGGTGCCATACTTGGGTTATAACCTCATGTTTTAGGTGTGTCAGTCGACTGTTGTCATGTGGCAGTCGACTAACGTAGTCAACTAGGGTTTGACTGCGGGAATTGCCCTAGCAGTCGACTGCTATAGATGAGCAGTCGACTGATCTTGTGATTAATCGACTGATGCTCGGATTTTAGGGCGCAGAATGGAGTCTCACTCGACCGCTGGTAAGATCAGTCGACTGATGCTCGGATTTTAGGGCACAGAATGGAGTCTCACTCGACCGCTGGGACGAGCAGTCGAGTGATGGCTCATCAGTCGACTGATGTCCTAGCCATTGAATTTTTCCAGCGTGGATTACACCGTTGTCTCATAGCAACAGTGTGATCAGTTGACTGATCGACTTTTTTCAGCACAGGTTGAAGCTATAAAAGGAGCTCGTGATGGAGAAAAATGGATCCAGTTTTTGAGAGCTTTAGGGGCGATTTGTTGCTGCAAATCAGGTCTCCAAGTGCTAATCAAATAACCAAGCATTCAAGTAATCAAAAGCAAGAGTTGTAAAGATTTTCTTTACTCATCTTTCATATAAATTATTGTAATTGCTTGTTTTAGTTTCTTGCTGTTGTAAGATTACTTGTAAGGGGTTTCTCCGCCTCCGACTTGTGTCGAGGAGTGTTTATTAGTGGTGTGTGATTAGCATCGCTAGGGCTCGTTTGAGCCCGATCCGTGGAGTAGGAACCGTGCGGTTCCGAACCACGTTACATACTCGTGTTCGTGTGTGCTTGTCTATTTCGTTATTGTATTATTTCTATTTTCGCTGTGCTAACGAAATTGTAGAGATGAACGCGAAGGAATTCCATTTACGAACGAACTCTACGCTATTCACCCCCCTCTAGCGGCTTCAAATATCCTACAATTGGTATCAGAGCCCGGGGCTCTTCTACGGATTAACCGCCGGGAGCTAAAAGGCTAGAGGGAAGATGGAATTTCAAGACAAGCTTGGATGGGACATCAACACTCCACCTCCATATGATCAAGAAGACTTTTCGTCGTGGAGAACAAGAATGGAGACATTCTTTATGATGGATATAGAGGATTGGTTCATCCTCGTAGAAGGTTTTGAACCTCCTCGGGATAGGAAGGGACAAGTTCTCAAATTAAAGAAATAGACCCAAGAGTAATGGCAAAAATTCAAAACCAAAGCCAAGATAACAAAACTTTTAGAAGATTTGATACCTAATGATGTTTTGTCTAGGCTAGGTGAATATCTTGATGCCTAGGAGCTATATGACAAACTAGCCAAGTTCAATGAGAAGCCCCACTTGGCACAAGTAGAAGAAGATACGGAAGAGGATGAAGAGAGTTCATCTTCCTCACGAGCAAGTGAGGAATCGGAAGTTGAAGAAGAGTCAACTCCCGGATCGGTGGAAGAAGAAGTAGAAGACACCTCCACCTCTAGAATTGAGGGGGAGGAAAAAATTCTCACACCGGAACATCAAGAAGAAGCTTCGACATCCGATCAAGATGAAGAAGTCCAAAATCCAATTCCGGTCTCCACTAACCTAGGTAACTCAAACACTCTAATTTCAAATAAAATCCATATATTGTGTTTTGAGTGTAGGGAGTATGGGCACTACAAGAGCAAGTGCCCAAAGAAGGTTAGGAAGACTCCTCCGGCGCCTAAAAGTCAACAAAAGTCAAAGGACGCCGGTTCCCCATCACTTCAAGACAAGGAGCACATCATATGCTTCAAATGCAATTCAAAAGGATATTATAGGAATCAATGTCCTAGGGGAAGCAAAAAGACTCAAAATGGAGCATCACAAATAGGGGGAGCTACTAAGGCAAACCCTAAGGTATATCATTTCAATAATGCTCATTCTTCTAATTTGAATGTTAAAAAGCATGCTAGGAATTTTAATTCTCTTGCAATTTATGAAAAGCATGCTAATAAGAACAAGTACATTTGTTTAGAAGCTAAGAACCTTTATTTATATAATAAGAAGAAATTTGGGACTAATGTCCCTAAAAATAATTTATCTAAGGACAAACCTAGGTCAAATAATACTAGACCAATTTTACTTAGGGAAACAATTAAAAAGGTGCAAGAGCACCTAGGTTTTAATCCTAAGTGGACTAGGCATATGCCTAGAAAGAACCATGCCCATGGTTTAAATCAAAATTCTAAAATTGGGGAATTAGAATTAGAGAACCAAGCCTTGAGGTCAAGGCTTGAAAAACTAGAAAAGACCCTAAATAAGATACAAAATCAATTTAAAAGGTCTAATGATCAAAGTCAAAGGTCCAAAAGTCAAAGTCAATACCTAGGACCTAAGAGTCAAAAGTCAACCAAGGGCAAGCAAGGTTTGGGTCACAAACCTAAGCCTAAGGTGGCTTATCATTGTGTTTCATTTGATTATGAAACACAAACTAGGTCTAGGAAGACCAAGGTTACTAGGGAAGTTATCCCTAAGAGTAACCAAGGTTTGTGCCTAGTGGCTAGGGTTTCTAGGAAACCTAGGGTGACCACTAAGAAGGTTGCAAGGGGAGTTACCTCTAAAGTCAACCTAGGTAAGATCATCATGACCAAGGCTAACAAGCCTAGGAGGGTCATTAGGAAGGTATCTAGGGAGGTTATCCCTAAGGAATACCTAATTAATTCAATGAGCTCAAATAGATTTTGGGTTCCAAAGAGCGTGATTGATTCATGTTAAATGAGTTAGAATGTGTCAATTTTGATTGGATGGGTAGTTAACTCAACCATAGCAAAGTTGACATTTTTAGGTTATTTTCAAGGTTATGGATACCTTGGAAATAGGTTTGATATTCTATCCTAAAAGATTTTAGGATGTGTCAATATATTTTTGAAATCATGAAAAATTAATAAAATTGGCACAATCTAGATTTAGAGATCATAGTGTGTCATTTTGATCTTTGGCACACTTTAGGAATTAATGTATCAAGAAAAGTATTTTTAAGGTGTAGAAGTTACTTCAAGAGTGATACTCAAGTGCCACACACCTTGATGTCTTGCACTTACCATACTTCATGTGTTTCACCATGTGGTTGCTTGGAAGGAATGTCTAGGGTGGATTGCATCTCACAAAACAAGTCATTTACCTTGATTGTATATTTCAACACTTAGAAAGGGTGAGATGTTAGGATTTTGAAATCATTGGATGTTAATGTTTGCTAAAATGAAATAAAACATTAAAATACATTAACGAATACATGAATATAAGCATAACATCAATATGTTCGATATACAAAATTAAACATGAGAAAATGGAATAAGAAATCGAGATTTTCTGAATTTCAGAACTGGAAATCAGATATCGATCGATATAGTTATCGATCGATCATCATAACACGATATCGTGAGTCAAGCGATCAGTCTTTGCTCCCGAGGACTCGATCAGTACATCACGATCGATAGGTTACATCGGTCGATCGATCTGCTCATCGCGACAAAGGATCATCAGTCGAGTGGTGATCACATCAATCGACTAATGAGCAACATCAGTCGACTGATGTTACTGTAGCACGACACAGAAGACTCAACAATCGATTGCTGAGCCGGAGCAGTCGATTGGCGGTTCGGTAAAATCGCTCATAAGCCGCGATCAGTCGACTGATGTTGCACATCAGTCGACTGGCGTCGCGATTTTATAACGCCGAACCGCTAGGGTTCGGCGTCTTCACGCGTCTACCTCTCGTTTTCTCTCTTCTCTCCGGTCGCCACCTCCTTCTCCGACGAGTTTTTCCGACCGTGCCGGCCACAAAGTCCTAGGTTTGATAGCCACTCTCTTCCACTCATGTTTTCACTCATCTCATAACCCTAATCCATTCATTTCCAGCAATTGTTTCCTCTTTTTCGATTAGGGTTCTGGCATCCAGTCCTCCGGCGAACTTTCTGGCGGCCTTTTCAGTGATATCCGAGTATTCTCTCATCATCCCTCCAAATGGTGCCAAAGTAAAATTTTCTTACTCAAAAACCCTAATTTTTCCTTTCCATTATAATCTAGTATAATCTAATCGTGCATTGGTGCCCTTGCATTTCATGTCGTTGCATTATACTCATATAGGAGATCCCGTAGAAATGACCCACCCGAGGGTGAATCACGATTGTACCAAACCATGTTGGTTAGGTACATCGATAGGGACTTCTTTACACGTTACTGTAGTGACGTCATGGACATATTTGCATATTATCATCTTATGAAAATTATATTATGCACGCATGTCATTAATGATGATATCCTTAAGGAGTTCTATCAGAACTTAAAGAAGGTAGACGATGGCCCTACCTACACTACTCGCATTGTAAAACACGATTTAGAGTTCACTCCTGCGATATTGCAGGAGTTTCTTAAGTGTAAGCCATCGGATGACACCTTCATTTTCTACCCTACTTTTGATGCCCCTTTACCCGAGCCCTTTGACCATATCTCTTTGGACTCCATGCATGAGCATATTTTTGGTCATCCTCGTCCATCAGCTCAGAATTTATTTCCTATTACTGAGCTATCTGCACCTGACAATGTACTCTACAAGGTCATTGTTGGGTGTTTTCTTCCGATCGTGACTCGGGGTCTAGCCAAGATTCGGCCTCCCCATCTCTTTCTATTGTACGTCATGCGTAATAGATTAGACATAAACATTGTATTGAACGTGTTTCATTGCATTGTACATTTCATATCCCCTGTACAAGGGAAAGTGCATATGCCTTACAACCATATCATTACTGCATGGTTAGAGTCAGTAGGCATCAACATTCATAGGGGATCACTGTGGGCGCTCTCTGAGGTGTACGACTGCATATCAGTTCGTAACTTCTCGTTGGCGAAGCTGCGGATGGGACGTGGTCAGATGGAGTTGGCACCTCGACCTCCGCCCAGGGCACGTGGAGAGCCGCCTCTAATGCCTAGAGAGGCTGCAGAGGACTATGAGAATCCAGACGCTGCTGATGAGGAGGATCAGATGCCAGCAGATGCATCAGCAGCGGGTCCATCAGATCGGCTTGGCCAGCTGGAGGTCATATTCCAGGATTACCAGCAGACAGTCGACTCTCGGCTGTCAGAGCTCTTAGTAGGGCAAGCCTCCTTGGGCGCACATCTGAGCCGGATGGAGGAGCGTCAGCTTGATATGTATGAGATGCTGCGGGCCTGGACTTTGAGCCAGCAACCTCCTCCACCTCCACCTTCCGCAGACGATTAAATCTGGAGGATGTTAGGATTTTTATTTTCAGTTTTTTTGTAGTGAGATTGAGCGTATCAAATCTCTATTTTGGATGTAAAAACTGAAATTTTCTTAAGTTGAATGAAATTTCTTGTTATGCAAATCATTTGTGTTTGTTTATGTATTTGTATTAATGTATTGGTTTATGGAAGATTGCCGCATCATAACATTAAATTTCATATTATCATTTAACATGTCATGTTATTGGTTAGGATTATTTTAGATGTCATGTTACTTTAGATTATATCACATGTCATGACATCATGATCATTGGCCTTGGATTATCATTAATATCATTTATGCCATGATCATTCATGAATTTCTTTTGATTAAAATTGATTTAAGGATAAATGACATGATTTGCAGTCTCATTTATAAGGGAATCAAGTAAGATTGCCTAGAAAATGCATGAGACCATAATAATCCTAACTCTACATCTTACATTTAAATTGACATGTATGTGTATGTATATACCTTAGATAACATGTGAGATGTTAGGATAATAAGTTAGGTTCAAGGTGCATAGATAGTGCATCTAGATGAACTTAACTTATTTCAATCATCACTAAGAATCATGAGGAAAGCTAATATACAAGTTATATATATTTAGCCAATAAACCATGGTTTGAAATAGGTTTTCAAAACATTTTAAAATCAATTTAGAAAACCTTGGTGAAATCTATCTTTTGATAGCCATCATCATTGTAGAAGTTGATACAAAGTAGATCAAAAACTTTAAAGTTTTAATAGTTTTTGAACTTTGTACCAATCTCCTATTTCAATGGTAAAAATATTTTTCCAAAATTTTTCACTGATTGTATGTGTGATAAGTAATATACGTATCAAATTTCGTGATTTTTTTATTTACGTAGAATTACTTATGAATTTTCAAAAGTCAAGTCTGATATCTGAAAATCAGGTTTTCAGTTATCGATCATTTACCTCTGATCTGATCGGTGATGGGCGGCGCTTGGACTCGTGGCAATGCGGTATCACTCATTGTTACTTCGTGCGGATCGTGATTTTGTCGATCATCTTGATTTCGGAAAAACTAGGTTTGTTTAGCCCGGTTTCAACTACGGTTAAGGTCCCTAATCCCTTCTAACCCTGAATATGCTTTGGGAAGCATTATAAAGGGTGAAAATCCATTGGATATGGATTTGAAGAGGTGTTTAGGGTTTGTATCAAATTTAGGGTGTTGGAAAGTTCAATGTTGAATTTCTAACCGTATCTTTGATGGTTTAGAGTTCCTATTGGCTTAGGGACTTCCCAAAGACATTGTTGGTGCAATGGTCAAGGGGGAGCAAGCCTTTAGGGGGAGGAATTCATCATGGGATGATGAATGATATTTTTCCTCATAAAGAGGAATGTGAGATTTTGAGAGACTCAATTTGAAAATTGGGAGAGCATATAGGATTGCCTCTCTTGAGTGATATGAGACTTATCACTAGGAAGATGGTAGGCATCCTAGGTATTTTTGGACCAAGGGGGAGATTGTAAGATCTCATTGGGCCATGAGACATTGACCTCCTTGGAGAGATAAGCTTTTTGATGTATGTCAAAAAGGGGGAGAATATGTTTAGGAAAATATTTGGGATTACCAATTTGGAATAATTGGTAAGAATTTTGAGTTAGTGGTCTAATTCAAATGGTTTGTTTGGTTTTTGTCAAACATCAAAAAGGGGAAGATTGTTGGTGCAATCGACCCAGGTCATGATTGACCAGGACTCGAGTTTGACTCGAGTGATGTTTTGATGTTTCGACAAAAACATATGACAATATAATTGTCATGGTAAAGTCCAAGTCATGAGTACTTGGCACAAGGAAAGTCCAAGCATGAGTCTTGGCATGGAAAGTCCAACATGGGTTGGCAAGGGAAAGTCCAAGCTTGAGTCTTGGCATTTGAAGTCCAAGGGATTTGATATTGGCGGCGTAAAGTCCAAGCGGAATCTTAGCAGCGTAAGTCCAATTTGCCTTGGCGGTATAGACACCGTTAGCATGACATAGCCGAGGGAAGCACCTGAAGGCTAGCGCGATGGATGAACAAGTCATGGATGACTTAGAGGAATCCGAGAGGCATAAGGCTGATGGAGGTGGCTAGAAGGCTTAGGTCTAGGCTAAGGGTGGTCTAGCAAGTATGGGGGGCACTATACTTGGGCTAAAACCTCATGTTTTAGGTGTGTCAGTCGACTGGTGTCATGTGGCAGTCGACTGGCGTAGTCAACTAGGGTTTGACTACGGGAATGTCTAGCATGATCGCTATAGATGAGCGATCGATTGATTGAAATGATCGATCTTGATCACCGATCGATGCTCGGATTTTAGGGCACAGAATGGAGTCTCACTCGACCGCTGGGATGAGCAATCGAGTGATGGCTCATCAGTCGACTGATAGTCATGATCAGTCGATTGATGTCCTAGCCGTTGGATTTTTCCAGCGTGGATTACACCGTTATCTCACAGCAACAGTGTGATCAGTCGACTGATGGTCCCAAGCAGTCGACTGATCGACTTTTTCCAGCACAGGTTGAAGCTATAAAAGGAGCTCGTGATGGAGAAAAATGGATCCGATTTTTGAGAGCTTTAGGGGCGATTTGTTGCTACAAATCAGGTCTCCAAGTGCTAATCAAATAACCAAGCAATCAAAAGCAAGAGTTGTAAATTTTTTCTTTACTTGTCTTTCATATAAATTGTTGTAATTGCTTATTTTAGTTTCTTGCTGTTGTAAGATTACTTGTAAGGGGTTTCTCCGCCTCCGACTTGTGTCGAGAATGAGTGTTTATTAGTGGTGTGTGATTGGCATCGCTAGGGCTCGTTTGAGTCCGATTCGTGGAGTAGGAACTGTGCGGTTCTGAACCACATTACATACTCGTATTCGTGTGCTTTATTTCATTTCGTTATCAGTATTATTTCTATTTCAGCGCTAACGAATTGAAATTGTAGACGCGCGAAAGAATTCCATTTACAAGCGAACTCTCACGCTATTATTCTTTAGCGGCTTCAAATATCCTACAGTCGTAGAATTAATTTTCAGAAATATTTGATGTGAACGATCGATATTATATTTTGTAAGAGAGATCAATATGTATTAGGAGAATCGATGGTTGAATATTTTATATTACACATGGTGCTTCTCGATTCATCTAGTTTCTTGCATGTAGAGCCGATCCAAATTATTCTAGTCTTGAATAAGATTTTGATAATTGAGCTTAATTAATTTTGATATAAATTTTTTTGCACCCTATATAAAAATTCTAATAATATTAAAAAATTTTGACCGGCTCTGCTTGCATGATGTTGCGGTCGTCCAAGTTCCATCTTGAGGGCGAAATCGAAAAGTCCAGTTGGTAAGTGCGGTATAATTTTATAGAAATGAACAAGGTTGGAATTCCATTCTTTACGGAAGAAAATACTTACACCGGATCATAATCCTTCACCGTACTTACCAATCGCGTAAAGATAAAAAACCCTCGCAATTAATCCTTAACCGTCGCCCTGAGACGGGTCAGAAGGGTTTGTCGGCGGTTCCAACCTTTCTTTCGCAGAAGAGGGCGAAATCGAAAACAGGGTGCCCCTGACAAGATCAGTTCTCTGTTCCCAGCTCGCCCCTCCTCCGGTTTCTTGATGCGGTCGCTCAATCCGTTCTGCCGGATGAGCTTCTATTCAGATTGTTTTTTTAATCAGTATTCCAGCAATCTGCGAAATGGCTCTTGTTTTCAGTTTGTTTCCATCGCCAAAATCGAATCTTGCTTCTTCTTTTGCTAGGTCGCGTTTCTGGGTCTTCATAATCTTGCATTGTTACTCTTTTTGTCCTTTGTTTTTTTAGGTTCTGCTTGATAGTTCAGGTCTGCTAATACACGCTTAGAGTTAAACTTGTCGAAGTTTTTTTTTTTTTTTGTTGCTTAATACACTGAAATTGTAGTTCTTCTCTGGATCCACTGGAATAACTAGTTTTTGAGATCTTTCTAAAGAATCTGCAATTCGGGACATTATTTCAGACGTTCGTTGCCCTATAAAAATGGGATATTTTAGGATGACCTAGTGCTGTTATTTTGACATGGAGGAATTGGGGATAGCTAATCGAGCTGCATCGGAGTCCTATCCTCTCATTTCCCAGCCTCTAGATCAAATCCAAACCAAAGACCTCCTGACTCCTGAGAGAGGCAGGTGAAGCTGTTTCTGAATTAAAGAGGCTGGTCGGTATCTTTGCTCAGAAACAGTAGTGCCCATGGAAGAGTTAGGCCTTTCAATAAAGTCCTGCACATCTCCAATCACTAGATCCTTTTTTAAAACCATTTCCTTCCCAAAACAAACCTTGTTTCCAACCAATTATTCAGAGAACAATATCCAAGCATTGGATTCCAGTGCTAGGAACCCACTTTAAGTCTCCTAAAGGAGTTTTCCCCAGAACCAACTTGTGTTAAGAGCACCGCTGTCAAGTTCTTATCCGGCAGCCAAATGATCTGAAGCTCCGGCTTAGACAGCTGGTGAACATGTCTAAGAGAAGCCATAGTTCTATAAACCTCAAATTATGTAACTTTAATTCTCAAATATGAACCACGAGTCTTGTGAAAGCTAGGTCTCAATCTCATGTAGTCTTCAAAATGAACTTTTCAAGTAGTTCATTAAAACCCTAATCTTCTACAAAGAATGGCCAAATTCATACACTTACCACCAATCCCTTGTTTAAATTAGTCAAAGACATCACTTTCTGAATCAACTGTGACTTAAATCTCATGTTTATTTTAGGTTTATTAAATCCAACTCTTTCAAACTACTGCTGAGTTTCCTGCATGCATTTTTGTTTCAATAATACTGGGCCAAGTATCGACTTTGAAGACCCTAATTCTCTTCCATTATGAATTACAAAAAGAATACCAATTCATATCAGACAAATGCTGAAACTAAAGCTCAGTTTGAGACCATTTCATACATCAGCCAAGCTGAACTTTGTTGTTTATAAAAAACAGCAAGAGATTATAAATATCAATGTTGAACTTAATAGATCATGTATTATTACATAGACTTTATCTTTATGAATTTTGAAACATAAATTCAAGAAAAAACTTAGGACATAATAGGAAGTAGAACAAACCGAGCTTCACTAAAGCCATTCCGTAATTTATTTGCAATGGAACAATGCAATTCAAGAGATCATGCAACACTTAAAACACAACACGTGTGCAGAACTCTGATGCCCTCATCAACATGTTCTTTACTTTATGCCCTTGATGGACACAGTCATGAGTGCAACAATTATCATGCTTTTATTTTCTTTAAAAGAAACCTTCAAAGAGCTACCATATGGCTGAGCTGATCGACCTACAAAATGAGATATCAATGAGTTATTTTAATGACAAAAGAAAGGCGAGTGAGCAACAAAACGGTAAGATTACGACCAATTATTTTTGTATCACTTGATTGGTCATTTTTAGGTATCAAATTATGAATTATTTATGTCAGCCTTTTCGAGCTAGTAGTTTTCATCCATGGAATATATCAACAAGTTTAGCTAAATACCTCTACATTATACTCAAAAAACAATTATTCCTGTATGTCTAATGCAGGTTTTAACACAAAACAAAAACTAATTAAATACAATGACTAATTGGAAAAGAAGAACAAATTTATTGTATTTCGTTGTGTAGGAGAATAAAAACAAGCACAATCTAAGATCACTACAAAGAGCCATTAATGGGATTGAGTTCAACTCAAAGTTGAGGCGATAGAATGTATGGTATAGCATAGAATAGTAGTGTTTAGGGCTTTTAATAGTTGATGCGTATTTGCATGCCAACGGAGCAACAATATGGGGTTAAAACAACCAAGATATATCCAGCCACACATGGGCAACAAACTCTTAAAACTCAATTCAATTCCAAGTAATGAAAAAACATGCAAACCTCAATTTTACAGATATATATATAGTGAACAAAAGTTGAGACAACTGAATGATATGGATGAGAGCACAGAACAGTAAATTTTAAGACTTACTAGTTGATGTGTATTTGCATGCCAATGGAGCAACAATATGGGGTTAAGAATCAAGTTATATCCAACCACACATGGGCTACCAACATAAAGTAATACTGCAGCAAAGTGAAATATACTTGGGTCTGCAGTTTGGGACAAGCTTCAACAATCAGATCTCTTAGTCGCCCTTTGACTTTCAATCCCTCTGGAATGAATGATGGCGCAGGGCCACCTGATATCCATAGGGACTTTAATCGTGACTGTTCGAGCCAAATTGACAAAGCCTTCAATTTGTTGCAGTTTATTATTACCAATTTCTCTAGGTCGAGAATCATCCTTAAACCATCTGGTAGAATCCTCAATTATTGGCACCCAAATATCTGCAACATATGGATTTCGAAGGTTCCACTAACTATCAAATTTAGAAATAGGTATTAGCATTTCATTGGTCAACCAAAGTTTCAAGGAAAATCGAAAAAGTTTTGTAATTGATAATTGCACATCGAATTTCTTGAGCTTTGGGCACTGAGTTAGGGTCAATTCGTTGAGATTGCGAAAAAGAATTAGACGGCTCATGCCTAACCACTTCTCTAGCCTAGGCATTTCAGAGAATGTGAGTTTCCTCAACCGACGAAATCCAACTGGGTCACTCTTCCTATAAAATGCATCATCTATCACTCTGACAGAATCAAAACCACTTATTACAACCTCCTTAAGCTCAGGTAGTAGTCCAAGCAGTGGTAATCTCTCACATCTCCTAAGATTAACTAGATGTACAACAGTCAATTTATTGAGAACAGAAACTTCCTTTGTCATCAGCCAACTTGGGAGCTTGTCACTCATGAATGAAACCATCCGCAAGACCTTCAACTCATCTAGGTTACGTTGGAACCCTTCGACCAGCTGCAGTGTGGGCTTGAAAGTTCCTTCAGCAATCATTTCATTCCACCATTCCTAATTCAGTTGATTCTCCTGTAAAGTAGTGGATGGAGTAATATCCTCTTCTTCTGCTTCTGCTGATACTAATCTTTCAAGGTGTTGCATACGCAGAAATTCACGATTTGTAAGAGCTTGAAACTCTGACAACCTGACATTTCCAGGACCATCCACAGCATCATACCCCACAGCACTTGCAAGTTTGTCAATTGTCTAATTCCACTAGGCATTCTAGTCAATGATGCACATCCCAACACGTCAAGTTGCATTAAGTTCTTCACGCTGCTGAAATCACGAGGCAACTTCCAAAGCCAGCAACAACCTCCAACATCTAATTCTTTTAAATTCACAAGGCGAGTGATTGACTCCGGCAACTTCTGAATCCTCAAGCGCATGACAATTTCAAAATCTGCATTTTTTTGAGCTTGTGGATTTGTCTTGGATGCTCCTTAAGCTTTTAGCAAGTAGCTAAATTCAAAACCCATCAATTACTAAGGTTGCAGAGGGATTCCCGTAGTGTTTCTATCTTGTTCTCCGCAAGGTTGAGGTATCTCAAGAAATGCAATGTGCCAACTGAACTAGGGAGCTCTTCAATCATCATGGCTCTCATTTGTAACGTACATAAACAAGTGAGATTCAAAAACATGCCTTCAAGTATCTTTGTTTCTATCTGATAAATAAGTTCTTTTGTATCTTCTCTATGCAAAATCAAAGTTCTCAGCTTGTTGACTACCCCAGCCTTTTCAATGGCATTTTTAGATTTTAAAATATTTTTAGAATTGATAAGTAAATGCAATGGCGGCATTTTAATTAGTGGCATCCTTGAATTTTTAATAACATTCATTCTAAAAATGCACAAGTCTAAATCGAACACTGATGACACATATTCATGATTTCTTTTATGTCTTGTATTTGTTAGAGTGCATTCAGCAACCAACATATAGAACACATCTTCTTCACCATAACTTTCATTTAAAGATCCTTTAAACAATAACTCGTAAAGAGAACTTCGTATATTCTCAATTGGCCAATAGTGTGGTGCATCAACAAAAAACCTTGTATGATAAAAGTGTTAGAATTACTGCACAAATGTTGCACAGCCAATGCATTAAGCATTGTGGCTGTGCATACGTTGTGCAGCCAAGGCTTCAAGCATCATGGTTGCACATACGTTGTGCAGCCAATGCGTTAAGGAAGGAGATGAAAGGTCTCCGACAAGAAACCGTCCAAGCTATAAGAACAGAGAAAGGTGCAGTGAAGAGAAGACGCGAAGAATTTGACAAATCACTCTAAGTTTTGTATTTATAATATTTTATTTATAGGTTATTATGAGGGAATAGAGATGTTCATATTAATTAATATAAATAATTTAATCTGGATAAATAGTAAGACATGAATGCAGAACCGACCCATATGATTTCGAGGTCCTGGGCAAAACCTTGATAAATGGGCCCTAATCCATGGTTAATTTTAATACAAAAAAATTTTTGGGCCCTTTATAAGAGTATTAATGCTATTACATAGGTTTGGGCCCTGGACGGGCGCCCCACTTGCCCTGCCCAGGGCCGGCCCTGCATGAATGTTTCCTAGAGAATAATTGTGTGCCACCGGGGGAATGATTATGTGTCAATTGGAGAATTGTTGTATGTCATGTTTGGCTGAGTGGGCATATGTTGAGTGGCTAAGTAAAGTGCAACAACTTTCTTAGTGATGATCACTCTATGAGCAGCTATGTAAAATGTAATAATTTTCTTAGTATGGAATACTCGATATCTTTGTTGTCGTATGAATCATTTTTCCTAAGTATAAATTGGATATTCTAATTTAGTCTTTGTGACTATCTAGTCTTAATGACTATGAATCTCCTGATCGTGATCTGTTTATTATTGTATGACTATTTGGTCTATGTGATCGTTTATCTTTATGATATAATTTGGATGAATGGGAGATGTTGGAATTACTGTGCATACGTTACGCAACCAATGCATTAAGCATTGTGGTTGTGCATATGTTATGCAACCAAGGCTTCAAGCATTATGGTTGCACATACATTGTGTAACAGATGCATTAAGAAATGAGATGAAAGGTCTCCGACAAGAAACCGTCCAAGCTATAAGAACAGAGAAAGGTGCAGTGAAGAGAAGATACAAAAAATTTGATGAATCACTGTAAATTTTATATTTATAATATTTTGTTTACGGTTCATTTAAATTCATGCAAATTGCTAGATGCAAATAATTCCTACAAAAAGCTCATCTTCTAGGTTTTGACACTGACTCCTGTTTATCCACCTAAACATGAGGCCCATAAACTTTGCTAATAGAATCTCTTGTCTATATTTCTTGGCAAGTGGAATTAGCACATCAGTAGCGGCAGGAGAAGCCTTCTCTTTTTGAATATTGTTATTACCTTCAATTGGATGGACAAATGTTGCGTAATTAACTTAATAATAATCTCACTCATGCATCCTCGGGCAGCTTGTTTAATTTGTATTCTTTGACGTAGAATTTCACTGCATGTTTCTCAAAACTATCCACCGTGAGGATGACTTTGCTCCCCGGTGCACCACAATGAAGGAGATTCAAATTAAGTTCCTTGAAAACGTCCCTTAAGTGAAGATTTTCCAAGATAAGCAAGTATCTATCTTCACGAAGATATTCATTGATCAGTGGCCAGCAATTGATGTTTCTACATGGCTTCCCTGTCAATAATTTTGCAATTTCTTTGGCGATTGCGTCGCTGTTCAATTCTCTAAAAGATGAGGCATCTAACCATATTCGATGTTGGAAATGTCAGCGCACCCAAGTGTGATGGTAGATTTTGCGAGCCAAGGTTGCCTTCCTAGAGATTTGACTATTTGAGGACCGCTTATGGCAATGACGAAGGGTACATTTCCATCCTCGTCGCATTGTTGTTGCTGAAGGAGCTCTATGATTTGGTCTTCGTCTTCATCTCTTCCTATCACCTCCTCTTTCAGAATAACAGAATAGCCATCATGGCGTGGATCCATGGAATTCATCATCTCCACCCTGAGGCCAAAAGCAGCCCCCCTATTGACTAGGTACTTCAACGAGCGGGCTGTCTCTTTGAGCTCGACTAGGATGGCTTGGCGGCTGCTCCTCGATTGGATGTTTTTGTTGCTCGAGGGATGAAAGAAGTTTCTCGTCTTCCTCTTCTTTTTTGCTTCCTCTTCTTCTCTCGGCTCCCAATAGTCTAGGATCCTCTGGAATAGGCTGTGGGCATGCTCAACGGCCACACCCACATCCTTCATCCACTCTGCCACATCAGGCTGCTCGAGCGCGCGACGAGCACCATCCATGAGGAAGGAATTGAGGACCCAAAGGCTATCGCTAACCATCTCCAAGTGATTTGAGACGCAGAAATATGCCTTCCCTTGTGCCACCATCTCAGGCGACGGCAGGATCATCAGCAGTATGTGCCTCAATTGCGATGCTGTCGCCGTAGCCATATTCTTGCTAGTTGCTTTAATTTGGGTGGATGCTCACTCTCTAGCTATTTTGGAGTCTCTCTTCGTCTTTGTAAATGTCTCATGTCTGTGCTGTGCATTCGACTAAAGGTCCAAAGGTAGCGTAAAGCTTTACGTATTCTTTATTTATATTGATGCATGCATGCTGGCAATTAATTCACGATAAATCTGCCCATATATGCCTTGCTTGCACGAGAATACATATGATCTTTTTACAAAGTTGTGTCATGGATGCCTATCAAGCACAGGCAACAATATCCCTTTTTTTCCACACAACTTTAGCTCTTGCAACGCAATTGCTACTTGGTCTAATCGAGAATAAGGCCGTGAAGTGGAAGGTGGTGTTGTAATTTTTATACGACTTTATACTTTGTCATACGCCATGGACGCGTTTCTTTTAGTTGCATTCTTTCATCTGGTTCCTCCAACAATATTATATGGAATACTTGATTTTTTTTTTTTCGGATAAGATAAGGATCAATTTCGAAAGAAATCTTAAGTCTTTTTTTAGATTCAAATGACCTTCACGTATCTTGACCACCACATTAAGGTCCATAAAATCTTCCATGATTTATCTTCGTCACAATGACCGTGGAATAGACCGATAAAAATCATTAGATTGACATATTTCAATCTTTACATAATATTTGATTTTTGTTAGCAATTAATGTCGTCAATAAAACAATTGGACAATCTAATTAGGAGGAGATCGTCCTAAAAAAAATTCTTGAATAAAAGTGAAACTAATTATATCCAATTCTAAGTGATTCAAATCCATAGAAAAGTTCATGTGTAATTTTGAATTATTTGTCTCGATCAACTTATGATCAAACGTAGAGTACAAGCAGGGTCGGACATGATCAGGTGAGGTTCACTTTTTAAAAAGATTTAAATCACATTTTGAAAGGACCCAAAAATTAATCTATTAATAATATTTTTTAAAATTAGATTTAGATCATTAAAAATTTAGGTACGCATAATTAATCTATATAAAAAAGTAAGCTAACTGAGAATTCAGAAGTGCAAATAAAAGATAACAGGATTAGAATAAAAAGGAATATAATCCAATTAAACTGAGCCAAATTAGAAGGGTACTTAAATCCTAGTCAAAACTGCTGATATTAATATGGAGAAAAACAAATGATAAATTGATTCTTTTTTCATGCGATGATAATAAACCTTGTGTTAGTGTTAATATCTATTGTTTCCCTCCATAATTACTTGAGAAATTCTTTAATCCGCATCGATATATTAAATTTTAGAATTCAAATATATTCTAAATGCAACTTCATTTTCCTTTTTTTTTCTAAATATTTAAAATTCAATATCAACCCTTTTTATTAATTATTTAACAGCCCGCGTGCTTTTTACTACACCCTCAACAAAAATTTTTAGAGGATTTATTTTTGAAAATTTCATTATGTCGTATTTCAGTTTTTAAATCTGCACCTTCCAGGTTTTCCAATTATATATTCTTTTCATTATCTTTTAATTTTAATTTTCTATCTTGAATGATGTGGGAGACACCTTTTTATTATTGGCGGGTGTGATATCTTGGGTCTATCTTGATTTGTTTGGGTATAATGGAATGACTCGATCCATTATAAGTCATGTCAAACACAATTAATACACGTGATAAAATATGATAATATTCACGTCAAATGTTCTTTCTTATCAATTCTATAATTTAATAAAGGATGATAAATCATGGAGATTTTATCTTGATATAGTAATCCCCTTATATGGAAAGAGTTAAGAATCCAACGTAACGAAATATTTCACACCCGTTGAGAATGAACTCTAATACCTCATGTGACAAACACACATATATAGTAACCAATTGCATAGACATATTAGACAATACATGACTCTATGCTAAGGCCAATTCAGTCGTTAGATTTCTAAACTGAGTTATTCATGTTGAGTGGTTCGCATGTGACATTTGCAATCCCACAGTGTTCGGATGACTGTGTTAGTGTTTGTATTGAGCTTCCTCCAATCAGTTGCATATCTAACGTTTGCTGCTATCTGATATAACTAATGGCTTACAATACTGACACCAATTAAATCTTATCTATCTTGAGGATGAGGTTTACTCTATTTGTTTTTATGTCATTATATATATTTTATTTTATTTTATTATTACTGAGAAAATTTGTTTATGTCTTCCTCTTTCTTATTGAATTTGTATATTTATAATAATTTTATATTGTCTAAGTGTAGTATTTATTGAATGTCTAAGTATATATTCGTATCATTTTAAATATTTTTAGAGTTTTCTTTCAATAGATGTAACATTAACTTTTGCTCTAATAATTTTATTCATCCTCGTATATTTATATATTCATTTTGACATTTTCATTTCTATAATTGTCGTGTATTTAAGTCACAATCTAATATTTAATTCCATACAATAGATTTAATTAATTATCATTTTATAAATTTTAAAGATATTTTATAATAACAAAGAACATCTATATCCCAAAAGTGTGAGTAATTAAGATGGCACATCCCTTGATCCGAAGTGCATACTTATTTAAAAGTTAATTTACAGTAAAATAATTAATAAAGTGAAAGACGATTATTTAAAAGTTAATTTACATTAAAATAATTAATGCAGGTGAGAAAAAAATAATAAGGGAAAGAAAAAAGAATTCAAGATAAATTTAATAAAAGCAATGAAAAATAAAAAATATTGAAGATTAGAAAATTTTTAAGAATAGCACATTTATAATAAATGAAAATAAATTTAAAATATTTAAAATTAATATATTTAACTTTATAATAATTAGTATTAATTTTTATTTTGACAATAAATAGAAAATAATTATAATTTTAAGAGTAATAAATATTATTTATATAAATATTTATTTTTTACGTTTGATGTAGTATATAAAAGAAATTTATAGTTTTCTCTCATTTTTGTTTGCTCCGTCAATTTACTTTGTGTAGTGGTTTCCATTTTAGTAAAGTGTTAGTCAATTTTTTTTAATTATTTTGTGCGAATCAACAAGTTAATCCCTTAATTTGTACAATTGTACCATACAATATCAAACTTATTTTTTTATTAATAATTATCAAAATATATTTTTTAGTTTATATAAGTGAAAAAACAAATAATCTATTTGTTCAATTTCACCACCATAAAAGTTCCAAAAACAAATAAATCATCCATAAGTGAAAAGTATATATATATATATATATATAATAAATAAATAAAAATTGAAATGATCAAGTAATCAAGATAAGAGTAAGCAAAACTTCAATTTAACTGAAATAGTCAACCAAATTAAGAAAGAGCGAGAAGAGCTTAAACTTTCTTTTTCTCCGGTTATTCCTTCCCAATCAAATGCCTTTGTTCCTTTTTAAGCCTTGAATCGGTCATCTAGTTTGAGTATTAAGCGCATCTAGTTATTTCCTATAAAATGAATCTGATATGAATTCCAATCAATAAGGTGTACGACCTAGCTTGCAGTGTTTATTGACGTTAATGGTTTTTCTAAGGATAAAAGAGAGTGTTAATTACTTGTGATTAAAATGAGAGTGTCTGAGCAAGCTTGAGGTACAAACGGTTTCTTTAATTTGATACGTGATTTTTTTTTTTTTAGCTCTAATAATTAATCGAAGGGACAAAAGACGTGGAGGATTATTTTTCCTTCTCCCATATATCCTACAGAGTCAGTGTGGATATATGAATAGGGCTTTGAGGTTTTTATTTTATTTTTATTTTTTTTTTCCATTGCATTTTGGGATCAATAGGGCTACAAGTCTACGAAAATGAGTCCCTCGAGAGCATTAGATGAGTCAAGGGGAACCGAATTATTTTGAAAATTCGGTTCTATTTAATTGTAAGTTAATTTTTTTTAAAAAAAAAGGTTATTTCAATTACATTAATTAGTTCGGTTTGAATTTTGAATTTTTGAAAATCCATTAAATTGATTTTTTATTAGATAATAAAAGATAAAAAAAGTAAGTTTTTTATTATTATTAAACGAATTAAGTGTTTTTATTAAAAATTTATTTAAAAAAAAAAAGTAACGGCAAAATTTGATAGGTTTAGGGGTTTAAATAATAAGTTTAGTCGACTTAGGCGCCCCTTAACTTTCATTTATTCGCATTAGTATAACAAATTAAATCAACCATTTTTTTTTGGGAAGCTTTCTAGAAGTTCACAATAAATGCTCACCAATTGTATTATAAATGGGTTAAAAGGCCTCATCTAGATTAACAAATACACTTGGATCACTAGTGATCGAGATCAATATTTAGCAAAATTTCGGTTCGACTAAAACAAAAGACTGACCTAAATTATATATTTGAAAATTTGGATTCAGTTTATTTTTTAAAAATCATTTTAATTAAATAAAAAAATTATTTTGATTAAATTGATTTAGTTTTGATTATGGATTTGGAAATTCATAATAAATTAAAAAATATTTTTTTGATTAAGTTATTTTTTATTTAATAATAAAAATGTTTTAAAATTTTATTTTTTTTCATTAAACCGATTAAATTTTATTAAAAAGCTTTAATTTTTTTTAATAGTTAATTTAATTATTGAAGAGTTAATTGATTTTTTTATCTGTTTAATTTAATCGGTTTCAATAGTAAAGATTGATTGATTCGCTTGGTAAAAAAAATTAAGTAATTCAATTTTAGTTGAATACTCATCCTTAAATGATTAAATCGAGGTTCCTCTCTCTCGATAAAAAGTTTTATTGGAATAATTAAATTAATTTAAGTTTAGAAAAATCTCTAAAATTTATATTTATCCAAATCTATTGATCATGATTGAGGAGGGAAGCCGAGATGAACATAAACAATACTAAATCTCTTGAGATCTCCTACACTTGACTAACAAGTGCATTAGTTTAATATTTTTTATATAAATTTTTTTATAAAACTAGAATGCTGATGAAAAAAAAATATATAGCCCGGTTGCATGTGCCTTTATATTAAATTTTATTTCTAATTTAAAAAAAAACAAAATTGGAAGATTCCGATTAAGATTTCCTTTCCACACTATAAATATAATTAGTCATCGTAAACCTATAAACATTATTAAGGCACAAAAACCTTGGGCGAAATGGCTTCCAAGCACTGTTTTCTCCTTCTCGCCATCGCCCTTCTTCTCTCTTCTCTCTTCTCTCATAGTGGCCAAATCTGATATTGTCCCCAGTTATGGCGGTACGTCATTCATTTCTGAACCGAGTAGCTAGATATTAATATGTTTAATTCGTGTCAAAATTTTGCAGGCGAAGTTTGCTTCGAGAAAAGCTTTTGCATCGAAATTGACGATTGCATCGTCGTGTGCGCTGATGCCGGTTTGAGTGCTCCTAGCAGATGCACTGGAATATCCACTTGCTGTTGCTCGCATGCATAATTATATATTATATCAATAGCTTTTTTTTTTTTTTAGTTGTTGAATTCCTTCGTGGAATATCAATATTAATCCGAAAAAATAAATGAATGAATGGATTTGATATAATTTTATCCAGCGTTCCTAACTCATCATCTTCTGACTAGCTAATCCCAATCTGGACATATAAAATAAATCATGATCGATCAAAAAATTTCTTAAAAGTCGCGCGTACGTAGCTAAAAATACAAGTAATTTTTATATTTTATGACTTAATTGCAATCTTCTTCACAAAGCAGCATGCAAGAACTGGTTCCACCTCTAGCTCTGGTCGACTTAGATTGACAATTACATCGACAACCAAGAATTATATTGGACCCAGAAATCCAAAATGAAGTTCATTAATTTCCAGCATATATGCTCGAGCTTGGAAATGAGCAACAATATGAAGTGAATATCTTTTAATAAACAAGGACTTAATTTATATATGTATCTTGCATGTTATCACAATCTGTTATAGAGCACTTGTCGACTCAGAATATGAAGTGCAAATATAAAGAATTCTTGTTTGTGTCGATGACAGTTTCACTAGCTAGGTTACGTCGATCTCCTGTTCTAGAGATTTTAATTATTATGAACAGAAATGGTTTGGTTGCTATCCGTTGATATTGCACTTAAATTAAAACAAGCAACAGATCTGCAAAACAACAACTAGTACATTGTTTCTTCTAAATGTCTAAAATAATGATCAGACATCTTTAAGATTTGCTTTAGACTATTAATAATATCATGCTAGTTCAATTAAAATAATCTTTAGGATTTTCTTTTACCATAAGTGGATTTTAGAATTAGAGTCGATCGAAGCGAAGTTACATATACCAAAATGTTGTGCTGGTTTTTCCTGACCTAGCTCGCTTGACAAAAAAAAAATAAATTGCACTTTAAAAATTGATAAGTGAAGCTTATTTAAAAATTATTTTACAGCAAAATAATTAATGAAGGTGAGAAAAATAAATAATAAAACAAGAAAGATTATTTCCAAAATAAATTTTAATAAAACAAAAATAAAAATATTTAAAGATTAGCACATTTATAATAAATAAAATTAAATTAGAAAATATCTAAGATTGATGTGTTAGCAATTAATGATTTAATTTTATCTTACAATAAATAATATTTTTGATAATAAATAAAACATAATTATAATTTTAAGAGTAATAAATATTATTTATTTAAAATTTAGAGTTTTTTTCATAGATTTGGATCAAAGTAGATAAAAATATTCGCGTGCCATCTCTATATATCCACTACCTAATCATCATTCAGTAACAGATCAATATCAATTAAAGTAGTTATATATGCATTTCTGATGGACACTAAATATAATGCACCAAAATAGAATATTAATGATAGCCATTAGGATCCATCCAAACCAATTCAAAGAGGTAGAAGTTATAAATCAGATACAACTCAAGAGGACAACCACTTCATAATTTATCGTTGTGGATCTGATTAGAACAAATAATCAGCTTTTCTTTCCTCAATACAAACAGTATTCAGTAACTGCATGCTCATTTTGATTATCTCCTCCACAACTCTGTAACTTTGCTCCACGTTAAAATCGAGAGCAAAATTCTTCAAAGCTAGTGCATCAGTTCTTTTAATTTCAAACTCTTAATTAAGCTTGCAATAATATGAAGGGAAAAATTACGTATAATGTATGATTTTATATTAGTTATCAGCAAACTTTCCTAGTTCTCATGTACAAAATTGTGCAGAGAAGTGACGCCCTAGCTAGCGGATGAAGGTTCTGCTACAGCTTGCAGAGCCCCTCCAACTATGGCTCCCTTCGATTCTTCGACTCCTCTTTGATAAAGAAGGGTCGCGAGGTACCCGAACACGAAGGAGCCTGGAGGAATGTTGGCGATGATCCACGACGATGTTGTGGTTGATGCGGAGTGTTTGGTACCGAATAGCTCAGTCGTCACAGAGACGACGATCGAAGTGTTCGCGCCAGTGAGTGCTCCGATGATGGCCGTTCTCATGTACGTACAATGACATCCTACTCGATCGAGTTTACTAGGGCGAAGAAGGCTACTGCTATTGGGGCCACGAGAGTTGCTATGGATGCCGCATGCCGGTCTTGAAATCATGCAGCTTTTGTTGATAAATGATTCAAAATATTAGTGACAATTAGTGGTGATAATGGATTGTCTAGATTCAATGTATTTGAAGTATGGTGATAGTGGATAAAAAAAATGGTCATGTATTTAAGAGTAGTAGAGTTAATGATTAATAGTAGCAGAGTTAGTGGGAGATAATTGGGGAGTTAGTAGTTGTGTAAATAACCTATAAATAGGCTACTTGGGTGTAAAAAGTTAGTGAAAAATTATGATACCTCTTGTTTAGTGTTCACCTCCTCTTACTTCTCTATTCTTTTTTCTAACCGTGGTATTAGAGCAAGTTCAAGGTATCCTAAGTTTCGATGGCAATCAATGGAGTATCTCAATCTCTTATTCTCTTTTTTTTTTTTTTTTTTTTTTTTTTTTTTGATTTACAAGTGGTATCCAAGCTTCGCCCGACTAGTCCACTTGGCGAACCGGCCCTGCCCCACGGCCTCCGAAGAGTCTCCACCGGCCCACAAGGGTAAATCAGGAAGACGCGCCACCAAGTCGCCGTGAGGGGTTTAACGCCAATCAGGGTCCGCACCCCACACCAACCCGCTGGTAAACGGGAACCCGCCTCCGCAACCCGCAAGCGAGTGGAAAAGCGAATTCCTCCGCAGCCGCAATGGCGAGGATCGAACCATGGCTTGCTCCAGGGACCCCCCAAGCTCTTACCGACGCGTCATTGCCCTAGGGGCAAAACTGTGATGGGTAAACTTTTTATAGTTGCCGTCGCCGGGCCCGAAGACCCCCCCTCATCAGAAACCCCGAAGGATTTTTGGGCGAACGGTTCAACTGTCCTATCAGAGCGTACACGGGTTTACCCTCCGGACACTGCTCGTTGAACTTTCCGCACAAAACTGTGATGGGTAAACTTTTTATAGTTCTTGCCGCAAGACCTCATCGAAATCCAGGATTTTTTGAAGCGAGCAGTTCAACTGTCCTATCAGAGCGTACACGGGTTTACCCTCCGGACACTGCTCGTTGAACTTTCCGCACATATTCGTGGGAGTTGCAATTTCTGCAGCCCTTTGGGATCGAACCCGTGACCTCCGATTGGATACCTCCATGCGCTTGCCACTAGAGCTAGCGCACTTCGGTCTCAATCTCTTATTCTCATTTTCAAAGGAGAGTGCTATGAGTTTTGGAGTATTAAAATGAAGACTCTATTTAGATCTCAAGATATTTGGGATTTAATAGAAAGAGGCTTTAACAATGAGGATGTCGATGAAAGCCGATTAAGGGAGAATAGGAAAAAAGATTCAAAGACATTGTTCTTTCTTCAACAAGCAATACATGAGATAATTTTCTCAAGGATTGCAACTACCACAACTTCAAAAGAAGCATGAGAAACATTATGGAAAGAATTTCAAGGCTCCTCCAAAGTGATTGCAGTGAAACTCCAGACTCTTCAAAGTGAGTTTGAGGCCTTGCTTATCAAGGGTAATGAAACTTTACTCTTATCTAGAGTAATTTCAGTTGTCAATCAAATGAAATCTTATGGAGAAAGCATTACTGATGCTATTATTGTTTCTAAAATTTTACGAAGCTTGACTCCAAAGTAAGATTACATAGTAACTGCAATTGAAGAGTCGAAAGATTTATCTATTTTCTCCTTTGATAAATTAATGGGTTATTTGCAAGCTCATGAGGCAAGGCGAAATAGATTAGTTGAGAAGAATGAAGAAAAGACATTTCAGGCTTCTCAAGTAAAGGGGGAGATAGAAAAAAAAGAAGAGGACTCCATTGGAAGAGGACGTGGAAGAGGATATTTTCATAATAGAGGATGCGACAGAGGTAGAGGAAGAGATTACTTTAATGGACAAGAGAGACAATTTATCGGAGATCAAAGATGGAATAAAAATTCTGTTCAGTGTTATGTGTTAGGACCTGTATGCCCGCTAGAGGGGGGGGGGAGTGAATAGCGTCGTGCTCGTTTAAAGATGGAATTTGATCGCGTTCGCTTGCTTATGATTGTTAGTACGCAGCGGAATATAGAAATGACACAACAATCACAATAACAAGCATACAAACACAAGGATATAACGTGGTTTGAAACCGAACGGTTCCTACTCCACTGATCGAGCTCTAGCGACGCCAATGCAATCACTAATCAATAAACTCCTTCTCGACAACAAGTCGGAGGCGGAGAAACCTCATACAAACGTTTACAACAATAAACAAAAGAAATACAAGCAAATACAAAGGAAATGTAAAGAACACTTTACAAAACTAGGGTTTGAGCGTTTTGTTTGTTGGTTGCTTGGATGAGGTTGAAGGGTCCTGAAATGCACCTGCAAATCGCCTTCAAATCGCCTCAAGAAAGCTCCCCAAGAACTGATGATGAAATCCTCCATGAGCTCCCCTTTTTATCTTGCTTCGGGCTGGATTTCCGCCGATCAGTCGACTGCCATAAGTCCCCAGTCGACTGATGCCACTGTTGTCGTGAGACAACGACTCAATCCACGTTGGACAAGTTCCAACGGGAATCTTAGCGATGATCGCCAACATTGGCTGATCGCCGTTCGTAGTCGGTGGCGGCGGCTACGGGCGCTTGCTCGACAGAACTAGCGATCGATCGCTGCCGACATCGATCGATCGCTTCCAATGAGCAGCGATCATTGCGAGCAATTCCGGCTCTAAACCGGTCGAACTCAAGTCGACTCACGGCAATAACCGGCCATATTATCATCATTGCCCAACCTCAAACATGAGGTTTTAACCCAAGTATGGTGCCCCCATACTTGCTAGACCACCCTTAGCCTAGACCTAAGCCTTCTAGCCACCTTCATCAGCCTCACGCCTCTCGGATCCCTCCAAGTCATCCATGACTTGTTCATCCATCGCGCTAGCCTCCAGGTGTTTCCCTCGGCTATTGTCATGCTAACGGTGTCTACATAAGATACATTGGACTTACACCGCCAAGACTCGCTTGGACTTTACGCCGCCAATATCAATCCTTGGACTTTCCATGCCAAGACCCATGCTTGGACTTCTCATTTGCCAAGACCCATGCTTGGACTTCTCATGCCAAGTACTCAAGACTTGGACCTTCCCAATTGCCAAGTGTCCCACTTGAACTTTCCATGCCAAGTACCCATGACTTGGACTTTACCTTGCCAAGACCCATGCTTGGACTTTCCCATAATCACATGGTCAACCCTAGTCAACCATCAAAGTCTCTCTCGAGTCAAACTCGAGTCTAGTCAATTATAACCTGGATCGATTGTATAAACAATCTCCCCAACACACTAACCGACATCAATGTCAAACCACTTTATCAAACATCAAAACATCACTCGAGTCAAACTCGAGTCTAGTCAATCGTGACCTGGGCCGATTGCACCAACAATCTCCCCCTTTTTGATGTTTGACAAAACAAACCTTGAGTTAGGCCACTAACTCAAATTTCCTTACCAATTATCCCAAATTGGTAATCCCAAATACTCTCCCAAAACTTCTCCCCCTTTTTGACTAACATAAAAAAGGTTATCTCTCCAAGGAGGTCAATGTCTCATTGTCCCAATGAGATCTTACAATCTCCCCCTTGATCCAAAAATACCTAGGATGCCTATCATCTTCCTAGTGATAAGTCCCTTATCACTCAAGAGAGGCACTCCTATACTCTCTCCCAATTTCCAAATTGAGTTTCTCAAAATCCCATCAATTTTCCCAATTGATGATACTCTCTCAATAACTTCTCCCCCTTTCAAGAAGAGAAACACATCCATCATCCCAAGATGGATAACTCCCTCTAAAGGCTTGCTCCCCCTTGACCATTGCACCAACAATGTCCTTGGGAAGTCCCTAAGCCAATAGAAACTCTAAACCATCAAAATTAAGGTTAAAAGTTCAAACTTGAACTTTCCACACCCTAAATTTGATACTTTGACCTAACACCTCTCCTAATCCATATCCAATGGATTTCCACCCTTTATAATGCTTCCCAAAGCATATCCTAGGGTTAGGAGTGGTTAGGGACCTTTACAATAGCTGAAATTAGGCTAAACAAACCTTGTTGACCTGAAATCAGACCTGACAGTCGACTCCTAACAGTAATCAGTCGACTGATAGCTGAAATTTCTGAATTTCAACTATTAGAATCGAATTTTGAAAAGTCATAAGTAATTCTACGTATTTTGAAAATTCGTGAAAATTCATACGTACATTACTTATAAGCAAAACAATGGGTGAAAAATATTTGAAAATTATTTTACCCATAAAATAGTGAGTTTGATACAAAACTCAAAACCATTAAAATTTTCAATGTTTTGGCTCTATCTTGTATCAACTCTATCAATGATGATTGCTATCAAAAGATAGACTTCACCAAGGTTTTTCAAAATAATTTTAAAATATTTTCAAAACCTTATTTTGGATCATATTCCTTGGGCTCTATGTACATGACTTGTACACATGCTCTCCCAATGATCCACCATTGAAATTAGATGAGTTTTAGTTCATCTAGATGCAAAAACTATGCACCTTGAACTCAACTCATATCCTAGCATCTCACATGTATCTAAGGTGTATAAATACACATACATGTCAATTGGATGTGAGATGTGGATTTTGTTCTCCCTAATCTAGGGTTTCATGCATTTTTTTAAGGCAACTCTACTTGATTCCCTTATAAATGGGACTCCAAGTCATGCCATTGTCCTTAATTCAATTTTAATCGAATTATCTTAAATGCATGAATGATTATGACATTAATGATGATATAAATAAGCATATGCTCATAATCATGATGTCATGACATAATATGAAATCTAAAACATATGACATTAATCCTTAATCCTAAACATGAACATGACATATAAAATGATTAAAGGTAAATATGATGTCATGACATGACATATGACAATCAAAGCATGACAAATAAAATATATAGGTATAGTAATACCTAAATTTTAATATTAATTGCCATTTGTTGGGATTAAGTTCATTTTGCCATAATCCTAAACTATCCCCAACACATGCCAAAAACCCAAAATGACATACTAACACTCTAAACCTAAATTGTGTCAATTTGATCATTTTATCAAACTTCTCAATTAATATTGGCACATCCTAAAAAACCTTTAGGATTCAAATCAGATGTATTTCTAAGGTAACCATAACCTTGAAAATAACCTAAAGTGTCACCTTTGCCATGGTTGAGTTAACTACCCATCCAATTAAGGTTGACACACCCCAAACCCATCTAGCGTGAATCAATCACGCTCTTAGGAACCCAAAACCTATTTGAGCTCCTAGGGTTAATTAGGTATTCCTTAGGGATAACCTCCCTAGATACCTTCCTAATGACCCTCCTAGGCTTAGAAGCCTTGGTCATTTGGATCTTGCCATGGTTAACTCTAAGGGTGACTCCCCTTGTAACCTTCTTAGTGACTTCTCTAGGTTTCCTAGAAACCCTAGCCACTAGACACACCCTTTGGTCAACTCTAGGGATAACTTCCCTATTGACCTTGGTCTTCCTAGACCTAGTTTGTGTTCCATAATCAAACGGAACACTATGGTAAGCCACCTTAGGCTTAGGTGTGTGACCCAAACCTTGCTTGCCCTTGGTTGACTTTTGACTCTTAGGTCTTAGGTGTTGACTTTGACTTTTGGACCTTTGACTTTGACCATTAGACCCTTTAAATTGAATTTGTATCTTATTTAGGGTCTTTTCAAGTTTTTCAAGCCTTGACCTCAAGGCTTGGTTTTCAATCTCTAATTGCCCAATTTTAGAGTCTTGATTTAAATCATGGGCATTGTCCTTTCTAGGCATATGCCTAGTCCATTTAGGGTTAAAACCTAAGTGTTCTTGCACCTTTCTAATGGTCTCCCTAGGTAAAATTTTTCTAGAGTTATTTAACCTAGATTTGTCCTTAGATAAGTTGTTTTTAGGGACATTAGTCCCAAATTTCTCCTTACTCCTAAAGTTGACCTTCTTAGCTCCTAAGCAATATTCTCTATTTCTAGCATGCTCTTTTTAATAAATAGCAAGATTGCTAAAATTATTTCTAGCATGATTTTGACTATAAGAATTAGAAAGAGCATTACTAAAATATACCTTAGGGTTAGCCTTAGCTCCCCCTATTTGTGTAGCTCCCTCTTGAGTCTTCTTCCTCCCCCTAGGACATTGATTCCTATAATGTCCTTTTGAATTGCACTTGAAGCATATAACATGCTCCTTGCTCTTTTGACTTGGGGAACCAGCATCCTTTGAATTTTGTTGACTTTTGGACGTCGGAGGAGCTTTCTTAATCCTTTTAGGACACTTACTCTTATAGTGTTCTTGCTCCCTACACTCAAAACATATTATATGCATTTTATTATTACTTGATATGTTTGAGTTACCTAGTTCAGTGGTAGGTGCCGGAGTGGATTCTTCATTCCTCCCGGAGGTTGAGACTTCTTCTTGAATTGGTTCCGGCTCCGGTGTGGATGGTCTCTCCCCCTCAATCCTAGAGGTGGATACCTCCTCCACTTCTTCCACCGCTTCTACCTCTTCAGATTCGGATGTTGATTCCCTATCATCCTCCGAATCCTCTAGCTCTTTGGATGTTTCTTCTTGAGCTTGAGAGGGTGATGTTCCTTCTTCTTGGACCGATGATAGACTTTCATGGAGCTTGGCTAAATCGCTCCATAGCTCCTTGGCATCCACATAGTCACCTAGGCTACACAAGAGGTCATTAGGAATTAAATCAAAAATGAATTTGATTACCTTCTTGTTTTTATCAAATTGTTGGAGTTGCTCCTCACTCCACTTCTTCTTCTTGAGAAACCCTCCCTTTGGTCCCTTAGGATATTCAAATCCTTCCATCAACGCGGACCACTCCTCAAGGTCTCTCATCATCAAAAAATCTTCAATTCTCGCCTTCCAAGAATTGAAACCTTCTCGTCCATAGAAGACATACGGAATTGGGGTATTGATATCCCATCCCAATTGTCCTTGGACTTCCATCTTTTCCTCTAGCGTCTTGACTCCGGGTTGTTAATCCGTAGAAGAGCCCCGGGCTCTGATACCACTTGTTAGGACCTGTGCGCCCGCTAGAGGGGGGGTGAATAGCGTCGTGCTCGTTCAAAGATGGAATTTGATCGCGTTCGCTTGCCTATGATTGTCAGTACGCAGTGGAATATAGAAATGACACAACAATCACAATAACAAGCATACAAACACAAGGATATAACGTGGTTCGGAACCGAACGGTTCCTACTCCACGGATCGAGCTCTAACAAGCTCTAGCGATGACAATGCAATCACTAATCAATAAACTCCTTCTCGACAACAAGTCAGAGGCGGAGAAACCTCGTACAAACGTTTACAACAATAAATGAAAGAAATACAAGTAAATACAAAGGAAATGTAAAGAACACTTTACAAAACTAGGGTTTGAGCGCTTTGCTTGTTGGTTGCTTGGATGAGGTTGAAGGGCCCTGAAATGCACCTGCAAATCGCCTTCAAATCGCCTCAAGAAAGCTCCCCAAGAACTGATGATGAAATCCTCCACGAGCTCCTCTTTTTATCTTGCATCGGGCTGGATTTTCGCCGATCAGTCGACTGCCATAAGTCCCCAGTCGACTGATGCCACTATTGTCATGAGACAACGGCTCAATCCACGTTGGACAAGTTCCAACGGGAATCTTGGCAGTCGACTGCCAACATTAGCGATCGGCGCCGATCGCGCGTAGTCGATCGCTAGTCACCACGGAGCATTCTCGGCTCGACACGTAACTAGCGATCACTGGCCGACTCGGCTGCGATCGTCCGACATCACGATCGCTTCCAATGAGTAGTCGACGCCAGAGCAATTCCATCTAAACAACTCAAGTCGACTCACGGCTGAGGTTTTAACCCAAGTATGATGCCTCCATACTTGCTAGACCACCCTTAGCCTAGACCTAAGCCTTCTAGCCACCTCCATCAGCCTCACGTCTCTCGGATCCCTCCAAGTCATCCATGACTTGTTCATCCATCGCGCTAGCCTCCATGTGCTTCCCTCGGCTATTATCATGCTAACGGTGTCTACACCGCCAAGATACATTGGACTTACGCCGCCAAGACTCCGCTTGGACTTTACGCCGCCAATATCAATCCTCTTGGACTTTCCAAATGCCAAAACTCAAGCTTGGACTTCCCTTGCCAACCCATGTTGGACTTTCCATGCCAAAACCCATGCTTGGACTTTTCATTTGCCAAGACCCATGCTTGGACTTCTCATTTGCCAAGACCCATGCTTGGACTTCTCATGCCAAATACTCAAGACTTGGACCTTCCCAATTGCCAAGTGTCCCACTTGGACTTTCCATGCCAAGTACCCATGACTTGGACTTTACCTTGCCAAGACCCATGCTTGGACTTTCCCATAATCACATGGTCAACCCTAATCAACCATCAAAGTCTCCCTCGAGCCAAACTCGAGTCTAGTCAATTATAACCTAGATCGATTGTATAAACAATCTCCCCAACACACTAATCGACATCAATGTCAAACCACTTTGTCAAACATCAAAACATCACTCGAGTCAAACTCGAGTCTAGTCAATCGTGACCTGGGCCGATTGCACCAACATTATGGTTGCAAAAGATATGGGCATATAAAGGCAAATTGCAGAAATGGTTCATAAGCAAATTATGTGAAAGAAGAAAAGGAGGAAAGTAAGGGGGCATTTGGTTCGTAGAAAATTTTTCATTTTCTAATTTTCATTTTCATTTTCTGTTTTTGTGTTTTCTAATATAATTTTTAGAAAACAGAAAATGTGTTTGGTATGATATGTTGTATTTTCATTTTCTAAAAAAGGAAATTAGAAAATGTATAAATTTTCTATTTTCAATCTAATTTTTATTTTTTAAGTTTATACAAATAAAATAAAATAATAATATATAAAAAAAGTATACCCTTATAAATATTGGAATCGTCAACCTAACGGTTCTTTCATCCCATAGAATTGAGAGGGAGGTCAATCATGGTCAATCAATTAAATGAATCATGTAGATTTAAAAACGTGAGCACCATTTTTATTAAAATTGGATCGGACAATATTCAACAAGCTTAATAAGAAATCAGTCTCCAATCTAGTCCAACTCAACTTACTGACCAAGAAAAATCAAAACATGGTCAAATCTATAGAAAATTTCAACCGACATGGGAATATTACTCCAATCGGTGATTGTAATATGTTTCATTCTATGACTAAAAAAGTACAATGCATACTTCCTCTTCAAGTCTACCAACATCTTTCCCCTTAGTTGGTTTATCAAAATGAGGAAACATCATACTCTGACTTTTGCTCTAGAGTCTGAACCCAAGTGATCTCCACTGGTCATCAAGAGTAAATCATAAAAATACTCACAACTTTTTTATGATTCAGTCCGAACTCCGCAGTTATATCATCCTTGAATGCGATCAATGTCAAAGTCAGATCATGGACAAACTTCTGAGTTCCAGAGCCATCCAAATAAATTTTTCTTAAATTCGTCACCAAATGATATCACTACAGAGGATCGAATTGTATTATCCTATAAGACGTCTCTCGACTTTTGCCGTTGCACCGTGCTCCTAGAGCAAATTTGATCACTTTAATGCCAGCCCATTAAGGTGGAAACTTCAATATATCAAGTGTATTTCAATATTTTATTAAATTTTTTTCACCCTTGGTGTTGTCTCATTTCTCATCAGTTCATAAAACATAACTCATGGGGCCTAAACGATGTCTCCCTCGATATGATTGTTAGTTGATTACTTGCTCCCTCTATAAACTTCACAAAAATGAAAGCCTTCCTTCTCGGTTCTAATGGTACAAGCAAATTCCAATTGGAAAATTGAGATCGTCTGTAAGAAAACGCTCTTGTACAAGTAAATTTACACATAAAATTTATAGAGACAACCACTGAACACTTAATACAGTAATGACTTTTTGTTCTTTCTTTGACACAGCTTGGTCTTCATTCTTTCACTGCTTTCAACAATGTAGTTCGCAACTCCCCTAGCGAGGTATTCGTCGACTCAGGAAGCATTCTCACCCTTGCGTCTGATAATATCTTCAGTAAATGTCGAACCTGATGCACCTATGAATATTGATGACATGGCATAAACTGTTTTGTCCAACATGGCCTCAACCTGCAGAAATAGCTCACTGTAAATGCCGTTGAATGGGCATATAGAAAAGTGTCTTTAACTTTCACCTCCCCTCCGAGTTTCAAGTTTGAAATTTCTGACCAAAAAAATATTTACCTGACCATCTCCCCCAAGTCAATTTCGATATAAAAGAGCATCCCATTTTTCAGCACTGCTATGACTTGGCCTCTTGACTAGTGGAATTTGCTTGTCGCCTAATACAACCAAGGACCGGAGAAGATTTGTTTCGCTTTCAGCTGCATCTGTAGATAGATAAATAACTGGAGCATTGGCTTTCTCAGCAACGTGCGATATGCACTCTGCAGCAAAAGAAAACGACAATACCATACAATACTGTTCTATAAAAAATTAAATAAATAAAGATAAACATTGAGAGCTGGTAATAAACATTGTTTGTTTTTTATAAATTATGAATCCACATAGATTATGTGCATGCATCAGTCATCATATGCCATTGTAACAAAATCAACCACTATTGAACCAAGAGTAGAAAAAAATGGTTTTTATAATCTAACATTGAATTGATATGCACACATAAGAGTCAATTTAAGATCACATAACAAACTTTCCCATCTTATATGAGAATATATAGATAGAAAGGACAAAGCACAGTTAATATATTAGACATAATGAAAATTGCTATCATTATCAACACTTTAAACCATGATAATGCCTAGTATTGCTGTCAACAACATCCTTTTCTATCTTGCATACCAATGCATCTGCACATCAACTACATATCATACTAATTCTGAGTTTATTATTATCTTTATCCATCCCATACAATGCACATGGTATAAAAAAATATAGTTGTGGCTGCAGATGGAGTCATTCTTCAGAAAATTATTTAGCATTTAATAGTACTAACAAAACTATAACTCAAGACAATTGTTAAGAAATATCAACAACAAAGAATCAAAATATTAATTTACACTTACAAACATAAAATATTTAAAAAATACAAATAATATTCAGGTTCAACTGATGAAATAGTTGTGCTCATAAACAAACTCTAGAGTGCAATAAAACACCACCCCGCCTGCTCACAATAGAAAGATAATGGTATGTGCCAATGAACTCAGCTGCAGCCTGCGAACACAAGATCAGATTGCTAATATGATATCAGAACTGTGAGATTATAATTTGATCGTGTATAAGATCAAAATTGGATAAAATAATTCCTATTCTATTAGCTCGCTTATGGGATTCTCATTTCTCACCAAAAATGAACCAATTGGATAAATTTTGCTAATTCTTTGCTAAGAGATGAGGTTACAATAGATACTAGACCCTGATAAGATTAAAAAAATTTGAATTGAACATTGTGGATACCAAAATATAGAAAAATAAACACTTGCAAATAATAGAATATAGTGCCATGGAAGCGAGAGCTTGCCGGCCTCAAAATATGCTATTTAGAACTGATATATTGCATTACTAGACAAAAGTACAAATAGTTACTCCAAAAATTACGCTTTGGAGGAAAATTATAAGCAAAATAGTTAATATATTAATACATATGACCTAACATATTATTTTCATATATATTAAACATAAATACAAAACTAATTATGGATGATGCTCTATATAATCATTCCACATATGACTTACAATTTCATCACGTACATGTCCCATCTGAGCTATTTGGCTGGGATCAATTTGAATCGGCTCTTGATCACCAAAATCTCCTTCAACTCTAGACATAATCATATCATCAGAAGAGTATTCCATAAATAAATTATCCATTGCATGATGTCGACGTATGAAATTATGCACCACACAGCATGCAACCGGAATTAATCTTTGCCTAGTAATGGCATATATTTTAAAATTTGAAACCTTGCTTTTAGCACTCCAATGCACCGCTCTATAATATTACGACATGTATTGTGCCTATAATTGAATAACTCTTCCTTCCCTCTAGGTCTGCCTTGCCCCCGATAATCTCTCAAGTGATAGCGTTGACCTCGATACGGAGCGAGAAACCCCAGCATGTTTGGGTAACTAGAATCAACAAGATAAAATTGATCTGTGATAGTTTTTCCATATTAATGATGTAATACACCAACATAAATGAATATATATAAAGAGTTTTATCTGTTACTTACCACCACGAGGTTTAGGAAAATTATTTTCATGCTTTGTTAATGCGTCTATGAACACTCTGGAATCATTTGTTGTCCCCTCCCAACCAGTATACATAAATGTGAAAAGCATATCAAAGTCACATGTAAGCATCACATTTTGTGTAACAATAACCTTCCTACCACGAAATGATGTCTGAATAGATGTCGATGCCCATGCCGACATGTGAGTCCCATCGATAGCTCCAAGACAATTCTAAAAATGCATAATGTGTTAGTAACGATATATTGTTAATGTAACTAGACACATTAGGATACAATATGTACCTTAAAATACGGAAACCACTTTGGATTGTTCAATATATGAGGATGACCACCATTGTATTCATATGGTCGAATAATATATGTGCCCAATGTACAAACAGCTCGTAGAACTCATTTGAACCACTTGCTACTACTGTAGAATGAATGTTGAAATCGATCTGCACATATTCAATGTCGTGTGTTGTGCCCGATGATTAGTAAGAACATAGCAACACCTTCCTCAACTGTAACTTTCCGTCCATCTTTCACTAACTTCATTTCTTTTAATGCTCTACAAAAATTCACAAACACATGTTTTGACAAACGGAAATTGTCAAAGCACACTTGGGGGTTCCCATCAAGTATTTCTTGTATGTACATCCTCCTAGTAAGAGATGAAGTCCGACACGACATTCGATCAATGTATCTCGGAAATTCAGTCATCATGTAGAGATACTCACTAGTTGTGATCCAATTACAAATTCTCTCATGCTGTGAATCGTATTGTGGACATTCAGTAAATAAGTTTAAGGTATAATCAAATACATGAAAACAATATGTATACTCAAATAGTGAATCTTCATTTATCATATAAATGGTTTAACCATAAGGCGATTGTCTTAGGATATCTCTCATATATTACTAACATGTTGTGCAATCCTTTTCTCTACTTTTGTTTCTTTCTTATGTTGATTGTATGTCTTTGTTCTCTTTTACTTTAAGTTTGTTCTACCAAGTATCAATATTATTTCAATACTATTCGAGATAAACTCATTAAATATGTATGTTTTCTTGCTTGTCTTGTAGAGCCATTGGGAAGATTTGGAGAAATTTTTCATCGGAGATAATTATCAGAAAAAAAATAGTACTCTAAAATTTTCCTTCTACATTCAACATTCATTTGTCTTCTTAAGGTTGTCTCCCTAAGTTTATGATGTACTGTAAATTCAATAATGTTCTTTAAACTATTTCATGACATTTTCTTTACCTCTTTAATCAGTCAATAATGTACTCTAAAATTTATGAAGCCTACAAATATACATGCATTGGTATCCATTGTTTATGAAGTTTTACCAATTTCTGGACTTTACCAAAAATTTCATGTATTTTCATGAATTTATTCCTCTAGTTTTTGGTGTTTTATTCAATGAATTTATATCATTAATGGATATATTTTTTAATCTTGATTCTGCTATTTTCTTGAGAATCTAAAATTGTCCACTATTAATTGAACACTTTGGTCTAGAAGTTGATATATCACTACATTGGTATATATATATATATATATATATATATATATATATATATATATATATATATATATATATGAGATATAGTTCTTTTATATATATTTAGTAGTTTGAAGTAATAACTTTCAGTTTGTCTTCGAACGTATACACAATCCTTGTCTTGAGTATAGTTTTTACTGAAGTTCACTAGGGAGGACATATATTCTTTGTGTTGAAAATTAACCACATGGTAGTTTCTTTAGGGATTCAAATTTAGTCACGTATGATTTAGGGTGTATAATTGCCCCCTTGGAAAATCTATTTGAATTTTTTAGAAATCTTGTAGCTTAGATTGACATTGTGTATTTACTACATCTCTTATGAATAAATTGTTAGGAATATGTGCAAGGTTTGTATTTATTATTTTAATTATAATATAATAATTTTCTTCCTCACAGATGAATGTGAAAAGAAAGTGGGATTTTTGTTTTGCCAAGGATACTCATGTATTCGAGAAGATGCAATCCAAGAAGCAAGATAGGTTGGAACAAATATGCATGTCCAGTATGTAGGTTTTTTACTTTTGTAAACTTAACTTGGATCCAAAGTTTGTGGATTATGCCTTTACACTTTCTATTTTTCATTATTTGTGATACATTTATATTTCAATTGTAAAAAGATTGATTAGTTGTACTTTAATGATATTTTAATTGGTGTTATTTATAAGGTTTTACTTAAGTAGTTCATCGTGTAATATAATAGACAACGATTTTGTAGATATAAAAGACAACGATTTTTATTTGTTGATAAAAAAAATATTTTATTTCAAACAATAACGTTTTTTATCCATTGCAAAAAGCATTGTCTATACTAAAAGACAACACTTTTAATCTGTTGCAAAAGTGTTGTCTTTGCAAAAAAAAAAGACAACGTTTTTTATCCGTTGTAAAAACGTTGTCTTTGCTAGAAAAGACAACTCTTTTTATCCATTGCAAAAACGTTGTATTTGTTAAAAAAGACAACGCTTTTTATCCGTTGTAAAAACGTTGTCTTTTCTAGAAAAGACAATGCTTTTTTATCCGTTGTCATTAGTTGGACTTTTAACAACAGTGGCTTTAACAACGCTTTTACAGCCACATAGACAACGAATAAAAAGCGTTGTCTATGAGTTTTTTTCTTGTAGTGTTGTCGTATATCAATATGGTGACGATTAATGTTAGATTAGCAACGATTTTGTTTTGTCTTTAATATCAACAATGAAATTTAAATAATTCATCGTTAAATCCTTTTAGCGTCAATCTTATAGCAATGATATTTTATTGTCGTTATTATCATTTAACGACGAATTTTATATATTAGAGATGAAATTAATCTATCGCTAAATATCATTTTTCTTGTAGTGAATAAATTAAAAAATATTTATTTTGATTTAAAAAATTTATTAAATAATAAAAATGTTTTAAAATTTTAATTATTTATTAAACCGATTAAATTTTATTATAAAGTTATAATATTTTTTAAAAAATTGAAAAAAATTAGTTAATTTAATTATTGATGACTTAATTGATTTTTTTATCGATTAAATTTATTCGGTTTCAATAGTAAAACTCAGTCGATTCGCTTGGTAAAAAATATTAATTAGTTCAATTTTAGTTGAATACTCGTCCTTAAATCAAGGTTCCTCTCCCTCGATAGGAAGTTTAATTATTGGAATAAATTAATTTAAGTTTACAAAAAATTTTAAATTTTATATTTATATCGGAGGAGAGGCGAGATGAACATAAACAGTAAATCTCTTGAGATGTCCTACACTTGACTAACAGGTGCATTAGTTTAATATTTTTTTTATATAAAACATTTTATAAAATTAGAATGCGGATGAAATTAAAAAATAGTCCGGCTGTATGTTCCTTTATATTAAATTTTATTTCTAAAAAATAAAAAACAAAAACAAAAACAAAATTGGAAGATTCCGATTAAGATTTACTCCCCACGCTATAAATATATAATTAATCATCGTAAACTTACACAAACATTATCAAGGCACAAAAACCTTGGGCGAAATGGCTTCCAAGCAACACTGCTTTCTCCTTCTCGGCGTCGCCCTTCTCTCTTCTCTCATGGTGGCCAAATCTGATATTGTCCCCAGTTATGGCGGTACGTCATTCATTTCTGAACCGAGTAGCTAGATATTAATATGTTTAATTCGTGTCAAAATTTTGCAGGCGAAGTTTGCTTCGAGAAAAGCTTTTGCATCGAAATTGACGATTGCATCGTCGTGTGCGCTGATGCCGGTTTGAGTGCTCCTAGCAGATGCACTGGAATATCCACTTGCTGTTGCTCGCATGCATAGTTATATATTATATCAATAGCATATTCTTTTTAGTTGTTGAATTCCTTCGTGGAATATCAATATTAATCCGAAAAAATAAATGAATGAATGGATTTGATATAATTTTATCCAGTGTTCCTAACTCATCATCTTCTGACTAGCTAATCCCAATCGGGACATATAAAATAAATCAATGATCTATCAAAAAATTTCTTAAAAGTCGCGCGTACGTAGCTAAAAATACAAGTAATTTTTATATTTTATGACTTAATTGCAATCTTCTTCACAAAGCAGCATGCAAGAACTGGTTCCACCTCTAGCTCTGGTCGACTTAGATTGACAATTACAGCGACAACCAAGAATTATATTGGACCCAGAAATCCAAAATGAAGTTCATTAATTTCCAGCATATATGCTCGAGCTTGGAAATGAGCAAAATATTCAGACTTAGATGATCAGAGCTAGCGAAGAAGAGTGAATATCTTTTAATAAACAAGGACTTAATTTATATATATATATCTTGCATGTTATCACAATCAGTTATAGAGCACTTGTCGACTCAGAATATGAAGTGCAAATATTAAGAATTCTTGTTTGTGTCGAAGACAGTTTCACTAGCTAGGTTACGTCGATCTCCTGTTCTAGAGATTTTAATTATTATGGACAGAAATGGTTTGGTTGCTATCCGTTGATATTGCACTTAAATTAAAACAAGCAACAGATCTGCAAAACAACAACTAGTACATTGTTTCTTCTAAATGTCTAAAATATTAATGATCAGACATCTTTAGGATTTGCTTTAGACTATTAATAATATCATGCTAGTTCAATTAAAATAATCTTTAGGATTTTCTTTTACCATATATAAGTGGTTTTTAGAATTAGAGTCGATCGAAACCAAGTTACAAAAACCAAAATGTTGCGCTGGTTTTTTAAGACCTAGCTCCCTTGACAAAAAAAAATAAAAAAAAATGCACATTAAAAATTTATAACAGAATCTTATTTAAAAATTATTTTACAGCAAAATAATGAATGAAGGTGAGAAAAATAAATAATAAAACAAGAAAGATTATTTCCAAAATAAATTTTAATAAAACAAAATTAAAAATATTTAAAGATTAGCACATTTATAATAAATAAAATTAAATTAGAAAATATCTAAGATTGATGTGTTAGCAATTAATGATTTAATTTTATCTTACAATAAATAATATTTTTGATAATAAATAAAACATAATTATAATTTTAAGAGTAATAAATATTATTTATTTAAAATTTAGAGTTTTTTCATAGATTTGGATCAAAGTAGATAAAAATATTCGTGTGCCATCTCTATATATCCACTACCTAATCATCATTCAGTAACAGATCAATATCAATTAAAGTAGTTATATATGCATTTCTGATGGACACTAAATATAATTAATGCACCAAAATAGAATATTAATGATGGCCATTAGGATCCAAACCAATTCAAAGAGGAAGAAGTTATAGATCAGATACAACTCAAGAGGACAACCACTTCATAATTTATCGTTGTGGATCTGATTATTACAAATAATCAGCTTTTCTTTCCTCAATACTAACAGTATTCAGTAACTGCATGCTCATTTTGATTATCTCCTCCACAACTCTGTAACTTTGCTCCACGTTAAAATCGAGAGCAAGATTCTTCAAAGCTAGTGCATCAGTTCTCTTAATTTCAAACTCTTAATTAAGCTTGCAATAATATGAAGGGAAAAATTACGTATAATGTATGATTTTATATTAGTTATCAGCAAACTTTCCTAGTTCTCATGTACAAAATTGTGCAGAGAAGTGACGCCCTAGCGGATGAAGGTTCTGCTACAGCTTGCAGAGGCCCTCCAACTATGGATCCCTTCGATTCTTCGACTCCTCTTTGATAAAGAAGGGCCGCGAGGTACCTGAACACGAAGGAGCCTGGAGGAATGTTGGCGATGATCGACGACGATGTTGCGGTTGATGCAGAGTGTTTGGTACCGAATAGCTCGGTCGTCACAGAGACGGCGATCGAAGTGATCGCGCCATTGAGTGCTCCGATGATAGGCGTTCTCATGTACGTACAATGCCAGCCTACTCGATCGAGTTTACTAGGATGAAGAAGGCTACTGCCATTGGGGCCATGAAGTTCTATGGATGCCGGTCTTGAAATCATGCAGCTTTTGTTGATAAATGATTCAAAATATTAGTGACAATTAGTGGTGATAATGGATTGTCTAGATTCAATGTATTTGAAGTATGGTGATAGTGGATAAAATGGTCATGTATTTAAGAGTAGTAGAGTTAGTGGGAGATAATTGGGAGTTAGTAGTTGTGTAAATAACCTATAAATAGGCTACTTGGGTGTGTAAAAAGTTAGTGAAAAATTATGATACCTCTTGTTTAGTGTTCATTTCCTCTTACTTCTCTATTCTTTTTTTCTAACCGTGGTATTAGAGCAGGTTGAAGGTGTCCTAAGTTCCAATGGCAATCAATGGAGTATCTCAATCCCTTATTCCCATTTTCAAAGGAGAGTGCTATGAGTTTTGGAGTATTAAAATGAAGACTCTATTTAGATCTCAAGATCTTTGGGATTTAACATGGAGAGGCTTTAACAATGAGCATGTCGATGAAAGCCGATTAAGGGAGAACAGGAAAAAAGATTCAAAGGCATTGTTCTTTCTTCAACAAGCAATACATGAGACAATTTTCTCAAGAATTGCAACTGCCACAACTTCAAAAGAAGCATGGAAAACATTACAGAAAGAATTTCAAGACTCCTCCAAAGTGATTGCAGTGAAACTTCAGACTCTTTGAAGTGAGTTTGAGGCCTTGCTTATGAAGGGTAATGAAACTTTACTCTTATTTAGAGTAATTTCAATTGTCAGTCAAATGAAATCTTATGGAGAAAGCATTACTGATGCTATTATTGTTTCTAAAATTTTACGAAGCTTGACTCCAAAGTAAGATTACATAGTAACTGCAATTGAAGAGTCGAAAGATTTATCTATTTTCTCCTTTGATAAACTAATGGGTTATTTGCAAGCTCATGAAGCAAGGCGAAATAGATTAGTTGAGAAGAGATAGAAAAAAGAAGAGGACTCTATTGGAAGAGGACGTGGAAGAGGAGGTTTTCATAGTAGAGGATGCAGCAGAGGTAGAGGAAGAGGTTACTTTAATGGACAAGAGAGGCAATTCATCGGAGATCAAAGATGGAACAAAAATTTTGTTCAGTGTTATGACTGCAAAAGATATGGGCATATAAAGGCAAATTATAGAAATGACTCATAAGCAAATTATATGAAAGAAGAAAAGGAGGAAAGTAAGTTGTTTATGGTTCATTTTCATTCTAACGAAGTTTAAGATGATGTTTGGTTTTTGGATAGTGGATGTTTAAACCATATGATTGGCAATAAGTCATTATTTAAAGAGCTTGATGAGTCACAAAAGATGCTAGTAAGACTTGGATCTAATAAGCAGGTACAAGTCAAAGGCAAAGGCACTATTGCCGTGGAGACTAGCAATGGTAAAGTGAAACTACTTTACAATGTTTATTTTGTTCCTAATTTGACACATAATTTATTAAGTGTTGGACAATTGATGATGGGTGGTTATACAATTTTTTTTTATAACGGAGTTTACGTCATTATTGACAAGGACTCTGGGCAATCTATTATTAGTGTGCAAATGACCGGAAATAAGATGTTTCCACTTAAGATCTCTAATGTAGGAAATCAAAAAATTATGGAATCATCACATTAGTGCCCCCTTTCGCCTGTCTCTACCGGTGGAGGAGGTAAATCAGGATTCAGGTGACAAATGCAAAGGAGAGGATCCGTCGATAGCCTAGAGTCATGATCTCTAATGTAGAAAATCAAACTCTTATTGCTAGTGGAGATACTGAATCCAAGATGTGGCATTTGAGATATGGGCATCTTAATATCAAAGGCATGCAACTTTTAAGTCAGAAAGGTATGATTTCTGGATTGCCTCAAATTAGTTCTCTTGGTTTATGTGAATGGTGCATTTATGGAAAACAAATCAGAAAATCTTTTCCAAGTGGACAATCCCGGAGAGCTTCAAAATGTCTTGAGTTAATTCATGTCGACTTATATGGACCTATGAGAACCACATCATTTGGTGGGAGTAAATATTTTTTGCTATTAATGGATGATTTTAGCCGAATGAGTTGGATTTATTTTCTAGCAGACAAGTTAGAGACTTTTGAAAATTTCAAAAAATTCAAGATATTGGTGGAAAATCAAAAGGGTGTCTTAATAAAGACTCTCCGCATAGATCGAGGAGGTGAGTTTTTATCAAAAAAATTTAATCATTTTTGTGAAGAATCTGGTATACACAGGGAATTAACAATGCCTTATACACCAGAGCAAAATGGTGTAGCTGAACGGAAGAATCGAACAGTTATAGAAATGGCTAGAAGCTTACTGAATATTAGAGGACTTCCAAATATTTTCTGGGTTAAAGCAGTGACAACATTTATTTACCTATTGAATATTTCTCCAACAATGGCGGTTTTGAATCGCACACCATATGAAGCATGATGAGGCAGAAAACTATCAGTAAACCATTTGAGAATCTTTGGTTGTATTGCCTATGTATGCTTTGATAAATTCTCAATTTCGTCATAAACTTGAAGAGAAATCTGAGAAATGCATTTTTGTTAGATATTGCAATCAATCTAAAGCATATCGACTATAAAATCCTCTTAGCGGAAAATTAATTATAAGGAGAGATGTTATTTTTGATGAAGATTCAAGTTGGAGTTGGAATAAACAAGGTGAAGAGACTCGAGTTTATATTCCAATTGAGAATAAATCTCCAACAATTGAAGGTGTTCAATCATCTCCTTTGGGTTCAACATCTTCCTTGACATCAAATTCAAGAAGTAGTAGTTCATCCTCCTTGCACTTGCAAGAATCATATGATGAATCACCTCCACCAAAGGTTAGATTATTGAGAGAAATTTATGAATCAAGTCAATTTGCTCTCTTTGTTATAGATCCTACAAGTTTTGAAGAAGCGATAACAAAGGAAGAATGACAAAAAACAATGAAAGATGAAATGATAGCAATTGATAAAAATGATACATCGGAGATGGTAGATCTACCCGAAGGCAAGAATGCAATTGGTCTTAAGTGGGAATTTAAAACAAAATATCATGTTGATGGAACCATTCAAAAACATAAGGCTTGACTCGTAGCAAAAGGGTATTCACAATAGCAAAGTATTGATTTTGAAGATACTTTTTCTCCAGTCGCTCGATTTGAAACTGTGAGAATCATTTTTGGCATTAGCTGCACAATTACATTGGCATGTTTATCAATTTGATATCAAATATGCATTTCTAAATGGAGACTTGCAAGAAGAAGTTTATGTAGCTCAATCCGAAGGCTTTATAATTAAAGGCAAAGGTGTACAAGTTGAGGAAGACACTCTATGAGTTAAAATAAGTCCCACGAGCATGGTATACCAAGATTGACGACTACTTTCGACAGAATGATTTCTTAAGGAGTGAAAATGAACCCACTCTTTATGTGAAGAAGAAAGGTAAAGATAATTATATTATTGTCTTCCTTTATGTCGATGACGTAATATATATGAGCTCCTCCGACTCTCTTTTAGCTAAGTTTAAGTCTAATATGATGAAGAAATTTGAGATGTCAGATATGGGATTGTTACATTATTTTTTTAGTCTTGAAGTGAAGCAAGGAATTGAAGGAATTTTTATCTCACAAAGAAAATATGCAACAGATCTTCTTACAAGGTTCAGTTTGCTTAATTGCAATCTGGTCACTACGCCTATGAATATAAATGAGAAGTTGCAATTGGAAGATGGTTCAGAGAAAGCTGATGCAAAAAATTTTAGAAGTTTAGTTAGAGGTTTGATTTATTTAACTCATACTAAATCGGATATTACTTTCTTTGTCGGTGTAGTTTCCAAATTCATGCAAAATCCCACAAGGCTCTTGGAGCAACAAAAATGAATTTTATGCTATATTGCTGGAACCGTAGAGTATGGAATTTGGTATACAAAAGTTTTAAAATTCAATCTCTGTGGATTCATTGATAGTGATTGGGCAAGTTCAGTGAATGATCGAAAGAACACTTCAACTAATGTTTTCAATCTTAGGTCAGGAGTAATATCATGGAGTTCAAAGAAGCAAGCTACTACAACATTATCTTCCACAGAAGCAAAATATATACCAACAACTTCAGCGGCATGTTAAGCAATTTGGGTTAGAAGAATTCTTATTGATCTTCACCGACAACAAAAAGATGCAACTGATATTTTTTGTGACAACAAGGCAACCATTTCAATGACGAAAAATCTAGCTTTTCATGGGAGGACTAAGCATATCGATATTCATCTACACTTCATTTGAGACTTAGTTGCAAATAAAGAAATTGAGTTGAAGTATTGCAACACACATAAACAAGTGGTAGATATTTTGACAGTCACTTCCAAGAGATAAATTTGTCTATTTCAGATCACGCCTTGGAGTTTGTAATTTTGAATCAAGGGGGAGTGTTGATAAATGATTCAAAATATTAGTGGCAATTAGTAGTGATAATGGATTATCTAGATTCAATGTATTTGAAGTATGGTGATATCGATAGTGGATAAAGAAAGTGGTCTTATATTTAAGAGTAGTAGAGTTAATGGTTAATAGTAGTAGAGTTAGTGGGAGATAATTATGGAGTTAGTGGTCGTGTAAATAGCCTATAAATAGGCTACTTGGGTGTGTAAAAAGTTAGTGAAAATTTATGATACCTCTTGTTTAGTGTTCACCTCCTCTTACTTCTCTATTCTTTTTTCTAACAACTTCTTCTGAAACAAGCGCAAAAGTCGAGACGATAGTTCAGTAATGGTTGATGGAAAATATGATCGTGAATCGTATCTTTGATGATTTTGGAGTGATAGCAGTCGAACAGAAATGGGAAGAGACGACCGAAGAATCGGAAAGAGGAGATCTCTTCTCGTTGAAGTCCACGGGATTGGTGAACTGACCCAAGTTGTTCATAAAGTTGTTAACATTAAAAATTAATATTGAATAAGATATTACAATCATTCATTAGACATCACAACATTCATAGACCATCTAAATATTATTTAGTATTGACAAACCATCCAGATATTTATAAACATTCATAATGAAATATTCGACATTTCAAACCATCTAAATGTTATTCAATATTCACAAAACTATAATACATTCACAAACTCATTAAGAGTAACAATAAAGTATGATTAATTAATAAATACATCGTAATTTTGTACAGACGAATGTTCATGGTTTAAAAATAAATAAAATCATTTACAAATAAATGTCCTAGATCAACAGTAGGATTCAAGCTCTGTCCACAGTCATAAATAAGATCGGCTCTTAAGATCATAGTGACTCTTGTAAACATATCAACCTCAACCTACAATGTGCACAAAATCATAAATTACAAAGAATGCAAATTAAATTTATTAGAAAATGCAAATCATAATGTTTACTATTTCGATGACTAATTAATTAAAAAAAAATTATCGAATACACTCACAGGAATTTGAGAGATGTATATAAATTCTTCGTTTTCAAATCTGAATGTAAGGTTTTTGTCAGGGTTGCTAGTCGAGGAAAAGACAGAAAAACATATTGATTACATAATAAAAAGTAATAAGTTTTTTTAAAAAAATATTAAACAGATTAAGTTTTTATTAACAAATTTATTTTTTAAAAACATTAATTTTGTTACTAATTGAATTAATCGATTTTGTCTTGATTGGATCGGTTCGATTCAATTGGTTAAAAAATTCAATTTGTTTATTTTCAAATAATTTTTCTCAACCGGTTTAATTTTAATCAAATACTCAGGCTTACTGATCATAAACAAAAAAAAAAAGTATCAAGTCGTTGATTCATACAAAATAGTAAAAAAATTTTAAAAAAATCAAATCAACTTATTAATTTATACGAAATAATCAGAAAAAAAATAGATTAACACTGTCACTCAAATTGAAACCACTCAATAAACTAAATTGACGAAGAAAAAAATATAATCTCAAAATAAAACTCTAAACTTTTTAGCTTTTATAGATTATAACAAAAAAAGTAAATATTTTAAATAAATAATATTTATGTTTTAAAATTATAATTATTTTCTATTTATTATCAAAATAAAAAAATATTAAATATTATACACACAAATACATTACTATTGATTTTTTAAAAATTATTTTCATTTATTACAAATATGATATTCTTAAATATTTTCTAATCTTCAATATTTTTTATTTTTTTTCTTTTATTAAAATTTATCTTGGAAATAATTTTTCTTCTAAATAAACCCTATTTTTTTTCCTAAAAAAATATCCTTAAATAAAAAAATCTAAAATGTTTTTTAATAAAATTTATAAAATATCTTCCTCTCTATTTTCTCTCTTTTCCTTCTGGTTCGATAAATAGAAATCGAATTGTGTTCGGTGGATTATGACCGAACAGATCCTAGTATATTCGATAGATGGTAGTCGAATAAACAACAATATATTCGGTAGACCAAGGTAGAATGTCGTGGGAATGCATAGTGCTTCGTCTTCGTGCATCATTACTTTGGTGATCACTATAGCCAACTCTGAACCCATCGGGGTTGCTGACGCTGTCAGGTCGATCGAACCACAGTTGAATTTCGACCAGATCGCGATTGATTCCGATCGCAATCCGGTTGGAATTCAATCACAATACAGTCGGAGTTGGAGTCCGATCGAATCGTGGACAGAGTCGGAGGTCGGTCGAACCGTGATCGAAATCCGATCGAATCACGGCCGCTAGCTCCGCAGCCACAATCACAGTCGATTCCGGTAGCAATTCTGTTGGTGCAAGAATACCCCAATCATTAATGTATTTTGACGGTTGGATAATCATTTAAGTTGGGCAATAATTGTGATCTAATCATGAATGTTTAAATGACAGAAAAGTCCAAGTGTGAAGACTTGGTAAAGAAAAGTCCAAATGTAAATCTTGACAAGGAAAGTCCAAGGTGAGGTATTGACAGCATAAGTCCGTCTTGGCAATGTAAAGTCCAAGCGGACCTTGGCAAAGATAGTCCAAAGGTAAGGTTTTGACAACACAAGTCCAAATATGTAATTTGCAGCATAAAATCCAAGTATGTAGTCTTGGTGGTGTAAAGTCCAAGTGAACTTTGGCAAAGAAGAAACCCAAAGCATAATGAAACGAGCGAAGCTTTTGAAGGCAAGCGCAAGGATGAAGGAGTCGTGGACTCGAAGGGATCCTGGAGGCTCAAGGCTGATAGAAAAGCTAGAAGATTAAATCTAGACTTAGAGTATGTTTTTAAGTATAAATTAGTCATATTTAAAGTGTACCAGTTGATTGGTGGCTTAGACTAGTCGACTGGTCTCGAGTGTTCGACACTCGAGGGTTCAGAAGGTTTGAATAATCAACTGGGGTTATGACCCAGTCGGCTGGTCAAATAGTCAACTGAAGTCGACTCCCATCTATAGCTCTATCAGTCGACTGGTGTGGTACACCAATCAATTGGTCCACATCAGTCGACTGTCATGTATTGACAGTTGACTGTTTTAAGTGAACACGAGCACAGAAGCATTTTTAGTTGACTGATTGCTTGGAGCAATCGACTGTTGGCTTAAGTAGTCGACTGCTGATATGAGCAGTTGACTGATCAAGTAGATGTTGAGTTGTGACGACCACAATCATGCTTCATCAGAAGCCATTGGATCCGATCAACAGTGGAAGCAGTAGTCGATTGGTGTCAGACTCAATGGACAAAAACAGCCTAGTTCTATAAAGAGGGATTAGGGGAGCTTGAAGAAGGCTAGTGCTCTTATTCAAATCTTTCTTCTCAAGCTCACCAAGCCTTCCTTTAAGCTTTCAAGTGTTTTTAACCTCTTCTTCTCTAGCTTAACTCAATCATCTTATAAGAAGAAGAGTGTACTTGTAAAGAAAGCTTCTCCACCTTAGTGTTCTCATCAAAAGGAGATTCTAGTGAAACCTTGATAGGAGTGATCCTCCTTATGGATTATCATCAAAAGGAGCGTCATCTCTGAACCATGTTATATCTACGTGTTAGGATTGTCTTCTTTGATTTTGATTTTAGTTATTGTTTTTGTTTGTATTTCTTCTGCTAATAAGATTGTAGAAATCGAAGAAGCGCCATTCACTCCCCTCTTGCGATCAACTAAATCCTACAAATTTGATTTGAATTCGATCGCAATCTGATCGGACTCCGATGTCGATTGGACCGTGACCGAATTTCGCTCGAATTGTGATCGCCAACACCGCGACCGCTAGAGACTGCAATCGCAGTCGATTCTGGCTGCAATTCGATCAAAATTCGATTGTGATCCGACTGAATTTCGATGTCGATTGGACCACGGTCAGAATCCGACCATAATCCAACAGGATTCCGATGTTGGTTGAACCACGATCAGATTCCAACTGAATTGCTACCAGAATGTGATCGAATCGCGGTCGATTCCGATCGTAATACGGTGGGAATCCAACCGCGATCCAATCGGGCTTCAATGTCAGCAGGATCGTACATAGTCAAATTTCGGTCAAACCGCGGTTAGATTCTGATTGGACCGCAGTCAAATTTCGATTGCATCACAGTCGAATTTTGATAAAATCGCAATCGAAATTCAGTCGCTCAACGGCGATACTGAGCGACATTTGGTCGGTCGACGATGTCGAGCGACGTTTCGAGCGAGTGATTTTTAAAAATAGTACAATAGAAATATTATGGGGTGTGTTTAGAAAAATTTATAATAAAAAAATATTGATGGGGGTATTTAGAAAATGAGATGTATTTAGTGAAAGTTGGGTGTGAAAATCAGGTTCAAACTTTATATTTATTTATTTTTGCTTTCCAGAAATAACTTGAAAATAAGAATTTTTGTCCCTGCCGACATCATGATCATGAGTCAACAAAACTGGACAAAGATGTTCCGCGAACTCATTTTGTAAAATACTGAAAAAAAATAATAATAAAAAAATAAATTAATGCTTGTTAATTAGAGAAATACCCTATGGAATTTTCCAGGAATTTTTAGAAACTTTTCTGGATTTAAACGGAAGTGTTATGGACATTTTACGGGGATAAAATAGATAGGCTTTTGCAAGGCCTGTTTAGACTATCTGCTAGGAATTAATGGGTTTAATAAAAACCATTTAGTTTTCCCCCGATCCCTTCCGTTTTCCCCGAATGACCGATCCTCTTCTTCTTTCCCCAATCGTGCATGACCCCTATTTCCTCGCGCAGTCGACCGCCGAATCGGGAGGCAACCCGACGACGCCTCCTCTCCGCTGCCTTCTCCCTCGCGCGCTGCCCTCCTCACCCCGTCGCTGCCCTTGTGCGTCGCCCGCAAAGGACCAGGGGTCACTGCCCCTGCGCACGCGGCCGACGACCACAACCTAGGCCATCGCCGGTTCCTTTCCTCCTTCTCCCGATCACCGTTCCACTTCTCTTCCCCTCTCGATCCCAATCCAGTCGATCTCTCTTCCTCTTCCACTGTTCTTCGTCGCTGCGCCACAACGCGTCATCGCCCGCGTCGACCAGCAGCCAACAGTCGCGACTTTCGCACACGCACCGCCGCCCTAGGGCCCCCCTCCTCGCCGCTGTCTTCTTCCCCGATGCCTTTTTCCATTGTCGTCCACAGCCGCACCTCCGGCCGCATCCCTTAGCGCGACAATGCCGACTGCACCTTGCCGCGGTCGCCTCATGAGTCGGTGAAGTAGTCGTATATTTCTTCTGCTTACTTTTTTTCATCATGTTTGATGGATTGGGAGCATGGAAGCTCCGGTGAGCGAGAGAGAAGGGAAGATCTTTTGCCCTTCTCTCTGACAGTCGTCAGGATCTTCACCGCGGCTATATCCGGCCGCTACCTCCTTACGCTGTGCCACCGATCGGGTGTTTCGTGACACCACCATCGCAATGAGGGTCGTGATCGATCGAAGTCGGCCGACGCGTTGCCGTAGCCATGGGTCGTTTTGTCTTTGGACGTAAGTGTTGTGGTTGGAGGTATGATAGTTGAGATTAGCTAATTGTTGGATTATGTAGCTAATATGATTTTTGGTTGAATGGATTCTTGATCATTACCAGGTAAAGGAATTATTGGAATTGGGATGGGTTGTGCAAGGTAAGTCCAAATCTGGATGTTTGTTGCTGATTGTAGTAATGTTGCGATCTATGAATTGGGACGAATGGGAGGCAACTACAGTGTGTCATGGATTTGAAACTAGGTAAGTTTCAAATTTGGACTTAGTTAATTATGCAATAGAAGAGTTATATATATGATTGATTAATTGGGGTGAATCTATTATAAGCTCTAGATTTAATATGGGACTTGGTTAATCAATCGAGATTAAGATTGAGTTGGATTCCTGATTGTTTATATTCGTGTTGGGTTATATTCTGTGTTATGTACAGGATCCTGATTCGAGATAGATTCATGGACGTGAAGACTATCGACATGAGCTATACATCAGGTGGGTAATTTCCTACCTGGTCCGAGTAGATATATTGCATTCAGATTTAGTCATAGATATGAGCATGTTAGGTGTTCATATTATCTTGACCCTGATCTTATTATCGTATGCTTGATCTTTTACCGTTGGCTATTAACTCCATTGCTGATATCATGTTTATTTTATCATGATTAGGAGTTATACATATAGGTGATGCAAGTAACTTAGAATTTGTTTAAGTTAAGTGCAAATAGTAAAGTCCGGATGACAACCTGATTGTACATTGGGCAAAAAGGTCATCCGTAGGTAGATAATGTCTTTAACCTAGGGTTAGTTCTAGTACCCTTAGGTTGTATGTTACCATCGAACATGTATTTTGTAAATGGTCAGAGGAATGATACTTAAGGTATCGCTACGGACCGGTGGTCCTAGCTTGTTATAATCAGATGAGTACGACTCTCTACAGGATAGAGAGTGTGTCCATCAATTGAGTACGACTCTCTATAGGATAGAGAGTGCGTCGATTAGATTGGTATGACTCTCTACAGGATAGAGAGTATTATGATCAGTTGAATACGACTCTCTGCAAGATAGAGAGTGCGTTGATCTGGTTAGTATGATTCTCTGTAGAATAGAGAGTCTATGGTGGATGTCTGTATGTGAGACATTGCATTCATGCATTTGCATGCACGCTGGTGACGAGGTCTCCCTTGTGGTTGAGAGTGTCGCCAGTCATCCTGCCTCCACGGTTACTCATAGGAGGAGTCACCCGTGTGAGGGCAGAGCATTGTGGTGCCGCACTCTACCACTATAGACGGTGGTAGTTGGATTTGCGTGTCGTAGTCCTGCGTGTGTGGCATTCGACCACTCATGGGTAGTATTTGTCGGGTGACCAGCAGGGGACCCCATCGTGTAGCTTGCTCTTTGCGCTTATATGCTACTCGATCATCGCCCCACTTTCGGCCACTCGAGAGTAGTAGTTGGTGTTGGAGTTGGGACAGTTGTCATGCTCGAGCCACCGAGGCCACACTGGGGTCGTGGTAGCTTTAGGGTGAGCCGACATGACCATGCATGCTGCATTGCCGACTTATGACATTTTTGCATATTGCCATATATATACATATATGCATGTATATATATATATATGGATGATTGTGATTAGTATACATATATAGATGCAGTCTATATATATATGCTTATTGTGATATTGTATTTGATTGTATTATGTTTGTTGCATTTGATTGTACATCATATTCATGCATGTTTCTTGCATGTGTTATACAGTTGTGTCGGATACTGGTATGTGTTGGACAGACCATAGATATCTTGACTTGAGTTGGTATTACTCTTTCTGTTATATATATATATGTTGGATATATGTTCAGGTTGGATCAGAGTAGCGTGACAGAGTTCAGGTATGTTTGCATTTTACGTTATTCATTTGGTTAGACGGTATATGCTTGTATTTATATACTAGGCTGATATACCTGTTGTACCTATAGATTATGTAATTGAAATACATGTGATATTACATATATACATGTTTTCTATTACATGCTGAGTTTTACTCACCACCCCGCGGACCACGGGTTTTCTCCGCCTGTAATGTAGCCGACTTCGTGATGGACTTGGAGCACCGCTGGCTGGCATCATCTCATCTCAACTCCGAGAGTCCGGATTTTTGGTGTTCTCATTTGTATTCCGTTATGGATTTGTTTTATGTGATGATTGTAGTTGTGACTATTGATGTTGTACCCCTTTTCTTCCTTTCTGGTTTTATTATGGTGTCCTGAGTCGGTGTTAGTCATACCGGTATGCATGTGTGTTGTCGTTTGTGAGATTGTAGTATGTTTCCGCTGTGTCTTGTGTAGTTTTTGATTATATATATATATATATATATATATATATATATATATATATATATATATATATATATATTGTTGTTATTGTGGGCCTACGGGCCTTGTATTAACCCGAAATGTTGCCACGTACAGGGGAGGTGTCGTCCGTTTGATTTTCGGCTCGGCATGCTCTCGGGGCGTGACAACTTTAGTGGTATCAGAGCCCAAGGTTCTGCGATGCCATACAATGTTGTTTTTGTGTCGAGTCTTGGATTCTCGGGAGTCGATTTATTCGGTTTTGGTTTTCTGAGATGAGATGGACAGCGGCCTGAGCTCCAAGCAGCATGAGGTAAGAATTCCTGAAAAACTTATGGTTTAGTAGATATTTATCTAAACTTGATCAGTAGGTATATACAATAGAGTTATGACACCTGTGCAGACTTGTAGTAGGGGTCATCCACCGAGGCGATCAACCGGAGTGACCTTTAGGGTTCATACTCCCGATTATGTTGGCTATGCATTTAGATGCTTATACAGGGAATAACCTGTAGTGTGTTGGTTATTATACGTAACCGTGGTATGAGTTGACCACGGGAACGACCTATTGAGTCTGTGAGTCTTGAACCTATGTCGAGAAGGTAATTTACCTTTGAGAGCCGACTGATACCGAGTCGGAAAACAGGGGCCAAGTCGTCACATTTATTATGGAAATCAGAGACTACAGTCTTAGAGATTTCCACTAACTGTGCTAGTCAGATCATTACCTATGGGTAATGAACGGACTAGTAGACTATTTGTGATGCAGGTAGCGGAAGGCTAGGGTACGGTGTGTTATAGGGATTTTATCCCTGAGTTGTTCATACTGAGATGTATAACTTTGAGAGTACTTTTGAGTACTTAACTCATGTTATACCGAGAAAGAAGAGTTGTTTGCATACCATTATCGGGATCAAGCCGATATTTGGTGATAAATGCAGAAAATAATCTTCGGGAAATAATATATCACTTGATCATGGATTAGTGATGTTGAAAGAGTGTATTTCCCCGTGTCACTTTTAGTGACACATTATAAGGAATTCTTGAGCTTCAAGAAAGGGTGATCGGTTAGTAACAGTACACGGTGCAGAGTCGTTAGACTTGCGGAGGTTACGACCACCTAATAGCTCAAGAAGATGAATGGATGATTAAAGCCACCCAGAGTTATTGCCTTATAGTTGGATTAGGATGCCGGGATCTTCTATCAGATCCTGCCGGAAGACGTTGGATTGAGACAGGAGTTTAGAAATGACTCCGTACAAGGGTTTAAGAGTTGGAGACCGATAAGCAAATATTGCAGGTCAACTTAATAGAGTCAGAAGTCTTCGACTGTTGGAAAAAGGAGTAAGATCAGGGTCACAGGCCTTGAGCTACTTTTCGATTATAGAAGACCAACTGCAGATCATCAGGATGTTCTCGTGCATATTAGCAAGATCAGAACAAAGACTCCGAAGGGATTATGTGCGGGCAGTGCAGATCATGAAGACACGCGAAGTCAGATTATCTATTGGATCAGTTCATCTGTCGCTATTGTAAGCAACCAATACAGATTGAAGAGTTGTACTTAGAAGACTCAGTTGAAGACTATCGATGGTATTCCAGGAGGAAGATGCACCGTCTCGACAACAGAGATCAACCACGGCGGCGCGAAGACATCTTAGAAGATTCAGCATACAATAACAGTTACCTCCAGATGTGATTTGATTAGTACAGAGGAGAGAGTATACGATGATGGTCGTATTTATTCAGTATTCTATTGTTGCAGCTCGTAGGATTAAGTGATGAGATCAGATGATCTAGGAAAAATCCCCGCGGCATTCGTCGCAGAAATGTGATCGCTTTGTCGTGGACTGTTGGATCTGATCTTGTTCTCTTCGAAGAAAGGCGGTGACCTGCGGGGAGCCTTTGGATCGGGTCGACAGATATTTGATCGTCCAGGGTATTACTCTAGTTTACCCTCTGAGTTAATATATTAAGAGATACTTGTAGTTTACGGGTATCTTAGTCTAGAACATTCTTTGTTTGGATTGGAAGGGACCTTTACATCGACTTGTAGGTCGGTGGTATCTCTACCGTCAAGTGAGAAGTGGACCAACAATTAAGAAGTCAAGGGATACCCTTAGACTTTGATATACATACTTTTACTGTGGACATATCCTTACGGATGGTCGAATTGTTGGAAGTATGGTACGATATGTCTCTCAGATGTGCGTATAATCTGAGAGTGTTCGGATGTAGTTTCAGATGAACTCCTAGGCTTGACGCTGCATAGGCAAGTGGAGTAGGCGATCGAAATGATTGCAAAAATAGTCCGGTATTGAAGATCACATATCGAGTGATAGTTTTGTGGGTATCAGTGTTGTTAAACACTATAGAAATTGGAAGAATGTAAGTTGTAATTATAGGAGAAGTTGGAAGGGATATTTATCTATCCCAGTATTCCTCCTTGAGAAGATTCGGAACTCTTTGTTGAAAGAGAGATGGACCTTTGAAAGTATGCATCGATTATCGATGATGGAATACAGTAGTTGTCATGATAAATATCCTTGTTGTGGATAGATGATCTATTTAGATCAGTCAAAGACACCTGTGTATACTCTAAGGTTGGTTTACGACTGGAGTACTGATATTGTAGTGACATGATGTCATACAATTATCATTGTCGTTGTGATGATTAATATATATCATCAACGTAGAGTAAAGGGGATGCAGGTGTGTGGAGACGACAATTTCATACTTGGTATGAATTGTATGAATTTTGATTAAGTTAGACTAATTAACGATTTAGTCGTCCCTGGATTTGAGGATCGTGTACTCTGGACACGATTTGATCAGGTTGTGGTTGTTGGAGTTGCGTAACTTGGCCACTATTGATGGTGGTAGTTGGAGTTGCACAGTCGACCACCGTAATTGTTGTTTCCTTGTATTGATTTTGTTATTTTTACGAATGTGGATGGGATGCTTTTAAGCATTAGTATACCACGAACTTGTTGACAAAGGTAATGTTGGAAATTATTTAGTCGGAAGCTGGTGAAACCAGTTTACAGGACCTAGATGGTGGTTAACTTTTACACGAGTATTAGTTAATCCGTCCGGAGTGGATAAAAGGAGGTTGTACGCGGATGCATTGTTTTAGGGATCGGAGCGATTCCGATGCAGTTGCATGAGGCGTACCTTATGCTTACGACAGTTAAGAAACTACGAGATAGGCTGTCATATACATGACGAGGCTTTAGTAGTTATTATCTAGATTTACAGATGTATGGAGCAGAAGTGCTCATGGAGTTTTAACTAGCTACTGGGTAGCTACAATGGAGTTGTTTGGGCGAGCATTGCAGACCATTGCAACGAGTGAGATTCGTCGCTATAGTCTCCCATGCACTTACAGAGTGTGTGGTGAAGTGTATCTTGGATGGTTGATGAATTTCTCTTTTGAGAAGATAATTCCCCGTCTCTGAGAAGGATAGTGTGTTCCGGACAAGCGTCCAGTCAAGGAAGAGTCGCTACAGGAAGCATATCATTGGAGATTTGCTATTCACCCTGATGGTACTAAGATGTACTGAGAGTTGAAACGTTCATACTGGTGGAATGATATAAAGAGAGTTATAACAGATTTTGCTGCTCGATGTTTAGTATGCCCGATGGTGAAGTGAACATCGAAACTTCATTTGGATTGCTCTAGAAAATTTCGATTCCGGAATGGAAGTGGGAGCATATCACGATTGATTTCGTTACGGGATTGTTGAACCCATAAAGGATGTGATGCGATTTGGGTGATTGTGGATCGAATGACCAAATCAGCTCATTTCCTTTCTATTCATAGGCCGTACTTATTGGATCATTCGGTAGAGTTGTATTACCGAAAGATTATCAGATTGCGTGAGGTACTTTTAAGTACCATATCGGATAGAGATTCACGATTTACCTCACGATTTTGACAGAGTCTGCACCAGACTATGGGCACAGAGCTTCGGCTTAGTGCAACATTTCATCCGCAGACAGATGAATGGTCTAAGTGTATCATTTAGACGTTGGAGGATCTATTCAGATCTTGTGTCGTGGATTATGGAGGTGTAGCTTATCGGTTAGCTTTACCTTCGACATTTGCGGGTACTCACAACGTATTTCCTGTTTTTATACTGAGGAAATACATGTCGCATGTTAATCATGCTCTGAAAGAGGTTCCGAATTCTACCTCAGTCTAATACGACTTACGAGGTGATTCCAGGGTGGAGCATGGGTCGCAAGGAGCGACAGTAGCGGAACAAGACCATCCGACTCGTAAAGGTTGGATGACAGTATCTGACTGATGAGGAGACTATATGGGAGCTGGAAGATACTATCCGAGCTCGATAGTCTCATCTGTTCACTTGAGGAAGGTATGTGATCCTTTTGAAAACTTGCTTGAAGTAATTTTGCTTATTAGTACGAAATTTGGGGACGAAATTTTTATAAGTGGGGGAGAATGTAAAATACCGAAAAAAAATAAATAATAATAATAAAATAAAATAATGCTTGTTAATTAGGGAAATACCCTATGGAATTTTTCAGGAATTTTTAAAAAATTTTCTGGATTTAAACAGAAGGGTTATGGATATTTTACGGGGATAAAGTAGATAGGCTTTTGCAAGGCCTGTTTAGACTATCCGCTAGGAATTAATGGGTTTAATAAAAACCATTTAGTTCCCCCCCGATCCCTTTCGTTTTCCCCGAATGACCGATCCTCTTCTTCTTTCCCCAATCACCCCTATTTCCTCGCGCAGCCGACCGCCGAATCGGGAGGCAACCCGACGATGCCTCCTCTCCGCCGCCTTCTCCCTCGCGTGACGCCCTCCTCACCCCGTCACCGCCCTTGTGCGTCGCCCGCAAAGGACCAGGGGTCACTGCCCCTGCGCACGTGGCCGGCGATCACAACCTAGGCCATCGCCGGTTCCTTTCCTCCTTCTCCCGATCACCGTTCCACTTCTCTTCCCCTCTCGATCCCAATCCAGTCGATCTCTCTTCCTCTTCCACCATTCTTCGTCGCTGCGCCACAACGCGTCGTCGCTCGCGTCGACCAGCAGCCAACAATCGCGACTTTCGCACACACACCTCCGCCCTAGGGCCCCCTCCTCGCCGTCGTCTTCTTCCCCGATGCCTTTTCTTCATTGTCGTCCACAGCCGCACCTCCGGCCGCCGCAATCCCCTAGCCGCGACACAAGCCGACCAGACCTTGCCGCCGCTCGGGGTCGCCTCATCGGAGCTGCCGGTGAAGTAGTCGGTATATTTCTTCTGTTTACTTCTTTTTCACTTCTGTCCGGTGTTTGATGGATTGGGAGCATGGAAACTCCGGTGAACAGGAGAGAAGGGAAGATTGTTGTTGCCCTTCTCTCTGCCTTCAAGGATCTTCACCGGCTATATCCGTACCGCTACCTCCTTCATGCCACTGATCCGGATGGTGTTTCGTGACACCACCATCGCAATGAGGGTCGTGATCGGACGCTGCCGTAGCCATGGGTCATTTGTCTTTGGTAAGTGTTGTGGTTGGAGGTATGATAGTTGAGATTAGCTAATTGTTGGATTATGTAGCTAATATGATTTTTGGTTGAATGGATTCTTGATCATTACCAGGTAAAGGAACTATTGGAATTGGGATGGGTTGTGCAAGGTAAGTCCAAATCTGGATGTTTGTTGCTGATTGTAGTAATGTTGCGATCTATGAATTGGACAGAATGGGAGGCAACTACGAGCTGGTGTCATGGATTTGAAACTAGGTAAGTTTCAAATTTGGACTCGGTTAATTATGCAATAGAAGAGTTATATATATGATTGATTAATTGGGGGTGAATCTATTATAACTGTCTAGATTTAATATGGGACTTGGTTAATCAATCAGGGATTAAGATTGAGTTGGATTCCTACAGTTGTTTATATTCGTGTTGGGTTATATTCTGTGTTATGTATAGGATCCCGATTCGAGATAGATTCATGGACGTGAAGACTATCGACATGAGCTATACATCAGGTGGGTAATTTTCTACATGGTCCGGGTAGATGTATTGCATTCAGATTTAGTCATAGATATGAGCATGTTAGGTGTTCATATTATCTTGACCCTGCTCTTATTATCGTATGCTTGATCTTTTACCATTGGCTATTAAATCCATTGCTGATATCATGTTTATTTTATCATGATTAGGAGTTATACATATAGGTGATGCAAGTAACTTAGAATTTGTTTAAGTTAAGTGCAAATAGTAAAGTCCGGATGACAACCTGATTGTACATTGGGCAAAAAGGTCATCCGTAGGTAGATAACGTCTTTAACCTAGGGTTAGTTCTAGTACCCTTAGGTTGTATGTTACCATCGAACATGTATTGTGTAAATGGTCAGAGGAATGATACTTAGGGTATCGCTACGGACCGGTGGTCCTAGCTTGTTATAATCAGATGAGTATGACTCTCTACAGGATAGAGTGTGTCCAGTTGAGTGACTCTCTCAGGATGAAGTCGTCGATTAGATTAGTATGACTCTCTACGAGGATAGAGTATTATGATCGAGTTAGTCGACTCTGCGGGATAGAGTGCGTTGATCGGTAGTATGATTCTCAGAGAATAGAGAGTCTATGGTGAATGTCTGTATGTGAGACATTGCATTCATGCATTTGCATGCACGCTGGCGACGAGGTCTCCCTTGTGGTTGAGAGTGTCGCCAGTCATCCTGCCTCCACAGTTACTCATAGGAGGAGTCACCCGTGTGAGGGCAGAGCATTGTGGTGCCGCACTCTACCACTATAGACGGTGGTAGTTGGATTTGCATGCCGTAGTCCTGCGTGTGTGACACTTGACCACTCATGGGTAGTGACTGTCGGAGTGGCCAACAGCAGGGACCCCCATCGTGTAGCTTGCTTTTTACGCTTATATGCTACTCGATCATACTGCCCACTCGGCCGCTCGAGAGTAGTGGTTGATGTTGAGTTGGGAAAGTTGTCATGCTCGAGCCACCGAGGCCACACTGGGGTCGTGGTAGCTTTAGGGTGAGCCGACATGACATATTGCCATATATATACATATATGCATGTATATATATATATGGATGATTGTGATTAGTATACATATATAGATGCAGTCTATATATATATGCTTATTGTGATGTTGCATTTGATTGTATTATGTTTGCTGCATTTGATTGTACATCATATTCATGCATGTTTCTTGCATGTGTTATACAGTTGTGTCGGATACTGGTATGTGTTGGACAGACCATAGATATCTTGACTTGTAGCATGAGTAGATTATGAGTTGGTATTACTCTTTCTGTTATATATATATATGTTGGATATATGTTCAGGTTGGATCAGAGTAGCATGACAAACTTCAGGTATGTCTGCATTTTACGTTATTCATTTGGTTAGACGATATATGCTTGTATTTGTATACTAGGCTGATATACCTGTTGTACCTATAGATTATGTAATTGAAATACATGTGATATTACATATATACATGTTTTCTATTACCTGCTGAGTTTTACTCACCACCCCCCGCGGACCCTGGGTTTTCTGTTGCCCAGGTAACAGGTAGCCGACTTCGTGATGGACTTGGAGCACCGCTGGCTGGCATCATCTCATCTCAATTCAGAGAGTCCAGATTTTTGATGTTCTCATTTGTATTCCGTTATGGATTTGTTTTATGTGATGATTGTAGTTGTGACTATTGATGTTGTACCCCTTTTCTTCCTTTCTGGTTTTATTATAGTGTCCTGAGTCAGTGTTAGTCATACCGGTATGCATGTGTGTTGTCGTTTGTGAGATTGTAGTATGTTTCCGCTGTGTCTTGTGTAGTTTTTGATTATATGTATATACATATATTTTTGTTATTGTGGGTCTACGGGCCTTGTATTAATCCGAAATGTTGCCACGTACAGAGGAGATATTGTCCGTTTGATTTTCGACTCGGCATGCTCTCGGAGTGTGACACATTTCTTTTAGTTGCATCCTTCATTTGGTCCCTCCTTCGACAATATTTGTATGGAATGCTTGATTTTTTGTCCGCAATTCCATCGAGTAAAACAGTTGGGCAATCTAGTTAGGAGGAGATCATCATTAAAAAAAAAAATCTTGAATAAAAGTGAAACTAATATTCAATTCCAAGTGATTCAAATCCATGGAAAAGTTTGTGTAATTTTGAATTCATCTCAACTTATGACCCGTAGCAAAAGACGATTACGTTCACTCTCAATATTTATTATCGTCGATCCTTCGATGATGATGAAAAAAAATAAATCACGGAGGATTATATCTCTTGACTCATTGTTAGAATAGTAAAGGACTTCTGAATTCGAGTGAAGATTTTAAATTCCATATCAAGAATCGATCCCTTTCCATCTATAGCGCATCTGCACCGCTCTAATCAATGGACTACCCTGAAGGGACTCGATCAACTTTTGATCGAACATAGAGCGCAAGCTCATAATTCAAATATACACAAATATTAATTTATATAAAGTCCCATTAATATGGAGAAAAACAAATGATAAATTGATTCTTTTTTTATGCAATGATAATAAACCTTGGGTTAGCATTATTATTCATTGTTTTCCTCCATAATTACTTGAAATTCTTTAATCCACATCGATATATTAAATTTTACAATTCAAATATATTCTAAATACAACTTCATTTTCCTTTTTTCTAAATATATTTACGATTCAATATCAATCTTTTTATTATTTAACAGCCCACGTGCTTTTAACTACACCCTCAACAAAAATTTTCCGAGGATTTTTTTTTTGAAAATTTCATTATGCCGTGAGTATTTTAAATTTGCACATTCCAAGTTTTCCAATTATTCTTGTCATTTTTTTTAAAAAATTTTTTATTTTCTATTTTCTATCTTCAATATTTTATTGTTAGAGCTGACAAAGTAGACTGATCGGGTCCCACAGAATTTGGGTATAATCGGCTGGTTTTGCCAGAGGTTAAGTTAGGAATGACTTGATCTATTACAAGTCATATCAGACGCAATGCATAACTCGTCTACTTGTAGGACCAAAGCCACTTCACCATGCTCGGGCTAACCTAAGGGGAATTCATTTTTTTTAAAATATATTTAAAGATTCTAAGAATCCATAACAACGATAACTAAATCTTATTTTACAAGATAGAATCAAATCCTTCTTTACCATTGAACTCTATCTCCTAATATATTATTATTTATATTGAAATAAATTTTATTTTATTTTATCATTATTAATGAAGTTTTATAAGTTTTTCTATTTTTCATTTGAGTTATATATTTATAATAGTTTCACATCGTCTAATTGAAATATTTATCGATCGTTTAAGTATCTAATTGTACCATCTTAAATGCGTCTTTCTTGAGTTTTTCCTCGATAGATCATAAATGCAATCCCAAATTTCACTCTAATATTCTGATTTTTAATTTTATCCATTCCTATATATTTACATATTTATTTTAACTTTTTCATCTTTGTAATTTTCATCTTCTATGTATGTGTCCAATTCATAGTCAACATTTAATTTCATTTGACATAACAGGTCTAATTGTTGTTTTGTAAAATTTTCTTTTGAATTTTAAAAGTATTTTATGATCATAAAGAATATCCGATGTTCTCCTGCAATTCAATTATCTTGTTTGTATTATGATGGGATCTCTTATCGGCATGCTCGAACTCCTCCCCTTCCCTTATTTCGGGAGAGTAGAGTAATTAACTTTCAGGAGTGTTGCCTCGCGTCCCGATTTACAAATGAAGGGAACGTTAGAGGCGGACCGACTTTATCAACCCAACCCCTCTAACGCTCAAGTCGGTGTTCACCAAGGAAAGAGAGAATGGACTAGAGAAAGAACAACAAGTGGAGAAAGCTCAAGGAAGTAGAGTCATCTTCGCGTACCAGAAGAGAGAAAGAACCCTCCTCTTCCCCTTACCTTTCTTGTACCTTATATAGCAAGTCAATACCCACCTTGCCAATGAAGCCTATGAAATAGCTATCCCCTTGCGAGGCTATTAGGGGATAACTGTTAAAGGAAATCTTCTCATGGCATGTCACGTCCTCTATCTGTTATGCATTGAGGAGATTAGGAAGTAACACAGACATTGTCATTTATTTATGAATTATTCTTTAGAGGGATTGTTGGCGAATTAGATGTGACATTTGTTATAGCATAATCTTTACTATGGTCCCCGAGGCTTATTATAAGAAACTAAATGGTTGGGAAAACCAATAGTATTCGAGAAGTCTAACAATACTTAGGAGAGACCATGGGGCTCGTGAGAGCCAATAGTGCTCAGGAAGACCCATAGGGCTGGGGAAAGCTAATAATGTTCGGGAAGAGACCATAACACTCGAGAAATCAATATCACTCGGGAAGGCCAATAATGCTAGAGAAGACCCATAGAGTTTTGAAGAAATCGTTGGAAAATTGGTTTTGAACCAATAAATTTTATTTCTCAAAATCAATTTGGATGAATGAGAAATTAAGTATGGCTTAATTTGGATTGTCGAATTAAGATGGATAAATCAGGTTCGTTCAAATGAAATGACATAAGTACTCTTTGAATAGCTTAATCTTGGTCATCCAATTCAAAATGAAAGACTTGTTAGTGCTTATAAGACTCACATATCTCTACAATGGTATGATATTGTCCACTTTGGGCTTAAGCCCTCATAGTTTTATTTTTGGGTTTTATCCAAAAGGTCTCATACAATAGAGATATCTTTTTATCTTATAAACATATGATCTTTTCCATGTCTTACCAATGTGAGACTTTGATTGTATTCTCCATACTCTCAACAATCCTCCCCTCAAATGAAGAATCACATTGAGCCTCCCTCAAGTCTATCCATCCTCGAAGGACTTCCTCTATTTGATGTCCGATCCTCAACCCACCAGGACTTCCTACCAACTGTCTGGTCCTCCTGACCCAACTGGACTTCCTGCCAATCGTCCAATCCTTTTGGCCCAACTGGACTTCCTGCCAGTTGTTCGGTCCTCCCGACCCAACTGGACTTTCTTCCTAGCATCTGGTTTTCTTGATCTAGACATGGGAGCTCTACTTTCTTCGTTCGAGGTTCATGGCTTGACATGGATTGTAAGATACCAGAAAAATAAAAATAAATATCCTTTCGGATTAAGAAATTATCTTAAAGAATTTTTTAGAAATTTTTCTGGACTTAAACGGAAATCAATTGGGTTAATTATTTGAATCTTGATTTAATTGAACCAAGAATTAATTGGTTATATGATTAAACCTGACCCGTTATCCTCAAAACCCGACCCGCTTCCCGTGATAGCCGAGCGTTTCTTCGGCATTCTTCGATTTCTCTTCCTCACCGCGCGACTCTTCCCCGACTGCGATATTCCCTTTTCTCTTTCTCTTTATCGACGTCGCCCCTTTCTCCTCTCCCAATTCCTGCCGCCGCTCCCCAATTCCTTTCTCCGCTCGACCCCACAGATTCTCATCGTCGTCGTCATTCCTTCTCGCGATGCTACCCACAGCGTCGTCGGCGCCTCTTCTTTTTCGACGGGCCACCGCCATGAGCTACCTCCTTCCCGAGCTCGCGCTCGCCACCGCCCAAGTTGCTCCGCCGCTCAGAGAGCGTCGTCGTCCCTTCCTTCTCCTCTTGGCGACTCCACCCGGATCCCAAATAGCGAGTAGGGGATCAAGCCACCGACAAGGGGCGACTGTGGCAGCACCTCCTTCGACAATTTTAGATCCTTGGTTTGCTCTCTTCTTCTCCTTCATCCTCCGCAGTTCGTCTTCTCCAGATCCTGATGGAGACACAACATCGTTGGCCTCTCTGGCCTCGGGCCACTCCATCGTTGCTTGCTTCACCATCGACCTATGATCCCGAGTCGAGCCACCATCCGTCGGCCACTATTTGGGTCAGTCATCGCAAAGGATAGGGAGCCAATCCTCGCTGTGAGCGACAGGTCCGCTGTGGTCCACCTCGGTCTGCTGCCACCATTCACCGCAACCACCCTTGCCGCGACACCAACTGTTCGAGGCCAATGCCGATCGAGGATGCCCCTGCCTTTCTCACGATGTCGTTGCCTCATCGACTACCGTTTGACCACCGACCACCGGCTATGGGCGCTAGTTGCCAAGGCGAGGGAAGAGCTTGGGCTTACGCAGCAAGCTTCGATGAAGTTTCGATGGTGCAGGATAAGATCTATGAATTTCACAGTCGATTCCTTGCGAGTCATTTATATTCTTGTTGCTATAAGTTGTGGATGAAAACTTGATAGTTTAAATTAAGCTAGATGTGGATTAAGATTTCAGAATTTGAAAAGAAAGGGAAACTAATGTATTGTGTGGTTACAGGTGGTCATGGGGGAAGATCAATGGTGGGTTTCATGTGCAGATTCACCGTAGGATGGGAATTGTGAAGGATTGAAGGTAAGGTTTAAATTGGATTGACGATACTTGTAATACATCTTGCAATTACAGGTAGAGATGGGTTGTTGTCTTCAATTCAATTGAATTGTCCATATCATATTTTCAAATGTGAATCAAGAAGTTGGGTGCTTAGGACAATGGATTTCTTCTTCCGAATTAGTTGTGGGCAATTGAAGCAATGTTAGGTAAGTTTAGATTGAGATTTCTATGTGAATTGATTTAATTTGGTATTGTAGGGAAATTCTACTTACAGTATATATGGTTTACAAAATGGACTTAGATTGGCTTATATTCATATTCCTAGTATGTATGATAGCAATTGGTTATATGTATTCTACAGTTGGGACCTTAATTCAAGATAGGTTCATGGACGTGAAGACTATCGACACAGTCTTCATAACAGGTGGGTAATTTCCTACCCTGGCCAGGTAGTTTTAATGCATGCAGATTTAGATATATGATCATCTTATATGATATGTTACCTTGACACCGCTCTTATTTACTCTTGCGCTTGATACCTTATCATTGGTTGTTAAACCCTATTGCTATTATCATGTTTCACTTCATCATGATTAAGAGTTATATATATATGTGATGTAAGTAACCTAGAATTTGTTTAGTTAAGTGCAAATAGTAAAGTCCGGATGACAACCTGATTGTAAATTGGGCAAAAAGGTCATCCGTAGATAGATAATATCTTGAACCTAGGGTTATTCTAGTACCCTTAGGTTGCATGTTTACCACCGACCATATATTGTGTAAATGGTCAGGTGAATGGTACTTAATGTGTCGCTACGGACCGGTGGTCTTAGCTTATTATAATCAGTTGAGTACGACTCTCTACAGGATAGAGAGTGCGTCGATCAGATGAGTATGACTCTCTACAGGATAGAGAGTGCGTCCATCAGTTGAGTATGACTCTGCAGAATAGAGAGTGTGTCGAGTAGATTGGTATGACTCTCTACAGGATAGAGAGTATTATGATCAGTTGAGTACGACTCTCTGCAGGATAGAGAGTGCGTTGATCTGATTAGTATGACTCTATATAGAATAGAGAGCCTGTGGTGGATGTCTATTTGTGACAGAGCATTCATGTCATTTGCATGCATGCTGGCGACGTGGTCTCCCTTATGGTTGAGAGGGTCATCAGTCATCCTACCTCCACGGTAACTCATAGGAGGAGTAACCGGTGTGAGGGAAGAGCATTGTGGTGTCACACTCTACCATTATAGACGGTGGTAGTGGGATTTGCGTGTCGTAGTCCTGCGTGTGTGACACTCGACCACTCATGGGTAGTGACTATCGGAGTGGCCAACAGCAGGGACCCCCATTGTGTAGCTTGCTCTTCACACTTATATGCTACTCGATCATACTGCCACTCGACCACTCGAGAGTAGTGGTTGGAGTTGAGTTAGGACAGTTGTCATGCTCGAGCCACCACATTTTTGTATATTGTCATATATATACATATATGCATTATATATATATATGGATGATTGTGATTAGTATATATATATAGATGCAGTCTATATATATATGCTTGTTGTGATGTTGCATTTGATTGTACTATGCTTGTTGTATTTGATTGTACATCATCTTCATACATGCTACTCGGATTTGTTATATGGTTGTGTCAGATACCTGTATACTTGTTGGTCGGACCATTAGATATCTTTGACCAATATTTATGATGTTGTATGGTTTAGACCAGTTTTTCTGTGATATATACATATATTGTGGATATGTGCCTAGGTTGGATAAGTGTAGCATAGCAGACTTTCAGGTATGTCTGCATTTTTTGTTATTCATTTGGTTAGAAGGTAAATGCATGTATATATTTATCATGTTGGTGTTTACCTGATGTACCTGTAGATTTTTCTGTTGAATTACATGTGATATTTGATATATACATGTTTTTCCTATTACCTGCTGAGTTTTACTCACCACCACGGATCTTGGGTTTTTCTGTTGCCCAGGTAACAGGTAGCCGACTTCATGATGGACTTGGAGCACCGCTGGCTGACATCGTCTTATCTCAACTCCGAGAGTCTGGGTTTTTAGGTTATCGTTGGTGTTCCGATATGAATTTGGTTTATGTGATGTTTTGTAGTGTTGGATGTTGCTAATGTTGTACTTTTCTTTTTTAGTTTTGTTATGGTGTTTCTGTGTTTGGTGTTAGTCATACCGGTATGCACTGTGCGTAGTTTATGATGTTGTTGTATTATGTTTCCTCTGTGTTTTGTGTATTTATTATATTTACAATTATATGTTATTAGAGTTGTCAAACGAACTGACCCATGGCGGGGCGGGCCAACCCATCGTAAATTCTGTTGGATCGAGAAGCGTCGCTAGAGGGGGGGGGTGAATAGCGATCGTAAATCTTTTCTTTTTCATTCGTTTGATACGCAAAGTAAGCACAGCGGAAAATAAATGAACACGTTTATTTTACTTGGTTCACAACCCAGCGGTTGCTACTCCAAGGCCCTATCGGTCCTAGACCGCGTACGGAGGGCAAAGCACTATAACGTCTACTCCTCGTTGGAGGTAGGAGACAACGATCACAAAACCGAATATACGAGGATGAGGCAACAAGACTACCTCACCTCGTTATGAAGAAAAACAAAGAATACAATATCAAAAATATTACTTGATTCTGCTGCCGACGAAGAAGATCAAAACTTGACGTCGCGTCGGCGTTATGACGATGTTGGAGCGATGGCGTTGTAGGAGCACTTGATGAATAAACTTGATGTGATTTGGAGATGGAATCCTCCCCTCCTTTTATAGACTTTGGCCTCTGAATTTGTCTCCTCTTATTTCGGAACGGATCATGAAGTTGTCCAAATTTTATTGCGAAGTGGCCGCGTCAAACGTTATCCGTTTTGACCTAGCGCAAAAGCTGAATCGTCGCCATCAGTCGACTGATGCCTCCCATCAGTCGACTGATGGGCATCAGTCGACTGCTCCATGTCCAGTGATCATTCTAACCCTTCCTTGCAATAAGAGGTTAGCTCAGAAAATGATAAATACGACAGTTTCTAACCGTCCGATCTCGACCTAGACCTTCCACAGGAAGTCTTAGTCGGATCGCCGCCTACGGTCATCCCCGTAAAGAGGACACGACCTTACAATCTCTCACTCACACGAGCTTACTTCGATAGTAGCTCTCGCTTCCGGCCTTCCACTCGATTCCTTCGGCTCCCTCCGAAGTCACTCGAGTGTCGCCCGACCACCGCGGCTTCCTCCGGGTGTCGCTAGCCTTCAGCTCCAGCTTTAACACTTTTCTGCACACTTGATTTAGCTCGTGAGATAACAATGTAGACTTAACTTTGTGTCTTTGCCATAATCAAAACACAGGTTCGATTATCTAGTGCCCCTGCACCAACAAATTCAACATTTAGCGGGGATGGGTGGGCCGACTTGTCATTCTGACGGGTTGAGAAATCTCCAATCCAACCTAATCCAAGGCGGGCTACGCATTAGGCGGGCCAACCCGCGGGCCAGGAAAAAAAATCCAAAATTATTGAGGCTTTGAGAGCTTAAGGCGATAATCGATAAGACGGATAGAATATCATGATAAGAATGCATGCATTTGAAGCAACTAAAATATTATAATTGAGATCTAATTATTGATCGACAATATTAGATACAAATATTTTTTTATTCTTTTAATACTTTAAAATATTCAAATCTTGATAATATGTAAATTCAAATTTTGACTCCTCTAAATAGAGATCTAATTGAGATTTTTCAACACTTGTAATTAGTTGATTTTGATATGTCATCATTTCCTATATTAATTGAAATAGTAATGGTAAAATAATTATAAACTAATTAGAGTATATAAAAAAATTATTAGAGTACTTAAATCAAATATTCTTTATTATTTTCTCTAATTTTTTTTACATTTTGTTGACGTGTATATGTGATAGAAGATGATTGTGATTATGAGGAAATTATCTTGTTAGTATTAGAATATTGGTTAAAAAGCTTAAACAATTTTTTTTCACAAGTTTTATCTTCTTTTATTATTTCTCAACCCGTGGGCCAACCCAACCTACCGCGGACCAACCCGTCTAGACCCGCAACCCGTGCGGGTTGATTGGTTTAGGCCCGCCAAAATGGCGGGTTGAAAAATTTTTAACCCAACTCGCCTAAATTACTTGGCGGGGCAGGTCAACCCGACGGGCCTAACCTAACTTGACGGCTCTATATGTTATGTTTATTATGGGCCCAAGGGCCTTGTATTAACATGATATGTTGCCATGTACATGGGAGATGTCACGCCCCAGGGGAGTCCCCGCCAGACGAAAATCCGACAACATCTCCCCTGTACGGGTGACAATACGAATCTTGCATACAAGGCTTACACGGCCCACTATACTTCGGTCAATACGACCGGAACAAAAACTACACATGCAAATCATATATAGGCCTCAGGCCAACAATCAAAGTAAATAACAAAAGTCTACAATATCTAGACTTACTCCTTCTATCATCTGGGCAGGAATACACAACCAAATTCAATCGAATAAAAATTCGAACAAAAGTCCATAAGAACATACCAAATATCACCAAAACATCCACGAGTACATAAATCAAACGCAAGTCCTAAATATATCTTCTAGTCAATACCAAGACCATAAATCAAATAACAAGAAAACCATCATGACGAGGAGGTTTGACAGCTGGACTCTCCTGGTAGTTTTATCCTGAAATAAATATAAAGCAACGGGGTAAGTTCAATGAACTCAACGGATAATAGTCGTTATGCATAGTAAGATATAACTAACAATAATAATCATGCCAGTACAGTCTCCCAATCATATATATAGGAAATGCATAAAAGAGAAATACGGAAAGACTGTACTTACCTGCAACTCCTATCCTGACATAGAAGCATGTGCCATACTAGTAGAAATAAAGTCGTCAGACCAAATAAAATAAAATGTATCCTGTATGCATGTCAATCATATGCAACATCCAAGGAAGCAACCAAAATGCAGCAAACACAATACAAATGTCATCCATGTAATATACATGTGATGCAAATGACATGGTCACCCCTAACGCTAGTCAGCCGCCTCACACACGATGGTGAAGCCGAGTGGGTAGGGCTATGACAACTGTGCACTCTGCCATCACTACTCTGGTGGTGAGTGGGACAGGGATTCCGAGTACACCTATCCTCCTGCCCCAAACAGAGTGAGGGAGCAATGCTCTCATCTCCCGGTGTCGTAGACCAGAGGAGGGATCCCTGCCCGCTACCACGTTGCCTCACCGCTACCCATGAGCGGACCAGCGGAGCCTGACAGAGCTACTGCACACACCCTCCTGATGTACCACTAACCCATGAGTGGCAGCATGCGGACATGTAATGGCCGCTCAACTACAAAGGAACCCCGTCCAGCCAGCATGCAATCATGCAAGATGGTGCATGACACTAAAGCATGTAACACCAACTAAAATATGTCTCCGAATAATATGCACAACAAATAGGTACATATCAATGACCTAAGTAAAATAGGGAAGGTATAACTAAAAGTTGATCAAATGCATGTATCAAGTAGGCACAATAACATACAAGGCAGTTAAACATAAAAATTATTGCAAGCTATAACGAACTAAGCATATCAATATGACATTATCTAAAAGTTAAGTCAAAATACCCGTCTGTTAAAATGCTCGAAATAATGCAATCGTCATGCCCGTGGACCTGTCTCGTGATCGAAACCTGCATAAAACATAATATAATCAGATTATATAGCCAACCCTAATATCAAGTCCAAAATCTAATGGATTAAGCTATCCCCTTAACCGATCACTCACTACCGTCATATATCCACACAATAACAGGACCCATAATCTTCCCTCCAATCACACTTATTCACAGCCTGCAAACCCCCAATTTATAGCCCCTAATCGACCACAACTCCGACTCTTGATCCACAGTAGATGATCCACTCTGTACAATCCCCTTTGATATGCAACATATACATAATCAAATCAAACCAAACCACAGTGATATTAGTATGCATTCATAAATTTATCCAGATACCACTCTCCTTGCTTAAACTCCTTTATTTAACTCAATTAACAGATCAATCATTAATTACATTTGATAGAATCAAAAAGGAAAAATCCTTCGGCTTACCCAATTAATTCAGCCCAGCTGAACAAATCCTTCTATTTTGCGGCATCAAAGCTGATGCGTGCACGGTCTCGGCGGCGGAGAGACGGTGGAGAGGTTCTTTTGGCACCGGGCGTGGCTATGACTAATAGAGACCACATGCGACGACCGACTGGATACGCCAGCGGTGGTGGCGCTGACCCGCGAGGCTCGCAACCCAACTCCAACGATGGCGGCCAAGCGGAATCGGCACTATCCGGAGGAGGCTAATGTAAAACCAAGATCGCCGAGGATGAACGCAACGATGATCGTAGCGATGTGCAGAACGCAATGGGAGGTTTTTCCACGATGCGAGCCGGTCACGGCGACAGAGGCTGGCTGGCGCTGGCAGCGGCGATCGAAGAGGTAGGCACACAGTGCGTGCGTGAAAGAGGCGGTCGACGGTGCGTGTGCTGTGGGAGGCAGGGCGGAAGTGCGTGGTGGAAGTCAATTAGGGCTCGAGCGACAACGATGAGAAAGAGAGCCGGCGTGAGGAGAAAGAAATCGGGGAAGTAGGAAATAGAAAAAAAAATATCTAAATTTATAACCTAGGTTAATTAATCCTATCAACTCATCCAAATATGTCCTTTAAATGTCTGTTTTTCTTATCCCCTTAATTATCTCGTACAGACTCCGTTTAAATCCAGAAAAATTCTGGAAAAATTCCTAAAATTCTCCAAAAATTCTGAAATAATTCCCAGGATTATTTTTCTTAAATTTTTGGCCATTAAATTTTATATTTTAAATTTTCCATATTTAACATTTTTGCCCCACTAATAAAAATTTGGTCCTCAAATTTCCTACTCAAATGCATAATGATTAAGAGATACCACAAGTACTGAAAATATATCTCACGTACCTTAAGTAAACAGGTGGGGGTATTGAGCTCTGATCTTTTCTTCAAGCTCCCAAGTAGCCTCCTCATCGGTGTGGTGACTCCACCCGACCTTGACAAGTCGCACAATCTTATTTCGCAACTGTCGTTCCTTGTGATCCAGAATCCGTACCGGAACCTCTGCGTAAGTAGCATCAGGTTGAATGGAACCTGACACATCTGAAAGAATATGTGTAGAGTCTGGCACATACTTCCTCAGCATGAGCACATGGAACACATCATGAATACCCGTCAAAGATGGTGGTAACGCTAGGCGGTAAGCGACTACTCTGATCCTCTCTAAAATCTCAAACGGACCAATGTACCTAGGAGTTAGCTTACCACGAAGGCCAAATCTCTTCACCCCTTTCGTGGGTGAGACTCGCAGGAATACATGATCATCAATAGAGAACTCCAGAGGTCTCCGTCTCCGATCTGCATAACTCTTTTGATGATCCTGCGCCTCTGCCATCCTATGTCTGATAGTACGGACCAACTCTGCCTTATGCTGAGCTTTCTGGGGTCCTAGCAACTGGGCCTCCCCAACCTCTTCCCAGAGGGTGGGTGTACGACACTGTCTACCAAACAATGCTTCAAACGGGGCCATTTGGATAGCCAAATGATAGCTATTGTTGTAGGCAAATTCCACTAATGGCAAGTGGTCCTCCCAGTTGCCCCTGAAATCTATAACACAAGACCTCAGCAAATCCTCTAGAGTCTGAATGGTTCGCTCAGACTGTCCATCTGTATGCGGATGGAATGCAATACTAAAATGAAGCTGCGTGCCTAAGGCCTGCTGCAAACTCTGCTAGAATCGGGACGTGAACCGAGGATCTCTATCTGATATAATGCTAAAAGGAACACCATGCAATCTGATGATCTCCCGACAATATAACTTTGCCAAACGATCCAGAGAGTCGGTCTTCCGAATCGCTAAAAAGTGCGTGAATTTGGTTAGTCGGTTAACGACTACCCAAATCGCGTCATGACCTTGACGTGTCCTAGGAAAACCCACCACAAAATCCATAGTAATGTGATCCCACTTCCACTCAGGAATAGGAATCCTCTGAAGTAGTTCGGCTGGTCTCTGGTGCTCAACCTTCACCTGCTGACAAACTAGACATCTAGCTACAAAATCTGTGATGTCTTTCTTCATGTCGTTCCACCAATACAAACGCCTTAAATCTCGATACATGTGGGTTCCGCCTAGGTGGATCGCAAAACGAGAGCGATGGGCCTTCTGAAGTAACTCCTCCATGATTGGGTGAGACTGAGGTACGCATAATTTGCCCCGGAAATAAATAATACCTTCGTCATTTCGGGTGAACTCAGTCTGCTGTCCAGAGGTTATCTGGCTGTCAATAAACTGCAAGTGTTGATCACTGGCCTGAGCTTCTCGGACTCTCATCCGGATAGATGACTGAGCAACCATGGTAACAAGAATGCCCTGCTCTGTTGGTCCTTGCTCCTCAAGGCCCAACTCGGAGAAACCCTGAATCAAATTCGTAACTAAAACTCGGTAGGAAGCTAAAGTCCCTCGGGACTTCCGGCTAAGTGCATCGGCAACCACATTGGCTTTCCCTGGGTGATAGCTAATGGTACAATCATAATCCTTCAGGAACTCCATCCATCTCCTCTGTCGGAGATTAAGTTCCTTCTGCGTAAATAGATATTTAAGACTCTTAAATGTTGGTGCAATCGGCCCAGGTCACGATTGACCAGGACTCGAGTTTGACTCGAGTGGTGTTTTGATGTTTCGACAAAAACATATGACAATGTAATTGTCATGGGAAAGTCCAAGTCTTGTGTACTTGGCATGGAAAGTCCAAGTGGAACACTTGGCATTTGGTAAAGTCCAAGTCTTGAGTACTTGGCATGAAAAGTCCAAGTGGGACACTTGGCACATGAAAAGTCCAAGCATGGGTCTTGGCAATGTAAAAGTCCAACATGGGTTGGCAAGGGAAAGTCCAAGCATGGTCTTGGCATTTGAGAAGTCCAACATGGGTTGGCAAGGGAAAAGTCCAAGTATGGGTCTTGGCAATGTAAAAGTCCAACATGAGTTGGCAAGGGAAAGTCCAAGCTTGAGTCTTGGCATGAGAAGTCCAAGGGGTTTGATATTGGCTGCGTAAAGTCCAAGCGGGAGTCTTGGCAGCATAAGTCCAATGGTTGGCGACGTAAAGTCCAAGCGGAGTCTTGGCAGCGTAAGTCCAATGTGCCTTGGCGGTGTAGACACCGTTAGCATGACATAGCCGACGGAAGCACCTAGAGGCTAGTGCGATGGATGAACAAGTCATGGATGACTTGGAGGGATCCAAGAGGCGTGAGGCTGATGTAGGTGGCTAGAAGGCTTAGGTCTAGGCTAAGGGTGGTCTAGCAAGTATGGGGGCACCATACTTGGGTTAAAACCTCATTTTTGAGGTTGGCAGTCGACTGACATTATGGCCGGTTCGACTGCCATGAGTCGACTTGAGTTTATTTGCGATTTAGAGCCGGAAATGCTCGCAATCAATCGCTCATTGGAAGCGATCGGCCCGGTGTCGGCAGCGATCGCTGCCGATCAATGTCGAGCCTGAGAATGCTCCGTAGCCGGCCGCGATCGGCTGGCCAGCGATCGGCCCGCCAATGTTGGCGTCGATCAAGAGTCCCGGGAACTTGTAGCCGTTGTCTCATGACACAGCGATGGCATCGATCGATTGGTGACTAATGGCGATCGACGATAGGAAATCCTCGTGGAGGATTTTATAATCAGTTCTTAGGGAGCTTTCTTGAGGCGATTTAAAGGCGATTTGCAGGTGCATTTCAGGGCCCTTCAACCTCATCCAAGCAACCAACAAGCAAAACGCTCAAACCCTAGTTTTGTAAAGTGTTCTTTACATTTCCTTTGTATTTGCTTGTATTTCTTTCATTTATTGTTGTAAACATTTGTACGAGGTTTCTTCGCCTCCGACTTGTTGTCGAGAAGGAGTTTATTGATTAGTGATTGCATTGACGTCGCTAGAGCTCGTTAGAGCTCAATCCGTGGAGTAGGAACCGTTCGGTTCCGAATCACGTTATATCCTTGTGTTCGTGATTGTATCTTTTCGTTATTGCTTTCATTATTTCTATTCCGCTGCGCATAACGAGTTTTGTAGAGACGATCGCGAACGAATTCCATCTACGTACGGTCAAACGCTATTCACCCCCCTCTAGCGGCGTCAAATCTCCAACAAGTGGTATCAGAGCCCGGGGCTCTTCTACGGATTAACCGCCGGGAGATAAAAGGCTAGAGGAAAGATGGAAATCCAAGGACATTTGGGATGGGATATCAACACACCTATCCCCTATACCTTCTATGGACAAGAAGGGTTTAAGCAATGGAAGTCAAGAATTGAAGACTTCCTAATGATGAGGGACTTCGAAGAATGGTCTATCTTGATGGAGGGTTTTAGCTATCCAATAGGACCAAAGGGAGGGTTCCTCAAGAAGAAGAAGTGGAGTGAAGATCAACTCTAAGCCTTCGAGAAAAACATGAAGGTAGTAAAATTTATTCTTGATTTGGTTCCTAATGAAATTGTGTGTATGGTAGGGGACTATATGGATGCTAAGGAGTTGTGGAGCCAAGTGGCAAAGCTTCATCAAAATCCATCATCAATCCAAGAAGAAGAAGAAGAAGAAGAGGAGTGTTCACCCTCTCAAGCTCAAGCAAGTACATCATTATCTAAAGAGCTTGAGGATTCGGAGGTTGATAGGGAGTCAACTTCCGGATCGGTGGAGGAAGTGGAAGAAGCATCCACTTCAAGGACTGAGGGGGAGGAGAGAACTTCCACACCGGAACATCAAGAAGAAGCTTCGACATCCGGTCAAGATGAAGAAGCCCAAAGTCCAATTCCGGTCTCCATTAACCTAGGTAACTTAAACATATGTGTTAATAATAAAATGCATATAATATATTTTGAGTGTAGGGAAACCGGGCACTATAAGAGCAAGTTCCCAAAGAAGAATAGGAAAGCTCCACCGACTCCAACGGTCAAGGATGCCGGTCCCTCAACGCAAAAAAGCAAAGAACAAGTAATTTGCTTCAAGTGCCGACAACCGGGACATTTTCGGAGTCAATGCAAGAAGGGGGACAAGAAGACTCAAAATGGAGCATCATATGTAGGGGTAGCTAAGGCAAACCCTAGGGTAACTTCTAATTTTGCTCATTCTTCAATTTACAAGCAAAAGCATGCTAGGGATTTCAATTCACTTGCAATTTATGAAAAGCATGCTAATAGGAACAAGTATTTTTGCTTAGGAGCTAAGAATGTCTACTTAGATAATAGGGAAAAATTTGGGACTAATGTCCCTAAAAACAATTTACCTAAGGACAAATCTAAGTCAAATAACTCAAGATCAATTTTACCTAGGGAGACAATTAGGAAGGTACAAGAACATCTAGGTCTAAACCCTAAATGGACTAGGCATATGCCTAGAAAGTCCCATGCCCAAGAATTTAATCAAAAATCAATTGGGCAATTGGAATTAGAAAACCAAGCCTTGAGGTCAAGGCTTGAGAAACTAGAAAAGACCCTTAGGAATATACAAAACCAATTTAAAGGGTCTAATGGTCAAAGTCAAAGGTCCAAAAGTCAAAGTCAACACCAAGGACCTAAGAGTCAAAAGTCAACCAAGGGCAAGCAAGGTTTGGGTCACAAACCTAAGCCTAAAGTGGCTTATCATAGTGTTCCATTTGACTATGGAACACAAACTAGGTCTAGGAAGACCAAGGTCAATAGGGAAGTCATCCCTAGAGTTGACCAAAGGGTGTGCCTAGTGGCTAGGGTTTCTCGGAAACCTAGGGTGGCCACTAAGAAGGTTGCAAGGGGAGTTACCCCTAGAGTCAACCTAGGTAAGACCCAAATGACCAAGGCTAACAAGCCTAGGAGGGTCATTAGGAAGGTATCTAGGGAGGTTATCCCTAAGGAATACCTAATTAACCCTAGGAGCTCAAATCGGTTTTGGGTTCCTAAGAGCGTGATTGATTCACACTAGATGGGTTTAGGGTGTGCCAACCTTGATTGGATGGGTAGTTAACTCAACCATGGTAAAGGTGGCACTTTAGGATATTTTCAAGGTTATGGTTACCTTGGAAATAGATTTGAATCAATATCCTAAAAGATTTTAGGATGTGCCAATGCACTTTTGAAATTAAGAAAAATCAATTAAATTGGCACAATTTAGGTTTAGATGTTAGTGTGCCACTTTGGATTTTTGGCACACTAGGGAGATTAGGTTAATATGGCAAAATATAATTAATCCTAACAAATGACAATTAATATTAAAATTTAGGTATTATTATACCTATATATTTTATATGTCATGCTTTGTTTGCCATATAACATGCCATGACATCATGCTTACTTTTAATCATTTTATATGTCATGTTCATGTTTTAGGATTAAGGTTTTAAATGTCATGTGTTTTTAGATTTCATCTTATGCCATGACATCATGATTATGAGCATATGCTTATGTATATCATCATTAATGCCATAATCATTCATGTATTTAAGAAAAATTTCGATTGAAATTGATTTAAGGACTATGGCATGACTTGGAGTCCCATTTATAAGGGAATCAAGTAGGGTTGCCTTAGAGAATGCATGAAACCCTAGATTAGGATGAACAAAACCCACATCTCACATTAAATTGACATGTATGTGTATTTTATACACCTTAGATACATGTGAGATGCTAGGATATGAGTTAAGTTCAAGGTGCATAGTTTTTGCATCTAGATGAACTAAAACTCATCTAATTTCAAATGTGGATCATTAGGAAAGCTTGTGTACAAGTCATGTGCATAGAGCCCAAGGAATATGATCCAAAACATGGTTTTGAAATTATTTTAAAATCAATTTAGAAAACCTTGGTGAAGTCTATCTTTTGATAGCAATCACCATTGATGAAGTTGATACAAAATAGGGCCAAAACATTGAAAATTTCAATGGTTTTGAGTTTTGTATCAAACTCACTATTTTATGGGTAAAATAATTTTCAAATATTTTTCACCCATTGTAATGACAATAAGTAATATACGTATCAAATTTTATGATTTTTCAAATTACGTATAATTACTTATGCTTTTCCAAATCTCGATTACGATAGTGAAATTGAAATTTCAGTATCGATCAACTTAGTGTGGCGATCGGATATGGTGTCGATCGATTCTTGTCAGTCATTGCCAGTCTGATTTCGGGAAAACAAGGTTTGTTTATCCGTGTTCAACCATAAATCTCTCCTAACCCTAGGATATGCTTTGGGAAGCATTATAAAGGGTGAAAATCCATTGGATATGGATTAGGAGATGTGTTAGGTCAAAGTATCAAATTTAGGGTGAGTGAAAGTTCTATTTTGAACTTAGAACCTTAATTTTGATGGTTTAGAGTTCCTATTGGCTTAGGGGCTTCCCAAGGACATTGTTGGTGCAATGGTCAAGGGGGAGCAAGCCTTTAGGGGGAGTTATCCATCTTGGGATGATGGATGTGTTTTTCTCCCTGAAGAGGAGAAGTTATTGGGAGAGTATCATCAATTGGGAAAATTGATGGGTTTTTTATACCCAATTTGGAAATTGGGAGAGAGTATAGGATTGCCTCTCTTGAGTGATATGTGAATTATCACTAGGAAGATGGTAGGCATCCTAGGTATTTATTTTTGGATCAAGGGGGAGATTGTAAGATCTCATTGGAACATGAGACATTGACCTCTTTGGAGAAAAAACCTTTTTGATGTTAGTCAAAAAGGGGGAGAATGTTTGGGGGAGAACATTTGGAGAGTGTTTACCAATTTGGGATAATTGGTAAGGGATTTGAGTTAGTGGTCTAACTCAAATGATTTGTTTGGTTTTTGTCAAACATCAAAAAGGGGGAGATTGTTGGTGCAATCGGCCCAGGTCACGATTGACCAGGACTCGAGTTTGACTTGAGTGGTGTTTTGATGTTTCGACAAAAGCATATGACAATGTAATTGTCTTGGGAAAGTCCAAGTCTTGTGTAATTGGCATGGAAAGTTCAAGTGGAACACTTGGCATTTGGCAAAGTCCAAGTCTTGAGTACTTGACATGAAAAGTCCAAGTGGGACACTTGGCACATGAAAAGTCCAAGCATGGGTCTTGGCAATGTAAAAGTCCAACATGGGTTGACAAGGGAAAGTCCAAGCATGGTCTTGGCATTTGACAAGTCCAACATGGGTTGGCAAGGGAAAAGTCCAAGCATGGGTCTTGGCAATGTAAAAGTCCAACATGGGTTGGCAAGGGAAAGTCCAAGCTTGAGTCTTGACATGAGAAGTCCAAGGGGTTTGATATTGGCTGCGTAAAGTCCAAGCGGGAGTCTTGGCAGCATAAGTCCAATGGTTGGCGGTGTAAAGTCCAAGCGGAGTCTTGGCGGCGTAAGTCCAATGTGCCTTGGCGGTGTAGACACCGTTAGCATGACATAGCCGACGAAAGCACCTAGAGGCTAGCGCGATGGATGAACAAGTCATGGATGACTTGGAGGGATCCGAGAGGCGTGAGGCTGATGTAGGTGGCTAGAAGGCTTAGGTCTAGGCTAAGGGTGGTCTAGCAAGTATGGGGGCACCATACTTGGGTTAAAACCTCATTTTTGAGGTTGGCAGTCGACTGGCATTATGGTTGGTTCGACTGTCGTTAGTCGACTTGAGTTCGACTGCCAGTTTAGAGCTGAAAATGCTCGCAATGATCGGGCTCGATCGTGCAATGATCGGCCGAGGGCGATCTGAAGCCGACCGCGCTCCAATGTCGAGCACGGACCGTGAGCTCGACCGCCAGCTGAGGCGCCCAACGATCGCAATGTTGGATCGCCGATCGCAAGAGTCCGCTGAACTTGTCCGACGTGGATCGAGCCGTTGTCTCACGACAACAGGGCATCACCGATCGGGTGACTTATGGCAGTCGACTGATAGGCGGAAATCTAGCCCGATGCAGGTCAAAAAGAGGAGCTTGTGGAGGATTTTATAATCAGTTCTTGGGGAGCTTTCTTGAGGCGATTTGAAGGCGATTTGTAGGTGCATTTCAGAGCCCTTCAACCTCATCCAAGCAACCAACAAGAAAAGCGCTCAAACCCTAGTTTTGTAAAGTGTTCTTTACATTTCCTTTGTATTTGCTTGTATTTCTTTCGTTTATTGTTGTAAACGTTTGTACGAGGTTTCTCCGCCTCCGACTTGTTGTCGAGAAGGAGTTTATTGATTAGTAATTGCATTGGCGTCGCTAGAGCTCGTTAGAGCTCAATCCGTGGAGTAGGAACCGTTCGGTTCCGAACCACATTATATCCTTGTGTTCGTGATTGTATCTTTTTGTTATTGCTTTCATTATTTCTATTCCGCTGCGCATAACGAGTTTTGTAGAGACGATCGCGAGCGAATTCCATCTACGTATAGTCAAACGCTATTCACCCCCCCTCTAGCGGCGTCAAATCTCCAACAAGTGGTATCAGAGCCCGGGGCTCTTCTACGGATTAACCGCCGGGAGCTAAAAGGCTAGAGGAAAGATGGAAATCCAAGGACATTTGGGATGGGATATCAACACACCTATCCCCTATACCTTCTATGGACAAGAAGGGTTTAAGCAATGGAAGTCAAGAATTGAAGACTTCCTAATGATGAGGGACTTCGAAGAATGGTCTATCTTGATGGAGGGTTTTAGCTATCCAATAGGACCAAAGGGAGGGTTCCTCAAGAAGAAGAAGTGGAGTGAAGATCAACTCCAAGCCTTCGAGAAAAACATGAAGGTAGTAAAATTTATTCTTGATTTGGTTCCTAATGAAATTGTGTGTATGGTAGGGGACTATATGGATGCTAAGGAGTTGTGGAGCCAAGTGGCAAAGCTTCATCAAAATCCATCATCAATCCAAGAAGAAGAGGAGTGTTCACCCTCTCAAGCTCAAGCAAGTACATCATTATCTAAAGAACTTGAGGATTCGGAGGTTGATAGGGAGTCAACTTCCGGATCGGTGGAGGAAGTGGAAGAAGCATCCACTTCAAGGACTGAGGGGGAGGAGAGAACTTCCACACCGGAACATCAAGAAGAAGCTTCGACATCCGGTCAAGATGAAGAAGCCCAAAGTCCAATTCCGGTCTCCATTAACCTAGGTAACTCAAACATATGTGTTAATAATAAAATGCATATAATATGTTTTGAGTGTAGGGAAACCGGGCACTATAAGATCAAGTGCCCAAAGAAGAATAGGAATGCACCACCGGCTCCAAAGGTCAAGGATGCCGGTCCCTCAACGCAAAAAAGCAAAGAACAAGTAATTTGCTTCAAGTGCCAACAACCGGGACATTTCCGGAGTCAATGCAAGAAGGGGGACAAGAAGACTCAAAATGGAGCATCATATGTAGGGGGAGCTAAGGCAAACCCTAGGGTAACTTTTAATTTTGCTCCTTCTTCAATTTACAAGCAAAAGCATGCTAGGGATTTCAATTCACTTGCAATTTATGAAAAGCATGCTAATAGGAACAAGTATTTTTGCTTAGGAGCTAAGAATGTCTACTTAGATAATAGGGAGAAATTTGGGACTAATGTCCCTAAAAACAATTTACCTAAGGACAAACCTAAGTCAAATAACTCAAGATCAATTTTACCTAGGGAGACAATTAGGAAGGTACAAGAACATCTAGGTCTAAACCATAAATGGACTAGGCATATGCCTAGAAAGTCCCATGCCCAAGAATTGAATCAAAAATCAATTGGGCAATTGGAATTAGAAAACCAAGCCTTGAGGTCAAGGCTTGAGAAACTAGAAAAGACCCTTAGGAATATACAAAACCAATTTAAAGGGTCTAATGGTCAAAGTCAAAGGTCCAAAAGTCAAAGTCAACACTAAGGACCTAAGAGTCAAAAGTCAACCAAGGGCAAGCATGGTTTGGGTCACAAACCTAAGCCTAAAGTGGCTTATCATAGTGTTCCATTTGACTATGGAACACAAACTAGGTCTAGGAAGACCAAGGTCAATAGGGAAGTCATCCCTAGAGTTGACCAAAGGGTGTGCCTAGTGGCTAGGGTTTCTAGGAAACCTAGGGTGGCCACTAAGAAGGTTACAAGGGGAGTTACCCCTAGAGTCAACCTAGGTAAGACCCAAATGACCAAGGCTAACAAGCCTAGGAGGGTCATTAGGAAGGTATCTAGGGAGGTTATCCCTAAGGAATACCTAATTAACCCTAGGAGCTCAAATCGGTTTTGGGTTTCTAAGAGCGTGATTGATTCACGCTAGATGGGTTTAGGGTGTGCCAACCTTGATTGGATGGGTAGTTAACTCAATCATGGTAAAGGTGACACTTTAGGATATTTTCAAGGTTATGGTTACCTTGGAAATAGATTTGAATCAATATCCTAAAAGATTTTAGGATATGCCAATGCACTTTTAAAATTAAGAAAAATCAATTAAATTGGCACAATTTAGGTTTAGAGGTTAGTGTGCCATTTTGGGTTTTTGGCACACTAGGGAGATTAGGTTAATATGGCAAAATATGATTAATCCTAACAAATGACAATTAATATTAAAATTTAGGTATTATTATACCTATATATTTTATATGTCATGCTTTGTTTGCCATATAACATGCCATGACATCATGCTTACTTTTAATCATTTTATATGTCATGTTCATGTTTTAGGATTAAGGTTTTAAATGTCATGTGTTTTTAGATTTCATCTTATGCCATGACATCATGATTATGAGCATATTCTTATGTATATCATCATCAATGCCATAATCATTCATGTATTTAAGAAAAATTTCGATTGAAATTGATTTAAGGACTATGACATGACTTGGAGTCCCATTTATAAGGGAATCAAGTAGGGTTGCCTTAGAGAATGCATGAAACCCTAGATTAGGATGAACAAAACTCACATCTCACATTAAATTGACATGTATGTGTATTTTATACACCTTAGATACATGTGAGATGCTAGGATATGAGTTAAGTTCAAGGTGCATAGTTTTTGCATCTAGATGAACTAAAACTCATCTAATTTCAAATGTGGATCATTAGGAAAGCTTGTGTACAAGTCATGTGCATAGAGCCCAAGGAATATGATCCAAAACATGGTTTTGAAATCATTTTAAAATCAATTTAGAAAACCTTGGTGAAGTCTATCTTTTGATAGCAATCACCATTGATGAAGTTGATACAAAATAGGGCCAAAACATTGAAAATTTCAATGGTTTTGAGTTTTGTATCAAACTCACTATTTTATGGGTAAAATAATTTTCAAATATTTTTCACCCATTGTAATGACTATAAGTAATATACGTATCAAATTTTATGATTTTTCAAATTACGTATAATTACTCTTTTCCAAATCTCGATGAAATTGAAATTATTTATCAACGACGCTCTGGTGGCGGGCCGATCGATATGGAGTGGCGATCGACATCGCTGTGAGTCGATCACGTCTGATTCGAAAACAAGATTGTTTATCCCGTGTTCAACCATTGTAAAGGTCCCTAATCTCTCCTAACCCTAGGATATGCTTTGGGAAGCATTATAAAGGGTGAAAATCCATTGGATATGGATTAGGAGATGTGTTAGGTCAAAGTATCAAATTTAGGGTGAGTGAAAGTTCTATGTTGAACTTATAACCTTAATTTTGATGGTTTAGAGTTCCTATTGGCTTAGGGGCTTCCCAAGGACATTGTTGGTGCAATGGTCAAGGGGGAGCAAGCCTTTAGGGGGAGTTATCCATCTTGGGATGATGGATGTGGTTTTCTCCCTGAAGAGGAGAAGTTATTGGGAGAGTATCATCAATTGGGAAAATTGATGGGTTTTTGATACCCAATTTGGAAATTGGGAGAGAGTATAGGATTGCCTCTCTTGAGTGATATGTGAATTATCACTAGGAAGATGGTAAGCATCCTAGGTATTTATTTTTGGATCAAGGGGGAGATTGTAAGATCTCATTGGGACATGAGACATTGACCTCCTTGGAGAGAAAACCTTTTTGATGTTAGTCAAAAAGGGGGAGAATGTTTGGGGGAGAACATTTGGAGAGTGTTTACGAATTTGGGATAATTGGTAAGGGATTTGAGTTAGTGGTCTAACTCAAATGATTTGTTTGGTTTTTGTCAAACATTAAATACCCGTAAATAGATTGAGTTCCTTTTGGAGTTAAAGGTCCAGCTCCAGGAGATTTTGGATAGAGGTTTTATTCGCCCTAACGTATCTCCCTAGGGTTCTCCGGTTCTCTTCGTAAAGAAGAAAGACAGATCGATGAGATTATGCATCGACTATAGGCAGTTGAATGCCGTCACCATCAAGAATAAATATCCCCTGCCACATATTGAGGACTTATTTGATCAGCTCAGAGGTACATCTGTATATTCTAAGATTGATCTGCGGTCCGAATATCATCAACTAAGGGTCAAAGATTCAGACATTCAGAAGACAATGTTCCGTGCCAGATATGGACACTATGAGTTTTTGGTAATGCCATTTGGGCTTACCAATGCTCCTGCGGTATTCATGGATTTGAAGAACCGTGAATTTATAGATTTCCTAGATTGGTTCGTCATTGTCTTTATTGACGACATTCTGGTCTATTCTCGTTCTGAAGAGGAACACGCGCAACATCTTTGCCTTGTTTTGGATAGGCTCCGACAGAAGCGACTATATGCGAAGTTTAATAAGTGTGCATTCTGGTTACCCTCCATCGGTTTTCTGGGACATGTGGTTTCTAGCAGAGACATTTCAGTTGACCCCCAGACGATCAAGGTTGTCACCAGTTGGGAGCAGCTGAAATCAGTTCAGGAGGTTCACAGTTTCTTAGGCTTGGCCGATTATTACAGACAGTTCGTTGAAGGTTTCTCGAGCATTGCTATGTCGTTAACACGCCTTACCAGGAAGGGCATGAAGTTCACGTGGTCAGAGGCGTGCGAGACCAGCTTCCAGGAGTTGAAGAAGAGATTGGTGTCAGCACCGATTCTGGTATTGCCATCAGGGGACGACGGTTTCGTCCTTTATACCGATGCATCTCTTCAGGGTTTAGGCGCGGTACTGATGCAGCACGGTAGGGTGGTCTCTTATGCTTCTCGCCAGTTGAAGGAGCATGAGAAAAACTACCCAGTACATGATCTAGAGTTAGCTGCTATTATCTTTGCCTTGAAGATTTGGAGGCATCATCTGTATGGTATTACATTTGAGATTCTCACTGATCATAAGAGTCTCAAATGTTACTTAGCGATGAATAAATGGATATTCATCGCAAATTACTTAGCGACGAAAGATTAAAAGTCGTCGCAAATTTTGTAGTCGAACCGCCAGTCGAGTAAATTGGATTCTGTAGCTGACCAAATGTCAAGCAGTCGAGTCGTCAATCCCGCCAGTAGACTACATATTAGCGACGATATATTTAAATTTTGTCGTAAATAATTAAGTTGAGGCGCCAGTCGAGTTAACTTGATTCTGTACGTGCGACCAAATTACTGGCAGTCGAGTAGTCAATCCCACTAGTCGACTGATGATCAATATTAGCGACGAAATTTAATAGTTCGTCGCCAATAATAGTAGTCGATTTGGCGACTCGACTGATATTTAGCGACTAAATAAATAATTATTCGTCGTAAAAACTTCAGTCGAGCATCCAGTCAAGTAAACTCGATTATGTGGCCCATTTTTTAAGTTTTAGCGACGAATTATTATATGTTCGTCGCAAATTTAATAAATATTAGTTACGAATAAATCATATTTCATCGCTAATATACGCAAAAAAACCCTACCCCGCGCCGATTCTCCCATTTCCTCCGCGTGACTTCTTCTCTTCCGACAATATTCTGCTCTTTGGCGATTCTCTGCGTGACTCTCCGACGACCAGCTCCGGCGACCGGCTCCGACGACAGCTCCGGTCTCGTCCCCTAGCTTCCTCTCGCGCGCGATCAACGTCTTCTCGGCGCTTTTCTCCCGCGACTGGCTCCGACGATAGCTCCGGCCTCCGGCCTCCGCCCTCCTTCTCCAACTCCGGCGATAGCTCGACCCTCCGACCTCCAGCCTCCGGCCTCCTTCTCCAACGCTAGCAACAACTCGGCCCTCCGGCTTGATCGGTAACACATGAAATTGCAACTGTTAATTCGCTTGATAAATTTAGCATTTAGATGATGAATTTAGGATTTTGTTATGGTATAAGATTATTATAGATTATTCATATATTTTGAATGGGATTAAATGAAGAATTTAGAGTTTTTTTATCATTTAGATTTGGACTTATTCATGGCAAAATTAAGCTCAATTTGTACAATTGAATGAGAGTCATCTTTCTACACTAGTGCACTACCTAACTTTGCCGATCTAAAGGTAGCCAACTTTTAAATTCATGCACCTTGTGCTCAACAATAGTATCTCAAACTTGGTTAAGAGCTCATTGTTTGTTGTTTTTTCGTAAGATTAATTACTCATTGTGTGTTGTTTTTCGCAAGACACACAGTCTTAGATTATAGGATAAGTTTAGGTTTTTTTATTCTTAGATTATAATGTTCAATGACAAACAAGAGTTATAATGCAAATTGTAAGTTATGTTGTGTAAGGTTTAAATTATAAGTTTTTAAATTATTTTGTATGTGATAACTACATTTAAGTTGATAAATTATTTTATATATGTTTAATCAGGGTTCAAAAATATGGATAAAAGTTGGATAACGATTCAGAACTGGATTAGTCCTGAATATATAAATGGGGTTGAATCAATTTATAAGTATGGCAGAAAATTACATGATCAGTCTGAATTTATCAAAAATTCATTGTCCATATCGACGGTGTGACAATTTGTTTCAGTTTGAATTGGATTATGTGCGAGGATATCTGTATAGGTGGGGATTTGATAGACTATATAAAGTCTGAAACTTTCATGGAGAAGCTTCTACATCATTCGATAGTATAAATATTGTCAATCAAGATGAGAATGATTTTGATGTTGAAGTAGATGATTTTGAAGACATGTTTACTGATTTACAAAATGAAGAAAATATAACCAACAACGAGCCTCAATCAAATGATATAAATGTAACCACAAATGCAAATGATTGTAGGCGAAGTTATATTTCAATGTTGGAAGAAGCACAAAAAGAACTCTATCCCAATTGTACTTGGTTTTCGGTTTTCAATTTTGTGGTCAAGCTAATGCATGTGAAGGTGTTAAATGGCTGGAGCAATAAATCTTTTGATATGTTACTTCAGTTATTGCAAGAGGCATTTCTTAAATCGAATGTGATTCCAAACTCTTATTATCAAGCCAAAAAATTATTGAAAGAGTTAAGATTGACATATGAGAAGATACATATATGTAAGAATGATTGTATATTATTTTGGGATGAGCACAAGAATAAGGATGCATGTCCAGTGTGCAAGGAGCCTAGATACAAGTACAAAGGGATGAATAAGAAAACAAATCCTCAAAAAATTCTTCGATATTTTCCCCTGAAACCGAGACTTAAGAGGTTGTTTATTTCGAAGCATACGACAAAAGAGATGAGATGTTATAAAGAAAAGCGAGTTGAAACAGATGGTGCATTAAGACACCCAGTTGATAGTGAATCATGGAAAGAATTTTCCAATGCACATGAAATATTTGTAGGAGATTCACGAAATATTCGCTTAGGGTTGGCTACTGATGGGTTTAATTCATTTGGAAACATGTCAAATGCTTATAGTATGTGGCATGTTATACTTGTAAATTATAATTTGCCACCATGGAAAATGGTGAAGCCGCCATATATGATTATGTCTCTATTAATTTCTGGGCCTAGATCACCTGGCAAAGAGATAGATGTATACCTACGACCTTTGATAAATGAACTGAAGGAGCTATGGGATGACGGGGTGGAAGCATATGATGCATCGACTAAACAAGTCTTTCAATTACATCCTGTTGTGATGTTGACCATTCATGACTTTCCAGCATATGGAACAGTTTCTAGATGGAGCACAAAGGGCTATAAGGCATGTCCAGTATGTCTGAATGAAATCAAATCTCAAGGATTAAGGAGTAAAATATGCTACACATGTCCCTGTCGATTCTTGGATGTGCACCACCCATGGCGTAGAAATAAAAATTTCAATGGAAAGGTTGAAAAAGAAGGACCACCACGATTAATGAATGGATATGAGATTTTAGCACAGTTAGACGCATTGCCCCAATTGACATTCAGTAAGCATCCTTTATTCAGTAAAAAATGGCAGCGATCTTCGAATGATACAAATTGGGTAAAGAAGTATATATTTTTTGAGTTACCATATTGGTCAGGTTTAAAGTTGAGACACAATTTAAATGTGATGCATATTGAAAAGAATGTCTGTGATGCTTTAATTGACACATTATTAAATATAGACGGAAAGTCAAAGGACACTCGCAAAGCAAGATTAGATTTGCAAGATATGGGGATAAGGAGTGAGTTGCATTTACAATCGGTAAGAGACAAATTCAGGAAGTCGTATGCAAGTTACACGTTGACACTGGAAGAAAGGTGTGAATTTTGTCAATTTTTGAAATCAGTTAAGTTTTCAGATGGTTATGCTGCTAATATATCTAGACATGTGAATGCAAAAGAACGAAAGATATATGGACTAAAATCACATGATTGTCATGTATTGTTGCAAAGAATACTTCTAGTTGTCGTACGTAAATTTTTTCCAAAAGACATATGTAGCATACTAATTGAGCTATGTGATTTCTTCAAAAAGATCACTGCAAGATCTTTACACACAGCGGACTTATGTAGAATGGAGGAGTAAATAGTCCTGATATTGTGTAAGATAGAACGGATATTTCCTCCGGCATTTTTTGACATTATGATCCATTTGACAGTCCCTTTACCTCGTGAAGCTATGTTGGCTAGGCCAGTTTCATCACGATGGATGTATCTCTTTGAGCAATATTTGGGAAGGCTAAAAAAAATATGTTCGTAATAAAGCACGACCTGAAGGATCTATTACAGAGGGGTATATTGTAAACGAGGCATTGACTTTCAGTTCGTTATATATGAGTCAGATTGAGACAAGTTTTTCTAGGCCAGAACGGAATAAAGATGTTCAATCAGCAATATGCAAATTAAGTGTTTTCTCACAACAAACAAAAGTATTTGGCAACCAACAAAGTCTGAAGTTGCCATTGTCGTTGTTTAAGAAAGCACATTAGTACATTCTCAATAATTGTACAGAAGTTGACCGATATCGAAAGTAAGTGTTTACATTAAGTTATTACTTTAATTTTTTTTATTCACAGAGTTTAAATTGATTAAGTTTTTTATCCAGTGAGCATTTACAACTTATGTCCCAAAGAGTTCATGTTGATCAAGTTATGCAATATCACGAGCGAGATTTTCCACTGTGATTTAGGAATAAAATTGTAGCGCTAAAAAATATTACAAATTTAGAGATCACAGATGAGTTGTATTATTTAGCAATGGGACCTGATGCTGAAGTGCAATTGTATGATGCATGCATTGTAAATGGGATTCGATATCATACGAGGTCCCATGATTCATGCAGAACTATTCAGAATAGTGGGGTCAGCGTACCATCCTCTGACGATGGGGACAATTTAGATTTTTTTGGTGAGTTGAAGGATGTGGTTCAAATATTTTACTCTTTTAGGTATAAAGTCCAATTATTTTGGTGCAAATGGTTCCAATGTAATCCAAAAATAAAAACGTTGGTGGAAGAGTATGATCTCTTGTGTATTGAAACTTCTAAAATATGGTACGATGATGAACCCTTCAATTTGGCAAACCAAGCAAATCAAGTCTATTATTTGAATGATATCAAACGTGGAGGTCATTGGAAGATCATGCAAAGGGTTCACAATCGTAAAATATACGAAGTAACTGAAGTTGATGAAGTATTAGACGATTTTGAGGGTGAAAATATCTTAAATATGGAGCCAAACCAAGATATTTCATCCAATGATTCAACTTCAGTAGTCGGTGAAGACTTAGCGATAACTCAACTATGCCGAATAGATGTTGAGCATCAACAAATATGGGCGCCAAAGTAATCGTGATATTTGAGGTGAAGATAGTTAAATTGACAGTGAGACGGATGATTATTTATCCTTTTCAGATGATGATAGCGATTAGATGTATTTACATGATATTTATATTGTTCTTCATTTATAATTCATGTATTTAATATAATCTTTTATTATACGTCGATCTGTATATAATATTTAATGTCACAGCTATGTCACCTAAGAGGATTGAGCGCCCCCTAGTTGTGCCTACGCCTGATGATGATAGTGCTCCTGCTCCTACTGGTTAGTTATGTGATTTTATATATGTATATTTTGTTTGTAATTTATTTAACTTGTTAATTGTTAACATTCTTTGATTTACAGTTCATCCGACATGTAGAGAGACACGAGGGACACACTCTGATCGGCTCAGATGGCAAATCGAGGAACGGGGTAGATTATCCATTACCTTTCGTAAGAGTGATGGTCACCCTATCGGGACAAATGCAGCTGCTTTTATGACAGAGTTAGGGCTGTCAATTTAGAAGTTTGCTCTCTTACAAGCTAAGAACTGGAAGCATATCCCTGCGGACAATAAATATATGATATATGACCGATTAGCAGTAAGTACAAGTAATTTAATATTTATATAATCAACTATCATTCGTTAATAAATTTCAATATTGGTATTTTTTTCAGGCTGCTTTCAATATCCGTTTTGACGATGAGGCAACGTTGGTAAGAAAGGAGACCAACAAGCTAATGAGTGCAAGGTATAGAGTCAATAGAAATAAGATGCACACTCATTATAAGAGTCTATTGCATCTCCCCCCTACCGAGCGCTGACATCATATGCCAATCGAGTATTGTGAGACACAGGAAGATTGAAACTATATATGTGATTTGTTTGAATCAGAGAAATTTCAAGTAACTCAATCTAAAAAAAATAAAATATTTGTTATATTACTCATGTTTTACGTTTTAGCTTAACAAATTTTTATATTGTAGACACAATCGTCAATAAATGCCCAAAATCGAGCACAACTACCATTTACCCATCGAGGTGGCTCTAAATCATTCATCCAATATAGTTACAACGGTGTAAGTACAAACTTTATAGTTATAGTATATTATTTGATATTTTTAATATTAACACATTATAATATTTTTCAGACCGATCAATCTCAGAGAAAATATCGGATTACTATCTTCAATACAACACACTGTAGTTCGTCAAAAGTATGGAGTGGGGAGAGAGCCGAGGCTGCATACGTAAGATATAATCGATCAAATTTAGTAAAGTTATTTTTAAATTTGCATAATTATTTGTAAATATATTAATAATATGTTTGTTATTCTTAGGGTGATATGGTGAGACTGCGAGATGAACACATCTAATCACAAGAAACCGGAGATGATATCGATGTTGTTTAGATTGCAGATCAGATTTATGATCAAGTCCTCAGTGTTCGCTCTGGATATATTAGAGGACTTGGAAGTGGGTCAAAGCCAGTCAGGTCCACTTCTTCAGATGTCATCTCCTCCTCCAGAACAACTAACGCAGCACTGCGTGAACAACTTCAATCTACACAAGAGGAGCTAGCAAACACTCAAGCTCGATTAGCTAACACCCAAGATGAGTTGACATCAATGAGATCAAGACAAGATATGTTTGAAGCAATTCTGAATCAGCTTGCACCTGGAGCATTACAATCATTAATGCATGAGTCGTCTTCAGCTCCACCTCCTCCTCCATCTTAGAGTTTGTAATAGTTAATGCTTTTGCATTTGAATACTATGGATTTGTGAATTTGGATGTTTTGGAGTTTAAATTGGATGTTTTGGACCTTAAATTCGATGTTATGTTAGTTGTTTTTAAATGTATATGTTAGTTGTATTATTTGAGTTGTATGTTGTTAAGTTAAATTATGGTTGATCTTGTATTACATGTTTTCGAATACAAATGAAATGGATTATGGAAAACTATATTTTCATGGTTAGTGATGAATATTTTCCATTTCATCGCTAACCGTCGATATACGACACTAGGAAATTTAGGGTTAGCGATGAAATTAGTAGTTTTGTCTCTAACATTTGATGTAGCAGTTGATCCGCTAGTTGACGCGCTTGCCTGCTGCAGGGCATTTGTGATGAAACTTATATAGTTCGTCGCTATTAGGTCACCAGTCGTGTCACGCCCCGAGGGAGTCCCTGTCAAACGAAAATCCAGCAGTATCTCCCCTGTACGGGTGACAATACCAATCCTGCATACAAGGCCTACACGACCACTATACCTTGGTCAAAACGACCAGAACAAAACTACACACGCAGGTCATAAATAGGCCTCAGGCCAACAATCAAAATAAATAACAAAAGTCTATCACATCTAGACTTACCCCTTCTGCCATCTGGGCAGGAATACACAACCAAATCTAATCGAATAAAAATCAGAATAGAAGTCCATAAGAACATATCAAATACGACCAAAGTATCCACGAGTACATAAATCAAACGCAAGTCCTAAACATATCTTCTAGTCAATACCAAAACCATAAACCACTATCAAGAAAAAAAACTATCACGACGAGGGGGTTTGGCAGCTGGACTCTCCTGACAGCTTCATCCTGAAATAGATACAAAACAACGGGGTAAGTTCAAAGAACTCAGCGGATAATAGTCGATAAGCATAGTCAGATATAACTAACAATAATAATCATGCCAGTACAATCTCATATATAGGATATGCAAGAAAGAAATACAAAAGGATCAGACTTTACTCAATCTTATCTCGACATAGATATAGGGCGTGCATACTAGAAGAAATAAAGTCGTCAGACCAAATACAAATATGTATCTTGTAAGCATGGAAATCATATGCAACATCCAAGGCAGCAATCAAAATGCAACAAACACAATACAAATGTCATCCATGCAAAATGCATGCGATGCAAATGATAGTCACCCGACGCCCGATCGACCGCCTGCACGATGGTGAGGAGTGGGTAGAGACATGCACTCGCCATCATCGCTCTTGAGCGACCGAGTGGGCGAGGATGTTGTCGAGTACACCTATCCTCCCGCCAAACAGAGCGGGGAGCAATGCTCATCTCCGGTGTCGTAGACGGAGGAGGGATCCTCGCCCATTACCATCGCTCATCGCTACCCATGGCGGACCAATGAGGCGAAAGAACAACTACACACACCCTCGATGTACCACTAACCCATGAGTGGCGTGCGGACATGTACGAATCGCGGCATGCTCAACTACAAAGGAACCCCGTCCAGCTAGCATGCAATCATGCAAGATGGTGCATGATACTAAAGCATGTAATACCTACTAAAATACGTATCCGAATAATATGCACAACCAATAAGTACATATCAATGATCCAACTAAAATAGGGAAGGTATAACTATAAACTAATCAAATGCATGTATCAAGTAGGCACAATAACATGCAAGGCAGATAAACATGAAATTTTTTGCAAGCTATGACTAACTAGCATATCAACATGACTATATCAAAAAGACAAGTCAAAATACCCGCCTACTATAATGATCGTAATCATGAACTCTTCACACCCGTAGACCTGTCTCGTGACCGAAACCTGCATAAAACATAATTACCATCAAATCCAAGCACACAACAACGTGCTAAATTATTACTATACAGTTTCTATATTCGCATTCTTTTATCGATTACGAATTAGAAACTCTCACTTGTACATCTGACCAAATTCCATTAGGATTTCCATATTAACTCACCTTCTAGATTAGCAACTCCCTAACTCATGCACCATAATCAACACCCCTTATAGCCTTCACAACCGTTTTCAACCATTTCTAGCTTACCCATTTCCATCCTAAACCTCACAGCCAACAACCCATAAACAACTTCTTCAAATAACATTTAATTAGTAACTCAATGACAAACAACTATAACCATAGTGTATCTATCACGATAGATTCAAACCGAAACTTACCCAAATTCTGAATCCCTATTCATCTCACGTAGCCTAACACCAAAACCAGATTTCTCCACAGCTTGCTAAATTATCACAACTTCAGCAAAACCTAACCAAGACAATTAAATGTTACCTCCCACTCCTCTGTACGATGGCACGGAACATCCAAATAAGAAGTAAGTCACATGAGTCTGAGCACAAGAGAAACACAAACAGACCCAAGATCAAAATCAAACTGGAATCACCGAAGGCACCATCGCTGGACAGAACTCACGATGCAAGGAAGCGGTGATTATGGAGCTGACCGTGGCAATCCAGTCGGCGACAACATTGATTAGATATAGTAGGACATCAAATCCAGCGCGTGTGTGAAGAAAACGACGATGACAAAGAGGCAGAAGGAAGCTGCGATCGGGCTAGCTGTTGTCGGCGTTCGATGGGGCTAGCAACCGACGAGTACCACCGGCAAGGCTGGCGACCACCGAGTCGCCCCAGTGACACTCGAGGGTACAACAAACTGGCTTGACGGCGACGAGCGCGACCACAAGGAAAAGGAGGCAGGCGGCGAGTAAAGAGAGTGGAGGAGGAGAAAAAAGTCATGGTGGAAGACTAGGGTTAAGAGCGATTCGAGTTGGGAAGAAGCTTCGCTGAGCTTTCATGAAGGAGAAAGGCAGCTGTGGATCTTTGTGCTGGGGGCTGAGGCAGAAAGGAACAAATAGAGGAGAAAAATCGCGATGTAGAGAAATCGAGTCACGGTTAGGGAAAGAAAGAAAACGCTCAGAATAAAAACGACGGCGAGAAACGACTCGAGAGGAAACGAGTTAACCCTAGATTTTTAATTATCACATTAACCCCTCCAAAATTGATATTTCAAATAGGCCCTCCAAAAGCCTATTTATTTTATCCCCGTAAAAATCTCTTACAAGCTTCGTTTAAATCTAGAAAAATTCCTAAAATTCTCCAAAAATCTCGAAATAATTCCTAGGATTATTTTTCCTAAATTGTAGCCACTAAATTTATATTTTAAATTTTCCATATTTAACATTCTCCCCCACTAATAAAAAATTTGGTCCCCAAATTTCTCACTCAAATCTATCACGAGTAAGAGACAGCACACTCAAGTAGCATAATCTTGTTCCGCAACTGTCGTTCTTTGTGGTCCAAAACCCGTACTTGAACCTCTTCGCAAGTGGCATCAGGTTGAATGAGACCTGACACATCTGACATAATATGTAGCAGAGGGTCAGCGCATACTTCCTCAAAGATGGACACGAAACACCTCACGAATACCAAGGAGGTAGCGGTAGTAGCTCTGGTGTGTGACTACTCCAATCCTCTCCAAAATCTCAAATGGACCAATGTACCTAGGAGTTAGCTTACCACGGAAGCCAAATCTCTTCACCCCCTTTCGTGGGTGAGACACGGAAGAATACATGATCACCAATAGAGAACTCCAGAGGTCTCTGTCTCCAATCTGCATAACTCTTCTGACGATCCTGCGCCTCTGTCATCCTACGTCTGATAGTACGGACCAACTCTGTCTCATGCTGAGCTCTCTGGGGTCATAGCAACTGGGCCTCCCCAACCTCCTCTTAGAGGGTGGGTATCCGACACTGTCTACCATACCATGCTTCGAACAGTGCCATTTGGATAGCCGAATGATGGCTGTTGTTGTAGGCGAATTCCACTAACGGCAAATGGTCCTCTGAGTTGCCCCTGAAATCCATAACATAGGACCTCAGCAAGTCCTCTAGTGTTTGAATGGTCCGCTCAGACTGTCCATCTGTCTGCGGATGAAATGCAATACTAAAATGAAGTTGCGTGCCTAAGGTCTGCTGCAGACTCTGCCAGAACCGGGACATGAACCGGGGATCTCTATCTGATATAATGCTCAAAGGAACACCATGCAATGTGATGATATCCCGACAATATAACTCTATCAAACGATCCAAAGAGTCGGTCTTCTGAATCGCTAAGAAGTGTGCGGATTTGGTTAGTCGGTCAATGACTACCCAAATCGCGTCATGACCTTGATGTGTCCTAGGCAAACCCACCACAAAATCCATAATTATATGATTCCACTTCCATTCCGGAATCAAAATTTCCTAAAGCATCTCTTCCTTAAACTAATGCAACTCCGGAAACCACTATCCTCCTCGGAGTCAGAGATGGGGAATTATCTTTTCACAAGAGAAGTCCATCTACCGTCCAAAATCCACTCCACCACACACCCTGTAAGTGCATGAGAGACTATCGCGACCAAACTTCCTTGTTACAACCGTTTGTGTTCCAGCTACTCTATAATAGCTATCCAGTAGCTAGCCAAAACCCCATGAGCATCCCTGCTCTTCACCTCTACAAAAACAACATAATAACTGCTAAGTCCACGCCATATATATGACGGCTTACCTCGCAGTTCTTTAATTGTCGTAAGCTTAAGATACGTCTTATTCAATAACATCGGAATCACTACGATCCCCAAAATGATGCATCTATGTACACTACCCTTCCATCCACAACAGAATGATTAATTAACACTGGTGTAAAAGTCAACCATCGTCTGAACCCTGAAACTAGTTTCACAAGCTTCAGACCAAGTAAATTCCATCACCTTCCTGGTTCACCAGTCAGCGATGTAGTACTGCTAGAGCATCCTATCCATATCTATAGTAATAATCAATTCAATACCAAGAAACCACCATCTATGGCGACCGAGTGTACAACTCCAACTACCACCACTGATCTAATCGTGTCCAGAATACACGACTTCCCAAATCCCTGAACGACTAAGTCGTCAATAAATCTATTAAGATAATCAAAAGCTCATACAATTCATACCAAGTATGAAATTGTCGTCACTACACACCTGCATTCTCTTTACTCTAGGATGATGATATAACAATCATCACAATGACAATGATAATTGTATGACACCATGTCACTACAATATCGACACACCAGTCATATACCAACCCTAGAGTATATACAGGTGTCCTATAGCTGATCTAAATAGATCCTCTATCCACAATGAAGGATATTTATTTCCTTCCACAACTACCGCATTCTATCATCAATAATCGATGCATAATCTCAAAGGTTCATCTCTCTTTTAACAAAGAGTTCCGGATCTTCTCTGGGAGAAATTCTGGGACAGATAAATATCCCATCCAACACCTCCTATAATAAGGTAAAACGATCTTTCATCGTCTTGACCAGTGTAGGTATACACGCCTTATCCAAAACCAAATCACTAATAGTAGGGACTGATATTTTCTGAGGGTTTACTCCTTGACCTCCCAATGGGCGGCTAGCGGGCCTAACCCTAGCTTCCTAATTCGATATCAGTCGGCACCTCTAAAGAGTTCGTACTTCTGAAATCATCATTAGGTTTCGCAAGGTCATTACGTCATTGACCTCGTCCCCGACCATGAGTAGGGGCAATTTCACTAAGTCAATACTTTTCCTAACCACTAAAGTACAATAACCACTAAAGACAATACTTTTCCTATAGCTCAAAGATATCCTTCAGCTTGCCTGGTCCCAAAACACGAGAACTCCCAAAAATCCAAGGAAAAGAAAATCCTCGAAACATATAACCCACAAACCAATAAAATTGTCACGTCCTGGGGGCATATCCGTCATCCAAATGATGGAGGAGCCTCTTAGTGATAATATTCCGAAATACATGGACCAGATCTGGTAAAAACCTCAAAATAATAATAGAAATACAAGTATTTTATTAACTGCATGCATGCACGACTAAACATAAATCAATTAAAGTAAAATAGTTTTATGACACCAAATCAAATTGCGACAAAATCCAAAGTGCAAAAACAAAATGCAATACCAATAAAGTAAATAAAACGACATCTCGGCGATGCGATTAGGACAAGCATGGCAAGAACTCTACGGCGACACGAAGGTAGGTCGATAGGACCGTCCTCCATCAGTTAACCTAGAGGATAAGTGAGGAGGGGTGAGTACAACCACTCGGTGGATGGATAGACAATAGTGCATAATCATAATGCACATAATGGAAAGTCGAAGGAAACAAACTAGAGTAACCCAACCCTCAGTACCAATATCGATGCGACTAACACGGTCGTGGTATAACAAATATACCCGCATACACACCACTCGATCTACAATCTACAAGCAATGCACATCCGGATACCACGACAAAGCCTCGTGGCTCGAGGAAATACAAGGGAACTATCTATGAGCTCGTGAGCGGAACTTCGTGGTGGGACAATCAATATACTAAAGCGCATCTTGTCTGCCTTGACTACATGCTACCACGAATGAGACTCGTGGATAGACAGGCAGTAGAAAGACTCAGTGTCTGCAGGCAATGACATGCTATCACGAATGGGTCTCGTGGGCAGACAGCGTATATAGATATCTAGTTATTATTTGCATGCAGGCAACATCTGCACTAATGGGTCGTGTGGGCAGTCGATTATCCTAGGTTGTTAAGCCTAGGGTTATCCGATACATCTCGCATAGCACGTCTATCAATGTCGATAAAGATCATTGACTTATAAATAAATACGTTGAGATGGTTAAGTCTAGAGGTTCCATCTCTTCTAACCTGAACGGTTATCAAGGTCGATAAAAATCATAAGTCCACTAATAAACACGTCGAGACGATTAATCATAGGGTTTCGTCCCCAGCTACCAGGAAACGCCTATAAAGGCCAATAAAGACAACCCCTCTACTAACAAGCATGACAAGAGGGTTAAGCCTAAATTATATCATTTCTACCAGTTTAATCATGCATGTTGTAACATGCTACCACGAACAAATCTCGTGGGTACTTAAGATGTAAAGTAGCTATCTAGCTACAGATGTCATACGAATCCGATTATCACCAACTCCGAGCGGATAATGCAAGAATATAACCTTACAGTAGATTATCTCAACCATGCATGGGAGACATATTCGACCACAGATATACAAAGCAACCATAGAGAGACTCTACTGCAGACTCTCTCTCAACCAAGAATAGGAGATATAGTAAGGATTAATCGCATCCTAACCATACGAACTCTACTAGCCCGATCACCATATCACTGAAATAGTAAATGGATAAACATATATCATTAAGCACATCCGGGTTATTACGCCTAGGGTTCCAACACCTAGGGTTCTACTAATGTTGTTTCATTCCTGAGATCCGCTCCTACAGAATAACCTCATCTAAGTTATTCTATCTCTACTAGTCTTAATCATGGTATCCACCGCAAAAACACATAACCATATAAACACATAACACGCTGTCTAATAAACGACAACATAGTCATACTAATGGCAATCAATGGCTGAAATACTAAATAAAGTCAAGGCAATACTAAATAAAGCATCAGATGCCTATATATACCCTAAACTACGTAAGCAATGTAATCATGTCATCATGCACTAGGATCTAGAGAGTCAAAGAACCTATATGTATACCTTCTACGAATTTATCCATCTTAGTCATATTATTCAACTAGTATAATCCTAATACTAGTCCAATCCTAATACTAGTCCAAAAAGTAAGAGGCAAACATCTACCAATAATATCTAATCATTTATATCACAATGATAACTAGCTACGTATAGCAGTAATAACAATTAATAACCATATGCTAACGATAAACCAACAACCTAAAAATCTAACAGTGTAACAGATATAAGGTTAAAACAATACTAGACAAAATATGATACCACCTAAGTAAATTGCATAACCAATATAACCAATACAAATATGCACTAAATCTACAAAATTTTCTAGAATTTATTCACCTGTTAGCCGTCTGGAGATGTCCTGTTGCTGCCACATCCCCAAATTGACCTCAATAATACTAATTTCCAAACATAAAAATCGAAAAATTGCATAACCCGAAAATACAGCTTAACCCGCCAAACGGGCAAACTCCAAAACCCAAAGACCCTAAGGAAGGAAGGCTCGATACAAATAAATTGTCACGCTCGAGGAGTCCCCGCCGATTTAAAAATCCAAAAGATTCTCAGACAATACCAATCGCATACACTACATTTACACTATATCTCTGGCCAACACGAAAATAAAACTACACACGCAGATTAATAACAGCCTCGTGCCAACAATCAAAATAAATAACAAAAGTCTATCATATCTAGACTTACCTCTTCGCCATCCGGGAATACACAACCAAATCTAATCAATAAAATCCAATAAGTCCATATGACATATCAAATACCCAAAAGTATCCACGAGTACATAAATCCAAATGCAAGTCCTAAACATATCTTCTAGTCAATACCAAAACCATAAACCACTATCAAGAAAAACTATCACGCATTTAGGTTTAAATTGGACTCTCCGATACCTTCATCCGAAATAGATAAAACAACGGGTAAGTTCAAAGAACTCAATGGATAATAGTCGATAAGATATATAATAATAACAATCAACAAGATACTCATATAGGATAAAGAAAGAAATACAAAAGGATCAGATACTCAATCTCCTATCCTGACATAGAGCGTCATACTGTAAGAAATAAAGTCATGACAAATACAAATATGTATCCTATGCACGGCAATCATACGCAACATCTAAGGAGCAATCAAAAATGCAAACATAATACAAATGTCATCCATGCAAAACGCATGCGAAATGACACGTCACCCCGACACTACCACCACCTCACGCTGATGCGGTGAGTGGGTAGGGCTATGACAATCGCAGACTCGCTATCATCGCTTCGAGCGATCGAGCGATGGACGTCGTCGAGTACACCTATCCTCCTAAACAGATGGGGAGCAATACTCATCTCCTGTCATAGAGGAGGGATCTCGCTCACTACACGCCTCATCACACCATGAGCTGACTAATGCACGCCCCGAGCATACCGAATCAAAATCAAACGACGACACTCTCCTCAGATGCAACATTTAATAATACTCAGAGCCCACAATAAATACAATGATAAAAAATATACCAAACCACCACATATATATATATATCAAACAACACACACAATGAACGATACAATAAATAACACATCCTACACACGAATACTGCAATAACACCATAACATAAAGAAAACTCATAAAACCGACCAACATGCATACATCATATAATACATAACATCAAAAACTCAACGCAAAACAAGACATATGGAAAATCCAAAATGTAACGGAGCCACGAGAGGAGAGACGACATGTCATGGCTCCAATGCCATCACGGTCTCACTACTGGGCGATGTAAAATGTGGTCCAGGTGGTGAGTAAAACTTAAAGAGTAATAGAAAAATGTATATATGTAATATCACACATTTCAACAACATAATCTAGATGTATAACAGTATATCAAGATATATAAATACAAGCATATACCGCAATCAAATGAATAATATAAAATGCATATACTCAAGTTCACATTTATCGATCCAACTCAACATATCAAACATATATATATATAACAGAAGAGTAGATCAACTCACAATATATCAGAATACAGTCAAGGTATCTAAATGTCATCAACCTATACTATCCTATAACAAAACTAATGAAAATAACACGATTACGATGTACAACTAAAACAAAGAAACATAATACAATCAAATGCAACATCACAATAAGCATATATATATGTATCACATCTATATACGATACTAATCACAATCATCCATATATATATATATATATATATATATATATATATATATATATATATATATATATATATATATATATATATATATGTGTATATATACGGCACATGTAAAATGCCATAAGAATGCAAAGATACGGTCATGTCGCCACCCTAAAGCTACCACGACCAGGCTCTGGCTCGAGTACGACAACTCCTAACTCAACACCCAACCACTACTCGAGCCGAGTGGGCAGATGATCGAGTAGCATAAGCGAAAGAGCAAGCTACACGACGGGGTCCTCGCCACCCGACACTACCACTAATGAGTGGTCGAGTGCCACACACGCAGACTACGACACGCAAATCCAACTACCACCGCCTATAGGTAGAGCGCGACACACAACGCTCACACCGATTACTCCTCGAGTAACCGCGAGGCAGACGATCGACGACACTCTTAACCACAAGGGAGACTCGTCGCCGGTATGCATGCAAACGTAAGGTCTCACATACATATCCACCAGATTTCATTCTATGAGAATCATACTAACTGTGATCTACGCACTCTCATTCCGCAGAGTCATAATCGATCAATACTCTATCCCGTAGAGTCATACCACCCACGGCACTCTATCCTATGTAGAGTCGTGACTAATCGATAGACGATTTCTATCCCAGAGAGAGTCGACTAATCGATCGACACTCTCATCCTCAGAGTCGATCAAACCGATTATCAAGCAGTGACTACGTCAGAATGACACAAGTCATTCACTACCATTTATACAATACATAAATGGTAAACATGCAACCTAGTACTAGAATTAATCGTAGGTTCAAGACCTTATCTACCAATGACCTTTTCGCCAATTTACAATCGTCATCCGACTTTACTACTGCACTTAACTTAAACAATTCTAAGTTACTTACATCACCTATATATATAACTCCTAATATGATAAATAAATGATCAAGAATGGAGTTAATACCAATAAGGATCAAGCATAAGATAATAAGAGCATGGTCAAGGTAATACGAACACCTAACACGCTATATCGACTAAATCAAATACATCTATCTGACTGTGGAAAATTACCCAATTGTTAGATACTAGATATCCACATACGCAAACATCTATCACCAATCAAGGTCTCCAAAAGAACACACATGTAATACAAGTATACATCAATCAATAATCCATCGATCATTATATCCAACTAGTTCAACATTCTTGATTCACGAGTCATACATCAACTATAAAGGTAATACACATCCTACTTCATAATAACAACACCCTTCAATCAAATTAATCACCACTTCGATCCTCATCGATCCAATCCATAATCAAATTAGAAACAATTCCATTCTCGATCTACTAATCCTATAAAGATATCGCTATATCACCATTCATTAACTTAATCAACGATAATTAGCAAATCCAAATCAAACTTACCTAGTTTCAAAGCACAACATTAACGTAGTGCTTCCCATTCACCACTCATATATCAACCCACAACCAAATCACTACAAGCAACTTACGAACTTATAAATACGATAAGATCATAAATCAAAACATCTTTACCTCAATCTCACGCCTTCCACAACCCATCTAGAACACTCTTCCTCTGCTCACCATCATCCATGAAACCACAATCAAATTATACAAACCACACAAATCCCTAATCAAACCCAAAACCATGGAATTACAACTTGTGTGAAGGTGGATCGATGTCAGAGGCAATCTTGTTCTTCACGAAGAAAGGGGTCAGGGATCGCAATCAATCAAGGCGACAGAAAGAGGAAGGTGTCGATTTTACTCAGGAGAACAGGAGGAACGGAAGGACTAATCTTCTCGTGAGATAATCGAGCAAAGGCGTGAGGGGCTCTCACAAGGACGCCAAGAGGGCAAAGGATGCGGAGATCGCTCAAGGCGACATAAGGGCTCGCCGATCGTAGCGAACGGTGGGAGACTGATCCAGATACGCGCCAAGGGAGTAGCCCACGAACTAGGCTCCCCGACGGGCGAGAGATCGGCCGATCGGGTGATCGAATCGATCACCAACGCAGTTTAATCCTCACTCGCGGCGGGCGACGCGACCGATGGGCGATAAATGAGAGCACGAGCGGCACGTGAGGCACGACAAGTCGCTCATCGCCGCGACCGTGAGCATGCAGGCGAAGAAGAAGGCACGCGATCACCAAGCGATGGGACGCGTGAGACGGAAGGAGGAGTCGCGATCGAGAAACAGGGGCGGCGACGCGAAATCGAGAGGGAGAAGAGAAGAGGAATCGCAGATCGCACGGGCATCGAAAGCGGGGAAACGGAGAAAAATAGATCTAAATGAGTAACGAGAATGGAAGATAATTATTAAAAAGAATGGTCTGCTCAAAAAATAAAACGGGTAGAGTTTAAATCCTATAAGGCTAAACCCTAGATTTAATTAAATCATGATCCCTTCAATTAAATCCATAAGATTTCCGTTTAAGTCCAGAAAAATTTCTAAAAAAAAAATTCTTGAAAATTCCATAGGGTATTCTCCTAATTACCCAACATTATTTTATTATTAATATTATTTATTTTTTTTTCAGTATTTTACATTCTCCCCCACTTATAAAAATTTGGTCCCCAAATTTCATACTTACATGCAAAAATTACTTCAAGCAAGTTTCCAAAAGGGTCAAATACATTCTTCATGTGAACAGATGAGGCTATCAAGCTCGGATAGTATCTTCCAGCTCCCACATAGCCTCCTATGAGATGATCTATCCAACCTCTACGAGTCAATGGTCTTTTCCACAACTGACTATCCTCGCACCAAGAATTTACACCGAATCTCCTCAAGGTCGATTAGATCGAGGTAGAATCTAACCTTCCGAATACGATAACGCAACGATTTCAAAGATAAACATGAAATACATTGTGTACACCTGCAAGTATCGGAGGTAAAGCCAACCGATAAGCTACACCTCCATAATCCACGACACAAGATCCAATAGATCCTCCAACGCCTAAAATGATACACTGCATCGCTCATCGCATGAAACGTGACTAAGCCGGCTTACGCATAGTCCGTGCAGATCCAAAATCGCGAGGTAATCGCGAATCTCTATCCGATACGGTACTTAAAAGTACCCCACGCAATATGATAATCGCAAGATAACTCTACGACGATCCAACACGCATTTACCATTAGAAGGAAATGAGATTCGTCTGATCCACAATCACCCAAATCACACCACATGCCTTTATGGGTTCTGCAATCCCGTAACGCAATCAATCGTGATACGCCTACTTCCATTCGAATCGAAATTTTAGAGCAATCCAATGAAGTTTCGATGTTCACCTTCACCTACACATACTAAACATCGAGCAAAGAAAATCTTATAACTCTTTATACCATTCCACCAATATAAACATTTCAACTCTGACATCCGAGTACCACCAAGGTATATAGCCCATCAAATGATGTGCTTTCGAGCAACTCTTCCTTAAACACTGCAACTCGAACCCACATCCTTATCGACGGGGAATTATCTTCTCAAAAGAGAAATTCCATCACCATCCAAGATACACTCCACACACTCTGTAAGTGCATGGAAGACTATAGCGATCAATCTCAAATTTTTGCAATCGTCGGCTCAAGAATCTATCAGTAGCTACCCAAAGAGCTAGTCAAACTCCATGAGCACTCCATATCACTACAAATCCAATAATAACTACTAAAGTCACGCCATGTATATGTACCTATCTCGTAGTTTCTTAACCGACGTATATAAGATATGCCTCATTCAATCGTGACTAATCGCTCCGATCCTCAAACGACGATCCAGACATCATCCTTTTATCCACTCCTAAGGATTAACTAATACTGTAAAAGTTAACTCTAAGTTCAGAATCGGTTTCACCATTCCACTAAATGATTTCCAATCACCTTTGTCAAACAAGTCCGTGTATAGTAATGCTAAAAGCATTCTATCCACATCTAGGAATAACAAAAAACATACAAGGAAACAACAACTACTATGGTCGATCGCAAGAACTCCAACTACCATCAATACAAGGGCAAGTTACGCAACTCCAACTCCAAAACTCGATCCAAATCGTGTCAGAGTACACGATTCTCAAATCCAGGATGACTAAATCGTTAATTAGTCTAGCAACTTAATCAAAATTCATACAATTCATACCAAGTATGAAATCGCCTCTACACACCGCATCCCTTTACTCTAAGTCGATGATATAATCAATCATCAACGACAATGATAATGTATGACATCATGTCACTACAATATCAACACTCACATCAACCTAGAGTATACACAGTGTTCTTAGCTTATCTAAATAGATCATTTATCCATAACGAAGGATATTCTTCACAATAACATCGATTCCATTCCATCATCGATAATCGATGCATACTCAAAGTCCATCTCTCTTCAACAAAGAGTTCGATCTTCACAAGGAGAAATACCGATAGATAAATATCCTCCAACATCTCCTATACACAATTTACATTCTTCCAATTCCTATAGTGTTTAACAACACTGATACCAACAAAAACTATCACCAATATGTGATATTCGATACGAACTATTTTCGCAATCATTTCGACGCTTTACTCCACTTGCCTATGCAACGCAAACCTCGAGTTCATCCAAACTACATCCAATACTCCTGATTATACGCACATCCAGAGACATATCATACCATACTTCCAACACTCACCATCCGTATGATACGCCCACAAAAAGTATGTCTATCAAAGTCTAAGGACATCCCTTAACTTAATTTGGTCCACATCTCACCGACGCAGAGATACCACCGACCCACAAGTCGATGTAAAGGACCCTTCTAATCCAACTAAGAATGTTCTAGACAAAGATACCGAAACTACAAGTATCTCTCAATATATTAATCCAGAGGGTAAACTAGAGTAATACAACAATCCATTATCTCAATCCGATCCAAAGGCTCTACGCAGTCTCCTTTCTCCAAGAGAGAACAAGATCGATCCAATAGCATAAAGCTGGCCAGATTTGATGAATAATCCGAGATTTTTGCTAGATCATCTAATCACATCACTTAATCCTACGAGCCGCAATCGTAGAATATCAATACGACTGCCGATACTCTCTTCTCTACAAGCAAAACATATCCGAGGTAATCGCGTTGTCTCCGAGCCTTCTACAATGTCTTCGCTGCCGCTTCGGCGATCTCGCCAAGGGGAGACGCAACTCCAACCATCAGATCGGGTTTCAACAATAGCAATACCGAATCGCTTCCAACGGATAATCTCGCATGTCTTCGTGATCGACCGCATACACCCTTCGAGTCTTGTTCGATTTTCTGCATCCACGAGAACATCCCGATGATCGCCACGGGTCTTCTATAATCTAAAATAGCTCAAGGCTACGACTCGATCTTACTCCTTTATCCAATAATGAGACTTCGACTTAATAAGTTGACTTGCTTATCCATCGGTCTCAACTCTAAACTCAGACGAGTCATTTCTAAACTCCCGCCTCAATCCAAACGCTTCCCAGATCCGTGAAGATCCCGGCATCCTAATCCAACTATAAGCCATAACTCGGCTTAAATCATCTATTCATCTCGAGCTATTAGGTGGTCGTAACCTCTGCAAGTCTCACGACTCTGCACAGTACACTATTACTGACCGATCACCCTTTCTTGAAGCTCAAGAATTCCTTACAATGTGTCACTAAAAGTGACACGGAGAAATACTCTCTTTCAACATCACTAATTCATGATCAAGTGATATATTATTTCCCGAAGATTATTTTCTGTATTTATCACCAAATACCGGCTTGATCCCGATAATGGTATGCAAACAACTCTTCTTTCTCGGTATAACATGAGTTAAGTACTCAAAAGTACTCTCAAAGTTATACATCTCAGTATGAACAACTTAGGGATAACATCCCTATAACACACCGTACCCTAGCCTTCCGCTATCTGCATCACAAATAGTCTACAAGTCCGTTCATTACCCACAGGTAATGATCTAACTAGCATAGTTAGTGGAAATCTCTAAGATTGTAGTCTCTGATTTCCAAAATAAATATGACGACTTGACCCCTATTTTCCGACTCGGTATCAGTCGGCTCTCAGAGGTAAATCACCTCCTCGACACAGGTTCAAGACTCACAGACTTAACAGGTCGTTTCCGATGTCCACTCATACCACGGTTACGAACAATAACCAACACACTACAGGTTATTCCTTGTTATATATACTAAAAGCATAGCCAAATAAAACCAGGAGTATAAACCCTAAAGGTCACTCCAGTTGGTCGCCTCGGTGGACGACCCCTACTACAAGTCTGTACAGGTATCATAACTATACTGTATACACCTACTAATCAAGTTTAGATAAGTATCTACTAAACCATAAGTTTTCAGGAATTCTTACCTCGTGCTGCTTAGAGCTCATTCCGCTGTCCATCTCATCTCAGAAAACCAAAACCGAATAAATCGACTCTCGAGAATCCAAGACTCGACACAAAAATAACATTGTATGGCATCGCAGAACCTTGGGCTCTGATACCACTAAAGTTGTCACGCCCCGAGAGCATATCGAGCCAAAAATCAAACGGACGGTGACTCCTCAGACGTGGCAATATTTCTGTTAATACAAGGCCCGTAGAGGCCACATAACAACAATATATATAAAAATATATAAACCACCACAAATATATATATCAACTCAACACAACAACTACACAATGGAAACGATACAACAACAACACATCCTACACATGCATACCTATGATGACTAACACATCACATAACATAAAGAAAACTCGACAAAACCCACTAACAAGTGACATTATATAATACATAACATCACGAAAACTCCAAATACAATACACATATAAAATCCAAACAAACACGGAGCTCTGAGGTGAGATGAGCGATGTCACGGTGCTCCAAGCCATCACGAAGTCTTCTACCAAGCACCGGGCGATGTAAAACCTGTGGTCCGTGGTGGTGGTGAGTAAAACTCAAGAGTAATAGAAAACATGTATATATGTAATATTACATGTATTTCAACAACATAATCTAGAGGTACAATGTATATCAAAGATAGTATATAAATACAAGCATATACCGTCCTAATCAAATGAACAATAAAATGCAGACATACTCAAGTTCAAGTACGCTTACTCGATCCAACCTCATATATATATATATATATCATATATATATATATATATAACAGAAGAGTAGATCAACTCACAATATACTTAAGCTATAGTTAAGGTATCTAATGGTCTCGTCTAACCCATACCAGATCCGACACAATCGTATAATAATGCAAGAAACATGCATGAATATGATGTACACCAAATGCAAAGAAACATAATATAATCAAATGAACATCACATAAGCATATATATATAGATTACATATATATACGATGTAATCTAATCATCCATATATATATATATATATATATATATATATATATATATATATATATATATATATATACTAACCGTCCCTAACTCAACACCAACCACTACTCTCGAGCGCAGATGATCGAAAGATATATAAGCATAAAGAGCAAGCATACAATGGGGTCGCCACACCGACACCACTACTACGAGTGGTCGAGTCCACACACGCAGGACTACGACACGCAAATCCAACTACCACCGCCTATAGTGGTAGAGCGCACCAAAACGCTCGCCACACCTGCCATTCTCCTACGAGTAACGCGAGGAGGATGACCGGCGACACTCTCAACCACAAGGAGATCGCCGCCAAGGTGTGAACGCATTTAACGCACGCCTCACATACAGATATCCACCATGTACTCTCTATTCTATGTAGAATCATACTAACTGATCTACCTTCACTCTATCCCGCAGAGTCATACACAATCGATCATAATACTCTATCCCGTAGAGTCATACCAATCTAATCCGACGACTCATCCCTATGTAGAGTCGACTAATCGATGACGACTCTATCCCGTAGTCGCACCTAATCGATCGACGACTCTCATCCTGTAGAGTCGACTAAACCGATTATCAAGCTAGACTACGTGTTCAGAAGAACACATTAAGTACCATTCACTCGACCATTTATACAATACATAGTGGTAAATACGCAACCTAGGGTACTAGAATTAACCGTAGGTTCAAGACCTTATCTACTACACCTTCCTCAATTTACAATCTGTCATTATCTGACTTTACTACTGACTTAACTTAAACGAATTCTAAGTTACTTACATCACCTATATATATAACTCCTAATCATGATAAAATAAACGATATCGTAATGGAGTTAATAACACCCGAAAGATCAAGATCAGCATACAAGATAAGAAAGGTAATACGAACACCTAACATGCCATATCAACGACTAAATCAATGTAATACATCTACCCGACTAGGTAGGAAATTACCCACTGTTAGATAAATTTACGCTAGATATCCACATATGCAAACATCTATCACCAATCAAGGTCCTGCAAAAGAACACATAGAACATAAGTAAGTTCTATTTTACATCGAATGATTGAATCGAATCCTACATCGATCATTATATCCAACTAGTTCAACATTCTCCGTATCATTCATGAGTCAGCTCTAACATCAACTATAAAGGTAACACATCCTACTTCATAACAATACCAAATCAAAGCTTACCTTACAATTGTTGCAATCAACCACCACTTCTTGATCCTCATCAGATCTGAATCCCATAATCAAATTAGGAAACCAATTCCATCTCTGATCTACCAATCCTATAAAGATACTGCTATATCACCATTCATTAACTTAATCAACGTATAATTAGCCAAATCCAAATTGAAACTTACCTAGTTTCAAAGCCATAACATCAGCTCGTAGTTGCCTCCCATTTTGACCAATTCATATATCGCAACCCACAACCAAATCACTACAAGCAACTTATGCTGCAACTTAGAAATATGATAGCATCATAAATCAAAACATCTTTACCTCAAACGTTCAGCTTCCACAACCCATCTAGAACACTCTTCCTCTGTTCACCATCATCCATGAAACCACAATCAAATTAGTTGCACAGTTTCTGGAACCACAAATCCCTAATCGTTGAAACCCAAAAACCATATGGAATTACCAACAGTGCTTGTTGTGGAAGGTGGATTGATGCTCGTTGTAGAAGCAACGGTGCTTGTTCTTGTTAGATCGGAAGAATGGGGTCAGGGATCGCAAATCGAATCAAGCGGCGATAAGAAAAGGAAGGTGTCGATTTGCTCGCAGAGGAACACTGACGGAGGAATGGAAGGATGGCAAGAATATCGCCGCTCTCGCAGCGAGATAACCGAGCAAAGGCGAGGGGCTCGGCACAAGGACGCCAAGAGGGCAAGGATGCTAGGAGATCGGCAAGGCGACACGAAGGGCTCACGCCGACGCAGAGCGACTTTAACAAGGTGAGAGGCTGTGATCCATGAGATGCACCAGCGAAAGGGGAGTAGCTCCGGCGAACTAGGCTCCCGCGATGAAAAGGGCGAAGATCTACCGATCGGGAGATCAAACCGATCGGCACTAACGATAACAATAATCCCACTCGCGGTGGGCGCGGGGGACGACGACCGGCGATGGTGAGAGCACGAGCGACGCAGTGAGTGAGGCAAAGTCGCTCATCTACGTGACCGTGAGCACGAGGCGAAGAAGACGAGGCGCGTGATCCACCAGCTGCTCCGGCGATGCAAGCGGTCGGCGGCGGTGAGCACGGGAAGGAGGAGTCACGATCGAGAAACAGGGGCAGCGACGCAAAATCGAGAGGGAGAAGAGAAGAGGAATCGTAGATTGCGATCGGGGCAATCGAGAAAGAAGGGGAAACGCTCGGAGAAAAATAGATCTACGATGAGTAAACGTAGAAATGGAAGAAACGCTCGACCATTAAAAAGAATGGGTCGGGTTTGAAAAAAATAAAACGGGTAGAGTTTAAATCCTATAAGGCTAAACCCTAGATTTAATTAAATCATGATCCCTTCAATTAAATCCATAAGATTTCCGTTTAAGTCTAGAAAAATTTCTAAAAAAAAATTCTTGAAAATTCCATAGGGTATTCTCCTAATTACCCAACATTATTTTATTATTAATATTATTTATTTATTTTTCAGTATTTTACAATGACTCGACAGAGCAATCGCACACACCTCCCGATGTATTACACTAACCCACGAGTGGCTACTGGCATACTACATGAATCGTCGAGCTCAACTACAAAGGAATCCCATCCAACCAGCATGCAATCATGCAAGATGGTGCATGATACTAAAGCATGTAATACCTACTAAAATACGTATCCGAATAATATGCACAACCAATAAGTACATATCAATGATCCAAGTAAAACAGGGAAGGTATAACTATAAACTGATCAAATGCATGTATCAAGTAGGCACAATAACATGCAAGGCAGATAAACATGAAAATTTTTGCAAGCTATGACTAACTAGCATATCAACATGACTATATCAAAAAGACAAGTCAAAATACCCGCCTGCTATAATGATCGTAATCATGAACTCTTCACACCCGTAGACCTGTCTCATGACCGAAACATGCATAAAACATAATTACCATCAAATCCAAGCACACAACGCTAAATTATTATACTTCTATATTCGCATTCTTTTATCGATTACGAATTAGAAACTCTCACTTGTACATCCGACCAAATCCCATTAGGATTTCCATATTAACTCACCTTCCAGATTAGCAACTCCCTAACTCATGCACCATAATCAACACCCCTTATAGCCTTCACAACTATTTTCAACCATTTCTAGCTTGCCCATTTACATCCTAAACCTCACAACCAACAACCCATAAACAACTTCTTCAAATAACATTTAATTAGTAACTCAATGACAAACAACTATAACCATAGTGTATCTATCACGATAGATTCAAACCGAAACTTACCAAATTCTGAATCCCTGTTCATCTCACGCAGCCTAACACCAAAACCAGATTCCTCCACAGCTTGCTAAATTATCACAACTTCAGCAAAGCCTAACCAAGACAATTAAATGTTACCTCCCACAATTCCCCTGTTCTGATGTAGCACACGATGAACATCCAGCTAAGAAGTAAGTTGCGGCGAGTCTGAGCACAAGAGAAACACAAACAGACCCAAGATCAAAATCAAACTGGAATCACCGAAGGCACCATCGCTGGACAGAACTCACGATGCAAGGAAGCGGTGATTATGGAGCTGACCGTGGCAATCCAGTTGGCAGCAGCGTTGATCAGATATAGCAGCACATCAAATCCAGTGCTCGTGCGAAGAAAACGGCGATGACGAAGAGACAGAAGGAAGCTGTGATCGGGCTAGTTGCTGTCGGCATTCGATGGGGCTAGCAATCGACGGGTACCTCCGACAAGGTTGGCGACCAACGAGTCTCTCCGGCGACACTCGAGGGTACAACAAACTGGTTCGACGGCGACGAGCGCGACCACAAGGAAAAGGAGGCGGGCGATGAGTAAAGAGAGTGGAGGAGGTGAAAAAGGTCGTGGCAGAAGACTAGGGTTAAGAGCGATTCGAGTTGGGAAGAAGCTTCGCCGAGCTTTCGTGAAGGAGAAAGGCAGTTGTGGATCTTTGCGTTGGGGGTTGAGGCAGAAAGAAACAAATAGAGGAGAAAAATCGCGATGTAGAGAAACCGAGTCGTGGTTAGGGAAAGAAAGAAAACGCTCGGAATAAAAACGACGGCGAGAAACGACTCGAGAGGAAACAAGTTAACCCTAGATTTTTAATTATCACATTAACCCCTCCAAAATTGATATTTCAAATAGGCCCTCCAAAAGCCTATTTATTTTATCCCCGTAAAAATCTCTTACAAGCTCCGTTTAAATCCAGAAAAATTCCTAAAAATTCCTAAAATTCTCCAAAAATCCCGAAATAATTCCTAGGATTATTTTTTCTAAATTTTAGCCATTAAATTTATATTTTAAAATTTCCGTATTTAACAAGTCGAGTCGTTAGTAGAGGGTCTCTCAATTCTGTGGTTAGCCGAAAATAGACAGTCGAGTCATTTCTTGTATCAGTTGACTAATAGTTTGCGACAACATGTGGTTTTTTCATCATTAATCTGTCAATCGAGTCGATGGGCGAGTCTCTCCCGATTCTGTGGCAGGACAGTAAATTGGCAGTCGACTGCTATATCGGGTCACTTGATTGATATTTTGCGATGAATTTAAGATATTTCGTCGCTAATATTGGTGATTTTCCTCTTTCCGGCATTCTACAATTTGCAACGAAAGTTTTATTTTTAGCGATGTTTTTTATTTCGTTGGTAATGTTAATGACGAAAAATCCTTAATTCTTCGCTAATTCGTCTTTGCGACAGCCTTATTATGACGACTCTAGCGACGAAATTATTTCGTCGGCAATGGTTGATATTGTATTACAGGTTTTCGAATACAAATGAAATGGATTCTGGAAAACTGTATTTTCATGGTTAGTGATGAATATTTTCCATTTCGTCGCTAACCGTCGATATACGACACCAAGAAATTTAGGGTTAGCGACGAAATTAGTAGTTTCGTCTCTAACATTTGATGTATCAGTCGAGCCGCTAGTTAACGTGCTTGCCTGTTGCAGGATATTAGTGATGAAACTTATATAGTTCGTCGCTAATAGGTCACCAGTCGAGTCGTCACTAGAGGGTCTTTCGATTCTGTGGTTGGCCAAAAATAGACAGTCGAGTCATTTCTTGTGTCAGTTGACTAATAGTTTACGACGACATGTGGTTTTTTCGTCATTAATCTGTCAATCGAGTCGATGGGCGAGTCTCTCCCGATTCTGTGGCAGGACAGTAAATTGACAGTCGACTGCTATATCGGGTCACTCGATTGATATTTTGCGACGAATTTAAGATATTTCGTCGCTAATATTGGTGATTTTCCTCTTTCCGGCATTCTACAATTTGCAACGAAAGTTTTATTTTTAGCATTGTTTTTTATTTCGTTGGTAATGTTAATGACGAAAAATCCTTAATTCTTCGCTAATTCATCTTTGCGAAAACCTTATTACGACGACTCTAGCGACGAAATTACTTCGTCGGCAAATTTATTTAGCAGCAAATTTTTGATATTAGCGACGAAAAAAAATCGTCGCTATTTTCCCTTTTTCTTGTAGTGAAGGTTCACCATCGAGAAATATATGAAGTAACTGAAGTTGATGAAGTATCTGAAGAATTTGAATTTGCTAATATTTTGAATATAGAGCCTAACTAAGAGATTTCATCCAATGATTCAATTTCAGTAGTTGGTGAAGACTTAGAGATAACTCAACTTTGTAGATTAGATGTTGAGCATCAATATATAAATATGTCAAATGCACAAGTGGAGCTAGATAGCTCAAAGTAATCTTAATGATGAGGATAAAGATATTGAAATTGACAGAGATACAAATGATCAATTATCCTTTTTAGATGATGATAGTGATTATATTTATTTAAATGGTATTTATATTTTTCTTCATTTATAATTCATGTATATAAGATAATGTTTCATTATTTGTCGATCTATATATGATGCTTATGTCACAACTATGTTGCCCAAGAGAATTGAGCACTTTCCAATTGTGCCAACACCTAATGATGATAGTGCGCATAGTGGTTAGTTATTTTGTATTTAAAATGTTTATTTCATTTGTTATTTATTTGATTTGTTAATTGTTAACACTTTTTCATTTACAGTTTGACCGGTACGTAGGGAGACACGTGGCTCATACTCTGATCGACTACGACGATAACTTGAGGAATAGGATAAATTATCCATTACTTTTTGTAAAAGTGATGGTCATCCAATTTAGTCAAATGCAATTTCTTTTATGACTGAGTTAGGTCTGTCAATTAAGAAGTCTGCTCCCTTACAAGCAAAGTGTTGGAACCATGTCCCCGTGGACAATAAAAGGATGATATACGATCGATTATCAGTAAATACAAGTAATTCAATATTTTTATAACCAACCACTCCTTTATTACTAATCACATGCAAATTCAATATTGGTATTTTTTTTCAGGTTGCTTTTGATATCAGTTTTGAGGAGGGGGTAATGTCGGTAAGAAAGAAAATCAATCGATTAATGAGTGCGACGTATAGAGATAATAGAAATAAAATGCATACTCATTATAAGAGTCTATTGCACCTTCCTCCTATTGAGCGCCGACATCATATGTCAATTGATTTTTGTGAGACACAAGAAGACTGAGATTATATGTATGTTTTGTTTGAATCAGAGAAATTTTAGGTAACTCAATCTATACCAAATATCAGTGTTATATAAAAATTTAATTATTTATTCTATAACTAATGTTTTAATTTTGATTTTAGAAAATTTATGTATTGTAGATTTGATCTATAACAAATGCAGAAAATCGATCGAAACTCTCATATAACCATCGTGGGGGATCTAAATCATTCATTCAATATAGTTACGACGGTGTAAGTACAAATTTTATAGTTATCGTATATTGTTTGTTGATTATGATATTAACACATTATAATATTTTTCAGACTGATCAATCATAGAGAAAAGATTGGATTACTATTTTTAATAAAACTCATTGCAACTCATCAAAATGGTGGATTGGGCAGAGGGTCGAGGCTGCATATGTATGTTACGATTGATATGATTTAGTGGATTTATTTATAAATTTGGATAATTCTTTTTAAAGATATTTTTAACATGTTTGTTATTCTTAGGATGATATGGTGACACTGCGGGATGAGTACATTCAAACACAAGAAACTACTGGAGATGATATCGATGCAGTCCAAATTACAGATAAAGTTTGTGATCATGTCCTCAGTGTTCGTTCTAGATACATTAGAGGACTTGGAAGTAGACCAAAACCAGTTAGATCCACTTCTTCGTATGTCACCTCCTCCTCCAGATCAACTAACGCAACATCGTGAAAAGCTTAAGTCCATCGAGCAACGATTAGATGGGACACAAGAGGAGTTAGCAAACACTCAAGTTCAATTAACAAGCACCCAAGATGAGTGAGCATCAATGAGATCAACTTGCACTGAAGCATTACAATCCTTAATACATGAGTCCTCTCCAACTCCAGCTCCTCCTCCACCTTAAAATTTGAACTGGATCGATGAGTCTTTGATCCATTCACTTGTATGCAAGACTTATGTTTTGAACTTGTGAAATTCTATGTTTTAAACTTGAATTCATATTTTTTATGATGTACTTTTTATTATGTTATGTGATTAGTTGTTGTTAAATATTTGAAATGTATGTTATTAATTTAGTTGATGAAAAATTATTGTGATTGAATTTGTATTACAGAATCTAGAATATCAACAAATGCAATTTTGAGAGAGCAGATTTCGATGATTAACAATGAAATTATTTATATTGTCGCTAAACATCAATATTAGCGACAAAATTAAGTATTTTCGTCGCTAACTTATGGTTTTACCAGTCGACTAGGCTCTTTCACCAGTCACTGATACTCAATCGTTTGATAGGATGTGATATATTGGTCTACTATTATAAGAATCTAGTTGATTGGTGATACTGTAGCAGTCTACAGAATATTTTTTAGTTGACGGCCAGTCGATTGACGGTTCAGATTTAGCGACGAAAATATATGAATTCGTCGTTAATATAACGACGAAACAAATATTTAGCGTCACTAATATTATCGACGAATTAGTTTTAATCGTCGCAACATATATCAATTTAGTGACGATTAATGTTAGATTAACAACAATTTTGTTTTGTCTTTAATATCAACAACAAAATTTAAATAATTCATCGTTAAATCCTTTTAGCGTCAATCTTATAGCAATGATATTTTATCGTCGTTATTATCATTTAACGACGAATTTTATATATTAGAGATGAAATTAATCTATCGCTAAATATCATTTTTCTTGTAGTGAATAAATTAAAAAATATTTATTTTGATTTAAAAAATTTATTAAATAATAAAAATGTTTTAAATTTTTAATTATTTATTAAACCGATTAAATTTTATAATAAAGTTATAATATTTTTTAAAAAATTGAAAAAAAAAAATTAGTTAATTTAATTATTGATGACTTAATTGATTTTTTTATCGATTAAATTTATTCGGTTTCAATAATAAAACTCAGTCGATTCGCTTGGTAAAAAATATTAATTAGTTCAATTTTAGTTGAATACTCGTCCTTAAATCAAGGTTCCTCTCCCTCGATAGGAAGTTTAATTATTGGAATAAATTAATTTAAGTTTGCAAAAATTTCTAAATTATATATATATATATATATCGGAGGTGAGGCGAGATGAACATAAACAGTAAATCTCTTGAGATGTCCTACACTTGACTAACAGGTGCATTAGTTTAATATTTTTTTTTATATAAAACATTTTATAAAATTAGAATGCGGATGAAATTAAAAAATAGCCCGGTTGCATGTTCCTTTATATTAAATTCTATTTCTAAAAAATAAAAAACAAAAACAAAAACAAAATTGGAAGATTCCGATTAAGATTTCCTCCCCACACTATAAATATATAATTAATCATCGTAAACTTACACAAACATTATCAAGGCACAAAAACCTTGGGCGAAATGGCTTCCATTAAGCACTGCTTTCTCCTTCTCACCGTCGCCCTTCTTCTCTCTTCTCTCTTCTCTCATGGTGGCCAAATCTGATATTGTCCCCAGTTATGGCGGTACGTCATTCATTTTTGAACCGAGTAGCTAGATATTAATATGTTTAATTCATGTCAAAATTTTGCAGGCGAAGTTTGCTTCGAGAAAAGCTTTTGCATCGAAATCGACGATTGCATCGTCGTGTGCGCTGATGCTGGTTTGAGTGCTCCTAGCAGATGCACTGGAATATCCACTTGTTGTTGCTCGCATGCATAATTATATATTATATCAATAGCTTTTTTTTTTTTTTTAGTTGTTGATCAATTCCTTCGTGGAATATCAATATTAATCCGAAAAAATAAATGAATGAATGGATTTGATATAATTTTATCCAGTGTTCCTAACTCATCATCTTCTGACTAGCTAATCCCAATCGGGACATATAAAATAAATCATGATCGATCAAAAAATTTCTTAAAAGTCGCGCGTACGTAGCTAAAAATACAAGTAATTTTTATATTTTATGACTTAATTGCAATCTTCTTCACAAAGCATGCAAGAACTGGTTCCACCTCTAGCTCTGGTCGACTTAGATTGACAATTACAGCGACAACCAAGAATTATATTGGACCCAGAAATCCAAAATGAAGTTCATTAATTTCCAGCATATATGCTCGAGCTTGGAAATGAGCAACAATATGAAGTGAATATCTTTTAATAAACAAGGACTTAATTTATATATGTATCTTGCATGTTATCACAATCAGTTATAGAGCACTTGTCGACTCAGAATATGAAGTGCAAATATAAAGAATTCTTGTTTGTGTCGAAGACAGTTTCACTAGCTAGGTTACGTCGATCTCCTGTTCTAGAGATTTTAATTATTATGAACAGAAATGGTTTGGTTGCTATCCGTTGACATTGCACTTAAATTAAAACAAGCAACAGATCTGCAAAACAACAACTAGTACAGTGTTTCTTCTAAATGTCTAAAATAATGATCAGACATCTTTAGGATTTGCTTTAGACTATTAATAATATCATGCTAGTTCAATTAAAATAATCTTTAGGATTTTCTTTTACCATAAGTGGTTTTTAGAATTAGAGTCGATCGAAGCGAAGTTACATATACCAAAATGTTGTGCTGGTTTTTCCTGACCTAGCTCGCTTGACAAAAAAAAATAAAAAAAAAATTGCACTTTAAAAATTGATAAGTGAAGCTTATTTAAAAATTATTTTACAGTAAAATAATTAATGAAGGTGAGAAAAATAAATAATAAAACAAGAAAGATTATTTCCAAAATAAATTTTAATAAAACAAAAATAAAAATATTTAAAGATTAGCACATTTATAATAAATAAAATTAAATTAGAAAATATCTAAGATTGATGTGTTAGCAATTAATGATTTAATTTTATCTTACAATAAATAATATTTTTGATAATAAATAAAACATAATTATAATTTTAAGAGTAATAAATATTATTTATTTAAAATTTAGAGTTTTTTTCATAGATTTGGATCAAAGTAGATAAAAATATTCGCGTGCCATCTCTATATATCCACTGCCTAATCATCATTCAGTAACAGATCAATATCAATTAAAGTAGTTATATATGCATTTCCGATGGACACTAAATGCACCAAAATAGAATATTAATGATAGCCATTAGGATCCAAACCAATTCAAAGAGGTAGAAGTTATAGATCAGATACAACTCAAGAGGACAACCACTTCATAATTTATCGTTGTGGATCTGATTAGAACAAATAATCAGCTTTTCTTTCCTCAATACTAACAGTATTCAGTAACTGCATGCTCATTTTGATTATCTCCTCCACAACTCTGTAACTTTGCTCCACGTTAAAATCGAGAGCAAAATTCTTCAAAGCTAGTGCATCAGTTCTTTTAAATTCAAACTCTTAATTAAGCTTGCAATAATATGAAGGAAAAAATTACGTATAATGTATGATTTTATATTAGTCATCAGCAAACTTTCCTAGTTCTCATGTACAAAATTGTGCAGAGAAGTGACGCCCTAGCTAGCGGATGAAGGTTCTGCTACAGCTTGCAGAGCCCCTCCAACTATGGCTCCCTTCGATTCTTTGACTCCTCTTTGATAAAGAAGGGCCGCGAGGTACCCGAACACGAAGGAGCCTGGAGGAATGTTGGCGATGATCCACGACGATGTTGTGGTTGATGCGGAGTGTTTGGTACCGAATAGCTCAGTCGTCACAGAGACGACGATCGAAGTGTTCGCGCCAGTGAGTGCTCCGATGATGGCCGTTCTCATGTACGTACAATGACAGCCTACTCGATCGAGTTTACTAGGGCGAAGAAGGCTACTGCTATTGGGGCCACGAGAGTTGCTATGGATGCCGCATGCCGGTCTTGAAATCATGCAGCTTTTGTTTGATAAATGATTCAAAATATTAGTGACAATTAGTGGTGATAATGGATTGTCTAGATTCAATGTATTTGAAGTATGGTGATAGTGGATAAAAAAAATGGTCATGTATTTAAGAGTAGTAGAGTTAATGATTAATAGTAGCAGAGTTAGTGGGAGATAATTGGGGAGTTAGTAGTTGTGTAAATAACCTATAAATAGGCTACTTGGGTGTGTAAAAAGTTAGTGAAAAATTATGATACCTCTTGTTTAGTGTTCACCTCCTCTTACTTCTCTATTCTTTTTTCTAACCGTGGTATTAGAGCAAGTTCAAGGTATCCTAAGTTTCGATGGCAATCAATGGAGTATCTCAATCTCTTATTCCCATTTTCAAAGGAGAGTGCTATGAGTTTTGGAGTATTAAAATGAAGACTCTATTTAGATCTCAAGATCTTTGGGATTTAATAGAAAGAGGCTTCAACAATGAGGATGTCGATAAAAGCCGATTAAGGGAGAATAGGAAAAAAGATTCAAAGACATTGTTCTAATTTCTTCAACAAGCAATACATGAGACAATTTTCTCAAGGATTGCAACTACCACAACTTCAAAAGAAGCATGAGAAACATTACAGAAAGAATTTCAAGGCTCCTCCAAAGTGATTGCAGTGAAACTCCAGACTCTTCGAAGTGAGTTTGAGGCCTTGCTTATGAAGGGTAATGAAACTTTACTCTTATCTAGAGTAATTTCAGTTGTCAATCAAATGAAATCTTATGGAGAAAGCATTACTGATGCTATTATTGTTTCTAAAATTTTACGAAGCTTGACTCCAAAGTAAGATTACATAGTAACTGTAATTGAAGGGTCGAAAGATTTATCTATTTTCTCCTTTGATAAATTAATGGGTTATTTGCAAGCTCATGAGGCAAGGCGAAATAGATTAGTTGAGAAGAATGAAGAAAAGACATTTCAGGCTTCTCAAGTAAAGGGGAGATAGAAAAAAAGAAGAGGACTCCATTGGAAGAGGACGTGGAAGAGGAGATTTTCATAATAGAGGATGCGACAGAGGTAGAGGAAGAGATTACTTTAATGGACAAGAGAGGCAATTTATCGGAGATCAAAGATGGAATAAAAATTTTGTTCAGTGTTATGGTTGCAAAAGATATGGGCATATAAAGGCAAATTGCATAAATGATTCATAAGCAAATTATGTGAAAGAAGAAAAGGAGGAAAGTAAGGGGGCATTCGGTCCGTAGAAAATTTTCCATTTTTTAATTTTTATTTTCATTTTCTATTTTTGTGTTTTCTAATATAATTTTTAGAAAACAAAAAATATGTTTGGTTTGATATGTTGTATTTTCATTTTCTAGAAAAGGAAATTAGAAAATGTATAAATTTTCTATTTTCAATCTAATTTTTATTTTTTAAGTTTATACAAATAAAATAATATAATATAATATAATATAATATAAAATAATATATAAAAAAAGTATACCCTTATAAAGATTGGAATCATCAACCTAACGGTTCTTTCATCCCATAGAATTGAGAGGGAGGTCAATCATGGTCAATCAATTAAATGAATCATGTAGATTTAAAAACGTGAGCACCATTTCTATTAAAATTGGATCGGACAATATTCAACAAGCTTAATAAGAAATCAGTCTCCAATCTAGTCCAACTCAACTTACTGACCAAGAAAAATCAAAACATGGTCAAATCTATAGAAAATTTCAACCGACATGGGAATATTACTCCAATCGGTGATTGTAATATGTTTCATTCTATGACTAAAAAAGTACAACGCATACTTCCTCTTCAAGTCTACCAACATCTTTCCCCTTGGTTGGTTTATCAAAATGAGGAAACATCATACTCTGAATTTTGCTCTAGAGTCTGAACCCAAGTGATCTCCACTGGTCATCAAGAGTAAATCATAAAAATACTCGCAACTTTTTTATGATTCAGTCCGAACTCCGCAGTTATATCATCCTTGAATGACAGTCCAATGTCGAAGTCGTACTCCATCCACCGGACAAACTTCTGAGTTCCAGAGCCATCCAAATAAATTTTTCTTAAATTCGTCACCAAATGATATCACTACAGAGGATCGAATTGTATTATCCTATAAGACGTCTCTCGACTTTCTGTACACGTGCTCCTAGAGCAAATTTGATCACTTTAATGCCAGCCCATTAAGGTGGAAACTTCAATATATCAAGTGTATTTCAATATTTTATTAAATTTTTTTCACCCTTGGTGTTGTCTCATTTCTCATCAGTTCATAAAATATAACTCATGGGGCCTAAACGATGTCTCCCTCGATATGATTGTTAGTTGATTACTTGCTCCCTCTATAAACTTCACAAAAATGAAAGCCTTCCTTCTCGGTTCTAATGGTACAAGCAAATTCCAATTGGAAAATTGAGATCGTCTGTAAGAAAACGCTCTTGTACAAGTAAATTTACACATAAAATTTATAGAGACAACCACTGAACACGGCAATACAGGCCATGACTTTTTTGTTCTTTCTTTAACACGCAGTTGGTCTTCATTCTTTCACTCGTTTTTAACAACGTAGTTAGACTCCTGCAAAGGTATTCGCCTGAAGCAGATTCCCAGCCCTTGCTAAGTCTGATAATATCTTCAGTAAATGTCAAACCTGATGCACCTATGAATACTGATGACATGGCATAAACTGTTTTGTCCAGCATGGCCTCAACCTACAGAAATAGTTCACTGTAAATGCCGTTGAATGGGCATATAGAAAAGTGTCTTTAACTTTCACCTCCCCTCCGAGTTTCAAGTTTGAAATTTCTGACCAAAAAAATGTTTACCTGACCATCTCCCCCAAGTCAATTTCGATATAAAAGAGCATCCCATTTTTCAGCACTGCTATGACTTGGCCTCTTGACTAGTGGAATTTGCTTGTCACCTAATACAACCAAGGACTGGAGAAGATTTGTTTCGCTTTCAGCTGCATCTGTAGATAGATAAATAACTGGAGCATTGGCTTTCTCAGCAACTTGCGATATGCACTCTGCAATAAAAGAAAACGACAATACCATACAATACTGTTCCATAAAAAATTAAATAAATAAAGATAAACATTGAGAGCTGGTAATAAACATTGTTTGTTTTTTATAAATTATGAATCCACATAGATTATGTGCATCTGTATGGTCATCATATGCCATTGTAACAAAATCAACCACTATTGAACCAAGAGTAGAAAAAAATGGTTTTTATAATCTAACATTGAATAGATATGCACACATAAGAGTCAATTTAAAATCACATAACAAACTTTCCCATCTTATACGAGAATATATAGATAGAAAGGACAAAGCACAGTTAATATATTAGACATAATGAAATTTGCTATCATTATCAACACTTTAAACCATGATAATGCCTAGTATTGCTGTCAACAACATCCTTTTCTATCTTGCATACCAATGCATCTGCACATCAACTACATATCATACTAATTCTGAGTTTATTATTATCTTTATCCATCTCATACAATGCACATGGTATCAAAAAATATAGCATATTAGTTGTGGTTGCAGATGGAGTCATTCTTCAGAAAATTATTTAGCATTTAATAGTACTAACAAAACTATAACTCAAGACAATTGTTAAGAAATATCAACAACAAAGAATCAAAATATTAATTTACACTTACAAACATAAAATATTTAAAAAATACAAATAATATTCAGGTTCTAACAAATAATATTCAGGTTCAACTGATGGAATAGTTGTGCTCATAAACAAACTCTAGAGTGCAATAAAACACCACCCCGCCTGCTCACAATAGAAAGATAATGGTATGTGCCAATAAACTCAGCTGCAGCCTGCGAACACAAGATCAGATTGCTAATATGATATCAGAACTGTGAGATTATAATCTGATCGTGTATAAGATCAAAATTGGATAAAATAATTCCTATTCTATTAGCTCACTTATGGGATTCTCATTTCTCACCAAAAATGAACCAATTGGATAAATTTTACTAATTCTTTGCTGAGAGATGAGGTTACAATAGATACTAGACCCTGATAAGATTAAAAAAATTTGAATTGAACATTGTGGATACCAGAATATAGAAAAATAAACACTTGCAGATAATAGAATATAGTACCATGGAAGCGAGAGCTTGCAGGCCTCAAAATATGCTATTTAGAACTGATATATTGCATTAATAGACAAAAGTACAAATAGTTACTCCAAAAATTACGCTTTGGAGGAAAATTATAAGCAAAATAGTTAATATATTAATACATATGACCTAACATATTGTTTTTAATTTCACATGTTCATATATATTAAACATAAATACAAAACTAATTATGGATGATGCTCTACATAATCATTCCACATATGACTTACAATTTCATCACGTACATGTCCCATCTGAGCTATTTGGCTGGGATCAATTTGAATCGGCTCTTGATCACCAAAATCTCCTTCAACTCCAGACATAATCATATCATCAGAAGAGTATTCCATAAACAAATTATCCATTGCATGATGTCGACGTATGAAATTATACACCGCATAACATGCAACCGGAATTAATCTTTGCCTAGTAATGGGATAGTTTGACATATATTTTAAATTTTGAAACCTTGCTTTTAGCACTCCAATGCACCGCTCTATAATATTACGACATGTATTGTGCCTATAATTGAATAACTCTTCCTTCCCTCTAGGTCTGCCTTGCCCCCGATAATCTCTCAAGTGATAGCGTTGACCTCGATACGGAGCGAGAAACCCCAGCATGTTTGGGTAACTAGAATCAACAAGATAAAATTGATCTGTGATAGTTTTTCCATATTAATGATGTAATACACCAACATAAATGAATATATATAGAGAGTTTTATCTGTTACTTACCACCACGAGGTTTAGGAAAATTATTTTCATGCTTTGTTAATGCGTCTATGAACACTCTGAAATCATTTGTTGTCCCCGCCCAACCAGTATACATAAATGTGAAAAGCATATCAAAGTCACATGTAAGCATCACATTTTGTGTAACAATAACCTTCCTACCACGAAATGATGTCTGAATAGATGTCGATGCCTATGCCGACACGTGAGTCCCATCGATAGCTCCAAGACAATTCTAAAAATGCATAATGTGTTAGTAACGATATATTGTTAATGTAACTAGACACATTAGGATACAATATGTACCTTAAAATACGGAAACCACTTTGGATTGTTCAATATATGAGGATGACCACCATTGTATTCATATGGTCGAATAATATATGTTCCCAATGTACAAACAGCTCGTAGAACTCGTTTGAACCACTTGCTACTAGTGTAGAATGAATGTTGAAATCGATCTGCACATATTCAATGTCATGTGTTGTGCCCGATGATTAGTAAGAACATAGCAACACCTTCCTCAACTGTAACTTTCCGTCCATCTTTCACTAGCTTCATTTCTTTTAATGCTCTACAAAAATTCACAAACACATGTTTTGACAAACGGAAATTGTCAAAGCACACTTGGGGGTTCCCATCAAGTATTTCTTGTATGTACATCCTCCCGGTAAGAGATGAAGTCCGACACGACATTCGATAAATGTATCTCGGAAATTCAGTCATCATGTAGAGATACTCACTAGTTGTGATCAAATTATAAATTCTCTCATGCTGTGAATCGTATTGTAGACATTCAGTAAATGAGTTTAAGGTCTAATCAAATACATGAAAATAATATGTATACTCAAATAGTGAATCTTCATTTATCATATAAATGGTTTAACCATAAGGCGATTGTCTTAGGACATCTCTCATATATTACTAACATGTTGTGCAGTCCTTTTCTCTACTTTTGTTTCTTTCTTATGTTGATTGTATGTCTTTGTTCTCTTTTACTTTAAGTCTGTTCTACCAAGTATCAATATTATTTCAATACTATTCGAGATAAACTCATTAAATATGTATGTTTTCTTGCTTGTCTTGTAGAGCCATTGGGAAGATTTGGAGAAATTTTTCATCGGAGATAATTATCAGAAAAAAAATAGTACTCTAAAATTTTCCTTCTGCATTCAACATTCATTTGTCTTCTTAAGGTTGTCTCCCTAAGTTTATGATGTACTGTAAATGCAATAATGTTTTTTAAACTATTTCATGGCCTTTTTTTTACCTCTTCAATCAGTCAATAATGTACTCTAAAATTTATGAAGCCTACAAATATACATGCATTGGCATCCATTGTTTATGAAGTTTTACCAATTTTTGGAGTTTACCAAAAATTTCATGTATTTCCATGAATTTATTCCTCTAGTTTTTGGTGTTTTATTCAATGAATTTATATCATTAATGGATATATTTTTTAACCTTGATTCTGCTATTTTCTTGAGAATCTAAAATTGTCCACTATTAATTGAACACTGTTGGTGCAATCGGCCCAGGTCACGATTGACCAGACTCGAGTTTGACTCGAGTAATGTTTTGATGTTTGACAAAGTGGTTTGACATAGTATGTTTGACATTGATGTTGGACATTGATGTCGGTTAATATGTTGAGGAGATTGTTGGAGCAATCGACCCGGGTCCTGATTGATCGGACTCGAGTTTGACTCGAGGGAGACCTTGATGGTTGACTAGGATTGACCATGTGATTATGGGAAAGTCCAAGCATGGGTCTTGGCAAGGAAAGTCCAAGTCTTGAGTACTTGGCATGGGAAGTCCAAGCATGGGTCTTGGCAAATGGAAAGTCCAAGCATGGGTCTTGGCAAATGGAAAGTCCAACATGGGTTGGTAAGGAAAAGTCCAAGCATGGGTCTTGGCATGGAAAGTCCAACATGGGTTGGCAAGGGAAAGTCCAAGCTTGAGTCTTGGCATTTGAGAAGTCCAAGGGGATTGATATTGGCGGCGTAAAGTCCAAGCGGGAGTCTTGGCAGCATAAGTCCAATGGTTGGCGGCGTAAAGTCCAAGCAGAGTCTTGGCGGCGTAAGTCCAATGTGTCTTGGCAGTGTAGACACCGTTAGCATGACATAGCCGATGGAAGCACCTGAAGGCTAGCGCGATGGATGAACAAGTCATGGATGACTTGGAGGGATCCGAGAGGCGTGAGGCTGATGGAGGTGGCTAGAAGGCTTAGGTCTAGACTAAGGGTGGTCTAGCAAGTATGGGGGAACCATACTTGGGCTAAAATCTCCGGTGCCATGTGGCGACCGCCCGAGTCAACTAGGGTTTGATCGCGGGAAGTGCCTAGCTGACCGCCGCAGAGGTGGGCAATGATCGGCCGCTTGAGCAATCGACTGATGTTGTGCATCAGTCGACTGGTGCTCGAGAAATCGGCCACAGAATGGAGTCGAGACTCGACTGATCGAGTGAGGCTCCATCAATCGACTGATGGGTATCATCAGTCGACTGATGGGTATCATCAGTCGACTGATGGAGGATCCGTTGGACTTATCCAGCGTAGATCTAGCCGTTGTCTCACGACAACAGTGGCATCAGTCGACTAATGGTCCCGAGCAGTCGACTGATCGATTTTTTCTAGCACAGGTTGAAGCTATAAAAGGAGCTCGTGATGGAGGAAAAAGGCATGGTTTCTTGAGGGCTTTTGGGGTGATTTGCTGTTGCAAATCAGGGTCTCCAAGTTGATATCAAGCAACCAAGTGATCAAGCATTCAAAGAGCATTTGTAAAGTGTTTTCTTTACTTGTATTGCTTTGTATTTCATTGTATTTGCTTGTATTCATTTAGATTATTGTTGTAATCTATTGTACGAGGTTTCTCCACCTACGACTTGTGTCGAGAAGGAGTTATTGTGATTAGTAGTACATGTTTGCATTGTTAGGGCTTTTAGAGCCCGATCCGTGGAGTAGGAACCGTTCGGTTCCGAACCACGTTAAATACTTGTGTATTTGTGTTTGTCTATTTCGTATTGCTTCATTACTATTCCGCTGCGCGCTAACGAAATTTGTAGAGATCAAACGCGAAAGAATTCCATCACGCATAGCACGACGCTATTCACCCCCCCTCTAGCGGCCTCAAATCTCCTACAATTGGTATCAGAGCCCAGGGCTCTTCTACGGACTAACCGCTGGGAGCTAAGACAAAGAAGCTAGAGGGTGAAGATGGAAGAACAATTGGGATGGGATATCAACACCCCAATTCCCTATTCTTTCTATGGACGAGAAGGCTTCAATTCTTGGAAGAGAATGATTGAAGATTTCTTGATGATGAAGGATTTTGAGGAGTGGTCCGTATTGATGGAAGGATTTGAATATCCAAAAGGACCAAAGGGTGGCTTCCTCAAGAAGAAGAGATGGAGTGAGGAGCAACTCCAACAATTCGAGAAAAATAAGAAGGTAATCAAATTTATCTTTGATTTAATTCCTAATGATTTCTTGTGTAGTCTAGGTGATTGTATGGATGCCAAGGAGCTTTGGAGGGAGTTGGCCAAGCTCCATGAAGATTCATCACCGGCTCAAGAAGAGGAGGCCGAAGATGAATCATCATCCTCACAAGCAAGTGAGGAGTCGGAAGTTGAAGAGGAGTCAACTTCCGGACCGGTGGAAGAGGAGGTGGAAGAAGTAGAAGAAACCTCCATCTCTAGGATTGAGGGGGAGGAAAGAATCTCCACTCTGGAGCAACAAGTAGAAGCTTCCACATCCGGTCAAGATGAAGAAGCTTCAATTCCGAACTCCACCACTACCCTAGGTAACTCAAACATATGTGTTAATAAAAAAATACATATAATATGTTTTGAGTGTAGGGAAACCGGGCACTATAAGAGTAAGTGTCCAAAGAAGATTAGGAAAGCTCCTCCGGCACCAAAAGTCAAGGATGCCGGTTCCCCAACATCTAAAGGCAAGGAGCAAATCATTTTCTTCAAATGTCGGCAACCGGGACATTACCGAAGTCAATGCCCAAGGGGAAAGAAGAAGGGGCAAGAAGGAGCTATACATGTAGGGGGAGCCTCCAAGGCAAACCCTAAGGTATATTTCAATAAAGCACCTTCTAAATTTAAAAGTTAAAAGCATGCTAGGAATTTTAATTCTCTTGCAATTCACCATGAAAAGCATGCTAGAGATAAATATTTTTGCTTAGGTGCTAAAAATGTCCACTTAGATAATAAGAAGAAATTTGGGACTAATGTCCCTAAAAATAATTTTTCTAAGGACAAACCTAGGTCAAATAACTCAAGACCAATTTTACCTAGGGAATCAATTAGGAAAATAGGAGAACACCTAGGTCTTAATCCCAAGAGGACTAGGCATATGCCTAGGAAGAACCATGCCCATGGTTTAAATCAAAATTCTAAAATTGGACAATTAGAATTAGAGAACCAAGCCTTGAGGTCAAGGCTTGAAAAACTAGAAAAGACCCTTAGGAATATACAAAATCAATTTCAAGGGTCTAATGGTCAAAGTCAAAGGTCTAGATCTCAAAGTCAACACCTAGGACCTCAAAGACAAAAGTCAACCAAGGGCAAGCAAGGTTTGGATCACAAACCTAAGCCTAAGGTGACTTATCATAATGTTCCATTAGATTATGGAACACAAACTAGGTCTAGGAAGACCAAGTCAATAGGGAAGTCATCCCTAGAGTTGACCAAGGTAGATGCCTAGTGGCTAGGGTTTCTAGGAAACCTAGGGTGGCAACTAAGAAGGTTATTAGGGAGGCAATCCCTAAGGTTAACCATGGCAAGACCACAATGACCAAGGCCTCTAAGCCTAGGAGGGTCATTAGGAAGGTATCTAGGGAGGTTATCCCTAAGAAATACCTAATTAACCCAATGAGCTCAAATAGATTTTGGGTTCCTAGGAGCATGATTGATTCATGCTAAGATGGGTTTAGGGTGTGCCAACCTTGATTGGATGGGTAGTTAACTCAACCATGACAAAGGTGACATTTTAGGTTATTTTGAAAGTCATGGGTACCTTGAAAATAGAGTTGATATGATAATCCTAAAAGATTTTAGGATGTGCCAATATTAATTGAGAAGTTTGAAAAAATGATCAAATTGGCACAATTTAGGTTTAGAGGTTAGTGTGCCATTTTGGGTTTTTGGCACACTAGGGAGAAAAGTAATAATATGGCAAAATATACTTAATTATATCAAATGGCAATTAATATTAAAATTTAGATATTATTATACCTATGTATTTTATTTTCCATGTTTTGTTTGCCATATAACATGCCATGACATCATGTTTATCTTTAATCATTTAAAATGTCATGATCATATTTTAGGATTAAGGATTTAAATGTCAAGTGTTTTAGTTTTATATTATATGCCATGACATCATGATCATTGGCCATGATTTATTTTTTCTATTATTATGCCATGATCATTTCATGCATTCATTTTGACTAAAATTGAATTAAGGACAATGACATGACTTGAAGTCCCATTTATAAGCGAATTAAGTAGAGTTGCCTTAGAAAAATACATGAAACCCTAGTTTAGGGAGAACAAAACTCTCATCTCATATCACATTGACATGTATGTGTATTTATACACCCTAGATACATGTGAGATGCTAGGATATGAGTTAAGTTCAAGGTGCATAGTTTTTGCATTTAGATGAACTAAAACTCATCTTATTTCAAATGTGGATCATTGGGAAAGCTTGTGTACAAGTCATGTGCATAGAGTCCAAGGAACATGATCCAAAATAAGGTTTTGAAAACGTTTTAAAATTATTTTGAAAAACCTTGGTGAAGCCTATCTTTTGATAGCAATCGCCATTGATGAGATTGATACAAAGTGAGCTAAAACATTGAAGTTTTTCTTCACTTTTGAATTTTATATCAATTTCGATATTTTATGGGTAAAATAATTTTCAAATATTTTTCACCCATTTTATTGACTATAAGTAATATACGAATCAAATTTCGTGATTTTTCGATATACGTAAAATTACTTATGACTTTTCAAATTTCGATTCTGATAGCTGAAATTCGAGAATTTCATTATCGATCACACTTGTTGGCAAAATGACTAATGAAAGGCGATTCGGTGACATTACTAGGAGTCAGTGGTGTCCGATTTCGGGTTAACAAGGTTTGTTTAGCCTGATTTCAGCTATGGTAAGTGTAAGATACTGAAAAAAAAATACCCTTGATAATTAAGAAATGACCTTATATAATTTTTCAGGAATTTTTAGAAATTTTTTCTGGACTTAAATGGAATTTCTGTGACGTTTCGTGGGGAAAGATTTAATAGGCTTTAATAAAGCCTGTTTGGATTATTAGTTATTTGGAAAAATGATTTTATTAACCTAAGTTATAATTATTTAACCTAGGTTTATATTTTCTCCTTATTTCCAGTTATCTCACGCCGTAACTTCTTTCCCCCATCTTCTTCGCGATTTTTCTCCTAGCCGCAGCGCGAGACCTTCCTCACCGCGACTTCGCCTCTTCGCGCCCGACGATTTCCCCTTCCTCGCGATATTTCTTCTCGCTCGCAGTCACCAGATCACCACCGCCTCGCTCTTCTCCACACCGCAGCCGCAGCCATCGACGCCGTCGCCCAAGCCCTCGCGTGGCTCCGGCAGCATCCCTGGGCGTCAACCCTCTCGACGCCCCTTTCTCCTGGCGATCTCCTCCTCATCCAACCTCCGTTCAACTCCTCCGCCAGCGACGTGCACCGCCACCGAGCCATTGCCATTAGCTCCTCTCCAACACGAGCAACAACCCTCTATCGTCGTCACACCCATCCTACTTTCGGTTTCCCTCGGCGAATCGAAGCTTCAGAGGCTTACCAACACACTGTGAACAGCCATAGCCTTGCCATCGCCTGACAGCGAGTTAGGGGAACGGAAATGCCGCCGGGGAGGTTGAAGTTTCTGGGATTTTTCCGGCGAACAGGGCAGAGTTGAGGGAAGGAGGCTGCAAGTGGAGTTTTAGGGATGGTAAGTTTATCTACCCTCTTCCCTCTTCCCTCATCCGTAAATTCTAGATTTTTGTTGTATGTCAAGGTATTGTGAGCTATGAGGTGGATTCCCCTCTCGGTGGAAGGTTGGAGTTTGGCCGGCTGTGAGGGATGAGATTGTCCTATGGATGGATTGTGTGGTGTTGTGCTATGCGTGTTTCTGTGTATGGGCTGATATGGGAGAGTTGAGCCGACTGTAGAGATGGGTTAAGCAGGGGATTCTAAATAGGGTGGATTAGACCCTAGAGTTGTGTAATCGGTGGGTTGTGGAATGCGCTAGGTGATGCTCTGTTCTTGACTGAGAATGGACAAGGATCTTGTTAGAGTTGTTATATATATTGTGATTTCTAGGTGAGGAAGGTGGTCCGAATAGGGATTGCTTGCAAAACAATCTGATTGGTCCAGATTTGATACCTATACTCGGATTAAAGGAGTGGTACTGGGTAAGTGTGGATCAGATTTACGGTATGAAATTGGAGGTCTATTTGTGATGTCCTGTTGGTGAGTTGTTGTAGGGCTATGATTGGAGTTGTTGTGGGTTGAGAGGGTTATACGAGTCCATTTGGGTGATGTCGGTTGTGCAGGGTTAGGTGTAGGAGTTTTGTGCAAGATTTAGGCACGACTTGGGGATGTATATACTTTGGGTGTCATACAAGTGTGATTGGACGAAAAGACCGACTGTGAAAGGGTTAGATAAATTAGTAGAATTGGAAATTGATTTGGGGTAATTGGGTTTTGAACGAAATCAATTAAGTATTCGATTTGTTGGTGAATTTTATTTTTGTGCTTAACAATAGTTATGCTATATGCAGGTTTCGGTCACGAGGCAGGTCCCCGGTCATGACAATCTGGTTCTTTTTGCGGATATTTTATCAGGCGGGTATTTTGACTTATCTTTTAGATATAGTCAAGTTGATATGCTAGTTAGGATAGCTTGCAATAATTTTCATGTTTATATGTCTAGTATGTTTTTGTGCCTACTAGATACATGCATGTGATAGGTTATGATTATATCTTCCCTGTTTATTTGGATCATTGTTACTTGGATTATGGATATGTACATATTAATTGTACATATGATTCTGATAGGTATTTTGAGTAGGATTTACATGCTTTAGTATCATGCACCATTTTTGCATGATTGCATGCTGGCTGGACGGGATTCCTTTATAGTTGAGCCCGCAGCCAGTTACATGGCCTGCACACACTGCCACTCATGGGTTAGTGGTACATCAGAAGGGTGTGTACAGTTGCTCTGTCAGGCTCCTCTGGTCCGCTCATGGGTAGCGATGAGGCAGCGTGGTAGCGGACAGGGATCCCTCCTCTAGTCTATGGCACCGGGAGATGAGAGCTTAGCTCCCCCACTATGTTTGGGGCAGGAGGATAGGTGTACTCCGACAGCATCCTGTCTACTCGGTCACTCAGGAGCAGTGATGGCAGAGTGCACAGTTGTCATAGCCCTACCCACTCGGCTTCACCATCGCGTGTGAGGCGGCTGACTGGCATCAGGGGTGACCATGTCATATGCACGACATGCATTTTTGCATGGATCACATTTGTATTGTGTTTGTTGCATTTTATTGATGCCTTGGATGTTGCATATGATTGTCATGCATATAGGATTCATATTCATATATGATGATGACTTTGTCTCTTATAGTAGGGCACATGCTCCTATATCAGGGTAGGAGATTCAGGTGAGTACAGTCCTTTTGCATTTATTTCTTGCTTATCATATATATGAGACTGTACTGGCATGATTAGTATTGTTAGCTATATCTTTCTATTCATATCGACTAATATCCGCTAAGTTCTTTGAACTTATCCCGTGGTTTTATATTTATTTCAGGATGAAGCTGTCAGGAGAGTCCAGTTGTCAATCCCCCTCGTCGAAGTGGATAGGTTTTATTGGTATTATGGTTTTGGTTATTAGTTTTATGGATTGGGATTTTATTAGAGGATATGTTTAGGATTTATGTTTGGATTGTATACCGGTGGATGTTTTGGTTATATTTATTATGTTCTTATGGACTTATATTCGGTTCGTTTTGGTTGTATGTTCCTGCTCAGATGGCAGAAGGGGTAGGTCTTGATGTTTTAGATCTTTTACTTATTTTGGTTGATGGCCTGAGGCCGCATATTATGTATATTGTGTTGTGGTATGTTCTGGTCGTGTTGACCGATGTATAGTAGTTGTGTAGGCCTTGTATTAAAAATTGGTATTGTCACCCGTCTGCAGGAGAGTCTTTATCGGATTTTAAATCAGTGGAGACTCCTGGCGGATAATTTATTTGGTATCAGAGCTAGGTTTCTGAGTTCTTTAGGGTCTTTGGGTTTTCGGAGTTCGCCATATTTGGCAGGTTAATTGGGGTATTTTCGGATTGGTACGGATTTCCGACGATTTTTATGTTTCGAAAATTCGAGATATTATTGACGAGGTCAATATGGGGGATTTGGCGGCGACAGGACATCTCCAGACGGCTAACAGATAAATAAATTCTAGAAAATTTTCTAGATTAAGTACATATTTGTATTGGTTATATTCATTATGTGGTTTACTTAGGTGGTATCATGTTTTGTCAAGTCTTGTTTTAACCTTATATCTGTTAGACTGTTAGATCTTTAGGTTGCTGGTTTATCGTTAGCATATGGTTATTAACTGCTATTACTGCTATACGTAGCTAGTTATCATTGTGATATAAATGATTAGTTATTATTGGTAGCTGTTTATCTCTTACTTTTTGGACTAGTATTAGGATTGGACTAGTTGAATAATATGAATAAGATGGATAAATTCGTAGAAGGTAATATAGAGGTTCTTTAACTCTCTAGATCCTAGTGCATGATGACATGATTACAATTGCTTACGAAGTTTAGGGTATATATAGGCATCTGATATTTTATTTGATATTGCCTTGACTTTGTTCTGGCATGACTCTTTAGTTATACCCTAATTAATTTCAGCCATTGATTTCCATTGGTATGACTATGCTGTCGTTTATTAGATAACGTGTTATATGTTTATAGGGATATGTGTTTTTGCGGTGGATACTAGGATTAAGACTAGTAGAGGTAGAATAACTTAGATGAGGTTATTCTGTAGGAGCGGATCTCAGGAATGAAACAACATTAGTGGAACCCTAGGTGTTGGAACCCTAGGCGTAATGACCCGGATATGCATATTGGTATATGTTTATCCATTTACTATTTCAGTGATATGGTGATCGGACTAGTAGAGTTTGTATGGTAAGGATGCGATTAATCCTTACTATATCTCCCATTCGTGGTTGAGAGAGAGTCTACAGTAGAGTCTCTCTATAGGTAGGTACTTTGTATATTGTGGTCAATCATGTCCCCCATACATGGCTGAGATAGTCTACTGTAAGGTTATACTCTTGCGTTATTCGTTCAGAGTTGGTGATAATCAGATTCGTATGACGCCTGTAGCTAGATAGATACTTTACAAGTTAAGTACCCACGAGATCTGTTCGTGGTAGCATGTTGGAGCATGCATGATTGAACTGGTAGGATGGTATACTTTAGACTTAACCCTCTTGCCGTGTTTGTTAGTAGAGGGTTGTCTTTATTGGCCTTGATAGGCGTTTCCTGTTAGTTGGGACGAACTCTATGATTAATCGTCTCAACGTGATTATTAGTGGACTTATGATTTTGATCGACCTTGATAACTGATCATATTAGAAGGGTTGGAACGCTAGATTTAACCATCTCGGCTTATTTATTTATAAGTCGATGATCTTTACCGGCTTTGGTAGAACTTTCGTATTAGAGGTGTTGAAACCCTCGCTTGACCGCCTCAATGGGTTTAATTGTAGATCGATGATCTTTGTCGACGTTGAAAGTCGATTTATGCGGGATGTATTGGATAAGCCTAGGCTTAACAACCTAGGATAATCGACTGCCCACGCGACCTATTAGTGGTAGTATGCTAATGCCTGCAGTAGATAACTAGATATTTATATACTGCCTGTCTATCCACGAGTCCCATTCATGGTAGCATGTAGTTGCACGTAGACAGTGCTATTGATTGTCGACCCACGAGTTACGTTCGCGGTAGCTCATAGATAGTTCCCTTTGTATTACCTCGAGAGCCACGAGGCTTTGTCGTGGTATCCGGATGTGCACTGCTTGTTGCAGTGGTTGTGTATGTTGCGGGTATATTTGTTATACTGCTGATCAGGATAGTTGCAGACTGATATTGGTACTCTGAGGGTTGGGTTACTCTAGCTTGTTCCCTGTGACTTTCATTGTGTGCATTATGATTATGCACTATTGTCTATACATCCACAGAGTGGTTGTACTTACCCCCTCCTCACTTATCCTCTAGGTTAACTGATGGAGGACGTGTCCTGTTGACCTACCTTTGTGTCACTCAGAGAGTTCCTTGCCGTGCTTATCTCCCTGCATCGTCGGGATGCCGCTTTATTTACTTTATTGGTATTGATTTTGTTATGCACTTTGGATTTTGTCGCAATTTGATTTGAGGTCATAAAAACTATTTTACTTTAATTGATATATGGTTAGTCGTGCATGCATGTAGTTATTAAAATACTGGTATTTCTATAATTATTTCGTGGTTTTTACTAGATCTGGTCCATGGATTTCGGAATATTGTCACTTAGGGGCTCCTCTGTCATTTGGATGACGGATATACCCCCAGGACGTGACAATTTTATTGGTTTGCGGTTTTGGTTTGTGGTTTCAGTGTTTCGAGGATTTTATTTTCCTTGGATTTTTAGGAGATCTCGTGTTTTGGTACCAAGCAATCTGAAGGATATCTCTGAGCTATAGGGAAAGTGTTATCTTTAGTGGTTACTGTACTTTAGTGGTTAGGAAAAGTATCGACTTAGTGAAATTGCCCATACTCATGGTCGAGGACGAGGTCGATGACGTATTGACCTTGCGGAACCTAACAATGATTTCAGAAGTACGGACTCTTTAGAGGTGCCGACTGATGTCGAATTTGGAAACTAGGAATTTGGCCTGCTAGCCACCAATTTGAAGGACAAGGAGTAAACCCTCAGAGAATATTAGTCCCTACTATTAGTGATTTGGTTATGGATAAGGCGTGTATGCCTACACTGGTTAAGATGATAAAAGATCGTTTTACCTTATTATAGGAGGTATTGGATGGGATATTTATCTGTCCCAGAATTTCTTCCAGAGAAGATCCGGAACTCTTTGTTAAAAGAGAGATGGACTTTTGAGGTTATGCATCGATTATCGATGATAGAATGCGGTAGTTGTGGAAGGAAATGAATATCCTTCATTGTGGATATATGATCTATTTAGATCAGCTATAGGATACCTATATATACTCTAGGATTGATTGGTGACTGGTGTGATGATATTGTAGTGACATGGTGTCATACAATTATCATTGTCGTTGTGATGAATGTTATATCATCAGCTTAGAGTAAAGAGAATACATGTGTGTAGCGATGACAATTTCATACTTGGTATGAATTGTTTGAGCTTTTGATTATCTTATTAGACTTATTGACGACTTAGTCGTCTAGGGATTTGGGAAGTCGTGTATTTTGGACACGATTGGGTCAGTTGTGGTCGTGGGAGTTGCGTAACTTGGCCACTGATGATGGTGGTAGTTGGAGTTGCGCACTCGACCACCGTAGATGGTGGTTTTTTTGGTATTGATTTGATCATTACCATGGATATGAATAGGATGCTCTAGCGGTACTACATCGTTGATTGGTTGGACAAGGAAGGTGATGGAATTTATGTGGTCTGAAGCTTGTGAAACTAGTTTCAGGGCTCAGACAATGGTTGACTTTTACGCCAGTGTTGATTAATCATTCTGATAGGGATGGAAGGGTGGTGTACATGGATGCATTATTTCGGAGATCGGAGCGATTCCGATGCTATTGACTAAGATGTATCCTAAGCTTACGGCAGTTAAAAAACTGCGAAATAAGTCGTCATATATATGACGTGGACTTAGCAGTGATTATGTTGTTTGGTAGAGATGAGGAGATGTAATGCTCATGGGGTTTTGGCTAGCTACTGGATAACTACTATAGAGTAGATGGAACACAAATGGTTGTAACAAGGAAGTTTGGTCGCGATAGCCTCCCATGCCCTTACAGAGTGTGTGGTGGAGTGGATTTTGGACGGTAGGTGGACTGCCATCTCTGACTTTGAGGAGGATAATGGTTTCCGGAGTTGCATTAGTTTAAGGAACAGATGCTTCAGAAAATTCCGATTCCTGAATGGAAGTGGAAGTGTATTATTATGGATTTTATGTGGGTTTGCCTAGGATACATCAAGGTCGTGACGCGATTTGGGTAGTCGTTGACCGACTAACCAAATCTGTGCACTTTTTAGCGATTCGGAAGACCGACCCTTTGGATCGTTTGATAGAGTTATATTGTCGGGATATCATCAGATTGCATGGTGTTCCTTTGAGCATTATATCAGATAGAGATCCCCGATTCACGTCCCGATTCTGGCAGAGTCTGCAGTAGACTATAGGCACTCAGCTTCGTTTTAGTACTGCTTTCCATCCGCAGACGGATGGACAATCTGAGCGGACCATTCAGACACTAGAGGACTTGAGGAGGTTCTGTGTTATGGATTTCGGGGGCAACTAGGAGGACCAGTTACTAGGACCCATAGAGCTCAGTATGAGGCAGGGTTGGTCCGTACTATCAGACAAAGGATGGCCGAGACGCAGGATCGTCAGAAGAGTTATGCAGATCGGAGACGGAGACCTCGGGAGTTCTCTATTGGTGACCAGGTATTCCTGCGAGTCTCACCCACGAAAGGGGTGAAGAGATTTAACCTCCGTGGTAAGTTAGCTCCAAGGTACATTGGGCCTTTCGAGATTTTGGAGAGGATCGGAGCAGTCGTTTGCCAACTAGTGCTACCACCGTACTTGGCTGGTATCCATGCTCTGTTTCATGTGTCCATGTTGAGGAAGTATGTGCTAGACCCTACACATATTCTGTCAGATGTGTCAGGTTCCATTCAACCTGACGCTACTTACGAAGAGGTTCCGATACAGATTTTTGGATCACAAAGAACGACAATTACGGAACAAGACTATGTGACTTGTTAAAATCTGGTGGAGTCACCACACCGATGAGGAGAATACTTGGGAGCTTGAGGAAAAGATCAGAGCTCAGTACCCCACTTAGTTACTTCATATGTGGTTTTCCCCAAGTACTTGAGTGTGCTATTTCTTGCTCATTATACATTTTGAGTAGGAAATTTGGGGACCAAATTTTTATTAGTGGGGGAGAATGTAAGATACTGAAAAAAAAGTACCCTTGATAATTAAGAAATGACCTTATATAATTTTTCAGGAATTTTTAGAAAAATTTTCTGGACTTAAATGGAATTTCTGTGACGTTTCGTGGGGAAAGATTTAATAGGCTTTAATAAAGCCTGTTTGGATTATTAGTTATTTGGAAAAATGATTTTATTAACCTAAGTTATAATTATTTAACCTAGGTTTATATTTTCTCCTTATTTCCAGTTATCTCACGCCGTAACTTCTTTCCCCCATCTTCTTCGCGATTTTTCTCCTAGGCGCAGCGCGAGACCTTCCTCACTGCGACTTCGCCTCTTCGCGCCCGACGATTTCCCCTTCCTCGCGATATTTCTTCTCGCTCGCAGTCACCAGATCACCACCGCCTCGCTCTTCTCCACGCCGCAGCCGCAGCCATCGATGTCGTCGCCCAAGCCCTCACGTGGCTCCGGCAGCATCCCTGGCCGTCAACCCTCTCGATGCCCCTTTCTCCTGGTGATCTCCTCCTCATCCAACCTCTGTTCGACTCCTCCACCAGCGACGTGCGCCACCACCGAGCCATCACCATTAGCTCCTCTCCAACACGAGCAACAACCCTCTATCGTCGTCACGCCCATCCTACTTCCAGTTTCCCTCGGCGAATCGAAGCTTCAGAGGCTTACCAACACGCTGTGAACAGCCATAGCCTTGCCATCGCCTGACAGCGAGTTAGGGGAACGAAAATGCCGCCGGGGAGGTTGAAGTTTCTAGGATTTTTCCGGCGAACAGGGCAGAGTTGAGGGAAGGAGGCTGCAAGTGGAGTTTTAGGGCTGGTAAGTTTATCTACCCTCTTCCCTCATCCATAAATTCTAGATTTTTGTTGTATGTCAAGGTATTGTGAGCTATGAGGTGGATTCCCCTCTCGGTGGAAGGTTGGAGTTTGGCCGGCTGTGAGGGATGAGATTGTCCTATGGATGAATTGTGTGGTGTTGTGCTATGCGTGTTTCTGTGTATGGGATGGTATGAAAGAGTTGAGCCGATTGTGGAGATGGGTTAAGCAGGGGATTCTAAATAGGGTGGATTAGACCCTAGAGTTGTGTAATCGGTGGGTTGTGGAATGCGCTAGGTGATGCTCTGTTCTTGACTGAGAATGGACAAGGATCTTGTTAGAGCTGTTATATATATTATGATTTCTAGGTGAGGAAGGTGGTCTGAATAGGGATTGCTTGCAAAACAATCTGATTGGTCCAGATTTGATACCTATACTCGGATTAAAGGAGTGGTACTGGGTAAGTGTGGATCAGATTTACGGTATGAAATTGGAGGTCTATTTGTGATGTCCCTGTGAGTTATTGTAAATGTGATTGGAGTTGTTGTGGGTTGAGAGGGTTATACGAGTCCATTTGGGTGATGTCAGTTGTGTAGGGTTAGGTGTAGGAGTTTTGTGCAAGATTTAGGCTCGACTTGGGGATGGATATACTTTGGGTGTCATACAAGTGTGATTGGACGAAAAGACCGACTGTGAAAGGGTTAGATAAATTAGTGGAATTGGAAATTGATTTGGGGTAATTGGGTTTTGAACGAAATCAATTAAGTATTCAATTTGTTGGTGAATTTCATTTTTGTGCTTAACAATAGTTATGCTATATGCAGGTTTCGATCACGAGGTAGGTCCCCAGTCGTGACGATCTGGTTCTTTTTACGGATATTTTATCAGGCGGGTATTTTGACTTATCTTTTAGATATAGTCAAGTTGATATGCTAGTTAGGATAGCTTGCAATAATTTTCATGTTTATATGTCTAGTATGTTTTTGTGCCTACTAGATACATGCATGTGATAGGTTATGATTATATCTTCCCTGTTTATTTGGATCATTGTTACTTGGATTATGGATATGTACATATTAATTGTACATATGATTCTGATAGGTATTTTGAGTAGGATTTACATGCTTTAGTATCATGCACCATTTTTGCATGATTGCATGTTGCCGGAGTTCCTTTATAGAGCAGCCCGCAGTTACATATGACACCGCATAACTGCCACTCATGGGTTAGTGGTACATCGGGAGGGTGTGCGATTGCTCTGTCGAGCTCACCGGTCCGCTCATGGGTAGCGATGAGGCAGCGTGGTAGCGGACAGGGATCCCTCCTCTAGTCTATGACACCGGGAGATGAGAGCTTAGCTCCCCCACTATGTTTGGGGCAGAAGGATAGGTGTACTCCGACAGCATCCTGTCTACTCGATCACTCAGGAGCAGTGATGGCAGAGTGCACAGTTGTCATAGCCCTACCCACTTGGCTTCACCATCGCGTGTGAGGCGGCTGACTGGCGTCAGGGGTGACCATGTCATATGCACGACATGCATTTTTGCATGGATCGCATTTGTATTGTGTTTATTGCATTTTATTGATGCCTTGGATGTTGCATATGATTGCCATGCATACAGGATTCATATTCATATATGATGATGACTTTATCTCTTATAGTAGGGCACATGCTCCTATATCAGGGTAGGAGATTCAGGTGAGTACAATCCTTTTGCATTTATTTCTTGCTTACCATATATATGAGACTGTACTGGCATGATTAGTATTGTTAGCTATATCTTGCTATTCATATCGACTAATATCCACTAAGTTCTTTGAACTTATCCCGTGGTTTTATATTTATTTCATGATGAAGCTGTCAGGAGAGTCTAGTTGCCAATCCCCCTCGTCGAAGTGGATAGGTTTTATTGGTATTATGGTTTTGGTTATTATTTTTATGGATTGGGATTTTATTACAAGATATGTTTAGGATTTATGTTTGGATTGTATACCGGTGGATGTTTTGGTTATATTTGTTATGTCCTTGTGGACTTATATTCGGTTCGTTTTGGTTGTATGTTCCTGCTCAGATGGAAGAAGGGGTAGGTCTTGATGTTTTAGATCTTTTACTTATTTTGGTTGATGGCCTGAGGCCGCATATTATGTATATTGTGTTGTGGTATGTTTCGGTCGTGTTGACCGATGTATAGTGGTCGTGTAGGCCTTGTATTAAAAATTGGTATTGTCACCCGTAAAGGGGAGGTGCTGGCGGATTTTCGTCTGGCGGAGACTCCCTCAGGGCGTGACAGTAAGGTTTCCTAACCACTCCTAACCCTAGAATATGTTTTGGGAAGCATTATAAAGGGTGAAAATCCATTGGATATGGATTAGGAGAGATGTTAGGTCAAAGTATCAAATTTAAGGGTGGAAGAGTTCATGTTCGAACTTTGAACCTTATTTTTTATGGTTTAGAGTTCCTATTGACTTAGAGACTTCCCAAGGACATTGTTGGTGCAATGGTCAAGGGGGAACAAGCCTTTAGGGGGAGTTATCCATCTTGGGATGATGGATGTGTTTCTCTTCTTGAAGGGGGAGAAGTTATTGGGAGAGTATCATCAATTGGGAAAATTGATGGGTTTTTGTGAGACCAAATTTGGAAATTGGGAGAGTGGATAGGATTGCCTCTCTTAGGTGATATGGGACTTATCACTAGGAAGATGGTAGACATCCTAAGTATTTTTGGATCAAAGGGGGAGATTGTAAGATCTCATTGGGACATGAGACATTGACCTCCTTGGAGAGATAACCTTTTTGATGTATGTCAAAAAGGGGGAGGAGAGTAAAATTACCAATTTGGGAAATTGATAAGGGAATTTGAGTTAGGGGCCTAACTCAAGGTTTGCTTTGTCAAACATCAAAAAGGGGGAGATTGTTGGTGCAATCGGCACAGGTCACGATTGACCAGACTCGAGTTTGACTCGAGTGATGTTTTGATGTTTGACAAAGTGGTTTGACATAGTATGTTTGACATTGATGTCGGTTAATATGTTGGAGAGATTGTTGGAGCAATCGACCCAGGTCATGATTGACCGGACTCGAGTTTGACTCGAGGGAGACCTTGATGGTTGATTAGGATTGACCATGTGATTATGGGAAAGTCCAAGCATGGGTCTTGGCAAGGAAAGTCCAAGTCTTGAGTACTTGGCATGGAAAGTCCAAGCATGGGTCTTGGCAAATGAAAAGTCCAAGCATGGGTCTTGGCAAATAGAAAGTCCAACATGGGTTGGCAAGGAAAAATCCAAGCATGGGTCTTGGCATGGAAAGTCCAACATGAGTTGGCAAGGGAAAGTCCAAGCTTGAGTCTTGGCATTTGAGAAGTCCAAGGGGATTGATATTGACAGCGTAAAGTCCAAGCGGGAGTCTTGGCAGCATAAGTCCAATGGTTGGCGGCGTAAAGTCCAAGCGGAGTCTTGGCGGCGTAAGTCCAATGTGCCTTGGCGGTGTAGACACCGTTAGCATGACATAGCTGATGGAAGCACCTGAAGGCTAGCGCGATGGATGAACAAGTCATGGATGTCACACCTCGAGGGAGTCTCCGCCAGACGAAAATCCGGCAGCACCTCCCCTGTACGGGTGACAATACCAATTTTTAATACAAGGCCTACACGGCCACTATACATTGGTCAACACGACCGGAACATACCACCACACAATATACATAATATGCGGCCTCAGGCCATCAACCAAAATAAGTAAAAAATCTAAAACATCAAGACCTACCCCTTCTGCCATCTGAGCAGGAACATACAACCAAAATGAACCGAATATAAGTCCACAAGGACATAACTAATATATAACCAAAACATCCACCGGTATACAATCCAAACATAAATCCTAAACATATCCTCTAATAAAATTCCAATCCATAAAACTAATAACCAAAATCATAAGACCCATAAAACCTATCCACTTCGATGAGGGGGATTGGCAACTGGACTCTCCTGACAGCATCATCCTGAAATAAATATAAAACCATGGGATAAGTTCAAAGAACTTAGCGAATATTTGTCGATATGAATAGCAAGATATAGCTAACAATACTAATCATGTCGCATACCTCATATATATGGTAAGCAAGAAATAAATGCAAAAGGACTGTACTCACCTGAATCTCCTACCCTGATATAGGAGCATGTGCCCTACTATAAGAGATAAAGTCATCATCATATATGAATATGAATCCTGTATGCATGGCAATCATATGCAACATCCAAGGCATCAATACAATAATGCAACAAACACAATACAAATGCAATCCGTGCAAAGTGCATGTCGTGCAAATGACATGGTCACCCCTGACGCCAGTCAGCCGCCTCACACGCGATGGTGAAGCCGAGTGGGTAGGGCTATGACAACTGTGCACTCTGCCATCACTGCTCCTGAGTGACCGAGTGGACAGGATGTTGTCGGAGTACACCTATCCTCCTGCCCCAAACAGAGTGGGGGAGCTAAGCTCTCATATCCCGGTGTCATAGACCAGAGGAGGGATCCCTGTCCGCTACCACGCTGCCTCATCGCTACCCATGAGCGGACCAGCGGAGCCTGACAGAGCAACTGCACACACCCTCCTGATGTACCACTAACCCATGAGTGGCACTGTGTGCAGGCCATGTAACTAGCTGTGAGCTCAACAATAATGGAACCCCGTCCAGCCAACATGCAATCATGCGAAAATGGTGCATGATACTAAAGCATGTAAATCCTACTCAAAACACCTATCCGAATAATATGTACAATCAATATGTACATATCCCTAATCCATGTACTATGATCCAAATTAAATAGGGAAATATAATTATATCCTATCACATGCATGTATCAAGCAGACACCAAAAGCATACCAGGCATATAAACATGAAAAATTATTGTAAGCTATCCTAACTAGCATACCAACTTGACTATATCTAAAAGATAAGTCAAAATACCCGCCTGAACAAAATGTCCGCAAAAAGAACCAAATCATCACGACTGGGGACCTGCCTCGTGACCGAAACCTGCATATAGCATAACTATAGTTAAGCACAAAAATATAATTCACCGACAAATCGAATACTTAATCGATTTCCTTCATAACCCAATTAACCCAAACTATTTCCAATTTTCCTTGTCCACAAATATCTCTATAATTAATTTAGCTCACTAAATCAATTGATAAAAATTTTGATTAATTAATGATAAGCTAATTAATCAATTAAACCTGGTTTAACCCGTATTTTAACAATCTAAGCCAGATAAATAAAATTTAATGGCTTTTTAATTTATCCAATAATTGTACCAATCAATTTACCAAACTAATTCCTAATCACATAACCTAATTCATCACCTATCAAAAATCCTCAAGATCAAACAATATCACCCAAATCCCATATCCTCCGAATATCATACCGATCAACCGAATAACACCGGAATCAACCCAAATCGACCAATCAAGCTCACCCGCCCTAGAAATTCCACCGACAGCCGATACCCCCAACTCAATTTCTTAAATTCACAGTCGACACCTCCACCCATAGCCCACTAACATCTGACCTTGCACGACCACCTCCCAACCCTAACCACACGACACCCTCCAAATCAAACCCTCACAGCCTCTCACAGTCGGCCCCCAATTCCTTCCCTACTGCCCTATTCACCATCACCAACCACACTCACCGATCGACCAAAACAGAAAAGACCCTTACCTACTCCGGCGACCACCGGCCAGAAGGGAAGAGGAGGAGGCGTCCGCTGTGGCAAAAGAGGGCGGCGTCGTCGTCTAGGGCAGAGGAGTCCGGCGAGCATGGCACACGTGGTTGTGGTCGGCGAGGAAGAGAGCTCGGTGGCGGTTCGATGGCTGCGGTTGCGACGAACCGGCGGTGGCTTGAGCACCGGAAAAGGAGAACGGTGGTCGACGCTTGTAAATGAACAGTCGACGCGATCTGGTTGTCGCGGCTGTGAGTGGCGACGATTTCGTGGCCGTGGAGGCCGACGCAGCGCGGAGGAGGCGTGCGGCGGCAGCCACGAGAAAGAAAGCGTCACGGCGAAGAAGAGGGCGCCCGAAGTGGGCTCAAGGAATCAAGTCAAAAGAAAAAGAAATAGAAATTAGGTTTTCCATCGTGTATTTATCCCCTTTAAATAGACCCCTCTAAAGCCTATTTATTTTATCCCCGTAAAAATCTCGTACGGAGTCCGTTTAAATCCAGAAAAATTCTGGAAAAATTTCTAAAATTTCCCTAAAAATCTCGAAAAATTTCCAAGATTATTTCCTTAATTCTTTGGCCATTTAATTTAATATTTTAAATTTTCCAGTATTTAACATTCTCCCCCACTAATTAAAATTTGGTCCCCAAATTTCCTACTCAAATGCACAACGAGTAAGAAACACCACAAGTATTGAAAATATACCTCACGTACCTTAAGTAAACAAGTGGAGGTATTGAGCTCTGATCTTTTCCTCGAGCTCCCAAGTAGCCTCCTCGTCGGTGTGGTGACTCCACCCGACCTTGACAAGTCGCACAACCTTGTTCCGCAACTGTCATTCCTTGAAATCCAAAATCCGTACCAGAACCTCTGCGTAAGTAGCATCAGGTTGAATGGAACCTGACACATCTGATAGAATGTGTAGAGTCTGACATATACTTCCTCAGCATGGACACATGAAACACATCCTGGATACCAGCTAAAAACGGTGGTAGTCCTAGACGGTAAGCGACTGCTCTGATCCTCTCCAAAATCTCGAAAGACCCAATGTACCTTGGAGCTAACTTACCACGAAGGTCAAATCTCTTCACTCCTTCCATGGGTGAGACTTGCAGGAATACCTGGTCACCAATAGAGAACTCTAGAGGTCTCCGTCTCCGATCTGCATAACTCTTCTTATGATCCTGCGTCTCGATCATCCTTTGTCTGATAGTACGGACCAACCCTGTCTCATGCTGAGCTCTATGGGTCCTAGCAACTAGTCCTCCCAGTTGCCCCTGAAATCCATAACACAGGATCTCAGAAAGTCCTCTAGTGTCTAAATGACCCGCTCAGACTGTCCATCTATCTGCGGATGGAATGCAGTGCTAAAACGAAGTTGCGTGCCTAAGGCCTGCTGCAGACTCTGCCAGTACCGAGACATGAATTAGAGATCTCTATCTGATTTAATGCTCAAAAGAACATCATGCAATCTGATGATCTCCCGACAATATAACCCCATCTACCGATTCAAGGAGTCGGTCTTCCGAATCGCTAAGAAGTGTGCGGATTTGGTTAGTTGGTCAACGACTACCCAAATCGCATCACGGCCTTGATGTGTTCTAGGCAAACCCACCACAAAATCCATAATGATATGCTTCCACTTCCATTCCGGAATCGGAATTTTCTGAAGCATCTGTTCCTTAAACTAATGCAACTCCGGAAACCATTATCCTCCTCGGAGTCAGAGACGATAGTCTATCTACCATCTAAAATCCACTCCACCACACATCCTGTAAGTGTATGGGAGGCTATCGTGACCAAATTTCCTTGTTACAATCGTTTGTGTTTCAGCTACTCTATAGTAGTTATCCAGTAGCTAGCCAAAACTCCGTGAGCATTTCTGCTCCTTACCTCTACAAAACCACATAATCACTGTTAAGTCCATGTCATAAATATGACGGCTTATCTTGCAGTCCTTTAATTGCCATAAGCTTAGGATACGTCTTATTCAATAGCATCGGAATCGCTCCGATCCCCGAAATGATGCATCCGTGTACACTACCCTTCCATCCACACCAGAATGATTAATCAACACTGGCGTAAAAATCAACCATCGTCTGAGCCCTGAAACTAGTTTCACAAGCTTCAGACCAAGTAAATTTCAACACCTTCCTGATCCAATTAGTTAGCGATGTAGTACCGCTAGAGTATCCTATCCATATCTATGGTAATAACCATATCAATACCGGAAAAATCACCATCTACAGTGGTCGAGTGCGCAACTCCAACTACCACCATCAACAGTGGCCAAGTTACGCAACTCCAACGACCACAACTGATCCAATCGTGTCCAGCATACACGACTTCCCAAATCCCTGGATGACTAAGTCGTCAATAAGCCTAATAAGATAATCAAAAGCTCAAACAATTCATACCAAGTATGAAATTGTCGTCGCTATACAACTGCATCCTCTTTACTCTGAGCTGATGATATAATAATCATCACAACGACAATGATAATTGTATGACACCATGTCACTACAATATCATCACACCAGTCATAGATCAATTCTAGAGTATACACCGGTGTCCTATAGCTGATCTAAATAGATCCTCTATCCACAATGAAGGATATTCATTTCCTTCCACAACTACCGCATTCTATCATCGATAATCGATGTATAACCTCAAAGGTCCATCTCTCTTTTAACAAAGAGTTCCGGATCTTCTCTGGAAGAAATACTGGGACAGATAAATATCCCATCCCACACGTCCTATAATAAGGTAAAACGATCTTTCATCGTCTTGACCAGTGTAAGTATACACGCCTAATCCATAACCAAATCACTATTAGTAAGGACTGATATTCTCCGAGGGTTTACTCCTTGTCCTCCTAATGGGTGGCTAGCGGGTCTAACCCTAGCCTCCTAATTCAACATCAGTCGGCACCTCTAAAGAATCCGTACCTCTGAAATCATCATTAGATTCCTCAAGGTCAATACGTCGTCAAACTCGTCCACGCCCATGAGTAGGGGCAATTTCACTAAGTCAATACTTTTCCTAACCATTAAAGTACAGTGACCACTAAAGACAATACTTTTCCTATAGCTCAGAGATATCCTTCATCTCGCCTGATCCCAAAACCCGAGAACTCCCAAAAATCCAAGGAAAAGATAATCCTCGAAACACAAAACCTACAAACCAAAACCGCAAACCAATAAATTATCACGTCCTGGGGGCATATCCGTCATCCAAATGACAAAGGAACCCCTTAGTGACAATATTCCAAAATCCATGGATCAAATCTGGTAAAAACCTCGAAATAATTATAGAAATACTAGTATTTTAATAACTGCATGCATGCACGACTAAACATACATCAATCAAAGTAAAATAGTTTTATGACCCCAAATCCAATTGCGACAAAAGCCAAAGTGCATAAACAAAATGCAATACCGATAAAGTAAATAAAGCGGCATCTCGACGATGCAGTGGGACAAGCACGCAAGGAACTCTCTGAGCGACACGAAGGTACGTCAACAGGACACGTCCTCCATCAATTAACCTAGAGGATAAGTGAGGAGGGGTGAGTACAACCACTCTGTGGATGTATAGACTATAGTGCATAATCATAATGCACATAATGGAAGTCACAGGGAACAAACTAGAGTAACCCAACCCTCAGAGTACCAATATCGATGCAGAATTATCCCGATCGCAGATAACAAATATACCCGCAACATACACAACCACTGCATCAAGCAGTGCACATCCGGATACCACGACAAAGCCTCGTGGCTCTCGCACAAAAAGGGAACTGTCTATGAACTACCGTGAACGGTACTCATGGGTCGACAATCAATAGGCTAAGCACTGTCTACGCGCAACTACATGCTACCACGAATGGGTCTCATAGGCAGACCGCATATATAGATATCTAGTATTTGACTGCTCATAACCACATGCTACCTCTAATGGGTTGCGGGGGCAGTTGATTATCCTAGGTTGTTAAGCCTAGGGTTATCCAATACATCCAGCATAAATCGACTTTCAACGTCGACAAAGATCATCGATCTACAATTAAACCCCTTGAGGCGGTCAAGCGAGGGTTTCAACACCTCTAATACGAACTGTTTACCAAAGTCGGTAAAGATCATCGACTTATAAATAAGTCGAGATGGTTAAGTCTAGGGTTCCAACCCTTCTAACATGATCGGTTATCAAAGTTGATAAAAATCATAAGTTCAGTCCACTCATAAACACGTCGAAACGATTAATCATAGGGTTTCGTCCCAGCTAACAGGAAACGTCTATCCAGGCCAATAAGGACCACAAATCTACTATCAAGCCCTTCAAGAGGGTTAAGCCTAAATTATATCGTCCTACTAGTTCAATCATGCATGCCCCCAACCTGCTACCACGAACATATCTCGTGGGTACTTAAGACGTAAAGTAGCTATCTAGCTACAGACGTCATACGAATCCGATTATCACCAACTCCGAACGAATAACGCAAAAGTATAACCTTACAGTAGATTATCTCCACCATGTATGGGAGACATATTCAACCACAGATATACCAAGCACCTACCTATAGAGAGACTCTACTGCAGTCTCTCTCTCAACCAAAAATGGGAGATATAGTAAGGATTAACGCATCCTAATCATACGAACTCTACTAGTCCAATCACCATATCACTGAATTAGTAAATGGATAAACATATACCAATATGCACATCCGGGTTATTACGCCTAGGGTTCCACTAATGTTGTTTCATTCCTGAGATCCGCTCCTACAGAATAACTTCATCTAAGTTATTCTATCTCTACTAGTCTTAATCATGGTATCCACCGCAAAAACATAGAACCATATAACCATATAACAAGCTGTCTAATAAACGACAGCATAGTCCTACTAATGAGAATCAATGACTGAAATTAATTAGGGTATAACTAAGCCAAAACAAAGTCAATGCCAGAACAAAGTCAAGGCAATAATAAATAAAGTATCAGATGCCTGTATATACCCTAAACTACGTAAGCAATGTAATCATGTCATCATGCCCTAGGATCTTGAAAGTCAAAGAACCTATATGTATACCTTCTACGAATTTATCCATCTTATTCCTATTATTCAACTAGTCCAATCCTAATACTAGTCCAAATAGTAATAGGTAAATATCTACCAATAATATCTAATCATTTATATCACAATGATAACTAGCTACCTATAACAGTAATAGCAATTTATAACCATATGCTAACCATAAACCAGCAACCTAAAAATCTAACAGTCTAACAGATATCAGGTTAAAACAATACTAGACAAAACATGATATTACCTAAGTAAACCGTATAATCAATATAACCAATATAAATATGCACTAAATCTAGAAAATTTTCATTTTCTAGAATTTATTTACCTGTTAACCGTCTGGAGATGTCCTATTGCCGCCAAATCCCCCATATTGGCATCGTCAATAATACCTCGAATTTTTGAAACATAAAAATTGTCGGAAATCCGTACAACTCCGAAAATACCCAGTTAACCTGTCAAACTTGGCGAACTCCATAAACTTAAAGACCCTAAAGAACTCGGAAACCTATGCTCTGATACCAAATAAATCGTCACGCCCAGGAGTCTCACTTGAGACGAAAATCCGTGACACCTCCTGTCACGGGTGACAATACCAATTTTTAATACAAGGCCTACACGGCCACTATACATCGGTCAACACCACCGGAACATACCACCACACAATATACATAATATGCGGCCTCAGGCCATCAACCAAAATAAGTAAAAGATCTAAAACATCAAGACCTACCCCTTACGCCATCGGCGAGAACATACAACCAAAACGAACCGAATATAAGTCCACAAGGACATAACTAATATATAACCAAAACATCCACCGGTATACAATCCAAACATAAATCCTACACATATCCTCTAATAAAATCCCAATCCATAAAACTAATAACCAAAATCATAAGACCCATAAAACCTATCCACTTGATGAGGGGGTTGTATTGGACTCTCACTGACCATCACGAAATAAATATAAAACCACGGGTAAGTTGAAGAACTTAGCGGATATTAGTCGATATGAATAGCAAGATATAGCTAACAATACTAATCATGCTGATCAGTCTCATATATATGGTAAGCAAGAAATAAATGCAAAAGGATACTCACGAATCTCCTACGATATAGGAGCATGTGCCCTACTATAAGAGATAAAGTCATCACCGTATATGAATATGAATCACGTATGCATGATGGATCATATGCAACATCAAGGCATCAATACAATAATCGGCAAACCTGATACAAATGCAATCTGCAAAGTGCATGTCGTAAATGACATGGTCACCCTCGACGCTAATCACCGCCTCACACGCTGATGGTGAAGCCGAGTGGGTAGGGCTATGACAATCCGGCACTCACTATGCCATCGCTTCCCGAGTGACCGAGTGTGACAGGATGTTGCTGAGTACACCTATCCTCCCGCCCCAAACAGAGTGGGGAGCTAAGCTCTCATCTCCTGTCATAGACTGCAGGAGGGATCCTCGCCGCTACCACGCCGCCTCATCGCTACTACGAGCTGACCAATGAGCTCGACAGAGCAATCAGACACACCTCCTGATGTATCACTAACCCATGAGTGGCAGTGTGTGCAGGCCATGTAACTAGCTGCGGGCTCAACAATAATGGAACCCCGTCCAGCCAGCATGCAATCATGCGAAAATGGTGCATGATACTAAAGCATGTAAATCCTACTCAAAACGCTTATCCGAATAATATGTACAATCAATATGTACATATCCCTAATCCATGTACTATAATCATATCCTATCACATGCATGTATCAAGTAGGCACCAAAAGCATACCAGGCATATAAACATGAAAAATTATTGTAAGTTATCCTAACTAGCATACCAACTTGACTATATCTAAAAGATAAGTCAAAATACCCGCCTGAACAAAATGTCCGCAAAAAGAACCAAATCGTCACGACTGGGGACCTGCCTCGTGACCGAAACCTGCATATAGCATAACTATAGTTAAGCACAAAAATACAATTCACCGACAAATCGAATACTTAATCGATTTTCTTCATAACCCAATTAACCCAAACTATTTCCAATTTTCCTTGTCCACAAATATCCCTATAATTAATTTAGCTCACTAAATCAATTGATAAAAATTTTGATTAATTAATGATAAGCTAATTAATCAATTAAACCTGGTTTAACCTGCATTTTAACAACCTAAGCCAAATAAATAAAATTTAATGGCTTTTTAATTTATCCAATAATTGTACCAATCAATTTACCAAACTAATTCCTAATCACATAACCTAATTCATCACCTACCAAAAATCCTCAAGATCAAACAATATCACCCAAATCCCATATCCTCCGAATATCATACCAATCAATCGAATAACACCGGAATCAACCCAAATTGACCAATCAAGCTCACCCGCCCTAGAAATTCCACCGACAGCCGATACCCCCAACTCAATTTCTTAAATTCACAGTCGACACCTCCACCCACAACCCACTAACATCCGACCTTGCACAACCACCTCCCAACCCTAACCACATGACACCCTCCAAATCAAACCCTCACAGCCTCTCACAGACGATCCCCAATTCCTTCCCTACTGCCCTATTCACCATCACCAACCACACTCACCGATCGACCAAAACAGAAAAGACCCTTACCTACTCCGACCACCGTAAGGGCAGAGGAGGAGGCGTCCCAGGCAGAAGAGGCAAGGCCACTGCCTAGGGAAGAGGAGTCCGGCAGAGCACGCACACGGTTGTGGTCTGGCGAGGAAGAGAGCTCGGCGATTCGGGTTGCGGGCGATGCAACCGACGGCGGCCTGAGCACCGGAAAAGGAGAACGGTGGTCGGCGCTTGTAAAGGAACGGCCGACGCGATCTGGTTGTCGCGGCTGTGAGCGGCGATGATTTCATGGTCGTGGAGGCCGACGCGTGCGGAGGAGGGGCGTCGGGCGCGGCGGCGTCGGGCTGCCGCGAGAAAGAAAGCTGTCGCCGGCGAAGAAGAGGGCGCCAAGGAAGTGGGCTCAAAAGGAACTATTTAACGGCGAAGTCGCTGGGGAAAAAGAAAAAGAAATAGAAATTAGGTTTTCCATCGCGTATTTATCCCCTTTAAATAGACCCCTCTAAAGCCTATTTATTTTATCCCCGTAAAAATCTCGTACGGAGTCCGTTTAAATCCAGAAAGATTCCGAAAAAATTCCTAAAAATCCCAAAAAAATTCCAGGATTATTTCCTTAATTCTTTGGCCATTTAATTTAATATTTTAAATTTTTCAGTATTTAACAATGGATGACTTGGAGGGATCCGAGAGGCGTGAGGCTGATGGAGGTAGCTAGAAGGCTTAGTTCTAGGCTAAGGGTGGTCTAGCAAGTTTGGAGGAACCATACTTGGGCTAAAACCTCATGTTTGAGGTGTGTCACCGATCGTTCCATGTGGCAATGATCCGCCCGAGTCAACTAGGGTTTCGATCTGAAAAGTGGCTTAGCAATCGATCCCGAGGTAGGCGATCGCCGATCGCTGAGCAAATGATCGATGTTGTGCATCACGACCGGTGCTCGAAATCGATCACGTAACGGAGTCGAGACTGATTGGTCGAGAGACTCCATCACGATCGATGGGTATCATCACGATCGATGGAGGATCCGCTGACTTATCCGGTGGATCCGGTCGTTGTCTCACGACAATAAAGGGCATCAATGATCGATGGTCCCTAGCAGTCGATTGATCGATTTTTTCCAGCACAGGTTGAAGTTATAAAAGGAGCTCGTGATGGAAGAAAAAGGCATGGTTTCTTGAGGGCTTTTGGGGCGATTTGCTGTTGCAAATCAGGGTCTCCAAGTTTATATCAAGCAACCAAGTGATCAAGCATTTAAAGAGCATTTGTAAAGTATTTTTTTTATTTGTATTGCTTTGTATTTCATTGTATTTGCTTGTATTCATTTAGATTATTGTTGTAATCTATTATACGAGGTTTCTCCACCTCCGACTTGTGTCGAGAAAGAGTTATTGTGATTAGTAGTGCATGTTTGCATTGCTAGGGCTTTTAGAGCCCGATCCGTGGAGTAGGAACCGTTCGGTTCCGAACCACATTAAATACTTGTGTATTTGTGTTTGTCTATTTCGTATTGCTTCATTACTATTCCGCTGCGCGCTAACGAAATTTGTAGAGATCAAATGCGAAAGAATTCCATCGACGCAAGACGCACGCTTATTCATTCTAGCGCCTCAAATTCTGACAAAACATTATTCGTTATATAATACGTAACTGACTACATTGGTAAATATATATATATGAAACCTAGTTCAAAATGCATGAGATATAGTTCTTTTACATATATCGAGTAGTTTGAAGTAATAACTTTCAGTTTGTCTTCGAACGTATACACAATCCTTGTCTTGAGTATAGTTTTTACTGAAGTTCACTAGGGAGGACATATATTCTTTGTGTTGAAAATTAACCACGTGGTAGTTTCTTTAGGGATTCAAATTTAGTCACGTATGATTTAGGAAAATCTATTTGAATTTTTTAGAAATCTTGTAGCTTAGATTGACATTGTGTATTTACTACATCTCTTATGAATAAATTGTTAGGAATATGTGCAAGGTTTGTATTTATCATTTTAATTATAATATAATAATTTTCTTCCTCATAGATGAATGTGGAAAGAAAGTGGGATTTTTGTTTTGCCCAGGATACTCATGTATTCGAGAAGATGCAATCCAGAAAGATTCAATCCAAGAAGCAAGATAGATTGGAACAAATATGCATGTCCAGTATGTAGGTTTTTTACTTTTGTAAACTTAACTTGGATCCAAAGTTTGTGGATTATGCCTTTACACTTTCTATTTTTCATTATTTGTGATACATTTATGTTTCAATTGTAAAAAGATTTATTAGTTGTACTTTAATGATATTTTAATTTGTGTTATTTATAAGAGTTTACTTAAGTAGTTCATCATGTAATATAATAGACAACGATTTTGTAGATATAAAAGATAACGATTTTTATTTATTGATAAAAATTTATTTTATTTCAAACAATAATATTTTTTATCCATTGCAAAAAGCATTGTCTATGCTAAAAGACAACACTTTTAATCTGTTGCAAAAGCGCTGTCTTTGCAAAAAAAAAAAAGACAACGTTTTTTATCCGTTGCAAAAACGTTGTCTTTGCTAGAAAAGACAACTCTTTTTATCCATTGCAAAAATATTGTCTTTGTTAAAAAAGACAACGCTTTTTATCCATTATAAAAACGTTGTCTTTTCTAGAAAAGACAACGTTTTTTTATCCATTGTCATTAGTTGGACTTTTAACAACAGTGGCTTTAACAATGCTTTTACAGCCACATAGACAACGAATAAAAAGCGTTGTCTATGAGTTTTTTTCTTGTAGTGTTGTCGTATATCAATATGGTGACGATTAATGTTAGATTAGCAACGATTTTGTTTTGTCTTTAATATTAACAATGAAATTTAAATAATTTGTCGTTAAATCCTTTTAGCGACGTACGATATTTTATCGTCGCTATTATCATTTAACGACGAATTTTATATATTAGCGACGAAATTAATCCGTCGCTAAATATCATTTTTCTTATAGTGAATAAATTAAAAAATATTTATATTGATTTAAAAAATTTATTAAATAATAAAAATGTTTTTAATTTTGAATTTTTTATTAAACCGATTAAATTTTATTATAAAGTTATAATAATTTTTTTAAAAAATAGTTAATTTAATTATTGAATGACTTAATTGTTTTTTTATCGATTAAATTTATTCGGTTTCAATAGTAAAACTCAGTCGATTCGCTTGGTAAAAAATATTAATTATTTCAATTTTAGTTGAATACTCGTCCTTAAATCAAGGTTCCTCTCCCTCGATAGGAAGTTTAATTATTGGAATAAATTAATTTAAGTTTACAAAAATTTCTAAATTTTATATTTATATAGGAGGTGAGGCGAGATGAACATAAACAGTAAATCTCTTGAGATGTCCTACACTTGACTAACAGGTGCATTAGTTTAATATTTTTTTTATATAAAACATTTTATAAAATTAGAATGCGGATGAAATTAAAAAATAGTCCGGCTGTATGTTCCTTTATATTAAATTTTATTTCTAAAAAATAAAAAACAAAAACAAAAACAAAATTGGAAGATTCCGATTAAGATTTCCTCCCCACGCTATAAATATATAATTAATCATCGTAAACTTACACAAACATTATCAAGGCACAAAAACCTTGGGCGAAATGGCTTCCATTAAGCACTGCTTTCTCCTTCTCACCGTCGCCCTTCTTCTCTCTTCTCTCATGGTGGCCAAATCTGATATTGTCCCCAGTTATGGCGGTACGTCATTCATTTTTGAACCGAGTAGCTAGATATTAATATGTTTAATTCATGTCAAAATTTTGCAGGCGAAGTTTGCTTCGAGAAAAGCTTTTGCATCGAAATCGACGATTGCATCGTCGTGTGCGCTGATGCTGGTTTGAGTGCTCCTAGCAGATGCACTGGAATATCCACTTGTTGTTGCTCGCATGCATAATTATATATTATATCAATAGCTTTTTTTTTTTTTTTAGTTGTTGATCAATTCCTTCGTGGAATATCAATATTAATCCGAAAAAATAAATGAATGAATGGATTTGATATAATTTTATCCAGTGTTCCTAACTCATCATCTTCTGACTAGCTAATCCCAATCGGGACATATAAAATAAATCATGATCGATCAAAAAATTTCTTAAAAGTCGCGCGTACGTAGCTAAAAATACAAGTAATTTTTATATTTTATGACTTAATTGCAATCTTCTTCACAAAGCATGCAAGAACTGGTTCCACCTCTAGCTCTGGTCGACTTAGATTGACAATTACAGCGACAACCAAGAATTATATTGGACCCAGAAATCCAAAATGAAGTTCATTAATTTCCAGCATATATGCTCGAGCTTGGAAATGAGCAACAATATGAAGTGAATATCTTTTAATAAACAAGGACTTAATTTATATATGTATCTTGCATGTTATCACAATCAGTTATAGAGCACTTGTCGACTCAGAATATGAAGTGCAAATATAAAGAATTCTTGTTTGTGTCGAAGACAGTTTCACTAGCTAGGTTACGTCGATCTCCTGTTCTAGAGATTTTAATTATTATGAACAGAAATGGTTTGGTTGCTATCCGTTGATATTGCACTTAAATTAAAACAAGCAACAGATCTGCAAAACAACAACTAGTACATTGTTTCTTCTAAATGTCTAAAATATTAATGATTAGACATCTTTAGGATTTGCTTTAGACTATTAATAATATCATGCTAGTTCAATTAAAATAATCATTAGGATTTTCTTTTACCATATATAAGTGGTTTTTAGAATTAGAGTCGATCGAAGCGAAGTTACATATACCAAAATGTTGCGCTGGTTTTTTCTGACCTAGCTCGCTTGACAAAAAAAAGAAAAAGAAATGCACTTTAAAAATTGATAACTGAAGCTTATTTAAAAATTATTTTACAGCAAAATAATTAATGAAGGTGAGAAAAATAAATAATAAAACAAGAAAGATTATTTCCAAAATAAATTTTCATAAAACAAAAATAAAAATATTTAAAGATTAGCACATTTATAATAAATAAAATTAAATAAGAAAATATCTAAGATTGATGTGTTAGCAATTAATGATTTAATTTTATCTTACAATAACTAATATTTTTGATAATAAATAAAACATAATTATAATTTTAAGAGTAATAAATATTATTTATTTAAAATTTAGAGTTTTTTCATAGATTTGGATCGAAGTAGATAAAAATATTCGCGTGCCATCTCTATATATCTACTACCTAATCATCATTCAGTAACAGATCAATATCAATTAAAGTAGTTATATATGCATTTCCGATGGACACTAAATGCACCAAAATAGAATATTAATGATAGCCATTAGGATCCAAAACAATTCAAAGAGGTAGAAGTTATAGATCAGATACAACTCAAGAGGACAACCACTTCATAATTTATCGTTGTGGATCTGATTAGAACAAATAATCAGCTTTTCTTTCCTCAATACTAACAGTATTCAGTAACTGCATGCTCATTTTGATTATCTCCTCCACAACTCTGTAACTTTGCTCCACGTTAAAATCGAGAGCAAGATTCTTCAAAGCTAGTGCATCAGTTCTCTTAATTTCACACTCTTAATTAAGCTTGCAATAATATGAAGGGAAAAATTACGTATAATGTATGATTTTATATTAGTTATCAGCAAACTTTCCTAGTTCTCATGTACAAAATTGTGCAGATCAGAAGTGACGCCCTAGCGGATGAAGGTTGTGCTACAGCTTGCAGAGCCCCTCCAACTATGGCTCCCTTCGATTCTTCGACTCCTCTTTGATAAAGAAGGGCCGCGAGGTACCCGAACACGAAGGAGCCTGGAGGAATGCTGGCGATGATCGACGACGATGTTGTGGTTGATGCGGAGTGTTTGGTACCGAATAGCTCGGTCGTCACAGAGACGGCGATCGAAGTGATCGCGCCAATGAGTGCTCCGATGATGGGCGTTCTCATGTACCTACAATGACAGCCTACTCGATCGAGTTTACTAGGACGAAGAAGGCTACTGCCATTGGGGCCATGAGAGTTGCTATGGATGCCGGCCTTGAAATCATGCAGCTTCTGCTGATAAATGATTCAAAATATTAGTGGCAATTAGTGGTGATAATGGATTGTCTAGATTCAATGTATTTGAAGTATGATGATAGTGGATAAAGAAAGTGGTCATGTATTCAAGAGTAGTAGAGTTAATGATTAATAATAGTAGAGTTAGTGGGAGATAATTGGGGAGTTAGTGGTTGTGTAAATAACCTATAAATAGGCTACTTGGGTGTGTAAAAAGTTAGTGAAAAATTATGATACCTCTTGTTTAGTGTTCACTTCCTCTTAGTACTTCTCTATGTTTTTTTCTAACCGTGGTATCAGAGCATGTTCAAGGTGTCCTAAGTTCCGATGGCAATCAATGGAGCATCTCAATCCCTTATTCTCATTTTCAAAGGAGAGTGCTATGAGTTTTGGAGTATTAAAATGAAAACTCTATTTAGATCTCAAGATCTTTGGGATTTAATAGAGAGAGGTTTTAACAATGAGGATGTCGATGAAAGCCGATTAAGAGAGAATAGGAAAAAAGATTCAAAGACATTGTTCTTTCTTCAACAAGCAATACATGAGACAATTTTCTCAAGAATTGCAACTGCCACAACTTCAAAAGAAGCATGGGAAACATTACAGGAAGAATTTCAAGGCTCCTCCAAAGTGATTGTAGTGAAACTCCAGACTCTTCGAAGTGAGTCTGAGGTCTTGCTTATGAAGGGTAATGAAACTTTACTCTTATCTAGAGTAATTTCAGTTGTCAGTCAAATGAAATCTTATGGAGAAAGCATTACTGATGCTATTATTATTTCTAAAATTTTACGAAGCTTGACTCCAAAGTAAGATTACATAGTAACTGCAATTGAAGAGTCGAAAAATTTATCTATTTTCTCCTTTGATAAACTAATGGGTTATTTGCAAGCTCATTAGGCAAGGCGAAATAGATTAGTTGAGAAGAATGAAGAAAAGACATTTCAAGCTTTTCAAGTAAAGGGGAAGATAGGAAAAAAAAAAAAAAGAGGACTCCATAATTGGAAGAGGACGTGGAAGAGGAGGTTTTCATAGTAGAGGATGCGACAGAGTTAGAGGAAGAGGTTACTTTAATGGGCAAGAGAGGCATTCATCGGAGATCAAAGATGGAACAAAAATTTTGTTCAGTGTTATGGCTGCAAAAGATAAGGGCATATAAAGGCAAATTGCAGAAATAACTCATAAGCAAATTATATGAAAGAAGAAAAGGAGGAAAGTAAGTTGTTTATGGTTATTTTTCATTCTAACGAAGTTCAAGATGATGTTTGGTTTTTGGATAGTGGATGTTTAAACCATATGACTGGCAATAAGTCATTATTTAAAGAGTTTGATGAGTCACAAAAGATGCTAGTAAGACTTGGATCTAATAAGCAAATTCAAGTCGAAGGCAAAGGCACTACTGTCGTGGAGACTAGCAATGGTAAAGTGAAACTACTTTACAATGTTTATTTTGTTCCTAATTTGGCACATAATTTATTAAGCGTGGGACAATTGATGATGGGTGGTTATATAATTTTTTTTTATAATGGAGTTTGCATCATTACTAACAAGGACTCCGGAAATAAGATGTTTCCACTTAAGATCTCTAATGTAGGAAATCAAAAAATTATGGAACCGCCACATTAGCAGCCCCCTTTGCCTACCCCTACCGGTGGAGGAGGTAAATCAAGATCCAGGTGGCAAGTACAAAGGAGGGGATCCATCGATAGCCTAGATTCATGATCTCTAATGTAGGAAATCAATTTGTGCAACTAATGTAGGAAATCAAGCTCTTATTGCTAGTGGAGATAATGAATCCAAAATGTGGCATTTGAGAGATGGGCATCTTAATATCAAAGGCATGCAACTTTTAAGCCAAAAAGGTATGATTTCTAGATTGCCTCAAATTAGTTCTCTTGCTTTATGTGAATGGTGCATTTATGGAAAACAAACCAGAAAACCTTTTCCAAGTGGACAATCCTGGAGAGCTTTAGAATGTCTTGAGTTAATTTATGTCGACTTATATGGACCTATGAGAACCACATCATTTGGTGGGAGTAATTTTTTTTTGCTATTAACGGATGATTTTAGCTGAATGAGTTGGGTTTATTTTCTAGCAGATAAGTTAGAGACTTTTGAAAATTTCAAAAAATTCAAGATATTGGTGGAAAATCAAAAGGGTGTCTTAATAAATACTCTTCGTATAGATTGAGGAGGTGAGTTTTTATAAAAAAAAAATTAATCATTTTTGTGAAGAATCTGGTATACACAGGGAATTAACAATGCCTTATACACTGGAGCAAAATGGTGTAGCCGAACGGAATAATCGAACAATTGTAGAAATGGCTAGAAGCTTACTGAATATCAGAGGACTTCCAAATATTTTCTGGGTTGAAGCAGTGGCAACATCTATTTACCTATTGAATATTTCTCCAACAAGGGCGGTTTTGAATCGCACACCATATGAAGCATGACGAAGCAGAAAACTATCAGTAAACCATTTGAGAATCTTTGGTTGTATTGTCTATATATGCTTTGATAAATTCTCAATTTCGTCATAAACTTAAAGAGAAATCTGAGAAATGCATTTTTGTTAGATATTGCAATCAATCTAAAGCATATCGACTATATAATCCTCTTAGCGGCAAATTAATTATAAGGAGAGATGTTATTTTTTATGAAGATTCAAGTTGAAGTTGGAATAAACAAGGTGAAGAGACTCGAGTTTATATTCCATTTGAGAATAAATCTCCAACAATTGAAGGTGTTCAATCATCTCCTTTGGGTTCAACATCTTCCTCACCATCAAATTCAAGAAGTAGTAGTTCATCCTCCTTGCACTTGCAAGAATCATATGATGAATCACCTCCACCAAAGGTTAGATTATTGGGAGAAATTTATGAATCAAGTCAATTTGCTCTCTTTGTTATCGATCCTACAAGTTTTGAAGAAGCGAAAACAAAGGAAGAATGGCAAAAAGCAATGAAAGAAGAGATGATAGCAATTGATAAAAATGATACATCGGAGATGGTAGATCTACCTAAAGGCAAGAATGCAATTGACCTTAAGTGGGAATTTAAAACAAAATATCATGTTGATGGAACCGTTCAAAAACATAAGGCTCGACTCGTAGCAAAAGGGTATTCACAACAGGAAGGTATTGATTTTGAAGAAACTTTTTCTCCAGTCGCTCGATTTGAAACTGTGAGAATCATTTTGACATTAGTCGCACAATTACATTGGCATGTTTATCAATTTGATATCAAATCTGCATTTCTAAATGGAGACTTGTAAGAAGAAGTTTATGTAGCTCAATCCGAAAACTTTATGATTAAAGGCAAAGAGACAAAGGTGTACAAGTTCAAGAAGGCACTCTATCGGTTAAAACAAGTCCCACGAGCATGGTATAGCAAGATTGACGACTACTTTCGACAGAATGATTTCTTAATGAGTGAAATGAACTCACTCTTTATGTGAAGAAGAAAGGTAAAGATAATTATATTATTGTTTGCCTTTATGTCGGTGACATAATATCTATGAGCTCCTCTGACTCTCTTTTAGCTAAGTTTAAGTCTAATATGATGAAGAAATTTGAAATGTCAAATATGGGATTGTTACATTATTTTCTGGGTCTTGAAGTGAAGCAAGCTGGAATTGAAGGAATTTTTATCTCACAAAGAATATATGCAACAGATCTTCTTACAAGGTTCAGTTTGCTTAATTGCAATCCAGTCACTACACCTATGAATATAAATGAGAAGTTGCAATTGGAAGATGGTTCAGAGAAAGTTGATGCAAAAATTTTTAGAAGTTTAGTTGGAGGTTTGATTTATTTAACTCATACTAGACCGGATATTACTTTTTCTATTGGTGTAGTTTCCAGATTCATGCAAAATCCCACAAGGCATCATCTTGGAGCAACAAAACAAATTTTACGCTATATAGCTAGAATCGTAGAGTATGGAATTTGGTATACAAAAGTTTTAAAATTCAATCTCTGTGGATTCATTGATAGTGATTGGGCAAGTTCAGTGAATGATCGAAAGAACACTTCAACCGATGTTTTCAATCTTGGTTCAGGAGTAATATTATGGAGTTCAAAGAAGCAAGCTACTACAACATTATCTTCTACAGAAGCAGAATATATATCAACAACTTCAGTGACATGTCAAGCAATTTGGGTTAGAAGAATTCTTATTGATCTTCACCAACAACAAAAAGATGCAACTGATATTTTTTGTGACAACAAGGCAACCATTTTAATGACGAAAAATCCAGCTTTTTATGGGAGGACTAAGCATATTGATATTTATCTGCACTTCATTTGAGATTTAGTTGCAAATAAAGAAATTGAGTTGAAGTATTGCAGCACACATGAACAAGTGGTAGATATTTTGACAAAGTCATTTCCAAGAGATAATAAATTTGTCTATTTCAGATCATGCCTTGGAGTTTGTAATTTTGAATCAAGGGGAAGTGTTGATAAATGATTCAAAATATTAGTGGTAATTAATGGTGATAATGGATTATCTAGATTCAATGTATTTGAAGTATGGTGATAGTGGATAAAGAAAGTAGTAGAGTTAATGGTTAATAGTAGTAGAGTTAGTGGGAGATAATTGTGGACTATTTGGGTGTGTAAAAAGTTAGTGAAAAATTATGATACCTCTCGTTTAGTGTTCACCTTCTCTTACTTCTCTATTCTTTTTTCTAATAACTTCTTCTAAAACAAGTGCAAAAGTAGAGACGATAGTTCAGTAATGGTCGATGGAAAATATGATCGTGAATCGTATCTTTAACAATTTTGGAGTGATAACAGTCGAACATAAATAGAAAGAGACGGCCGAAGAATCGGAAAGAGGAAGTCTCTTCTCGTTGAAGTCCACGGGAGTGGTGAACTGACCCAAGTTGTTCATAAAATTGTTTACATTAAAAATTAATATTGAATAAGATATTACAATCACTCATTAGACATCACAACATTCATAGACCATCTAAATATTATTTAGTATTCACAAATCATCCAGGTGTTTATAAACATTCATAACGAAATATTCAACGTTACAAACCATCTAAATGTTATTTCTCACAAACCTATGATACATTTACAAACTCATTAAGAGCAGCAACAAAGTATCATTAATTAATAAATACATCGTAATTTTATACAGACGAATGTTCATGGTTTAAAAATAAATAAAATTATTTACAAATAAATGCCCTAGATCAAAAGTAGGATTCAAGCTCTGTCCACAGTCATAAATAAGATCTGCTCTTAAGATCATAGTGGCTCCTGTAAACATATATATTAACCTCCACCTACAGTGTACACAAAATTATAAATTATAAAGAATGCAAATTAAATTTATTAGAAAATGCAAATCATAGTGTTTACTATTTCGATGATTAATTAATTCAAAAAAAAAAATCATCCAATATACTTACAGGAATTTGAGAGATGTATATAAATTCTTCGTTTTCAATTCTGAAAGTAAGGTTTTTGTCAGGGTTACTAATCGAGGAAAAGACAGAAAAACATATTGATTAGATAATAAAAAGTAATAAGTTTTTTTAAACAAATTATTAAACAGATTAAGTTTTTATTAACAAATTTATTTTATAAAAACATTAATTTTGTTACTAATTGAATTAATCGATTTTGTCTTGATTGGATCGGTTCGATTCAATTCGTTAAAAAATTCAATTAGTTTATTTTCAAATAATTTTTCTCAACCGGTTTAATTTTAATCAAATACTCAGGCTTACTGATCATAAACAAAAAAAAGGCATCTAGTCGTTGATTCATACAAACTAGTAAAAAAAATCAAATCAACTTATTAATTTATATGAAATAATCAGAAAAAATAGATTAACACTGTCACTCAAATTGAAACCACTCAATAAACTAAATTGACGAAGAAAAAAATATAATCTCAAAATAAAACTGAAAGAAAACTCTCAACTTTTTAGCTTTTATAGATTATAACAAAAAAGTAAATATTTTAAATAAATAATATTTATGTTTTAAAATTATAATTGTCTTCTATTTATTATCAAAATAAAAAAATATTAAATATTATACACACAAATACATTACTATTGATTTTTAAAAATTTATTTTCATTTATTACAAATATGATATTCTTAAATATTTTCTAATCTTCAATATTTTTTATTTTTTTCTTTTATTAAAATTTATCTTGGAAATAATTTTTCTTCTAAATAAACCCTATTTTTTTCCTAAAAAATATCCTTAAATAAAAAAATCTAAAATGTTTTTTAATAAAATTTATAAAATATCTTCCTCTCTATTTTGTCTCTTTTCCTTCTCGTTCGGTAAATAGAAATTAAATTGTGTTCGGTGGATTATGATCGAACAAGTCCTAGTATATTCGACATATGGTAGCTAAATAAACAACAATATATTCAATAGACTAGGGTAGAATGGTATGGGAATGCACAGTGCTTCGTCATCGTGTGTCATTACTTTGGTGATCATTATAGCCAACTCTAAACCCATCGGGGTTGTTGGCGTCGTCCGATCAACCGAACCACAGTTGGATTCTGACTAGATTGCGATTGATTCCGACCGCAATCCAATTGGAATTCAACCACAATACAGTCGGAGTTGGAGTCCGATCGAATCGTGGCCAGAGTCAGAGTTCGGTTGGACCGTGATCGAAATCCAATTGAATCACGACCGCTAGCTCCACAACCACACTCGCAGTCGATTCCGGTAGCAATTCTGTTGGTGCAAGAATACCTCAATCATTAATGTATTTTGATATTTGGATAATCATTTAAGTTGGGCAATAATTGTGAACTAACCATGAATGTTTAAATGACAGAAAAGTCCAAATGTGAATCTTAACAAGGAAAGTCCAGGGTGAGATCTTGGCAACATAAGTCCGTCTTGGCGGCGTAAAGTCCAAGCGGACCTTGACAAAGGAAGTCCAAAGGCAAGGTTTTTACAACATAAGTCCAAGTATGTAGTTTTGACGGCGTAAAATTCAAGCATGCAGTCTTGGTGGCGTAAAGTCCAAGCGAACTTTGGCAAAGGAGAACCCCAAAGCATGACGAAACGAGGAAAGTTTTTGAATGAAAGTGCAAGGATGAAGGAGTCGTTGACTCGAAGGGATTCTGGATGCGCAAGGCTGATGGAGAAGCTAGAAGGTTAAGTCTAGACTTAGAGTATGTTTTCAAGTATAAATTAGTCATATTTAAAGTGTCCCAGTTGATTAGTAGCTTAGACTAGTCGACTGGTCTCGAATGTTCGACACTCGAGGGTTCAGAAGGCTTGAACAATCAACTGGGGTTATGACCCAGTTGACTAGTCAAACAGTCAATTGAAGTCGACTACCGTCTATAGCTCTATCGGATCGGTGTGGTACACCGATCGTTCCACATCGATCGATCGTCATATATTGGCAAAATCGTATTTTAAGTGAACATGAGCACAGAAGCATTTTTAGTTGACTGATTGCTTGAAGCAATCGACTGTTGACTTGAGCAGTCAACTGCTGATATGAGCAGTGGACTGATCAAGTGGATGTTGAGCTGTGACGACCACAATCAGGCTTCATCAAAAGCCATTGGATCCGATCAACAGTAGAAGCGATCGACTATTGGTATGCAGTAGTCGATTGGTGTCGAACTCAACGGACAAAAACAACCTAGTTCTATAAAGAGGGACTTGGGGAGTTTGAAGAAGGCTAGTGCTCTTATTTAAATCTTTCTTCTCAAGCTCACCAAGCCTTCCTTTAAGCTTTCAAGTGTTCTTAACCTCTTCTCTTCTAGCTTAACTCAATCATCTTATAAGAAGAAGAGTGTGCTTGTAAAGAAGACTTCTCCACCTTGGTGTTCTCATCAGAAGAAGATTCTAGTGAAACCTTGGTAGGAGTGATCCTCCTTATGGATTATTATGGAGTAGGAGTATCATCTCAGAACCACGTTATATCTACGTGTTAGGATTGTTTGTATTGCTTCCACTAATAAGATTGTAGAAATCGAAGAAGCGTCATTCACCCCCCCCCCTCTTGTACTCAACTAAATCCTACAAATTCGATTGCAATTTGATCGGACTCCGATATCGATTGGACCATGACCAAATTTCTGTCGAATTGTGATCGCCAACACTGCACTGCAATCACAGTCTATTCTGGTTGCAATTCGATCGGAATCCGATTGTGATCCGACTGAATTTCGATGTCGATTGGACCGCAGTTAGAATTCGACCATGATCCAATAGGATTCCGATGCTGGTGGAACCACGATCAGATTCCAACTAAATTGCTACCAGAATGTGATCGAATCGCGGTCGATTCTGACCGTAATACGGTTGGAATCCAACTGTGATTTGATCGGGCTTCAATGTCAGCAGGATCGTATGTAGTCGAATTTTGATCAAACCGCGGTTAGATTCTAACTGGACCACAGTCAGATTTCGATTGCATCGCAGTCAAATTTTGACCAAATCACAATTAAAATTCGATCACTCGACGGCAATACTGAGCGACGTTTCGGGCGAGCGATTTTTAAAAATAGTACAATAGAAATATTATAGGGTGTGTTTAGAAAAATTTATAATAAAAAATTATTGATAGAGGTATTTAGAAAATGAGATGTATTTAGTGAAAGTTGGGTGTGAAAATCAGGTTCAAACTTTATATTTATTTATTTTTGCTTTCCAGAAATAACTTGAAAATAAGAATTTTTGTCCCCGCCGGGATCATGATCATGAGTCAACAAAACTGGACTAAGATATCCGCGAACGCATTTCTTTTAGTTGCATCCTTCATCTGGTCCCTCCTTCAACAATATTTGTATGGAATGCTTGATTTTTTGTCAGCAATTCCATCGAGTAAAACAGTTGGACAATCTAGTTAGGAGGAGATCAACATAAAAAAAAAAAAATCTTGAATAAAAGTGAAATTAATATTCAATTCCAAGTGATTCAAATTCATAGAAAGTTTGTGTAATTTTGAATTCATCTCAATCAACTCATGATCGGTAGTAAAAGATGATTACGTTCACTCTCAATATTTATTATCATCGATCCTTCGGTAATGATGAAAAAAAAAATCATGAAGAATTATGTCTCTTAATACATTGTTAAAACAGTAAAGGATTTCTAAATTCGAATGAAGATTTTAAATTTCATCAAAAATCGACTCTTGTCCATCTATAACGTATCTGTACTGTCCTAATTAACGGACTATCCTGAAGGAACTCGATCAACTTTTGATCGAACATAGAGCACAAACTCATAATTCAAATATACACAAATATTAATTTATATAAAGTAAGTCCTAGTCAACATTAATATGGAGAAAAACAAATGATAAATTGATTCTTTTTTTTTATGCAATGATAATAAACCTTGGGTTAGCATTATTATTCATTGTTTTCCTCCATAATTACTTGAAATTCTTTAATCCACATCGATATATTAAATTTTAGAATTCAAATATATTCTAAATACAACTTCATTTTCCTTTTTTTCTAAATATATTTACGATTCAATATCAACCTTTTTATTATTTATATAACAGCCCACGTGCTTTTAGCTACACCCTCAACAAAAATTTTCCGAGGATTTATTTTTGAAAATTTCATTATGCCGTGAGTATTTTAAATTTGCACCTTCCAAGTTTTCCAATTATTCTTGTCATTTTTTTTAATTTTTTATTTTTTATCTTGAATATTTTGATTGTTAGAGCTGACAAAGTAGACTGATCGGGTCCCACAGAATTTGGGTATAATCAGCTGGATTTGCTACAGGTTAAGTTAGGAATGACTTGATCTATTACAAGTCATATCAGACGCAATGCATAACTCGTCTGCTGGTAGGACCAAAGCCACTTCACCATGCTCGGGCTAACCTAAGGGGAATTCATTTTTTTTAAAATATATTTAAAGATTCTAAGAATCCATAACAACCATAACTAAATCTTATTTTACAAATAGAATCAAATCCTTAATTCTTTACCATTGAACTCTATTTCGTAATATATTATTATTTATATTGAAATAAATTTTATTTTATTTTATCATTACTAATGAAGTTTTATAGGTTTTTCTATTTTTCACTTGATTTATATATTTATAATAGTTTCACATCGTCTAATTGAAATATTTATCGGTCATTTAAGTATCTAATCATACTATCTTAAATGTATCTTTCTTGAATTTTTCCTCAATAGATCATAAGTGCAATCCCAAATTTCACTCTAATATTCTGATTTTTTAATTTTATCCATTCCTATATATTTACACATTTATTTTAACCTCTTCATCTATGTAATTCTCATTTTCTATGTATGTGCCCAATTCATAGTCAACATTGAATTTCATTTGATATAGCAGGTCTAATTATCGTTTTGTAAAATTTTCTTTTGAATTTTAAAAATATTTTATGATCACAAAGAACATTCGATGTTCTCTTGCAATTCAATTATCTTGTTTGTATTATGATGGGATCTCTTATCGGCATGCTCAAACTCCTCCCCTTCCCTTATTTCGGGAGAGTAGAGTAATTAACTTTCAGGAGTGTTGCCTCGGGTCTCGATTTACAAATGAAGAGAACGTTAGAGGTGGACCGACTTTATCAGCCCAACCCCTCTAACACTCAAGTCAGTGTTTACCAAGAAAAGAGAGAATGGAGTAGAGAAAGAACAATAAGTGGAGAAAGTTCAAGGAAGAAGAGTCATCTCCGCATACCAGAAGAGAGAAAGAACCCTCCTCTTCCCCTTACCTTTCTTGTACCTTATATAGCAAGTCAATACCCACCTTATCGACGAAGCCTATGAAATAGCTATCCCCTTGCGAGGCTATTAGGGGATAACTGTTAAAGGAAATCTTCTCATGACATGTCATGTCCTGTCACGCCCCGAGGGAGTCCCCGCCAGACGAAAATCCGGCAGCATCTCCCCTGTACGGGTGACAATACCAATTTTATACAAGGCCTACACGGCCACTATACATCGGTCAACACGACCGGAACATACCACATCTACACACGCAGATCATAAGGCCTCAGGCCAACCATCATAGTAAATAAATGAAGTCTATCATATCTAGACTTACCCCTTCTGCCATCTGAGCAGGAACATACAACCAAATAATTGAATAGTCCATAAGGACACCACAAATAATCCCAAACTTCCACAAGTACATAACCAAAACATCAGGACCTAAACATATCCTCTATACAAACATCCAAAACCATAAGACCAAATACACTTCCACGACGAGGGGGTTTGGCAGCTGGACTCTCCTGATAGCTTCATCCTGAAATAGATATAATCAACGGGGTGAGTTCAAAGAACTCTGCGGGTATAGTAGATATGCAAAGTAAGGTATAGCTAACAATACTAATCATGTCAGTACAGTCTCATATATATGGTAAGCAAGAAATAAATGCAAAAGAATCAGATTTCACTAATCTCCTATCCCGATATAGGAGCATGTGCCCTCAGAAGAGATAAAGTCATCATCATATATGAATATGAATCTCAGATGCATGGCAATCATATGCAACATCCAAGGCATCAATACAATAATGCAAAGAAACACAATACAAATGCAATCCGTGCAAAAATGCATGCCGTAAATGACATGGTCACCCTCGACGCTACATACCGCCACACGCAATGGTGAAGCCGAGTGGGTAGGGCTATGACAACGCGTGCACTCGCCATCATCGCTTCCCGAGTGACCGAGTGGACAGTGATGCCGTCGAGTACACCTATCCTCCCGCCCCAAACATAGTGGGGAGCTAAGCTCTCATCTCCGGTGTCATAGACTGCAGGAGGGATCCTCGCCTCGCTACCACGCGCTTCGCTACCCATGAGCGGTCCAATGAGCTCGACAGAGCAAATCGCACACACCCTCCCGATGTACCACTAACCCATGAGTGGCAAGCAGGCAGTTATGTAACTAGTGCGGCTCAACAATAATGGAACCGTCTACCAAAGATGCAATCATGCAAGATGGTGCATGATACTAAAGCATGTAAATCCAACTACAAATATCCATCCAATAATATGCAAAATCAATAAGTGCATATAATCGATCCAAGCAACCATGATCCAAATAAAACAGGGGAAGATATAATCATACTGATCAAATTCATGTAGCAAGTAGGCACAAATCATACTAGGCATATAAACATGAAAAGTATTGCATGCTATCCTAACTAACATATCAACTTGACTATATCTAAAAGATAAGTCAAAGTACCCGCCTGATAATATATCCGTAAAAGAACCAGATCGTCACGACCGGAGACCTGCCTCGTGACCAAAACCTGCATAATGCATAACACATAGCTATTATTAAGCACAAAATATCATTCAGCGATAAATCAATACATAATCGATTCCTTCCATAACCAAATTAATCCAAAATAAATCCATCAAATCCAAGCACACGACAACGTGCTAAATACTACTATGTATCTCCAAGTAGACCCTCAACCCGTAGGTCATAAATTGTAATTAACTCCTCAATCCAAAAACATATCCTTGCAATTTATCTCACCATGATCAATACTCCTCATATAAAAATATTATCCATCTCACAACACATCAAACCTCAAGCATCAATCTCATTATCACCTAAATCTCATATCCTCCGAATACCGTACCGATCAACCGAATAACACCAAAATCAACCCAATCACAGCCAACCAAAACCCCAAGTTCAAATTTCCCCAAATTGATGCAACTCCGATTAAACCCTTGTTTCACAGCCGACACATCCACCCACAGCCCACTACCATCTGACCCTGCACGACCACTCTCAGCCGACCCAAATTCCTCGCTACCCTAATGAATAACACCATCCATACTCACCGATCAACCAAAAACAGAAAAAGACCTCACCTACTCCGGAGATCACTGGCTAGAAGTCACGGCGAAGGGAGAAAATCGATGGCTCCGGCGACGGTTCGTCGTGAGAAATCGGCGAGCACAGCGTCCGCAGAGGGGCCGACGGCCGGGCACCGAGAAGGCGGCGCATGGCGAAGAAACCGATGACCGCCGGAAAGAAGGGCGCTATTGCCGCCAGGGCAGAGGAATTCGTGGACGGCAAGGAAGAGAGCTCGGGCGGCGGTGCTCACGGGGAGGATGGCACCGCTGCCTAGGCGCAGGTGGCCGACGAGGCGCTGGCGCGCGGCGGTTTCGGCCATGGGGGAAGAAGGCGCGGCTCGGACAGAGAAGAAGGCGTCGCCGGCGAAGGACAGACGAGGGTCGCCGGCGAGGAAGAGGGCGTTAAGCGCGCGGGCGGCGTGGGCGGAAGTGCTCAGGCGAGGAGAAACCTGAAGAGAATAACGGCGGCGGGGAAAAGGGAAATAGAAAAGTAAAAACTTAGGGTTTCCGATTTAGGTTAATACCCTTAAATAGACTCTCTAAAGCCTATTTACTTTATCCCCGTAAAAGTCTCAGATGGAGTCCGCTTTAAATCCAGAAAAATTCTAAAAATTCCTAAAATTCCCTAAAAATCTCAAAAAAATCCTAGGATTATTTCCAAATTTTGGCCATTAAATTTCGTATTTTAATTTCGATTTTTACATTCTCCCCACTAATAAAAAATTTGGTCCCCAAATTTCCTACTCATATATAAGTACGAGATGTCCCTATAACCATCTCAAGCATCCGAGACAAGTCACACCTCAAGTGACTAAGTGGTTCTTGATATCCCTAAAAATCAAACCACACTTGCTTCTAGTAGCTCTTCCAGAGTATGAATAGTATCTTCATCGACCACCCATCATAAGTACCTAATCTGCATCTGAGTGGAGCTCTATATCCGTGACTGCTAAGGACTTTACCATAATCCTAAGGTAAATCCTTAATCGCTATCGATACGATACTCAAAGATCCTCCATGAACCGGAAATCGCCACAATATAACCTATCCAAATGATCCAACAAACTCCTCGTATGGATCGAATGAAAATGAGCGGACTTAACTAATCATACTAAGTCCTTTCCAATTCCAAATAATCTCCCAACACCGCCCATCATACTATGCTTTCACGCCCATCTCGATGCGTAACCTTGCCGATTATTATATACCACCTTTACTAGTTGACACACCGCACACCAGCATCGCATCAATCAACTATGTCTCCGCATGTCGCTCCACCACGGAGAACGCTTCAATACTTACTATTTTCCTAATACAATCCGATACATCGCAACATATAGAACCTATTGCAATCTTCAGCAATACTTATCAAAATATCATGACCAAGCCTCTTGGCTCGTAGTAATGTCAAAGGCACTACTTACAGTGCAATGACATGCTACCACAACCGGACTCAGAGCTACCAAGATGTCGTAGCTATCTAGCCACCTACGACATACAAATTCCACTATCACTAATTCCGAACTGTAGAGCAAGAGTACAACTCTATGGTAAATGCTCTATCATCACAACAGAATCTATCTGTTCCCGAATCAATAATAACTCTTCCAAATTCAAATGCAACTACACAAGAGCTAGCTAAAACCGCATAAGCATATCCGCTTCCTCATCTCTACAAAACAACATAACAACTCCTACTAGGTCCACGTCATATATATATATGACAACCCATCTCGTAGTTCCTCATTTGACGTAACCATGGGATACGTCTCAATCAACTAAATCAGAAACGCTCCATTCTCTGAAACATTGCATCTGCATACAATACCCTTCCTTCCACCCGAGAATGATCAAACAACACGGGTGTAAAAGTCAATCATTGTCTGAGCTGTGAAACTAATTTCACAAGCTTTAGACCAAATAAATTCCATCACCAGTCAGCGGTATAGTACCACTAGAACATCCTATCCATATCTATGGTAATAATCAAATCAATACCAAAAAAAATCATCATCTACGGTGGTCGAGTGCTCAACTCCAACTACCACCATCACAAATGATCCAATCGTGTCCAGAATACACGATTTCCCAAATCCCTGGACGACTAAGTCGTCAATAAGTCTAATAAGATAATCAAAAGCTCAAACAATTCATACCAAGTATGAAATTGTCATCGCTACACACATGTATTCTCTTTACTCTAAGCTGATGATATAACAATCATCACAACGACAATGATAATTGTATGACACCATGTCACTACAATATCATCACACTAGTCACCAATCAATCCTAGAGTATATATAGGTATCCTATAGTTGATCTAAATAGATCCTCTATCCACAATGAAGGATATTCATTTCCTTCCACAACTACCGCATTCTATCATCGATAATCGATGCATAACCTCAAAGGTCCGTCTCTCTTTTAACAAAGAGTTTCGGATCTTCTCTGGAAAACTCCGGGATGATAAATATCCCATACAACACCTCCTATAATAAGGTAAAACGATCTTTCATCGTCTTAACCAGTGTAGGCATACACGCCTTATCCATAACCAAATCACTAATAGCAGAGACTGATATTCTCTGAGGGTTTACTCCTTGACCTTCAAATGGATGACTAGCAGGTCATATTCCTAGCTTCCTAATTCGACATCAGTCGGCACCTCTAAAGAATCCGTACCTCTGAAATCATCATTAGATTCCTCAAGATCAATACGTTATCGAACTCGTCCACGACCATGAGTAGGAACAATTTCACTAAATCACTACTCTTCCTAACCATTAAAGTACAGTAACCACTAAAGACAACATTTTTCCTATAGCTCAGAGATATCCTTCAGCTTGCTTGGTCTCAAAACACGAGAACTCCCAAAAATCCAAGGAAAATAAAATCCTCGAAACACAAAACCCGCAAACCAAAAACCAAAAACCAATAAAATTGTCACGTCCTGGGGGCATATCCGTCATCCAAATGACAAGGGAGCCCCTTAGTGACAATATCCAGAATCCATGGTCCAAATCTGGTAAAAACCTCGAAATAATTATAGAAATATAAGTATTTCAATAACTGCATGCATGCACGACTAAACATATATCAATCAAAGTAAAATAGTTTTATGACCCCAAATCCAATTGCGACCAAAAATCCAAAGTGCATAAATAAAATGCAATACCAATAAAGTAAACAAAGCGGCATCTCGACGATGCAGTGGGACAAGCACGGCAATGAACTCTCTGAGCGACTCGAAGGTAGGTCAACATGACACGTCCTCCATCAGTTAACCTAGAGGATAAATGAGGAGGGGATAAGTACAACCACTCTGTGGATGTATAGACAATAGTGCATAATCATAATGCACATAATGGAAGTCACAGGGAACAAGCTAAAGTAACCCAACCCTCAGAGTACCAATATCAGTCTGCAACCATCCTGATCAGCAGTATAACAAATATACCCGCAACATACACAACCATTGCAACAAGCAGTGCACATCCAGATACCACGATAAAGTCTCGTGGCTCTCACACAAAAAGGAAACTATCTATGAGCTACCTCGAACGTAACCCATGGACCGACAATCAATAGCACGGTCTACGCGCAACTATATGCTACCACGAATGAGACTCGTGAATAGACAGGTTGTATATAAATATCTAATTATCGACTGCAGGCATTAGCATACTATCACCAATAGGTCGCGTGAGCAGTCGATTATCCTAGGTTGTTAAACCTAGGGTTATCCAATATATCTAGCATAGAACATCTATCAAAATCGATAAGGATCATCGATCTACAATTAAGCCCATTGAGGCGATCAAGCGAGGGTTTCAACACCTCTAATACCAAACGTTTACCAAAGTCGGTAAAGATCATCGACTAATAAATAAATTCCTCCAGATGGTTAGTCTAAGGTTCTAACCCTTCTCCTATAAACGGTTATCAAGGTCGATAAAAGTCATATGTCCACTAATAAACTCGTCGAGACGAGTAATCATAGGGTTTCATCCCAACTAACAGGAAACGCGCCTTCAAGGCTAATAAAGACCACAAATCTACTATCAAGCCCGTCAAGAGGGTTAAGCCTAAATTATATCGTTCTACCAGTGCAATCATGCATGCTACAACATGCTACCACGAATAAATCTCGTGGGTACTTAAGATGTAAAGTAGCTATCTAGCTACAGGCGTCATACGAATCCGATTATCACCAACTCCGAACGAATAACACAAAAATATAACCTTACAGTAGGTCATCTCACCCATGATTGGGAGATATAGTAAGGATTAATTGCATCCTAACCATACAAACTCTACTAGTCCGATCACCATATCACTGAAATAGTAAATGGATAAACATATACCAATATGCACATCCGGGTTATTACACCTAGGGTTCCAACACCTAGGGTTCCACTAATGTTGTTTCATTCCTGAGATCCGCTCCTACAGAATAACTTCATCTAAGTTATTCTATTTCTACTAGTCTTAATCATGGTATCCACCGCACAAACTCATAACCATAAACATATAACATGTTGTCTAATAAACGACAGCATAGTCATACCAATGGCAATCAATAGCCGAAATTAATTAGGGTATAACTAAAGGGTCATGCCAGATCAAAGTCAATGCCAGAACAAAGTCAAGGCAATATATAAATAAAGCATCAGATGCTCATACATACTCTAAACTATGTAAGCAATGTAATCATGTCCTCATGTCTTCTACGAATTTATCCATCTTAGTCATATTATTCAAGTCTAATCCTAATACTAGTCCAATCCAAATACTAGTCCAAAAAGTAAGATGTAAACATCTACCAATCTAATCATTTATATCACAATGATAACTAACTACGTATAGCAGTAATAGCAGTTAATAACCATATGCTAACGATAAACCAGCAACCTAAAAATCTAACAGTCTAACAGATATCAAGTTAAAGCAATACTAGATAAAACATGATATCACCGCATAACCAAATATAACCAATATAAATATGTACCAAATCTAGAAAATTTTCTAGAATTTATTTACCTGTTAGCCGTCTGGAGATGTCCTGTTGCCGCCAAATCCCCCATATTGACCTCGTCAATAATACCTCGAATTTCCGAAACATAAAAATCGTCGGAAATCCGTACAACTAAAAATACCCGATTAACTCGCCAAACTTGGCGAACTCCATAAACCCAAAGACCCTAAGGAACTAAACCTACGCTCGATACCAAATAAATTGTCACGCCGAGGAGTCCCCGCTGCATTTAAAATCCGGCAAAGATCTCCTCAGACGGTGACAATACCAATTTTATACAAGGCCTACACTACACTATACATCTGGCCAACACGACCGAACATACCACATCTACACACGCTAGATCATAAGGCCTCGTGCCAACCATCATAGTAAATAAATGAAGTCTATCATATCTAGACTTACCCTTCGCCATCCGAGAGAACATACAACCAAATAATTGAATAGTCCATAAGGACACCACAAATAATCCCAAACTTCCACAAGTACATAACCAAAACATCAGGACCTAAACATATCCTCTATACAAACATCCAAAACCATAAGACCAAATACACTTCCACGACGAGGGGGTTTGGCAGCTGGACTCTCCTGATAGCTTCATCCTGAAATAGATATAATCAACGGGGTGAGTTCAAAGAACTCTGCGGGTATAGTAGATATACAAAGTAAGGTATAGCTAACAATACTAATCATGTCAGTACAGTCTCATATATATGGTAAGCAAGAAATAAATGCAAAAGAACTGTACTCACCTGAATCTCCTATCCTGATATAGGAGCATGTGCCCTACTGTAAGAGATAAAGTCATCATCATATATGAATATGAATCCTGTATGCATGGCAATCATATGCAACATCCAAGGCATCAATACAATAATGCAGCAAACACAATACAAATGCAATCCGTGCAAAAATGCATGCCGTGCAAATGACATGGTCACCCCTGACGCCAGTCAGCCGCCTCACACGCAATGGTGAAGCCGAGTGGGTAGGGCTATGACAACTGTGCACTCTGCCATCACTGCTCCTGAGTGACCGAGTGGACAGGATGCTGTCGGAGTACACCTATCCTCCTGCCCCAAACATAGTGGGGGAGCTAAGCTCTCATCTCCCGGTGTCATAGGCCAGAGGAGGGATCCCTGCCCGCTACCACGCTGCCTCATCGCTACCCATGAGCGGTACAGCGGAGCCTGACAGAGCAACTGCACACACCCTCCTGATGTACCACTAACCCATGAGTGGCAGTGTGTGCAGGCCATGTAACTAGCTGCGGGCTCAACAATAATGGAACCCCGTCACCAAAGATGCAATCATGCAAGATGGTGCATGATACTAAAGCATGTAAATCCAACTACAAATATCCATCCGAATAATATGCAAAATCAATAAGTGCATATAATCGATCCAAGCAACCATGATCCAAATAAAGTGGAAGATATAATCATACTGATCAAATGCATGTAGCAAGTAGGCACAAATCATACTAGGCATATAAACATGAAAAGTATTGCATGCTATCCTAACTAACATATCAACTTGACTATATCTAAAAGATAAGTCAAAGTACCCGCCTGATAATATATCCGTAAAAGAACCAGATCGTCACGATCGGAGACCTGCCTCGTGACCAAAACCTGCATAATGCATAACACATAGCTATTATTAAGCACAAAATATCATTCACTGACAAATCGAATACATAATCGATTCCTTCCATAACCAAATTAATCCAAAATAAATCCATCAAATCCAAGCACACGACAACGTGCTAAATACTACTATGTATCTCCAAGTAGACCCTCAACCCGTAGGTCATAAATTGTAATTAACTCCTCAATCCAAAAACATATCCTTGCAATTTATCTCACCATGATCAATACTCCTCATATAAAAATATTATCCATCTCACAACACATCAAACCTCAAGCATCAATCTCATTATCACCTAAATCTCATATCCTCCAGAATACTGCATCGATCAACCGAATAACACCAAAATCAACCCAATCACATGACCAAAACCCCAAGTTCACCCCAAATTGATCAGAACTCCGACTAAACCCTTGTTTCACAAACACATCCACCCACCCACTACCATCGACCTGCACGACCACTCTCAGTGACCCAAATTCCTCGCTACCCTAATGAATAACACCATCCATACTCACCGATCAACCAAAAGCAGAAAAGACCTCACCTACTCCGAGAGATCACCGCTAGAAGTCACGGGCGAAGGGAGAAAATCGATGGCTCGTCGGCGGCGATTACGCTGAGAGAAATCGGCGAGCACGGCAGCGTCCCGCGGCGCAGAGGCACGGCTGGGCAAGAGAAGGCGGCCGGTATTGCGAAGAAATCGATGACCACTCGGAAAGAAGGGCGTCGGTCGTCGCCTAGGGCAGAGGAATTCGGCTGTGGACGGCAAGGAAGAGAGCTCGGCGGCGGTGCTCACGTGGCGAGGAGGATGGCACCGTCGTCTAGGCGAGGTGGCCGACGAGGAGGCGCGGCGTTTCCGTGGGGGAAGAAGGCTCGGCTCGGCAGAGAAGAAGGCGTCGCCGTGAAGATGCAGAGGGTCGCCGGCGAGAAGAGGCGTTAAGCGTTAGGCGTCGGCGGGCGCGGCGGAAGCGGCTTCATGAGGAGAAATAGAAGAGAATAATGGCCAAGGCGGGAAAAAGGGAAATAGAAAAAGTAAAAACTTAGGGTTTCCGATTTAGGTTAATACCCCTTAAATAGACTCCTCTAAAGCCTATTTACTTTATCCCCGTAAAAGTCTCGTATGGAGTCCGTTTAAATCCAGAAAAAATCCGGAAAAATTCCTAAAATTCCCTAAAAATCTCGAAAATAATCCCTAGGATTATTTTCCCGAAATTTTGGCCATTAAATTTCGTATTTTAATTTCAGTATTTTTACATGTCCTCTATCTGTTATGCATTGAGGAGATTAGGAAGTAACACAGACATTGTCATTTATTTATGAATTATTCTTTAGAGGGATTGTTGGCGAATTAGATGTGACATTTGTTATAGCAGAATCTTTTATGTGGTCCCCGAGGCTTATTATAAGAAACTAAATGGTTGGGAAAACTAATAGTATTCGAGAAGTCTAGCAATACTTAGGAGAGACCATGGAGCTCGTGAGAGCCAATAGTGCCCGGGAAGACCCATAGGGCTTGGGAAAGCTAATAATGTTTGGAAAGAGACCATAACACTCGAGAAATCAATATCACTCGAGAAGGCCAATAATGTTAGAGAAGACTCATAGAGTTTGGAAGAAATCGTTGGAAAATTTGTTTTGAACCAATAAATTTTATTTCTCAAAATCAATTTGGATGAATGAGAAATTAAGTATGGCCTAATTTGGATCATCAAATTATGATGGATAAATCAGGTTTGTTTAAATGAAATGACATAAGTACTCTTTGGATAACTTAATCTTGGTCATCCAATTCAAAATGAAAGACTTGTTAGTGCTTATAAGACTCACATATCTCTACAATAGTATGATATTGTCCACTTTGAGCCTAAATTCTCATGGTTTTATTTTTGGATTTTATCCAAAAGGTCTCATACCAATGGAGATATTTTTTTTATCTCATAAGCATATGATCTTTTTCATGTCTTATCAATGTGGGACTTTGATTGTATTCCATATACTCCCAACAATCCTCCCCTCAAACGAAGAATCACATTGAGCCTCCCTCAAGCTTATCCATCCTCAAAGGACTTCCTCTGCTTGATGTCCGATCCTCAACCCACTAGGACTTCTTGCTAATTGTCTGGTTCTCCTGACCCAGTTGGACTTCCTGCCAGTTGTCTAATCCTTTTTGGCCCAACTGGACTTCCTGCCAGTTGTTCGGTCCTCCCGACCCAACTGGACTTCCTGTCTAGCATCTGGTTCTGTTGATCTGGACATGGGAGCTCTACTTTTTTCGTTCGAGGTTCATGGCTTGACATGAACCATGACTCTGATACCAATTGTTAGTGTTTATAAGACTGACATATCTCCACAATGGTATAATATTGTCCACTTTAGGCCTAAACTCTCATGGTTTTATTTTTGGGTTTTATCCAAAAGGTCTTATACCAATGAAGATATCTTTTTATCTTATAAGCATATGATCTTTTCCATGTCTTATCAATGTGAGACTTTGATTGTATTCTCCATACTCCCAACAAAACTTAGATGCATCCAAATGAAGAGACATTGTGTCCCTTGGGAAGGAATGCGATCTAGATCATCAAATTAAATTGAACATATGAGATTTGATTGAACCAAAAGGTTCCTCTACCCCTTCACAAAGTATAAATAAGATCCCTCACTTCATTGATTCATATAATTCATTCCAATTCAAGGCAAAGCAAGCATTGCATTACATACTTGCATTATGGAGAGTTCGAAAAACTTCTTCGGTTCGGAGGTCTTGCGATTTGCAGTGCTGCTATCACAAGATAAAGTCATGGTATCTTAAGAGACGATTGTCATATTTCGTGAGCACTGTGTGTGGGACAAATTTGTCTTAAAGAGATAGAGTCCAACTCTAGCCTCGACTTCGCCTAAGCAATGTTATATCATTATCATGCCTGCACTCAGATTGCACCTCCTTCATCGGACACCAACAATCTTAAGACGAATTTTTCGTGCAATCTACTATAAATTCATCATCAACGGTCTCTATTCCACTAGCACATGGAGAGAAATCAAAGAAGTTTACCGGTACTGATTTCAAAAGATGATAGCAAAAGATGTTGTTTTACTTAACCATGTTGAACCTTGCGAGGTTCTTACGTGAAGATGCCCCCACCTTCTCTCCAAGAGAAACTGATAAAGAAAAGAGGGTGTCATATAATGCTTGAGGATATAGCGATTTCTTATGTCGAAATTATATTCTTAATGGCTTGAACAACACGTTATATAACGTGTATAGTCCCAAGACAACTACAAAGGAATTATGGGGATCCCTTAAACGAAAGTACGAAACAGAAGATGTTGGATTGAAGAAATTCATCGTCGGTAAATTCTTAGACTTCAAAATGATTGATTCTAAAACTGTGATGACTCAAATCCAAGAATTGTAATTGGTCCTATATAGTTTGCATGCCGAGGGCATGATAATGAATGAGTCCTTTCAAATTGTCATGATAATCGAGAAACTCTCACTTTCCAAGAGGGAATTCAAAAATTATCTAAAGCATAAGCGAAAGGAGATGGGACTTGAGGATCTAATTGTAAAACTACGAATTGAAGAAGATAATTGCAAGCAATCAGAATCAATAAAAATATCTATGTATGCTAAAGCAAATCTATTGGAACTAAACATTGGCAAGAAAAGAAAGTATCCAAACAAAGGATAAAGCCAAGGGAAGACCAAAAAGTTCTAAGGAACATGTCACAACTATAGCAAACCAAATCACAAGGCCAAAGACTACCAACATCCAAAGAAAGTTAATCAAGTGCACGCAACGAAGATAAGTCAGTGTTAATAAATATGTTAGAATTAGACTTGATTGTCATTGTATTTGAAGCCAACTTGGTGGATAATCCAAGGTAGTGGTGGGTCAATACTGGTGCTATATGACACATATACTCTGACAAAGTCTAATTTTCAACTTATACCCCTATCAATGGAAAAAATTTAATCATGAATAATTCTGTAACTTCTAACATTGTTGGTCTTGGCAAAGTGGTACTGAAGATGACATCGGACAAAGAAGTGACACTAATTGATGTACTCATGTTCCCGACATTAGAAAGAATTTAGTGTCAGGGTCGACTCTTGTCAAACCTGGTTTAAAGTTGGTGTTTGAGTCCAATAAATTTGTATTGACAAAATATGTTCAATTCATAGGCAGAGGGTACATGGATAATGGTTTATTCAAAATGAATGTAATAGTTGTACACTATGACTTCAATGAAACTAAAATTATAAATTCTGTTTATTTGGTCGAGTGTTCTATTTTATGGCATGTTAGACTTGAACATGTAAATTATAACACTTTATGATGACTTGTGAATTTAAATTTATTACCAATATTTAATGTTGATCCAATACATAAATGTGAAATATGTGTTGAAGCTAAATTGACAAAGTTATCTTTCCATTTGGTAGAAAGAAATACGACTTCTCTAGAGTTAATTCACAGTGATATATGTAATTTAAATTTTTTGCAAACAAGAGGAGGGAAAAAAAACTTTGTTACTTTCATTGACAACTATATTAGATACTATTATATGTATCTATTGAAAGACAAAGATGAAGTCTTAGAAGCATTCAAATATTATAAGAATGAAGTTGAGAATCAAATCGGTAATGTATTAAAGTAATTTGAAGTGATCGAGGAGGATAATATAATGGTTCATTTAATGAATTATGTATCGAATATGACATTATTCATTAAACAACAACCCCTTACTCTCAATCTAATGGGTTACCGAGAGTAAGAATCGAACTCTTAAAGAAATGATGAATGCTATGTTGATAAGTTCAAGTTTATCCCAAAATTTATGGGGGAAGCTATTTTATCGACAAATCATATTCTTAATAAAATTTCTCACAAAAAAAAAGAAGATAAAACTCCTTAAGAGTTATGGAAGGGCCATAAGTCTTCCTACAAATATCTGAAAGTGTGAGGGTGTTTGGCTAAGGTGAAAGTGTCTAAGCCAAAGCAAAGTAATGTTGGATCGAAAGTGTCGCTAGAGGGGGGGGTGAATAGCGATACGATGTCGTTAAAAAACTTTTGCAATAAGTAAAAAGCAAGTAGAGAGTGCACAGCGGAAATATAAAGTAGACAAGATATTTTTACGTGGTTCACAATCTTTCGATTGCTAATCCACGGCCCTAGTGATCCTTGATCACGTACGGAGGGCAATTCACTAAAACCACTCCTCCTCGTTGGAGGTAGGAGCAACGATTACAAAAAGAAATCAAGGCAAAGGGACACTCCCCCTTTCCTTGTTACGATTAAAGCACAAAGACAATTTAAAGAAGTAGAACTTAAATAAATATACCGACAACTCTTATAAGTAGAAGATGTAGCTGTTGTCCGTCAGAGCAAATGTGAGTAGTAGTAGCGGAGTTACGACGGCGTGTTGAGAGCTCTTGAATTCTTGTTATTTGCTTGGCTTGAACATGTCTATTTATGGATATTGATCTATGAATTTAGACATAGGTAGTGTCCAAGGTGAGGTTCTTATCCCAACACAAGGATGAGGTGTTTCAACCAACCACCTTGTGCCACCTCAAGGAAGCCTTCACGCCAAGAAGAAGAAGCCATCCAACTTGTGCCACATCATGGGAGCCAACCATCTTGTGCCACCTCAAGGAGGCCTTCACGCCAAGAAGAAGAAGCCATCCAACTTGTGCCACATCAAGGGAGCCAACCATCTTGTGCCACCTCAAGGAGGCCTCCACGCCAACTCAAGGATGAGGTCCAAGCTTGGTGATGGTTTGGATGTCCACCTTGATGCCACATCACCCTTTGTACCAAAACACGAGTCAAGTCCAAATTCACCCCCTGTCTGATTCTCGAGGTCGAACTAGACTAGCAGTGATGTAGTAGACGCTAGTCAAAGGGTTTTGCAGCATGTTAGCTTAAAATATAAAGTACGATGGTTCTAACCATCTGATCTCGACCTAGACCTTCCATTGAGGTATTGGGTCGGATCTACGCTTAACGACCTTGCTTCGCTTTCACACGAGCTTACCTTGTAGCCTCGCTTCCGGTCTTCACCCGAGTACCTCGGCTTCCTCCGAAGTCCCTCTGGCGTTGCCCGACCACCTCGGTTCCCACCGGGTGTCACAGACCTTCCGCTCAACTTTAGCATTTCTGCACACTTAATTGAGCTCGTAAGATAACAAATATACCCTTAACTATTGAGCCTTTTGCCATAATCAAAATACCGGTTCGACTTTGGTGCCCATTTGCACCAACAATCTCCCCTTTGATTCATGGCAAACCGACAAAAGTTAAGGAAAAATTAATACAGTAAGCTAGCATAATGATTAAGCATGAATGAGCTAGCATAAAGATTAAATATGAATGAGCTAGCATAATGATTAAGCATGAATGAGCTAGCATAATGATTAAATATGAATGAGCTAGCATAATGATTAAATATGAATGAGCTAGCATAATGATTAAGTATGAATGAGCTAGCATAATGATTAAGTATGAGTGAGAAATATTATTGTTCCAAGTTCTCCCCTTTGAGGTAACCTCCCCCTTGACCGAAGGTGAGTTCTTGAAAAATAATTTTTACTCCCCCTTAATAGTTGCTTAAGTAAACGGAATTACTTAATATAAAAGGTAATAATTTTGTTTACTTTCTTCCCTTTAATTTTGGTTAATTTTGGTTACTTTTGTGACTTTCTCCCCCTTTTGCCTTAACTCAAAAAGTTTGTAAATATATTTTAGGGTTTGTAAGTCCAAGCAAGTTCCCAATATGATTTCTAAGGTAAGACTTAGGCTAATTTCATAAAAAGAAGCAAAAATAGAGTACATATATAGAAAAATTTAAATCCTACTCTATTACGCACATACCTAACTTTAATGTTGTTAAAGATTAAGCTAAAGTCTTGGAGAGTGTGCTTCATCCACAGGAGGAGAGACACACTCACCCATCGCAACGTATTCGGCCGGTGGTAGATAAGGCAACGCAATGTCGCTTCCTCTGCACTAACCATCATACTAAACATCGGCGAAAATCTACTATATCTCTCTTTACACTGTTTCTACCAGTATAAATGTTTCAAATCTTAAGTCTAAGGACATGGTCAGGTTTATCTAGATTTTCGAATCCGGGAGGTTGACTGACGTAAACTTCTTCCTTAATGTATCCATTCAAAAATGCTGACTTGACATCCATTTGAAACAATTTAAAACCTCGATGTGCAAAGATATGCTAACAACATTCGGATGGACTCTAGTCTTGCTACGGGGGCGTAGGTCTCATCGTAATCTAAACCTTCGACTTGACTAAACCCTTTTGCGACTAACCTGGCTTTATTTCTAACTACTTCACCTTTATCATCAAGTTTATTTCGAAATACCCACCAATAATTGATTTTTCTTTAGGTGGTGGTACTAATTCCAAGACTTCATTTCTAGTGAATTGAGCTAGCTCTTCTTGCATAGCAATAATCCAGTCGGGATCAAGAAGTGCTTGTTCAATAGTTTTGGGTTCGATTTTGGAAATTAACGAGATTTGACTAAGGTTTTGGTATGAAGCTCTAGTTCGAACCCCTAAATTTGGATCACCTATAACTTGATTGATAGGATGACTTGGGTGAGTTCTAGTTTGACTTGGGTTAGAGTCATCTATCACTTGGTCGATAGGATGACTTGGGTTAGGACGAGATTCAAGTTCAAGATCAGAGTCGGGTTCGCTATAAGTTGATTTGCTAGTTGGTTTTGTTAAGGATTGAACGGGTTCGTGTCCTTCGTCGAAAACTATATTAATGGTTTCTTCGACTCTTATGTGTAGGATCAATGGAATTACTAAAGGGTTGTTTGTAAGTTTTTAAACCTAAATCATCTCACCAATATCTACATGATCAAAACATGTTATTCCTATGTGTTACTGTGAGATGACTTTCAATTTTACTTGATTAATTTTAATGAATTTAAATTAACCAACATTAGGTTAGATTCGATTTAGTCTAAGCTCATCAAGTAATCTTTTCAAGAGATTAGCTTCCGTGTCGTGGCGAGGCACAGAGGCCTTCTTTGATCGAACAACGACCACTTCCTTAGACAAAGCTAATTTCAAGAAATTGATAACTCGACTTACTTGAGACTACGCCTTGGTCTAACTAGTTATTTTTGAAAAGAGGCTCCCGAGGCTCAATCTTTCGTAGAGGATTTTAGTTGGTTTATTTTTGAAAAGAGGCTCCCGAGGCTCAATCTTTTCGCAGGATTTTAGTTGGTTATGAGTCCTATCTAACCATTCTAAAAATAAAGGAAAAACTAAGCATGCAATTTCTAAGACTTAACAAAATACATTTTGTATTGGCTCCTCGACCATTGAATCGAGTGGGTCTATTCACATAGTGAATTTGGTCCTGGGAACCCAATACATGTTAGATCCTAAAGTTGAAATCAAAGTGGTCTTAGGGACCCATGCTTGGACATTTTTCTTATGTTGGTTTACTATAGACATATATGACTTATTGGTTGTATTTGAGTTAAACCCGAGTCCGCCTTGTTGTACACGGCCCTTGTGATCCAAGTAAGAGGTCAAGTCCTCGATCCCAAAGTGAACCTTTCCAACGCAGCTCTAAGGTCTTCGACTTGTGTTTTCAAAAGTAGTTCTCAACTTCAAGCTTTTCAACTTGAGTTGAGTCCTCCTCTTGAATACGAGTAGTCGAAGAGGTTAGGAGACTCATGTTGAGAAGGTTAACCTCCTCAATTAGGGTCTCGACCTTGGACTCGGACTTAGCTAGTTTCTTATTTAAAAATTTAATTGCACCATACAAAGTATTAAGTAACGACCGACTTACCCTTAATGATTCTTTTGAACCGGATACGGATCCGTGGCTTGTCTTGAATGGAAGCTCATCATCGGATTCGGACTCAGACTCTTCTTCGGTTTTGAGTCGTGCTCGTCGGCTTGGCCATTAGAGCTTGGATATCGCCTTCTTCCTCCAACAACTCCTCCCAAGTAGCGTTTAGCGCTTTCTTAGTCATCTTCGAACTAGATTGACTAGTTCGGATTCTATTCGAGTCTACTTCCGATTCGGACTCGTCTTCTTCCTTCGGGGTGGCTTGCTTGCGGCTTCTTCTTCTTGGAACCTCGCAACTAACGCAAATACTCTTCTCGGCCGACCACGTTAGTTTGCTCATGTAATTCAAGTTCAAAACAATTGCCTAACCTAATTTTAGAAAGGTCCTTGGAGACCTTGTAGGCATCGACCATGGATGCCCACAAGGTGGTCCTAGGAAACGAGTTAAGAGAATACCTGATAAGGTCGCGATTCTCGACCTTTTGTCCGATGGCATGGAGTTGGTTGACGATGTCTTGGATACGAGCATGTAGTTGAGTTGTGGTCTCGTTTTCCTGCATTTTCAAGTTATACAATTTATTTAAAAGTAAATCTCTTTTACATACCTTCGTGTCGTCGGTGCCTTCGTGTAGTTCCACTAGCTTGGTCCATAAGTCCTTTGCACTAATGAAGGGGCCGACGCGGTTGAGCTCTTCCTTGGACAACCCACATTGCAAGATTTGAGTTGCCTTGGCATCGGCTTCTACTTGTTTTTTCATGGAATTTGACCATTGATCGTAACCCAAAGATTCACCATCTTCATTAATAGGAAGTGTGAAACCGGTTTGGATTACGATCCACATCTCGATTTGGGTTTTAAGAAAGCATTCCATCCGACCCTTCCAATAACGAAAGTCATTACCGTTGTAAAACGGGGGTCGGGCGGTGCTAAACCCTTCGAGATGGTCCATTTAAAAACAAGAAGAAGAACGACGAAAAGAATCTTGCAAAACACACACGGAAAGAATATTCCAAGACTTTCGTCTTGGATTAGTAGTGCGGGAAGTAAAAAAGATATATAAAATGTAACTTGCAAAAAGAAATAAACAATCAAATGCGAATGTCGTTGAAGTTCCGGAGGACAACCTTACTCGGGATCTAACCCGAAGGACAACCTTATCCGGATCCTAAAGCCTCTAATGCAATTCTATATGTAGGAGAAGATAAGCAAGTGAAATAATTATACGAAAACAGAAATAAATAAATAAAAAATCTGTAAAAAAAAGGAAAACAAAGCTAGATTGGTGGTTTCACCGAATCTTAGCGCCCCCGGCTCTGATACCAATTGTTGGATCGAAAGTGTCGCTAGAGGGGGGGGGTGAATAGCGATACGATGTCGTTAAAAAACTTTTGCAATAAGTAAAAAGCAAGTAGAGAGTGCACAGCGGAAATATAAAGTAGACAAGATATTTTTACGTGGTTCACAATCTTTCGATTGCTAATCCACGGCCCTAGTGATCCTTGATCACGTACGGAGGGCAATTCACTAAAACCACTCCTCCTCGTTGGAGGTAGGAGCAACGATTACAAAAAGAAATCAAGGCAAAGGGACACTCCCCCTTTCCTTGTTACGATTAAAGCACAAAGACAATTTAAAGAAGTAGAACTTAAATAAATATACCGACAACTCTTATAAGTAGAAGATGTAGCTTTCGTTGTCGGCGGCACTTCGTCGTAGCAAATGTGAGTAGTAGTAGCGACGTTACGACGGCGTGTTGAGAGCTCTTGAATTCTTGTTATTTGCTTGGCTTGAACATGTCTATTTATGGATATTGATCTATGAATTTAGACATAGGTAGTGTCCAAGGTGAGGTTCTTATCCCAACACAAGGATGAGGTGTTTCAACCAACCACCTTGTGCCACCTCAAGGAAGCCTTCACGCCAAGAAGAAGAAGCCATCCAACTTGTGCCACATCATGGGAGCCAACCATCTTGTGCCACCTCAAGGAGGCCTTCACGCCAAGAAGAAGAAGCCATCCAACTTGTGCCACATCAAGGGAGCCAACCATCTTGTGCCACCTCAAGGAGGCCTCCACGCCAACTCAAGGATGAGGTCCAAGCTTGGTGATGGTTTGGATGTCCACCTTGATGCCACATCACCCTTTGTACCAAAACACGAGTCAAGTCCAAATTCACCCCCTGTCCAGCGATTCTCGAGGCTGGAACTAGACTAGCAGTTGACTGTAGTAGACGACTGGTCAAAGGGTTTTGGACTGCAGTACAAGTTAGCTTAAAATATAAAGTACGATGGTTCTAACCATCTGATCTCGACCTAGACCTTCCATTGGAGGTATTGGGTCGGATCTACGCTTAACGACCTTGCTTCGCTTTCACACGAGCTTACCTTGTAGCCTCGCTTCCGGTCTTCACCCGAGTACCTCGGCTTCCTCCGAAGTCCCTCTGGCGTTGCCCGACCACCTCGGTTCCCACCGGGTGTCGCAGACCTTCCGCTCAACTTTAGCATTTCTGCACACTTAATTGAGCTCGTAAGATAACAAATATACCCTTAACTATTGAGCCTTTTGCCATAATCAAAATACCGGTTCGACTTTGGTGCCCACTGCACCAACAAGTAAGATGAGACCAAAAACAATCGATTGCATCTTTATCGGATACGTCAATAATAGTAGTGCATATCGATTTTTGGTGCATAAATCGGTAATTCCTGATATACATGTTGGAACAACTATAGAATCAAGGAATGTTGTATTTTTTTGAAGGTATCTTTCCATGCAAAGAGAGGAAAGAAGAAAGTTCAAATTAAAAAACTTACGAAACTATAAATTTGGATAATCGGATAATCTTGGAAATAATGAAAAACCAAGATATAGTAAGATGACTAAAATAGAAAAATCATTTGGTCATAATTTTATGACTTATATGTTGGAAAATAAACCAAGGACAATAAGCGAAGTCTTATCAAGTCCTGAGGCTCCTTTTTAGAAAGAAGCCCTCAATAGTGAAATATATTCCATCATGCAAAATCATACTTGGGAATTGGTAGATATTCCACCTGGAATCAAGTCTTTAGGATGTAAATGGATCCTAAAGAGGAAATATAAGGTTGATGGATCTATTGACAAGTATAAGGCAAGGCTAGTAGCCAAAGGATTCAAACAAAATGCATGTCTTGACTTCTTTGATACATATTCACCAATAACAATGATCACATCCATTCGAATATTCATTGCTATTGATGCAATACATAACTTTGAGATACATCAAATGGATGTGAGAACAACCTTTTTAAATGGTGAATTAGAAGAAAAATATATATAGAGCAACCTGAAGAGTTTGCGGCTCCAAGATAAGAAAATAAGGTGTGAAAACTTGTAAAGTCACTTTATGGACTAAAACAAGCACCGAAACAGTGGCATGAGAAATTTGACAAAACTATGATGACAAATAGATTTAAAATTAATGAGTGTGATAAGTGCATATATATCATGATGACTAAAAAGATGTTGATCAAAACCTTTGACATGAAAGATATGAGTATAGTAGATATTATGCTTGAAATTAAGATCACTAAGACATTTGAAGGAATTGTCCTTTCACAATCTCATTATATTGAGACGGTGCTAAGGAAATTTAATGTATATGATCTTTCTCCTGTAAAAACACCGATGGACTTAAGTTTATGTTTGGCTAAGAACTATGATGAACCTGTATCGCAATTGGAATATTCGAGGATAATTGACAGTTTAATATATATCACAAACTGCACACGTCCCGATATTACCTATGCAATCAACAAATTAAATAGATTTACAAGTAATCTAAATGATAGCCACTAGAAGACATTAATAAGGGTTCTTAAATATTTACGATACACCTTAGAATATGGATTACATTATGCTAGATATCCAATTGTACTAGAAGGCTATTGGGATGCAAATTGGATATTTGACACAAAAGATTCTAAATTCATTAGTGGATATATATTTACCATTGGTGGAGGAGCGGTGTCATGAAAATCTATGAATTAAACATGTATAACTCGATCAACTATGAAATCAGAGTTTATAGCTTTGGATAAAGCTGCAGAAGAGGTTGAGTGGCTTCTTAATCTTTTAAAGGATATCTCATGTTGGGCAAAGGCAATGTCTATCGTAATGATACATTGTGATAATCAATCAACAATTGAAAGGGCACAAAATAGAATGTACAATGGTAAGCCGCGATATATTCGTCAACGACATAACACCATTAGGCAATTGATCTCAAATGGAGTTATCTCTGTTGATTATATGTCAAATCAAAAGATAACTTGGTGGATCCGTTAACAAAAAATTTATGTAGAGATCAAATATATTGCACATCAAGAGGAATGAGATTAAAAATCTACAAATAAGAACATTCACAATGGTAACTCAATCTTGTTGACTGGAGATCCCAAGATCTTGGTTTAATGGGACAATGAAATTATGAAAATTCGTATGAGCACTTGGACTGATTTTCTTCTCATTCCTAGGATGAAAAAGTGGTTCCTATCACATGTAGTGAGGTTAAGTTATAAACTTTTAATGACTCGTATGCCTGTAAAAGTAGAGTATGGTAGGATCTCTTGATAAAAGGTCACCTATAAGTGTGAAGATGGGTTGCTTCAACGAAACACTTATTGATCCAAGATGTTGTCCATGGCCAAAATGGACATAACTATGAGAACCATAAAAGATGTGAGAAAGATTATTATGTATGTACCATTGTCTTGGTTTACATAAACGATTGAGTAGTTCAAGACATTGCGTTCACTAAGTAACTTAGTAAAATCTGATGGTATTTTACTACGGAAGGTTCAAAGCTATAAGTTATCTCTCCTAATGCAATAATCTTTCAATTGAACTCTCCTTTAGTGTCAACATATTGGAGTATTAGGAATACAATCAAAGTCCCACATTGATACGACATGGAAAAGATCATGTGCTTATAAGATGAAAAGATATCTCCATTGGCATAAGGCCTTTTGGGTAAAATCCAAAAACAAAACCATGAGGGCTTAGGCTCAAAGTGAACAATATCATGCTATTATGGAGATATGTGAATCTTATAGGCACTAACAATTGGTATTAGAGTCATAGTCCATGTCAAATCATAAACCTCGAACGAAGAAAGTTGAGCTCTCATGTATGGATCAAGAGAACCAGACACTAAGAAGGAAGTCTAATTGGGTCAGGAGGACCGAACAACTGGTAGGAAGTCTAGTTGGGTCGGGAGGATCGAACAACTAGTAGGAAGTCCTGATGAGTTGAGGATCGGATATCAAGCAGATGATGTCCTTGAAGGACGGATAGACTTGAGGGGCGTCAATGTGGTCCTTCATTTGAGGGGGGGATTGTTGGAGTATTGGGAATACAATCAAAGTCCCACATTGATAAGACATGGAAAAGATCATGTGCTTATAAAATGAAAAGATATCTCCATTAGCATGAGACTTTTTGGGTAAAGTCCAAAGACAAAACCATGAGAACTTAGGCCTAAAGTAGACAATATCATGTCATTGTAGAGATATGTGAATCTTATAGGCACTAACACAACATACATGCAAGTATTAATTTTCATTCATGTGGGGGATTATTGAAAAATTAGTTTTGAACCAATCAATTTTATTTCTCAAAATCAATTTGGATGAATGAGAAATTAAGTATGGCTAAATCTGAATCGTCATATTAAGATAGATAAATCAGGTTCATTCAAATGAAAGGACATAAGTACCCTTTGGATGCCTTAATCTTGGTCATCAAATTCAAAATGAAAGATTTAAATGCATCCAAATGAAGAGATATTGTGTCCTTTGGAAAGAGATGCAATCTAGATCATCCAATTAAATTGAATGGATAAGATTTGATTGAACCAAGAGGTTCCTTTACCCCTTTACGAAGTATAAATTAATAAGATCCCTCACTTTATTGATTCATACAATTTATTCCAATTTAAGGAAAAGTAAGCATTGCATTACATACTTGTATTCTGGAAAGTTCGAAAAACTTCTTCGGTTCGGAGGTCTTGTGATTTGCAATGTTGCTATTGCAAGATAAAATCATGGTATCTTGGGAGACGATTATCATATTCTGTGAGCATCATGTGCGTGGCAAATTTATCTTAAGGATATATAGTCTAGCTCTAGCCTTGACTTCGTCTAAATGGTGTTATACTATTATTCTATCTGCACTTAGATTGCACTTCCTTCATCGGACACCAACAGAAACCAATAATGCACAGGAAGAGACCATAGCACTTGAGAAACCAATATCACTCAGGAAGGCCAGCAATGCTCGAGAAGACCCATAGGGTTCGAGAGAAGCTAATAATGCTCGGAAGAGACCATGGTGCTTGAGAAACCACTATTACTTGGGAAGGCTAATAAAGCTCGAGAAGACCCATATCACTCCGGAAGACCAATGATACTCAGAAAGATTCATAGGGTTCGAAAGAAGTTAATAATGCTCATGGAGAGACCATAGTGCTCGGGAAAGACCACCAAATTACCATAAGTTAAGCCTAGGAATCCCAAGTACCATCATATTATATGTTAGACATCTATTTCAATCCATCCATTCTTTTATAAAATGATCTTAAATATTTAAAATTTTAATTACAGATAATTCATTATCTTCTAACTTAATAATTGTCTCATTATATCTAACATTACTAAATTTAAATTTCATATATTCTGTCATTACTCTACTAAATCTAAAATCTTTTACTTTTAACATTTTCCATCCAAGATTCAAGCTTAACATTTACTTCTTCATGCGGCTCATCTACCAAAATAATTTCATCTATAAATAATATGTATCATGGTACCGTATATTGGATTTGTTTTGTGAGTTCATTCATGACTAATATAAAAAGATAGAGATTTAAAATTGATTCTTGATATTACTTTATTTTTATGAGAAATACTTTGGTTAATCCTCGTAATATTTTCACTCTTGTCAATACATTGTTATACACACCTTAATTATTTCAATATATATTATACTAATATATTTCTTTTCCAGAATTCTTCGTGTAATTTTCTTTGGAACTCTATTATAAGTTTTTTCAAGATCAATAAACATCATATATAAATTTTGCTTTTATTCTCAATATTTTTCAATTAGTTATCAGGGAAGATGTATAGTTTCTATTGTCGACCTTCTCCACAGGGGCGGATCCAAGATTTTAGATTTGGAGGGGCCGTAATACAATTTAAATTTTTCGCTCTTTGATCTTGTGTCATCGAGGAGGGATTCTCTTCGACCGTATCAGTAAATATTCTAAAAAATTAACATGTATTAAATCATTGCTGACCTATTCGGTGGTGACCCTCCGATGCTTAAGTTAGAATCGTCATGGATGAAAAAAAATATATTAAATATAGTAAAAGTAATGCAGAGTAAAAAAAAAGAACTTATCTCATGCATAGCTAGAAACATTTAAGAGACTACGAAAGAATATTTAGATGACACCAAAAGAAGAAAAAACTATCGGATAACTAGAAAAGAAATGTCAAGAAAAACCACAGGAGATCCTCTAGATAATTAAACATTTTAATCCAAATCATGTTGCTCGTGAGAGAATACCACATTAACCTCTCTATTAAAACCAGCAATCGAAGCCACTAGGACCCATCCTTGTTTGTCCGTATTCTGTCTCAAATAAACATCTATGCACAAGTCTTCTGCATCGAAATAATTGATGTGGACGAGTGAAATCTGTTCACTCCTTTTTCAATGCAGTGAAGCACTGAGGGAGATCTCAGAGGGTTCTCACAGGCCGCAATCAGTAGAGAATAAGAAGATGAAGTAGATGAAACACAAGAAATCGACGCCAGCAATCGAGACTCAGACACAAGATGTAACGTGGTTCGGAATAAGGATTCCTACTCCACGAAGGTGAGCTTTCTCACCGGATGCAGTGTCTAAGCACTTTCACTATGAAGGTTCTCCTTTACGGAAAGTAAGTTTCCGAAGGTAGAGGAGAAAGACCTCTTACAGTGATATCACAAGACGAGAAAAATACAAGAGATATAACAACGACAGATCTCCGTCCTTCTTCTCCGGCGAGGCGGTTGTCGCTCCCCTTCTCCTCCTGCGTCCCCTTCTCTCTTGCTGGGTGGGAATAATTGCGGATCCTTCTTTCCTCCTTGCTTCCTCCCTTTTATCTTCCCTTTTCCTTCATCGTAACGTCGCGGGCTATCTCCATCGTACACGTTGCCACCACCTCCACCTGGAGAATAATTCTGTTACAGATATGAGGAGTGAAGACTCCTCGGAATATTGCGTGGGACCTCCCAAGCCGTTGCCTAACACCTCTTCCTCTACTTTTCGGGTAACTAGGTTAGACTATCTCCCTCAACCATCCGCTTTGAGTGAAGCTAGCTTAGGTATATAGCCCACGGGCGCCCTAGCCCTAGGGTTCCTCATCAACCCGAACCAATTCCTCTTTTTCCTGTGCTAAACTTCCTTCGGATCAATCAGGCTGAGCCGACCCCTTAGCGAAGTGCCTTCCGTCTCTTCTTTGTCATGCCAATTGCTTCTGCTAACTCTCCCGTGCCAATTGCTTTTGCTAATTCTCCCGTGTCAATTGCTTCTGCTAATTCTCCCGTGCCAATTGCTTTCGATATTCTCCCATACCAATGGCTTCTGATATTCGCGCCCGAATTATTCTTTCGTTTCTCCCTTCGCTGAGCCGAACATTTTGGATCGGATCATGGGTCACCCGCTAACCCTTCTATCGGGAACTATATAGAAAAGGTACCAGCAGTACCAATAATAATCTAACTACTTCATTAAATTAGCACTTTGTGGATTAATGACACCTTAATTATACTTATACCAAACTAATCAATTAATTAATTGATACTTTTTGAGCCTAAATGAACTTTAATTATACTAATTAGATAAAATCAAATTAATCAATTAACCTAACTCAGATTAATTAATTTAATCTCAATTAATCAATTAAACTCAAATTTAATTAATCTAACCTTAGATAATTGGCAAAACATTAATTAATCTCAATCAATTAACCAATTAAATTCAAATTTAATTAATCTAACTCAAATAATTAATTAATCAATGTAATTAATTATCTTAAAGTTAATTAATCAATTAAAACGATTAAACAATCTAAAACCAATTAATCAATTAAAATAGATTAATTAATCTAAATTCATCCATTAAACTCTAGATTTAATTAATCTAAATCTAATTAATTATTTAAATCCAACTAAATTAATTAATTCAAATGATTCGATTAATCAAAATTTAAAATTAATTAAATAAAATTTTAATTAACCTAACTTCGATGGATTTTGTACATGATCAGGCGAAGAGTGATGGCGATTAATGACGCAGTGACATGCGATTGCAAACGTGGTGCGACACCGATGATATAACTTCTACAATCACGATGTGACTGTGCACGTGAAGCGGAGGCTAACGGCGGTCGTGGAAGATGCGACTACAACACCGAGTTGGCAGGGAGATAGACCAATGCACAGAGGCAGACTCGTGAGTCACAACGTGTGAGCAGTGAACGAAGAGAAATTATAGATGACGACTACGATGCACTAGAAACAATTGAAAAGATGAAATTTAGGTTTTCGAAGAAGACGAAAATAAGAAATAGAGGGAGGAAAGAGAAAATAAATATATAGTAATTATATTTTATATAGTAATTAATTATATAATATTTTTATAGAGAGAAAATAAATATAGAATTTCAGGAAGAAAAATATTTTATATAATAATTATATTACTAAAAATAAATATATTACTATATAAAAAAATTTACAAAAAAATATTTTTTTAATTAAAACGCATGGACTGGGGGGGTCGTGGCCCCCCCTAGTCCATGCATAGATCCGCCTCTGCTTCTCTACATAAATTCAAATTAATTTTTGATCAATCTTTTTTAGTCTTTTTTCTTTTACTTTTTCTTATAATTTTATGGTACGACTTATTAGTTTAATACTTTTATAATTTATATAATTTTTTTATGTCTCCTTTATTTTTATATACAGAAACTAAAATACTTGTCCACCGTTGTTCAATTTTTTTTTAATATTAAATTGAATAATTTTGATAAGTCATTCAATATTTTACTTATCTAAATACTTTTATACATCTATTAAAATATTATATGATCTAATTATTTTTTCATTTTAAATTTTATTTAAAATATATTTTTATTTCTGAAAATTAAAATATACATTTATATACTTGTTAAGTATGATTTTTTTAATAAAAAATTTTGATTTTCTCTTCCCTCCTTTCTTTCTCCCCAACAACTTTGTCCTCGTGCCACGCATGCGCCGACGTCCCTTTTCCTCCTCCTGCACCTCTTGTGTGTTGTTTTGGTTTCCAGCAGCAAGGGCACAAATTGCTGTCCTCTCCCAGTAAATCGACAACAAACACCGCCACAATCCGCAGCTGTGAGTTTCTTCTCCCTCCAGTTTTATTTTTCTTTCGTCTTCTCCGGCAATAAGCAGCGTATTGCATGCTGCCTTTTGTTCCTTCTCCGGCAGCCGACAGCAGCAATTAGGGCTGCTGTCCCTTTTGGTTTCCAACTAACCACCTATCCTTCTCCTACTCCGGTCCTTGATTCTTTGCTGTCCGGACAACGCGACAGCAGGCATCGAAGCTGGTCGGAGCGAGCCGAAATCCCTAGCAAATAGGGCAAAAAATAGTCTTAATCGCTGCCCTCTTTTACCGCATTTACTGGAGCTAATTAGAGTTACTATCGTAGCTCGCCAGAGCGAACCGAAGTCACCAGCAAAAAGGGAAAAACAATCCTAGTGGTCATCCCAATTTCCAGCTAACACAGTAGCTATAGAAGATAGATTTTCATTAAATCAATTTATGGTTAGGATGGTTATTAGAGTGAAATGGAGGTCTCATATGATAGGTTGGTATTTGACGCATTTGCATATGCTATTTGTAGAGACGAGGTCGAGTGCGATGATCTATCGACACTCGGAGCTTTTGCTGTAAATAAAAATGGATAAATTCTATCCTTTAACTCAATTTACTTTTCCTTGTGAATGAATAAATAAAGAAATGAGTTATTGATATATGCATCATTGTTTTCAAAATTGTGGATTTAAAATAGTGAAATAAGCTCTTGAAAATAATTAACTTATTAATAGGTAAAGGTTAAAAATAAAGAACTTGGCTTTCTTTCATGTCTATACATGGGTTCATATGGGGATTAAAATGGAAATGACTGTTTTAAAATGAAATGGATATTTCAAATTATTCTTCCGGTGATATTTGTTTTTAGATTTGCTTGATCTCTCATGCTCTATGTTGTTGATTTTACATACTGTTGATATATGCACCTTTATCTTGTATGATTTTTATTAGCAAATTTGTATTAATCATTCAGACGATATAAAATGAACAATTGTGATACCAGATAAAAGAAAATCATAAAAGTAAAAAATTTTGAGCTTAATCTTTTAATAGAGTACTGGATCACCTAGATCGCCCACAGGATATGTGATAGCATGGTCACCTGCGGTCCAAAGTACTTGATCGTCCATATGTTATGTGATAGTATGGTCATCCGCAGTCAGTATTTAGTATGTCTTCCATCGATGAGGACTTTTGGTTCGTACATTAGATGACGTATGTGACAATATACTCTGAGAACATTAGCTCTAGTATAACTGAGTTCAGTTTGTACATAGAGTTATTCAGAGATCTCGACGTGTGATTTTCTAATTTGATTTGACTTTTATTTCATTGTATTTACGTTTTGTTTCACTTGTTTTATCAGTCTAGTTTCATTGTAGAAAAAGACAATGAATTTTATAAATAAATTTGAGTATTTTCTTAGTTCTCATGGTTGTTTCGCTTCTAGTATTCTTTTATTATATAGTCACCGAGTGAGATACCTTTCCTTGTGTGGGAATCAGATCCCTGGGTCGTGATAATACTCCTTTGATCTATTTAAATTATCCAAGTTAAATTGATCTTTTAAATTTTTATTAAAAATTGATAAAAATATCTCTTCTATCACACTTTTTATTTCATTGGTATCTAATAATATTCTATTATATTCATTTTTAATATATCTTATTTGGATAAGATATATAGTCTTTCTCTCTATGGTTTTAGTTATTCTATAAATATCTCTTTTTCATTTTTTTTTTATATTTAGTTATCGACATAAATATTCAAAGTTTCATTCTTAGTTTCACTTAATTTTTTTTCTCTTTTTTGACTATTGCATATTTAAAAAAAATCATTTCTACAAGTGTATAATACTCTATTAGTTGTTCGTTTTTCTTTTATTTTCTTTTGTGTTTTTTCATTCTATCACTAAAATATTTTACTTAATGGTGCACATCCTTTTGACTTACTAAGTGCATCTTTTACTATTATTATATATAAAAGAATGTTATCTTATATAATTCATCGAACATCTCTATTATTTATCGTTCGATCTCTTAGAGTTTAAGATTTGGATTATAACCTTACACAATTGATCCGTGAATATCTTTATTGTTTATCGTCTAATCTTTTAAAATTTAAGAATTAAATTATAGTACTCACTTGATCAGACGATGAATAATCGAAGTGTTCATAAATACTACAAATGGATTATATATATATAATTTTTTAATTTTTAAAAATCTTTTTTAAGTATTCTTGTCGCAGACTTAACCTAACAGTGAAATCAATCATCCTTGCTTGGACCAACCCAGAGGTTGGTCTGGCCGAATATTACTAGATCGGGCTAAGTTACAAGCGATGTGACCCTATTGCCACCCCACCATTCTCTTCTACAATTCTCATGGTCGCTCTCTCTTCCACTAAAATTCTTTTTCCTTCTCCTTGGTTATCATAGCCTCGACAAGCTTACAAGTGCTGTCTACTATTTTGGTATTTTGGCAGAGCCTATGACCACTTCATCATTTCTTACAGCAACTTGATCTGCAGAGCTAAAATAGCCGTAGCCGAGAAGAATGCATCTGCAATAAGGCACACACCTCGATGCGCACACAGTGGGCACACGGGCCTACTGCAAGCACACAACGAACGTGATTTGAGGAGCCGCAAAAAGGACACGGCACCATCGCCTTGATGTTCATCAGTTTACTGCAGCTCGTCGGGTTGCAGTGATGGATAGCGACTGAGTGCCATCAGGCAATCCTGTTACGAATAAGCCAACATCTTATACAAATATTACACAGTTACGAAATAGTAATAGTAACAACATTCATAATTTAAATTCCATAGCTGTGCCATCAAATAAAGGGAAGACAAGCAATAGCCAAAAGAGAAGACAAGCAATAGCCAACACAGAACATAGCTAGTTGATAGGCAACAATGCATAACATCAAGACACCACGAAGCAACAACCACCACAAACATTCATATTTAGTAGTCTTCAGGCTCTTCGTCTTCTGGCGCCTCAGCTCCAACCTCCTCGTAGTCCTTCTCGAGGGCCGCCAGGTCCTCACGAGCCTCTGAGAACTCACCTTCTTCCATCCCTTCACCGACATACCAGTGCACGAATGCCCGCTTCGAGTACATTAGGTCGAACTTATGATCGATCCGACTGAACACCTCTGCGACAGCAGTGTTGTTGCTGATCATGCATACTGCACGCTGCACCTTGGCCAAGTCTCCTCCGGGGACGACAGATGGTGGCTGGTAGTTTATACCGCACTTGAACCCCGTAGGGCACCTGGAAGAAAATGTAAATTTTGATCAATTCCGGGAAGGTGAGAGCTAAGACATCATCTTGATAATGGAAGCTTACCAGTCGACAAACTGGACAGTTCTCTTAGTTTTAATAGTAGCGACAGCAGCATTCACATCCTTGGGAACGACATCACCACGGTACATCAGACAACAAGCCATGTATTTCCCATGCCTTGGGTCGCATTTCGCCATCATGCTGGATGGCTCAAATACTGCATTTGTGATTTCAGGGACAGAAAGTTGCTCATGGTAAGCTTTCTCAGCAGAAATAACAGGTGCATATGAGGAGAGCATGAAATGGATTCTAGGATACGGCACAAGGTTGGTCTGGAACTCCGTAATATCCACGTTAATAGCTCCATCAAACCTCAGGGATGTGGTTAAAGACGATATGATCTGAGATATCAGCCTATTCAGGTTGGTATAAGTGGGTCTTTCAATGTCGAGAGACCGCCTACAGATATCATAAATGGCTTCATTGTCTAAAAGAACTGCAACATCTGTGTGTTCCAGCAACGAATGAGTGGAAAGAACACTATTGTATGGCTCCACAACTGCAGTAGAAACCTATAATATGGAACCATAGGTGACCAATTCAACAACTTAAAAGACAATGTAAATTGAAAAATACAAGCCAATCTCAATGAAAGCAAAACATATCCATGTGAACTTTTGTGCAAGTTTCCAATACATAATCAACTAAGCCGCATCATGACATGCAAATAGGACCATTTGGGCATAGTAGAATACAATCATTTATTTTTTAAAGAGAAAAAGAAATCATCTTCTACTTTAGGTTCTTAGCTAAGATAAGAATCTACAGTATCAAATAAGGATAAAATAGTTCCTGAAAGATTCAAGCTTATATCGATGATCCCAGAAGACAATAATCTACCATACAACATCCTTCAAGATCAAAACAATTCACAGCATAACCAACAGATTAATTTGCACCCAAGCAATTCACTGGAAACTAGAAGGCACTTGTGATACCTGAGGAGAAGGATATATAGTGAAGCCAAGCTTGGACTTCTTCCCATAATCCACAGACAAACGTTCTAGGAGCAAGGAACCCAGCCCAGATCCAGTGCCACCACCGACAGCATTGAAAACCAAGAAACCTTGCAGCCCGGTGCAGTTGTCTGCTAGTTTCCTAACTCGATCGAGACAAAGATCAACAATCTCCTTGCCGACTGCAGCACAAGAGCATAAGCAAAGATTTAAATCCAAATTTACACCAGAACAAACAAAAAAAACATCACCATTAGGAAGTCCAAATTTTACCCGTGTAGTGACCCCGAGCAAAGTTGTTTGCCGCATCCTCCTTCCCGGAGATTAGCTGTTCCGGGTGGAAGAGCTGACGGTAGGCGCCAATTCTCACTTCATCTATGACAGTGGGCTCGAGATCCACAAAGATGGCCCTCGGGACATGCTTGCCGGCACTGGTCTCACTGAAGAAGGTGTTGAAAGCATCTTGTGCAATTCCCACCGTAGTATCACTGCGGAAATAGAACTCGAGTCAGTGAGACTACAAGCATATCATAGATCACAACAGTGGGATCAAAGATCATGTAGAATTAACCATTGAAGCTAGATCCCAAATTTACAAGGCCGTGTTTCCAGAATTAAGGATGATAGCAAATCGAGAGATCTATGAATCATAATCTCATTTTCTGATCACTTAATGAAAAAACCAGAATCAACTCAGTTCTTAAATTTACTCGAAAGTGCACAGTTTATAGCATCGATATTACCGATCTAGGAAAATTCCTTCTTTTAGTTTTCTCTGTTACGATAAACGAACACCAAAAGGCAAAATCCAAGCCGATCAATCAACACAACGAAATTACGATAAATTCTTTGTTTTCATTTGATGATGGCAGAAGCAGTGCAGGGGAAAAAAATTTCCAAACAAAACGACTAAGAAAAATCGAACCATGAAGGTTAAAGAACTGCAACGAGAGATAACTTAAAAAAAAAACAATACGGGAACAGCAAAAGAGGAACACGCTGCTAGGGTTCCCGCCCTTCCGATCGGAAGTAATATGCGAAACAAGGGATGGAACACGAACCTTTGATGATGGCAGAAGCAGTGCAGGGGAAAAAAATTCCAAACAAAACGACTAAGAAAAATCGAACCATGAAGGTTAAAGAACTGCAACGAGAGATAACTTAAAAAAAAAAACAATACGGGAACAGCAAAAGAGGAACACGCTGCTAGGGTTCCCGCCCTTCCTATCGGAAGTAATATGCGAAACAAGGGATGGAACACGAACCTGGGCATGATGCCATCGGGCTGGATGCCGTGCTCGAGGCAGTAGAGTTCCCAGCAAGCGTTGCCAACCTGGATCCCAGCCTGGCCGATGTGAATGCTTATGATCTCCCTCATCTTCTTCCTACTCTCTGATCTACACGATACAACCAGGTCGCTCGCTTGCAAAGGCGGAGCTTTTCCAGTTGGATTGGGGAGAAAGGCGACGAGATATATAATAAAGAGGGAGAGAGAGATGAGACGAGGACGGCCATGTCTGCTGCTCTGGCACGCACTGGCCGGCGAAGCGGGTCCCACCGTTTGGACGGCTGTCGTTATCAGAAGCAGACTTACCATCTAATGCGCTGTTTACTTGGAAGGATAGATTACAAAAGGTACAGATTAATTACATTTATAAGGGAGTAAAAATATTTTTTTTATTATTTATCACACTTAAATTATTGGAAGAATAAATTAGTAAATTAATTTGTTTAATCAAAACATTAAAAATGGTTCTTGTAAAATTTCAACTCTTTCTTCGGTGAAATTTACTCATGGCTCTTATTTGCTCATGAGATCGTCAACTACTTGATCAGCCTATTTGACTCCACCACTATTCTTTTGGCAATTATTAAGAATTATAGATAATTTTTTAATAGCAGATGGAAACAAGTTTGAGCCTTAAAAAATCACAATTATTATTATAAACTTAATCTCTCTCATAAATATTATTTAATGTATTAAATTTAGAATGTCTAATAATAATAAAAAAATATACACCCAGATCGCGTTTCCCTCTTGCCCTAAAACTGTCCACCCTGGAAAAACACTGTCGAATGCGGTGGCCACGTGGTGAAACGTCAATAAGAGTGGCCCACTTTGCGGAGCTGGCTGTGAAGGGTTCGGTGGGGCCAGTCGCTCAGCTGTTCATCTCCAACAAGATAGAGATGATGTTCCATCTGCCGCAATGATTCCCTGTATAGCTTGCTTTTTTAGAAAATTTCTATAACTCATCTTTTAAAATATCTACATTTTAACATCATTAAAATGACAATTTAATATTTTTGTAATTTCTAAAAAAATAACATTCATTCTCAATTCCAGAATACCATTCGAGTCACTTCAAGTCTATTACTAATTAATTTAGCATTCAATATTTTTTTTTCTTTGGGTTCAAACTCTTTGTCTACTTGCATGGTTATATGTCTCCATAGAAAAAGAGCTTTATGATCCTCCCTGCTAGGCATCTATTGGGACATAATCATTTAGTGGTCTTCTTTTGCACCTTTTTTAACGAATGACAAAGTTAAGCAATTAAGATAGAAATTTCAATCTTCCTTAATTCGGTCCTTACTCGAGCTTCCAAAGGACAAGGTGGATATTATTTTGGGGAACAATAACTCTATTCAAGGCTTCTTCCTTTGATTTTATGAATAGGAAAAGCACTGTGCTTACTTATATTTCCAGTGAATCCCTCCTTGTGCTTGAATTCTTGGATCGCACCCTCTAGTGCACGTGATTGGAATCCGTCAATTTAGCGGTCTCTATCAGTTCGTTTTTGGACCATCATAAGGAAGATAAATCACGGTAGGTCTTTGACTCTTGAGACTAGTAATTAGCGTATAAAGGGGCAGCACACCGTATTTGCGAGAATGACCGTCGTCATATGCAGTATAACGTCTGCGTGTACGCAAAACCACGACTTTGCGGGGCTCTTGGATCGCACCCTGAACCATGCTGTTGTGTTGTCCTGCCATTCAATCATTTAATTTAGTCACTTTACATCTAAATTCGTCAGCATCAATATAATTAAAGAACAACGAAATAACATAAAACTTTATGTTACCTTGGTTCTTTATTTGAATGTGTAGCACATGGATATAGAAAGAAGAAGAGAAACTCGTTCCCCAATAAGATTTTGCTTCCGGATACGATGCAACGGTAGGACACCCATATAATTTTTTAGGCATCTAAGGTTTGAGCCTCAGCTGCGACATATTTATAGAAATTTCCTTCAAATAGGGTACTGGGTCTAAGAAAGATGGGTTGTTGGGTCATCCGCTGTGGAGCGTTTCTCGATTTACTCTAGCGGTCGATGAAAAACATCTGTAGGAACGAGCTAGCCACCTTAAATATTAATTGGGTCAAAGGCCTTGATATCTTGTGTCAGCTAAAAAATTAAAAAAAAAAAAGAAGAAGAGAAACTCAAATAGTTAGAGAGTGAACATCCGTCCAAATAATCAAGAACAATAAGAGAGCAGGAAATTGAGCATGAGAGAGCAAGGAATAGAGCAGGCAGATGGTTTAAACACGGTGAGTGATGGAGTTGATTCTAGTCATCCCACTATCATAGTAGGCCTCCCAGTCCTGGAATAATTAAAGAGCAAATATAAAGGGGAGGAATTTAGTGATGCTCAGGAGCCTCCAAATGCGAGTCATAACCAAATGCGATAGGATCTCCTTGGGGAAATTGGGGTTCAGACAAAGGAAGGGGAACATCCAGTGGGTAACAAGAGACATGAGAGAAATAGAAAATATGATTGTTGATTGATGTCGAAAAAAACTATGAAGATGGGAGCATAGAACATAAGAGGTCTTAACACAAGCCTCAAACATAGGGAGATTACTAGACTCCTTTGAACTCAGAAATTGAGTGTGTTATGCATCATGAAATCTAAACTAACTAGTCAAGATTATCAATACTTCAAATCCATCGGCTTACAACAATGGGAAACAAGTCAACAGTTGAGAGAATTAGAAAGGAGTAGAATGTTATTTATATGGGATGCACAACTCATCACCCTCACAATACAAAAATGTGAAGACTAATACATTAACACAACTGTCATGGGCAAGGACTGTAGGCAAACATTTGCAATCACCTTTGTTTATGGACAACTCTCCATCACTTCCTGTAGAGATATATGGTCGGGGCTTCAACGAATAGCTGATGTAATGGATTTGCCTTGGCTCATTATTGAGGACTTCAACTCTCCTCTGTCACCATTAGATAAGAAAGGGGTATTGATGCTACATCTTATGCTACTATGGATTTCCAAGAATTTGCCATGATGGCAAGTGTGGAGGATCTTCATTCCCTTAGATGTCAATACACGTGGACAAATGGACGTATTGTAAGCAAGCTTGATTGTGTCATGGTTAACAAATTATTGCTAGAGCTAGATCAGAGCAGTTTTGTAAAATTCAAGGCCCTAGGTGTGCACTTCATGCATCATGCATAGTCTCTATATTAGAGAACGAACCCCATCGAATCAAGCCATTCAAGTTCTATAATATGTGGGTTATACATCCCCAATCCAAGCAAATTGTACAAGAGAAATGGGGGCAAGCACCAACATGGGCCGCACATGGTACAACTCAACATAGGCTAAAAGGGAAGCTCACCAAGCTCAAGAGGAGTTAAGACAATTGAACCAAAAAAGCTACCAACACATTCAAAGCCAGTCTAAAAGAGCTCGAGAGCACCTTGAGACATTACAATACCAAGGGCTCAATCAGGGTACTATAGATGGACAATATAAGGAGGCAAAAAAAAGAAGAGGTGGATATGCTAGCTCAAACGGAGTACCTATTTTATTTGTAGAAGGCCAAGCATAAATATTTCAAAGAAGTGGACCGAAACACGCTCTTTTTTCATTCACTAATAAGAAGAAACAATAAGAGAAGAGAGATTGTGGAAATAGAGAAATAAAGTGGGGAAATCACCACTAGGCCTGAAGAGGTGGCGCAGGAATTCATTGATTACTTCCAAGCATAGTTGGGGGTTTATAAGGATCGCACTGCATTTGTTGGATATTGCATGCAACAAGGGAAAGTGCTCACGGAACAACAAAAAATGCAGCTCACCCGAATGCCCACGATGGAAGAGATAAAGAAAGCACTTTTGACATAGGAGACCTCAAAGCATCAAGGCCAAATGGATATAAATCAAAGTTCTATAAAGAGGTATGGGACACAGTTGAGTATGATTTCACTTTAACGATCCTGGAATTCTTTCAGAATGGGAAACTGCTCAAGGCATGGAATCACACACTCATTGCACTTGTTCCCAAAATTGGCCATGCAACTAAGGTGCAAGACTACAGACTTATATCCTGCTACATGATATTTTACAAAGTCATTTCAAAACTCCTAACGGGACGAATTTCAGAAGTTGCAGACTACCTGCTACATTCTGCACAAACGACTTTTGTCCAAGGGTGCTCCATCTCATATAACATCCAGTTAGGCCAAGAATTACTACATAACTACACTAGGAAGAGGATCTCCCCGAGATGTGTATTGAAAGTAGACTTGCAGAAAACTTTTGACTTGGTGCACTAGGAATTCATACAGGATGTCCTTCACACCTTGCAGTTCCCAGTTACTTTTATTGCATGTATCAGAGAATGCATCACCACCATATCTTTCTCTATAGTGATTAATTGGAGAATGCATGGTTTTTTTCGAGGGGAAAGAGGACTCAGACAGAAGGACCCACTCTCCCTCTACTTATTTGGGATTTCCATGGAGTATCTTTCTTGGTTGTTGGCAAGGACCACTACCCAATCAAATTTTCGATTCCACCCAAAATGTGAGCATATGAGGATTGTACATCTGGTGTATGCAGATGATTTATTGCTCCTATCTCGAGATGATGTGACCTCAGTCATATACTTGGTAGCTTGCCTATCACAGTTCTCCCAAATGGATGGACTCACAACATATATTGATAAATCTAGTATTTACATGGTGGGGATTGAGGATCGGATCAGAGAACTATGTCCCATCACAAGGTTCTTGAAGTGGGATATGCCTTTTAGATATTTAAGGATCTCACTGGTCTCCTAGAAACTAAAAAAACTCATAGTACAACACACTGTTAGATTATCCCCTATCAAGGAGGATAAGTGTATGGCCCAAACACACCCTCTCCTATGCAGGGAAAGCGCAGCTCATTTTATTGGTACTACAAGGTGTCAAGTGTTTCTAGATGTCCATCCTACCACTGCCTAGTAGAGCTATAGACCGCATATATAATATGTGTAGGGAATTTATGTGGACAACCAGGAACCCAACTATTACATGGTCTGAGTTGTGCAAGCCAAAGGAAGAAGGAGGTCTAGACTTGAGGGACTTGAAGGCATGGAATCTTGCTCTCCTAGCAAAGGTGTTATGGCATATACATGACAAGCTAGACACCTTATGGATACGATGGGAACATCATCAGTATCTTCAACATTCTGGTATATGGGAGTGGATGCTCATACACAAAGTCTCTCCACTCATAAAGAGACTATTGCACATTAGAGATAGTATCTTGGATTTTACAGGTAACCCTACTGTTGCATCACACACCTTGACCACATGGTTCAGTCGGGGGATTGGAGGGGTACCCCGGGCCTATGATCATTTCAGAGAGATAAGACCCCAAAAGCCATGTGTGAAGACAATCTGGAAAAACTATATGCAATCGAGCCACTGGTTCACACTTTGGTTGCTTGCATATGGGAGACTGCCTACACGAGATAGACAGAGCTACCTAGAGGATAGCATATGTGCCTTTTGTCACCTAGAGGAGGAGACACTGACCCATGTGTTTTTCCAATGTAGGCCCATTAGTCAATTATGGGAGATGGTGAGAGGATGACTACAGATGAGATCTGAGATGAGTACATACAGACGCACACTGCGCATCTTCAGGCTACACTATTGGGGAACCTCAGCCTTAATGTGAGCAAGACACCTAGCTCTAGCTGCGTGATGTGGCACGAATTTTTCGTCTTTTCCGATCTTGTGCCACCGAGGAGGGGTCCTCTCCGATCGCATTAGTAAATTTGATTTCCTGAAAAGTTAACACGAGTTAAACCGTCACTGGCCTACCCGGCGACGACACTCCAATGCTTAAGTTAGGCAGGTCATTAATGAAAGAAAATGTATTAAATACAGTAAAAATAATGTAAAAGAAGAAAAAGAACTTATCTCATATGTAATTAGAAACATGTAAGAGCTTGTGAGAGAGTGCTTAGATCAAACCATAAGACTTAACCTCCATGTCGTCAAACAGTAATCTCATTTTCATTGCTCGTCCACATTAGATGTAAACTGAGATAAGTGAGACCAAAATGAATGAATCCTTCTCCAAGCCATCCCTTGTGACATAACCATGGAGAGACTTTCCCTCGGGAGGATTCCAAAGATTGGTATAAGCAAGCAGCAAACTTTCCATGATATACCAAACAGGTTGTACGCTGGAGGATGACATTTGAAGGAATAATTGGATGGCTTTGTTAGCATCAGCATTATGTGCATAACTTCCACATTTTGAATAAGCTCTGCTTGAATTTCTTCCACAAGATGAGCTTCCTTCAACCTTTGTAATATAATTCTCCATTCTCTATGCCCAACCTTTCTGTAGGCCAGAGACTTTTTACTGTCTGATATAACAAGAAACTTTTCACATGCTTCTTCCTTCACGGTACTTGTTCAAGATCTTCAATTCTATAAGTAACTAGAAGGCAACATTGTCTCATCGGGGAATGGACAATTAATGCACCAAGCCAAAAATCACTATTCACATGTCCCAGGAATGGAGATTCGGGAGCCAAACATTGACTTTGATGAGTTCTTGTAGAGCAGGGACGGAGGCGATGACGGAGCCAAGTATGAATGAAAGAGCGCAACAATCCCTCCTTGTTGTCCTCCTCGGAGGGAGGAAAAAGATGGTCCTGTATTGATGAGAACCAGAGGGAAAATGAGACCCCCTAAAATGTAGCCCCCTTTTCTGCTTGCCCGGACTCTGTTGAAGGCTAAGAAGATGCTAGAATTGGTCGGACAAAGCTGTCCGAAATTGTGATGATGGCTGACCGGGATTGTGAGGGGATGATCAACTGGAAATGGTGGCTGGAAAAGATCACCCAGCTGAAGCCTCTTCAACCGGAGGTGGGGTAGAAGTCGGCCAGCGGCTGGCTATGGGATGACTCTTCTCTGATGGCCAGATTTGCTAGGGTGTCCGGTGGAACTAGGGGCCAACTGATGGCGATCGGAGCGGAAGGAGAAAGATAATCGGAGCTTGCAGAAGAGATTGAGGAAGCAACAGAGACAAAGTGACGGTCGGTGGTGAGGAGGTGAGGAAGTGGCGGTGGGAGCTCGGTGAAGAAGCGGCGGCCTTGATCGAGTGCATGCCCTCCCCAGCAGAAGAAGACGCGGAAAAAAGATTCCCTTTTTCTCTAAACCCTAGCCATCTTTTTATTCTCCCTCTAATGGACCGGGCCCATGTTTCATTTCATGGACCGATATTTATCCCATATCACAGGTAACCCTCCTAAACAGTCAGACGAGTCACTCTGACAAGTCTGACTTCAACCTTATCACTTCATCGTCTCGAATCGGATCATATCTCCGCTCCTTGTTCATATATTCAGGGATATCATACACATCTATAACGTCCGATGATCTATCTCAGAAATAGCCTTGGATGAATAAGAGAATACCCGAAGCAAGGGCTTACGAATCGCCTCGAATAGATATAAGAGAAGGACCTCCGAATCTCGACTGAATAAAATAATGCTCACCTCAAAATACTTAGGCTGAATAAAATAAGAGAATATCGAGAACACCTTAACCGAATAACATAATGTCCATTTTAGAATACCTCGGAGGAATAAAATAAGAGCTAGCTGGGAACGCCTCAATCAAATAACATAAGATCCACTTCATAACACCTCTGAACCGCCTGAGCTCAGACCACTTCACCCTAAAGAAATAAAATAATCCCCAGCCCGATACGTCTCAGCGCTAGATGACATAACAACAAATTCAAGAACACCTCAGCCTAATAGAATAAGAGCTGACCCGAGATACCTGGGTTGAATAAAATAATATTCACCTCATAACACTTAGCTACATAAAATAAGAACTGACCCAAAAATGCCCTGACCGAATAACATAATACCCCATTGAGAACAGCTCGGACGAATAAAATAAAAATTGGCTAAGAATGCCCCGACTGAACGACATAATATTCACTTCAGAACACCTCGGATGAATAAAATAATGTTCGACTCTAGGCGCTCCGGCAAAATGAAATAAGACCTCCTTCAGTTCAGTTTGATCAAATAAAATAATTGTAAACCTAGAATGACTCGGCTATGAGCAATTTGGCTTAAAAAAAATAAAATATCAACTGGCCTGACATATCTCGACTAGACTGAGTAAAATAATGTCCACCTCACAATACTTCCATAAAATAAGAATTAGCCAGCTTCACCTGGACTGTACTGAATAAAATAATATACACCTCCCAACACTTCAATAAAATAAGAATTGACCCAACAACGCATGAGCTGCCCCAAAACATACTCATAAAATGAAGTAATAACCACATTGAAATGCCTCGGCTGAATAAAAATAAAAACTCCCTCCATATCAGCACTTCATAAATAGGCAAATGAATACCCCTCTCCTTGATCGACTAAATATAGAATCATACTCCTCCCAATTTTCCACTGCCCGAGGAATGTAAACTTCAGTTAATGTTGAGTTGAATAAGAATGTAGACTGGTTGGAGGGCTTACGAATTGCCTCTGCCCACCGTGATAATAAACTTCGTCGTTCTTCCAAAGTGCATATTATCTTAAATCCAACTCCTTTGATTCGCCACCACATGGGGATAATAATAATAATACAGTTGAGTGAAGACTCAACTCTTCCGATCCACCACCACACGGGGATAAAAATAATATATAGTTGAGTGAAGACTCAATTCTTCCGATCCACCACCACATGGGGACAAAAATAATATATGATTGAGTGAAGACTCAATTCTTCCGATCCACCACCACACGGGGATAAAAATAATATATAGTTGAGTGAAGACTCAATTCTTTCGATCCACCACCACACGGGGACAAAAATAATATATGATTGAGTGAAGACTCAATTCTTCCGATCCACCACCACACAGGGATAAAAATAATATATGATTGAGTGAAGACTCAATTCTTCCGATCCACCATCATACGGGGATAAAAATAATATATAATTGAGTGAAGATTCAATTCTTCCGATCCAACACCACACGGGGATAAAAATAATATATAGTTGAGTGAAGACTCAACTCTTCCGATCTACCACTACACGGGGATAAAAATAATATATAATTGAATGAAGACTCAATTCTTCCGATCTACCACCACACGAGGATAAAAATAATATACAATTGAGTGAAAACTCAATTCTTCCGATCCACCACCACACGGGGATAAAAATAATATATAATTGAGTGAAAACTCAATTCTTCCAATCCACCACCACACGGGGATAAAAATAATATATAGTTGAGTGAAAACTCAATTCTTCCGATCCACTACACAGGGATAAAAATAATATGTAATTGAGTGAAGACTCAATTCTTTCGATCCACCACCACACGGGGATGACGGCTCTGACTGATGTCAAGCCTTAAGAAAGATAAATCTCCATGGGGCCACATCTCTGCTATGATGCCCTACTCCTTCGTTCTTCCGCTGCGCGGGGATGATGGCTCCGACTGATGTCGGGCCTTGAGAAAGATAAAATATGAATCTCCATGAGGCCATATCTCTGCTCAGATACCCTACTCCTTCGTTCCTCTGCAGTGCAGGGATAATGGCTCCGACTGATGTCAGGCCTTGAGAGAGAGATAAAATATGAATCTCCATGGGGCCACATCTCTGCTCTGATGCCCTACTCCTTCGTTCCTCCGTCGCGCGGGGATAATGACTCCGGCTGAGTAGCTGAGTGCAAATAATTATCCTAACCGAATAGTTGGATAGGATAAAGTATGTTAACTCAGTCGGATGACCGAGTACAAGTAATGACCTCTGGCCAAGTGGCCGAAAGGGGCGAAATAAGCTACCGAGTGAAATAACTTATCTCAGCCGAGTGGACGGAGGGAATGAAGTATGCTCTGACCGAATGACTGAGTGCAAATAATTACCCTAGCCGAGTGGCCGGGTGGGATAGAGTATGTTAACTCGGTCGAGTGACTGAGTACAAGTAGTGACCTTGACCAAGTGGTTGAAAGGGATGAAGTATGTTAACTCAGCCGAATAGCTGAATGCCAGTAATTACCCTAGCTGAGTGTCAGGAAGGAACGAAGTATGTTAGCTCAACCAAATGGCTAAGTACAAGTAATAACCCTGACCGAGTGGTAGGAAGGGATGAAATATGTCCTCGAATGAACTACCGAGTGAAACAACTTACCTCGGCCAAGTGACCAGAGGGAATGAAGTATGCTCTCGGCCAAGTGGTTGAGTGCAAATACTTACCCTGACCGAGTAGTCGAAAGGGGTGAAGTGTGTCTCAGTAAAGTTACAAATTGGTTATGTGGTCGAGTGACCAACTAGCTAGGCAACCGAGTGACCGACTGTCTGTGGCCGAGTGGCCGACTGACTGTGGCCGAGTGGCATGAATGTGGTGCAATTGGATGCCCGACTGGTTGTGCGGCCGAGCGACCGACTGACTGTGCAACCAAGTGGCCTACGTGGTATGTATGACTAAGAAATAGTGGAATGATTAACTAAAAGTAACCTTTCAAGATAAATATTAAACAGAGGTAATTAAATTAAATTAAAGCTTTTAAGACATTCTAAATGAATATATAACTATACTATTTGTTCTCTAAGTGTGTCTCACATAATGTATCTTCAATAGAGAAAATTTGAAATACAGCTAGAGAAATGATAAGGTATAAGAAGACAACTAAATATTAAAGATAAGCATTTATATACATACTGAATTTAACAACATAGAGGATTGATGTCTTCCTCCCATCGCAGAGTCATATCCAATAGAGAAGCTCTGATGAGAAATTGATCTGAGAAGAATCAACATTGACCTAAAGCTGAATTGAAAGGAATTATTAAGCAAAATTAGTCGCATCAATAGAAGGAAAAGCGAAATAACCATCCCAGTCAGATGGTTGTATTGTTCTCTCAACGCCTTGCTCAGAAGTTTCCCACAGACGGCGCTAACTATTGCGGCACGGATTTTTCGTCTTCCCCGATCTTGTGCCACCGAGGAGGGGTCCTCTCCGACCGCATCAGTAAATTTGATGTCCTGAAAAAGTTAACACGAGTTAAACCGTCGCCGACCTACCCGGTGACGACACTTTGATGCTTAAGTTAGGCCGGTCATTAATGAAAGAAAATGTATTAAATGCAGTAAAAATAATGTAAAAGAAGAAAAAGAACTTATCTCGTATGGAATTGGAAACATGTAAGAGCTTGTGAGAGAGTGCTTAGATAAGACCATAAGACTTAACCTCCATGTCATCAAACGGTAATCTCATTTTCGTTGCTCGTCCACATTAGATGTAAACTGAGATAAGTGAGACCAAAATGAATGAATCCTTCTCCAAGCCATCCCTTGTGGCATAACCATGGAGAGACTTTCCCTCGGGAGGATCCCAAAGATTGGTACAAGCAAGCAGCAAACTTTCCATGATATACCAAATAGGTTGTACGCTGGAGGATGACATTTGAAGGAATAATTGGATAGCTTTGTTAGCATCAGCATTATGTGCATAACTTCCACGTTTTGAATAAGCTATGCTTGAATTTCTTCCACAAGATGAGCTTCCTTCAACCTTTGTAATATAATTCTCCATTCTCTATGCCCAACCTTTCTGTAGGCCAGAGACTTTTTACTGTCTGACATAACAAGAAACTTTTCACTTGCTTCTTCCTTCACGGTACTTGTTCAAGATCTTCAATTCTATAAGTAACTAGAAGGCAACATTGTCTCATAGGGGAATGGACAGTTAATGCACCAGGGCAAAAATCACTATTCACATGTCCCGGGAATGGAGATTCAGGAGCCAAACATTGACTTTGATGAGTTCTTGTAGAGCAGGGATGGAGGCGATGACGGAGCCAAGGATGAGTGAAAGAGCGCAACAATCCCTCCTTGTTGTCGTCCTCGAAGGGAGGAAAAAGATGGTCCTGTATTGATGAGAACCAGAGAGAAAATGAGACCCCCTAAAATGTAGCCCCCTTTTCTGGTTGCTCGGACTCTGTTGAAGGCTGAGAAGATGCTAGAATTGGCCGATCAAAGCTGTCCTAAATTGTGATGGTGGCTGATCGGGGTTGTGAGGGGATGATCAACTAGAAATAGTGGCTAGAAAAGATCACCCAGCTAAAACCTCTTCAACCGGAGGTGGGGTAGAAGTCGGCTAGCGGCTGGCTATGGGATGGCTCTTCTCTGATAGTCAGATTTGCTGGGGTGTCCGGTGGAACTAGGGGCTAATTGATGGTGATCGGAGCGGAAGGAGAAAGCTAATCAGAGCTTGCAGCAAAGATTGAGGAAGCAACAGAGACAAAGTGACGGTCGATGGTGAGGAGGTGAGGAAGTGGCGGTGGGAGCTCGGTGAAGAAGTGGTTGTTAGGGCAATCAACCCGTGATATGGTTTTGATGTGTGTGACAAAGGGTTTAAGTTAGGATGATTGGATTTGATATGTGTGTTGGAGTCTTGCAGGACTTAATAATTCACACATGGAACATTAGCGAGTTTCACCTCTCATGACTCGGTCCTTGAGTCGGTGAAGGATGACTTTGCGGAAGCTGTGCACTTGGAGCATCCGAGAGACCGTCGGACGAGGAGTATTGGAGTGAAGCCAGAGGAAGTAGACTTCAGGGCGAGACACGAAGGATGGTGCTGTAGAACTGTGCGCTTGGCGCATCCGAGGGACGTGGACGGACGAAGACAACTTCAAAGGCGAGGGACTCCAAGGAATGAGAGTGAGCGAATGTAACCCGGGAAGGGGTAGTGCTCTTAGGTGAAACTTGGCCAATTGGCTAAGTGTCGAATAGGATTTCCCGACATCAGTTGATTGCCATGTCATGGCAGTCGACTACTCTAAGTCGATTGTGACTCGACTAGTGTTCGAGTCTGGTTCATCTGCCAACAGTCGACTGCCATGGATTGACAGTCGATTGTCGAGACCACCAGTCGACTGATGCCATGACAGTCGACTACTCTAAGTCGACTGTGACTCGACTAGTGTTCGAGTCCGGTTCATCGCGATAGTCATTGCCATGGATTGTGATCGATTCTTTGAGAGACCACCGATCGGTGATGAAGGCATCGATCGGTGGCAAGGGTTCTGCAGAATGGTGAATGGTGGCCAGTGCTCGCTTCCGGCACTCGACTGATAGCTCCATCAGTCGACTGATGGGAAGATCAGTCGACTGATGTGGGAGTCGTTGATTGGAATCCAACGTGGAAGAAGCCGTTATTGGGCAACGACTATAGGATTAGTCGACTGATCGGGGCATCAGTCGACTGGTCCTGTGTTAACGGGAAAAAATCCTCTTCCTCTATAAAGAGAAGGGGTGAGGGCATTTCGGAGCCTAATGCTTATGCTCTAAACAACTCCCAAAGTGCCCTAAAGGATTCCCACTCTTCTTACTTTCTATTATTCCATTCTATTGTAAGAAGAGAGATTGTAAGAAAGGTTACCTCCACCTAGCTTGGTGCAAAGGAGAGAATAGTAGACAGCTTGAGGCGTGATTCACCTTGAACGAATCGGACTGTGGATTAGCGGCGAGGCCATGAACCACGTTACATTGTGGTGTTAGCGTTTATGCTTTCCATTCTTTACTTTGCTTTGTCTTTAATTGTTTATATTAGTATATTCCGCTTGCGCTAATTAAGTTTGTAGACGAGCAATCAACAAATGACTTCCACCGTCTATGATAAAGGCTATTCACCCCCCTCTAGCCCGTCACCGACGAACCAACAAGTGGTATCAGAGCCTAGGTAGAAACCGATTTCGATATTATGCTTATAATGGAAAACAGTTTCGAGATGCCTAGGAATGAAGAGGGGAGAATACTAGACAAGTCAAGGTGGACTAAAAAGAAAAGAGAGGAGCACCTTGCAAATTCAAAGGCTAAGCACCATCTCCTCAACGTACTTCCCCAACAAGAGATCAACCGGATTGGGGAAATGCTTTAATGCCAAAGAGATGTGGGAGAAGTTAGTGGAGCTTCATGAAGGCACATTCGAGGCCAAGCTAGCAAGGAGAGATGTCCTTCGTCCCCAACTCAACAATATCAAACTCGATAAAAGAGAGAAGGTAACATCTCTACATTCTAGATTTAAAGAAATAATAACCGGTTTATCTAGTGTAGGGGAGAAGCTCTTCAATAGGGACATGCTCATGAAGGCAATAGATGCCTTCCCTCGGTCATCAAGATGGAACTCAATGGTGGACTCTTTCTACATCTCCAAGAATCTAGAAGTTAGCACCTTGGAGGAATTCTTCTCAACCATGGAGCTCCACGAAATAAGGCTCGAAGGAGTAGTAGAAGAGCCAAGATTTCAACCATCAAGAGGAGTAGCCTTGATAGCCAACAAGGGAAAGAAGAAGATGGAGGCTCCTTCCTCCTCCGATGAAGCATCCTCCTCCTCCTCCATGGATAGCACGGAAGAAACATACATGGTAAGGAAGGTAAGACGTGCTTTGAAGAATTTTAAATTTAATAAATCTAATGATAGGAGAAGAAGACCAAGGGGGAAGGTAATTTGTTATAATTTCCAAGGAGAGGGACACATAAGGGATAATTGTCCCCTCTTGAACAAGAGCAAAGAAGAGAGGAGAAAGAAAGAAGAAAAGAAGAAGGGGAGCAAGAAGAAGGAAGAAGAGAAGAAGGCCAAAGCACTCAAGGCAAGGACATGGAATGATCCTTCTTCTTCATCATCCTCATCCGAAGAAAAAGAACATGTCTGCTCAAATCTTGCCCTAATAGCATTTGATGACCTAGACTCCACCTCCTCCTCCGAAAAAGAAGAAGCAAGCTCAAGTGAGGAGAGCTCTAGTGAAGGGAGAGGCTCATCATCCTCATCCGAAGAAGAAGACATGGAAACTATGGTAACAAATCTCTCACCTAGAAAAATAGTTTCCATGATTTCTAGCCTTACTAAGAACTTATTTAGGGCAAAGAAAAAGAATAAATGCATGCTTGAACAAATTAAGAATCTAGAAGAAAAATTAGAAAAAGCATGCTTAAATATAAATGATAATATTTCTTCTAGTCTTGATAATGCATGCTCACATGATCATTATATGTCTTTTGATGTAAATGATGCATGTATTGAAGAAAATAGGGCTTTAAGGGAAAAGGTAGACCATTTGACTAAAGCCCTAGAAAAATTTACAATAGGCTCCAACACTTTGAACATGATCATAGGGAGCCAAAGGGCAAGCTTCAATAGGAAAGGCCTAGGATATAAGGAAAATAAAAATGAAAAGGCCTATAAATGTTTAATTGCTAGGGGTCAAGATAAAAAGAAAACAATAGCTAGAAAATGGATCTCTAAGGAGGCATTTGGTTCGTAGAGAACTTTTTATTTTCTGTTTTCATTCTCTCTTTTTCCAGAAAACAGAAAACGAATTTTTTTGTTTTTCAGTTTTCCAGAAAACGTTCTTTTATTTTTTGGAAAACGAAAATGGAAATAGAAAACGATTATTTCTCGTTTTCCAGTTTTCCAGAAAATGCTCCGTTATTTTCTGGAAAATGGAGATGAAAATACGAATCAAACGCATTTTTTCGTTTTCGCAGAAAATGAAAATGGAAAACGGTGATGAAAACGCTTACTAAACGCCCCCTAAGGAATTTTTAGTGAACCCCATAGGAAAGAACTTGTATTGGGTTCCTAAATCCATCCTTAAGGGTTAGGAAAACCCTAAGATAGTCAACCATGTGGACTTTACCTATATCATATTATTTGGTTGACTTAAAGATGGCGTGGACTTAATTTTTGAAATAGTGTTGGGTGATGATAATGTGCCCATAAATTGATAAGAATGCTTAAATCATGATAGTTAATGTAATTGTTATATATGTTTGCAATCATGATTTATGATCTAGATATTTGATATATAATCATGGGCAATAAGGTTTTAGATCATGAGGTATGTTAGGATGACACTTAACCTTGTGTAGAATTGCATGGAAATAATGGTTAAGTATATACAAATACCTTATGTTCATCTCACACTCACTATAAGCTACCTTGATTGAAGACATAGCATGAGTGAAATGATAGGATGATACTAATGGTCCACTAATGCCTATGGCATTTAGATGGTCATTTAAAGTATCAAAATAGCAATAATAGACCAATCATGGGGAATACTTATGTTTAATTCATAGACATATTGCCCAAAGATCATGGTTGGATATTTCATATATTTTCAAAACAATTTTTTACTTTAAAATTTGTGGGTTCATGTTTTGAAACAATCTAAAGCAAAACTAGGTGTTAAAATTGATACAAACTTGATCAAAAATCTAGTTGTTTTTTAAGCTTTTGGATTTTTGGCAAATTTTTGAAAATATAAAGTACTTTTCATAAAAAAACTCATTTTTCACTGATAAAGGACTTTAAAATAAATGTGTTCCCCAAAATTCATGATTTTTAGAATTTTATAGAATTTTTAATGCATTTCTGAAATTCAACCCGAAAATTAGTAAATCCTGAAATCGACGTGCCAGTCGACTGGTAGTCTGAACCAGTCGACTGATCGACTGAAAACATGCCCAGTAACTTCCTTTATCAGATTTTAAGGCATGTTTTGGCATTTGTTTCTCTCTAGACTTGATGTCATGCTTGTATAACTTAGTTTAATCTTTTTGATGGTGTCAAAGGGGGAGAAATATGTATATTTAAGTAAGGGGAGAATTGCATTTAGGGGGAGTTTCATGTATTAAGGGGGAGAGTTGACAATCATGTTTATTTACATGCTTTCTTACTTTAATATTTTTATCAAATGTTTACCTAACTTAAACGGATTGTCACACATCAAAAAGGGGGAGATTGTTAGGGAAATCAACCTGTGATATGATTTTGATGTGTGTGACAAAGGGTTTAAGTTAGGATGATTGGATTTGATATGTGCGTTGGAGTCTTGCAGGACTTAGTAATTCGCACATAGAGCATTGACGAGTTTCACCTCTCATGACTCGGTCCTTGAGTCGGTGAAGGATGGCTTTGCGGAAGTCGTGCGCTTGGAGCATCCGAGGGACCGCCGGACGAGGAGTATTAGAGTGAAGCCGGAGGAAGTAGACTTCAGGGCGAGACGCGAAGGATGGCGCTGCAGAGTCGTGCGCTTGGCGCATCCGAGGGACGTGGCCGGACAAAGACAACTTCAAAGGCGAGGGACTCCAAGAAATGAGAGTGAGCGAATGTAACCCAGGAAGGGGTAGTGCTCTTAGGTGAAACTTGGCCAATTGGCTAAGTGTCGATGTCATGGCGATCGACTACTCGTCATCGTGACTCGACTAGTGTTCGAGTCCGGTTCATGTGCCAACGATCGCCATGGATTGACGTGATCGTCAAGACCACCGATCGTGATGAAGGCATCGATCGGCTGGGTTTCGGGCACAGAATGGTGAGCAATCGAGTGCTCGCTTCCGGCACTCGATTGATAGCTCCATCAGTCGACTGATGTGGAAGTCGTTAGTTGGAATCTATCGTGGAAGAAAGGATCGGTCATGATCGGGGCATCGATCCGAGCCAGTCTGTGTTAACGGGAATAAATCCTCTTCCTCTATAAAGAGAAGGGGCGAGGGCATTTGGGAGTCTAATGCTTATGCTCTAAACAACTCTCAAAGTGCCCTAAAGGATTCCCACTCTTCTTACTTGCTATTATTACATTCTATTGTAAGAAGAGAGATTGTAAGAAAGGTTACCTCCACCTAGCTTAGTGCAAAGGAGAGAATAGTGGAAAGCTTGAGGCGTGATTCACCTTGGACGAATCGGATAGTGGATTAGCAACGAGGTCGTGAACCACGTTATATTGTGGTGTTAGCGTTTGTGCTTTCCATTCTTTACTTTGCTTTGTCTTTAATTGTTTATATTAGTATATTCCGCTTGCGCTAATTAAGTTTGTAGACGAGCAATCAACGAACAACTTCCACCGTCTACGATAAAGGCTATTCACCCCCCTCTAGCCGGCCACTGACGAACCAACTGTAACATCCCAAATTTTAATTCCTATTTTTATTGGAGGAAAATAGAAATAAGAATAAGAATAGAAATAATAAAAATAGGAATATAATAATAATAATAATAATAATAATAATAATAATAAAAGAATAGAAATAATTGGTTCGTTAGTCGAGGCTTGAACCATGAACCGTTGGTTTGGGAGAATAGACTTCTCACCACTAAGTCATAAGATTATCAATGAGTAGGATATAACAGAATATATCTATTGGTAGAAAAAAAAGAGAAATTGGTTAATTTGATTAATTATTTAAAGGGGATAATTAGGTTAAGAAAAAACTTTAATTTATATAAATTTTTATTTCTTTCTCTCTATAAATCTCACGCCAATCTCTCTCTCTCCTCTAGTTTTATTTCAGCTTGCCAGCCTCTCTCTCTCTCCCTCCTCTCTCCCAACACCAACCCACACGCCCCACCTCTCTCTTCCTCTTTGTTTTCTCCAACCGCCGAATAAAAAGAAAAAGGGGCCAGTGTCCGCCTCGATTATGTCTGTAGGAGACCAAACATGAAGGCGCGAGCATCTGATAGCTTGCATGATATTGACCCTGTATATTATTTGTTGTTGCAGGCAGCTAGTTCAGTCTTTGAAAGTGATGATTTGATATCTTCCACTGACATATCTTCAACATAGAAACTGTATTTAGCGGTATAAATTGGTGAAAAAGTATAGGAGGTAAGTATTACTCACCTGCAGTATAAGTAGTTATCGTATGTCATTGATATGTTTTTTATGTGCTTGTTATTTCCAGTTACATGGTTGAGCAGTTTATATGCATATTATTTCCAGTTATGCATGATGTTTTGATTCGCTTATTTTATCGTTATATTATGGGTAATTCAGCATCATGTTGAGATCCAAGATAAGAATGTGATTTATGATAATGCATATTGTAGATGAGTTGTAGCTTACAATTATATGCATGATGTAGAGTAAGATGTAAAAATATTTCCTTTATAAAGAAAATTTAAAGATGCTCCCCGTTCGAATTGGGGATTAAGAGCACAATGATCTTCAGTATGCTCCTCATTTCAGTTCAAGAGCATAATGATCTTTATGGTGCTCCCCATTTGTGATTTAGGGGATTAAGAGCATTTCCTTCAGTATGTATAAAAATATAAGTATAAAGGAAGTATTTTACTTTTTGATAGGGCATGTCAAGACATCGATTTCGCCCAGGGCGAAGCCCTCGATTTGATTACCTAGTAGGTTCGGTGGTTGGCCACCCTGGCCTATTAGGAATGCACGCATTGGTACTATGTCGGGCCCATATCCAGGATGATTATTATTTTGAAGTATCAGTATAAGTATAAGTAAAAGTTTTCAAAGTTAATCATTTCAGTTCAGATACACTGTTTATAAGTTTTAAAATACTTAAGAGCATGGTTTATACTAGAGACATGTATTCAGAATTATGATTTCCAGTTGTGTTTGCATGTGTATCAATGTATCAAGGGTAAGAGAACTAGTTGCATGATTTCATACAGTGCATGTTTTTGTGAGCATAGAAAGTACTTACTAAGCGTTATTGCTTATAGTTTGCATTTCTTTATGCTGCAGATAAAGGTAAAGAAAAGCTTGATGGGTGGCATGGCGGATGAAGTGTTGGGTGTGTGTGGCGGACGATTGGAAGTAAAAGATCCTAAGTGCAGATGTCTAAATCAGATTTTTAGTTTCTTGTTTTCTTTTGATATTGTTGAAGTTCAACTGGATTATTTATGGTTGAGACCAAAGAATGCTAGAGTCATATTGGGTTAGTTTTAATACTTGCATGTTAGGTGAAGATCTTGAAATGGTTATTGTTTAAGTGATGTAAAGGTCCTTATGATTATTTTAGTTGTTAGCATATTGCATTTGTATATTGCATGAATTAAAGATAGAGACAGTAAAGTAGTGACATCTCCCCTGTTAGAGAGTGGAAAGACTAGGGGGGTGTTACAAGATGGTATCAGAGCGAGTTTTCGCCCTTCCGTCACACACACATCGAGCATCAGTCCTGCCGCCTCCAAGTAAGCAAGTATTTATCTACTTTATTTACTTTATGAGTAGTAAGGAATGCTTCTTTTAAGTTAAACATGCTCACCTAGAATGTTTCTCTTTGAGTTAAACATGCTTGCATATATATATATATATATGAAGATGATAGATAGTAAGTAATAGAGCATACCTAGATATGTATGTGAAGATGATAAGAAGTAGTGATAATAGACTTATAGTAGTTTCACTTGATCATCTTATGATGAGTTCACGGAGTTCCGACAAGAAAATTTATCAGTAGACAAAGCGGTAAAGAGATTCAATAGGTTGACTCACCTATGTTCGAAACTGGTCAGTACTGAGAAGGAAAGAGTAGGTTGATGCTAAAGATGTTGAGACCGGAGATAGCTCTGAATGTAGCTGGTAGAATTAATAGACCACAGACCACTAAAGAGCTAGTCAGTAGTGCGCTAATCACGGAGCATTACATGAATAGTATCAAGCACCAGAAGCTAGCCTCGATAGAAAACAAAAGTCAGGGAAGTTCAGGGGGTCAGAAACCTCAGAGCGGTAATTCGAACTGGAAGCGAAACAACAATGGCAAGAGGAAACAATGGAATAATGCAAAGGAGGTTGACCCGATGGCGACCTCGTATCCAACATGTTCTAAGTGTGGGAGGAAACATCCGAAGTTTGCCGCGAGCGGCGGGTGTGTTATATATGTGGGTCGAGGACACTTAGCCAAGCAGTGCCCCACCAAGACCAATCTATCTCTAGTCTACTCGGTATGGAGGTAGACCGGCTTAGCTACATCGGATGCAAGGAGCCTTTGGAGGGTCCTCACATCATCTAAGGAAGATTGGAGGCCCCATCAATTACACCTAATGCCTGGATCTTCTCCCTCACCAAGGAAGAGGTAGCAAATATTTCTACGGTAGTCACAGTCGATACCTATCCTTAGTCGGCATACTCCGTTTCTTTCATGTCTATGGTATTTGCTAAGAAGATAGATATAATTCCGGATATCTTAGATATTCAGTTTTTAACGACCCTATCTTCGGGTGAAATAATGACATCTACACACTTTGGTTGCGTCGTCAATTTGGATAGAGATTTATAGTGATCTGATCTTGCTGGACATGCATGCCTATGATATCATCTTTGGAATGGACTTTCTTAGCAAGTACGGTGCTTCCATTGAGTGTCGTAAGCGAAGAGTAGTATTCTAACCCGAGACCAAGGCCAACTTTGAGTTTATTGGAGAACCAAGGAAGAAGACTAAGAAGTTTTTGTCTGCCATAGAAGCTCAGAAGATGCTAGCTAGTGGATGCACTGGGTATTTAGCACATATAGTTGATACTAAGCAAGAAAGAAACCAAAAACTAGAAAAGTCCCAATTGTATGTGACTACTCGGAAGTATTTCCTGACGAGCTACCAGGACTAGCACCTAGAAGGGAAGTTGAGTTTGAGATTGAGTTTATTCCTGGTACCAACCCAATCTCAAAAGCACCCTATTGTATGGTTCCAGCTGAATTGAAAGAGTTTCAGGAATAATTACGGGAGTTATTAGACAAGGGATTCATCTGCCCTAGTCATTCCCCGTGGGGAGCTCCAGTGTTGTTCGTGAAAAAGAAAGATGGATCTATGAGGATGTGCATAGACTATCGAGTCTTAAATCAAGTGACAATCAAGAACAGATATCCTCTGCCAAGGATAGAGGATTTATTTGATCAATTGAGGGGAGCCACAATTTTCTCCAAGATTGACTTGCGGTCAGGTTATCATCAAGTAAGAGTTAAAGAGGATGATATACCGAAAACAGCCTTCCGAACGAGGTATGGACACTATGAGTTCGTGGTCATGCCCTTCGGAGTGATAAATACACCCGCTATGTTTATGGACTTGATGAATCGGATATTTAAGGAGTTCCTTGACAAGTTTGTGGTCGTCTTCATTGACGACATCCTTATCTTCTCGAGAACCCAGGAGGAACATGTTGAACACTTGAAGACAGTCTTACAGACCCTTCAGCAAAGACAGTTATATGCTAAGTTCTCCAAGTGTGAGTTTTGGCTTGATCAAATGTCGTTTATGGGACATGTTATTTCAAAAGATGGAGTTATGGTAGAGACAAAGATAGAAGCGATCGATGGTGGGGAATTGACCAAAGAATGCCAGCGAAGTCAGAAGTTTCCTCGGATTAGCAGGGTATTATCGAAAGTTTGTGGAAAACTTCTCAAGGATAGTTTCACCGTTGATGGTTCTTACCAGAAAGAACAAGAAGTTCGAATGGACCGAAGATTATGAAAAGAGCTTCCTTGAATTAAAGAGGAGACTCATAAGTGCTTCAGTGCTTACCCTTCCAGAAAGTAATGAGGGATTTGACCTGTATAGTGATGCATCCAAGATGGGACTTGGAGCAGTACTTATGCAGAAGGGTGAAGTCATTGTTTATACATCTAGACAACTCAAGGACTACGAAAAGAATTACCCCACTCATGACCTTGAGTTGGCGGTGATGGTTTTGCTCACGAAAGTTTGGAGACATTACTTATATGGAGTCCAATGCAAGATTTACACAGATCACCAAAGTCTGAAGTATTTCTTCACTCAGAAGGATTTGAATATGTGATAGAGCAGATGACTTGAGCTAGTAAAGGACTATGACTGTGAAATCCACTACCATCCTGAAAAGGAAAACAAAGTAGTGAGCCTTGAGTAGAAAATCATCGCCACTTTGATGTCCCTAGCAACACTATCCCAACCCGGAGAAAGAGATAATGAATTTTGGGGTTGAGATCATTTACGGGCGGCTCTCGCCATAACCATAGTACCTACACTTTGTTTGAGGATATATTAGCGAGACGGGACAAAGATCCTAGCATCCAAAGGATCAAGCAAGAGATCCAAGAAGGAAGGATGAAGGATTAGTGTCTTTGATGGTGGGGTATTATTATATTTGGGTGAGCGCCTATGTATCCCCAACGACCAGACTTAAGACAGAAGCTCCGAGAAGAAGCTCATGGGCCCCCCTATGCGATGCATCGTGGAGCCACCAAGATGTATCAAGATATACAAGGGAAATTATGGTGGCTTGGTATGAAGAGGGATGTGACTAAGTATGTTAGCACTTATGCGACATGTCGAGTGGCCGAACACGAGACCGGGAGAGTTCTACTGACTATCGATTCGAATGAAAGTTGGAGGAACTAGCCTTGGATTTCATAGTAGGATTGCCCAAAACAACCAATGGCTACGATTCTATTTGGGTAATGGTTGATGGATTGACAAAGTCTGCTCACTTCATGCCTATCAGAATATCATACTTCATGGAACAGTTAGCCCAGTTATATGTTAAGGAAGTGATTAGACTGCATGGAGTACCTAAAACCATTATCTCGATAGACGATTCGCTTCACTTCACATACGAGTGTGTTAGCCCTCGGCACTAAGCTAAATTACGATTATTTGCATTTCATCCTCCTCGAGACGGATGGAAGCGAGGAAAGAGTGAATCGGATTTTGGAGGGCGTGCTCGGGCTTGTATCTTAGATTTTAAAGGAAGCTGGTGCAAATATTTGTGTTTGGCAGAGTTTGCCTATAATAATAGTTATCAAACCACAATTGGAATGACACCTTATGAAGCCTTGTATGGAAGGAGATGCAGATCGCCTATCTGTTGGTATGAGGGTGGCGAGAATAAAGAAATGGGACTCAAGACTGATTTTATAGATGACGCCACCAAAGCTATAAAGAACATACGTCAAAGGATAGAGACTGCCCAAAGTCGGCAGAAGAGTTACACCGATGTCCGACGCAGACCCCTAGAGTTTCAAGTTGGAGATTCAGTGTTCATTAAGGTAGCTCCTATGAAAGGGGTAATGAGATTTGGGAAGAAAGACAAGTTAAGTCCCAGATATGTAGGCCCCTACTTGATCACCAAGAGAGTTGGTAAGGTAGCTTATGAGCTAGAACTACCATAGGAAATGTCAGCTATCCACAATGTATTTCATGTTTCAATGCTTAAGAAGCACGTCTCAGACACCAACTAACTGATTGAGCCACAGACGGTACAGATTCAGACAGATCTAAGTTATGAAAGTCGACCTATTCAGATAATAGATCGGGCAATCAGGAAACTAAGAAATAAAGAAATATCGTTAGTAAACGTCTTATGGCAAAGTCAAAGGGTTGAAGAAGCAACCTGGGAACGTGAGGATGATATGAAGCAAAAGTACCCCGAGATGTTCTAAGTTTCGAGGACGAAACTTTTATAAGGTATAAGGGATTGTAACATCCCAAATTTTAATTCCTATTTTTATTGGAGGAAAATAGAAATAAGAATAAGAATAGAAATAATAAAAATAGGAATATAATAATAATAATAATAATAATAATAATAATAATAATAAAAGAATAGAAATAATTGGTTCGTTAGTCGAGGCTTGAACCATGAACCGTTGGTTTGGGAGAATAGACTTCTCACCACTAAGTCATAAGATTATCAATGAGTAGGATATAACAGAATATATCTATTGGTAGAAAAAAAAAGAGAAATTGGTTAATTTGACTAATTATTTAAAAGGGATAATTAGGTTAAGAAAAAACCTTAATTTATATAATTTTTTATTTCTTTCTCTCTATAAATCTCACGCCAATCTCTCTCTCTCCTCTAGTTTTATTTCCAATGCCGACGTCGCCGCTCTCTCTCTCCCTCCTCTCTCCCAACACTAACCCACACGCCCCACCTCTCTCTTCCTCTTTGTTTTCTCCAATCGCCGAATAAAAAGAAAAAGGGGCCAGTGTCCGCCTCGATTATGTCTGTAGGAGACCAAACATGAAGGCGCAGGCATCTGATAGCTTGCATGATATTGACCCTGTATATTCGACTGTTGTTGCAACGGGCAATGTGCTAGTTCCAGGTGCTGAAAGTGATGATTTGATATCTTCCACTGACATATCTTCGACATAGAAACTGTATCTAGCGGTATAAATTGGTGAAAAAGTATAGGAGGTAAGTATTGCTCACCTGCAGTATAAGTAGTTATCGTATGTCATTGATATATTTTTTATATGCTTGTTATTTCCAGTTACATGGTTGAGCAGTTTATATGCATATTATTTCCAGTTATGCATGATGTTTTCAGTTACGCGATTTTATCGTTATATTATGGGTAATTCAGCATCATGTTGAGATCCAAGATAAGAATGTGATTTATGATCATGCATATTGTAGATGAGTTGTAGCTTACAATTATATGCATGATGTAGAGTAAGATGTAAAAATATTTCCTTTATAAAGAAAATTTAAAGATGCTCCCCGTTCGAATTGGGGATTAAGAGCACAATGATCTTCAGTATGCTCCTCATTTCAGTTCAAGAGCATAATGATCTTTATGGTGCTCCCCATTTGTGATTTAGGGGATTAAGAGCATTTCCTTCAGTATGTATAAAAATATAAGTATAAAGGAAGTATTTTACTTTTTGATAGGGCATGTACGCATCGGTTACAGCCGAGGCCCTCGATTTGATTACCTAGTAGGTTCGGTGGTTGGCCACCCGCCTATTAGGAATCGCGCATTAGTACTATGCCGGCCCATATCGGGATGATTATTATTTTGAAGTATCGTATAAGTATAAGTAAAAGTTTTCAATTAATCATTTCGATTCGATATACTTTTATAAGTTTTAAAATACTTAAGAGCATGGTTTATACGAGACATGTATTGAATTATGATTTCCACAGTTGCATGTGTATCAATGTATCAAGGGTAAGAGAACTAGTTGCATGATTTCATACAGTGCATGTTTTTGTGAGCATAGAAAGTACTTACTAAGCGTTATTGCTTATAGTTTGCATTTTCTTATACTGCAGATAAAGGTAAAGAAAAGCTTCAGTAAGGTGGCATGGCGGATGAAGTGCTGGGTGTGTGTGGCGACGGAACAATGGAAGTAAAAGATCCTAAGTGCAGATGTCTAAATCAGATTTTTAGTTTCTTGTTTTCTTTTGATATTGTTGAAGTTCAACTGGATTATTTATGGTTGAGACCAAAGAATGCTAGAGTCATATTGGGTTAGTTTTAATACTTGCATGTTAGGTGAAGATCTTGAAATGGTTATTGTTTAAGTGATGTAAAAGTCCTTATGATTATTTTAGTTGTTAGCATATTGCATTTGTATATTGCATGAATTAAAGATAGAGACAGTAAAGTAGTGACATCTCCCCTGTTAAAGAGTGGAAAGACTAGGGGGGTGTTACACCAACATCGACGGCCTCGATCGAGTGTGTGCCCTCCCCAGTAGAAGAAGACGCGGAAAAAAGATTCCCTTTTTCTCCAAACCCTAGCCATCTTTTTATTCGCCCTCCAATGGACCAGGCCCATGTTTCATTTCATGGACCGATATTTATCCCATATCACAACGCTAGTCCACCTTGTTTGGAGGGTTAGAAATTGTATTAGGTTTGAGGAAGCACAATTTGATGCATATCGGATCTTTCGAAAGGTACAAATTAATGCATATCGCACACTTGATGCATTCCAAATAGGTCCTTAACAAAAATTGTACACAGGAAACCACGGGTGTATAGCACGACCGTGGTTCCACTCTTTCTTTCCTTCTCAGAAAAAAAGTGTACAGAGGGAACCACGAGCATGTAACATGCCTGTGGCTCCTCTCTTTCTTTCTCTTAAAAAAAATTTGGAGAAAGGGAACCACGAGCGTACATCACAGTCGTGGTTCACTCTTTCTTTCTTTCTTTAAAAAAAACTGTCAGTATGTGCATTTTGTTGGTGAATAGATCCACTAGAGAGGTCTATCTATCCGCAACAAATAATTCACGGTAAGACTTTCTAAATCCGTTTATGGTTGAGGCTTTGCCAAAAAACCTAAGAAGGTGAATATGTTCACCTTGAATGACCGATTTAGTCTGCAGTAAATGACTCACGGTAAAGACAACACAAATCTATTTATGGTTGGGGCTTCACCAATAAGTCCATCAGGGTGAATAAATCCATCAGAATGATCAATCTAACTCGCAACAAATGACTCGTGATAAAGACACTGTAAATTCTTTGATAGTTGACCACTTGCTAAAAGCGATTGTAGGATAGTGAGGCAGTAGGGGCACAGTCTACAGATAACATATGCTGACGATGGAGGACTATTTGGTATGGATAGTATCGAGGGGCCCAACTGACAAAGAGGTTGACATGGTGGGCAGAGTATGGTCGACATCAGATCTTCCATGACATATGTGGAAGATGGGTATTCGATCGATGCATATCTGATAGTGTGTTTTGGGTTTTGGTATATGTTAGTTATATATGGGAAGAGAAATGGTATTCATAAGCACACATGTATGCCACATCCTGAATACACTTCAGATCTGACATTTCGTTAGATATGATATGAGCATGTATCCTTTTGACTATTGTATGATTGTGTATTTCTTTACTGATATATATTTATTTTTCATTTAAAAAAAATAATGAAAAAGAATGTATTTGCAAACATAATTGAGTCGGATAATAAATTTATCTAAAAAGTAAAGATTAATTTTTATTGAGTGTTTTGATATTCCAAAATACATAGCTCCTCTCCTCCCATAATATACATGATTTATTTCCCTTTCATATGTTTATATACGGTGGGATTGAAAGTAAAGGGATACTTGGAAAGTTGGGATGAATATATCACTTTTCTTTCCTCGCCTTGGAACAATGAGAGAGAAGCTAAAGTTTTAGGCTATGTACCTTGAGACCTTTATTTGAATGGATAGCACATCCATAGAAAAAGAGAAACTAAAAAATAGCTAGAGAGCGCTGTGCATCCATCCAAAGAAATTAACAAGATGTCCATGGAGACATCTTTGACGACGACATCAATCGAGACCCACAGTGATGAAGATCTTGCCAGCGCCTGAGAAGGGAGAAATTCCTACTAACCAATATGTGTTCTGGAGAAATTAGGGAGGCGGTATAAATTTAAAATTTAAAAATCAAATATAAACATATCTGGTCTCAACTAATAATTTTAATCTGTCTTTAAAGGTCAAGTTGAGTTGCGAATGACTGAGTCATCAAATTTTCAAATGTTTAGTGGTCGAGTGATCAAATGTCGAGTGAGTGAGTCACCGAGTGATAGAGTCAAGAATCAATGTGCCTAATCAAATTTCTTGAAAAACTAAGAGCCAAGGTCCGTTCAATACAAATTTCTTAAAATAGATTTGTCTCATCTATTAGGTACTTTAAAGTTTTCATGGGATGTCCATTTCTTAGGATATAATGACGAATTGTGATTCCCATCAAGTATGATGGTCATGAAGAACTGAGAGGTATCCGAAAACAATCATAAGAATTTTGCCAAGTGAAAAGAGGTACTTTTTTTGCTCAACACCTAGGCCTCTTATACAAGAGTCTCATCCATCGCTGACCGAATAAAAATCATTAATTATTTTTTTAGACATTAATCACGTAATACATCAGTTATAATTGAGCAAGAATATTTTAAATGATAAAATATTGATTCATTTGCTTGGACAAATTTTGTCCTGGTCGATCCGACATTCAACACGCATAGATTGCGCTCATATATGAGTCACACGAGTTTAGTGCAATCAGGGTCCCTAGATTGGCATCTCCTACGGGTGTATATATGTGAGAGAGTTTTTTGTAATGCATTTGTTCTTTGTGAAATAATATAAATCAACTATGATACCTTAAAATTTTCAATATGAAATTAAAGTAATCATATGTGATTATTTCCTCTCATACTTAGGACTGAAACGAGGGGCCGTTAGATTATCGATTTCAATCTTTTATACAAGGACAACCTTTGGGTCATCAATTCCTTTCTCATGGATGGTGCTCTTCGTGCCATTGAGGATGTCGACAGCCTACTCAAGAGGATCCTAAACTACTGGGGTTGAGCGAAGAAGATGAAGCAGAAAAGAAGAGGAAGATGAGCATCTTCTTTCATCCCTTGCTGCAATAATAGAGCTCAAAGAAACATCCTCCTTGTTGAATTAGGGGGATTGCTTTTGGCCTCTGGCTGGAGATGATAGATCCCATGGATCCAACCCATGATGACTAGTTTGCTATTCTAATAAGTGAGGAGGTGATAGGAATAGAAAATCATAGAGCTCCAACAACAACAATGTGACGAAGATGGAAATATATACCCTTCATCATTGCCATATATTAGATGCTTTATCTTTTAGAGATTTCAACAGCAACACGATCGCCAAAGAAATAGCAATATTATTTTTTACGGAGAAGCTAGCCATGTACGAGCATTGATTGTTGGGCATTTATCAACGACCATCTGGGCGGAGATAGCTAGATACTTACTCATTTTGGATGATGTTCAAATACGCGATATTTTCAGATATAAATGGGAGAAACTTAAGCTGAATCTCCTTCATTGTGGTGCACCGGGGAGCAAAGTCGTCCTCGCTGGGTATACTTTTGACGGATTTGGAAGAGAATCCAACATCAAAAAGTACGAATTATACCAGCTGCCTGAGGATGCATCGGTAAGAATGGTATTAAGGTACGCAACATTTGTCCAAGAGAAGGCTCTTGATATGCTAATTCCACTTGTTAAGAAATAGAGTAGACATTGTCTGGTGCAAAGTGTATGGGCCTCATGTTTAGGTGGAGAGACATGATTCAGTGGCAAGAACTAACTAACAAGTTTAACAACTTTGATCATTTCCCATACAAATTTTTATTTTAAGTCAACTGAGAAGACACGAATTAAGATCTCTTTTAAAGAATTTATTCTTTGAAGGATCTTCAGATGAAAGTGAGCGAAGAAGACCTGCTATGTACGTTGGTTGCTGAAGGCACTATAACAAATACGAGGCTTAAGATGAATTTTAAATGCATCCCAGATTCCCATCGGCCATCGGCCATCGCGATGTAGACCCGGCCAAGGTCCGAGTCCAACCCGGACCCGACTCGGAACTGAACCGTGGTTAACGGTCCGATTAACCTAGTCAACAGGTTTGATCCGGACCCGTGATCGGACCGCCTATTAGGCGGTCCGGTCACGATTTTTTAAAAAACCGAATCGGCAGTTAAAAAAAAAAATGAACGGCCACGATTTCGTGGCCATTGATCATCAACGATCACGATTTCATGGCCGTTAATCATCAACGGCCACGATTTCGTGGCCGTTGTACAACAGGTGATCCGCCGGGTCGGCCCGAACCGGACCTGGCGGGTCGACCGTTTTATTTATTTATTTATTTTTTAAATTTCGACGACCACGATTTCGTGGCCGTTGATGATCAACGACCGATCACCCGCCGGACCCGGACCCGGACCCGGACCCGGCGGGTCGGCCATTGGAATTTTGTTTTTCAATGTTTTTTTTCCTATAAATACTCCTCCACTCCCTTTTATTTTTTCACAAATCACAACTTCTCTTCTCTAATTCTCATTGTCTCATTTGCTCTCAAGTCTCAAGTCATATTTTTACAAATGTCTGGAGCCGGATCAAGTCGTAAGGGTGCGGCCGGTGTCAAAGGAAAGGGAAAGAACATAATGTCACCACCGCCCGAGTTCGAGTTCGAGCAAGGCGGCGATTCACCTCAATTTGATATCGGTGACTATGATCTTGATATTTTCGGTGATAAATAGCAAATACGTCATCATCATCAAAGTCAAGAAAGTAGGAGCAATACATCTAGTACGATGGCGTGTTCTACGGCTACAAGACCAACTCGAGTGCCTCGCTCGACATTCGATATCTTCACCAAATATTTCGAAAAAGTAACGTTATCTTCCGGTGATATACAAGCAAAATACAAATATTGTTCGAAATGTTACAAATTTCAACAAGGAGGACGTTACGGAACTCTTACTCAACATGTGGAGAGAAATCATCCGGTGAAAATTGGTATCGATCGTTCTCAAACTCAAATTCCGACATTCTCTTCTCATTCGGGTTGGGGTAACGAATCTAAACTTTTTAAATTTGACAAATTTAGATTTAGAGAAGAAACTGCTAAATTTTATGCGATTGAACAACTTTCTTTTAGTTTTAGTGATAAATTATTTTTTTAAAATTGACTTTCTACAAGTGCAAATCCTTCTATTAAGCGTATCCCAAGAAATACTCTAAAATGCACGCTTTTAAAATTAGTCTTAGAACAAAAAAAAGAATTGATTAAAGAATTTTCTAGTTTAAATAGTAAAATTTCTTTGTGTTCCGATATTTGGGGTGATCATTGGAAAAGTTTTTCATATATGGGTATTACTTGTCATTGGATTGATAATAATTGAGACATTCAAAAAAAATTGCTAGAATATAGATGTTTTAACGAAACACACACGATACAAAATATTTCACAACTTATTTTTGTTATTTTAGAAGAATATGGTCTAACTTCTAAAGTTTTTTCAATTTCTTTTGATAATGCTAGTGCAAATATCTCTAGTATTAGTGAGCTTATTGATATATGTAAATCATCAATAGGTGAAAGATTTTTTCATATTAGGTGTACATATCACATTTTAAATTTGTGTGTTCAAGATGGACTTAAAAATTTAGGATCACATATTCAACCAATTAGGAGTGCAATTCATTATTTATGGACACATCCTCAAGTTATGAAAGAATGGAGAAAATTTTACAAAGTAAATGGTATGAAGCCTAAAGGGTTTGCACGTGACGTCCCAACTCGTTGGAATTATACTTACAAATTGTTGTTATCTACTTTTGAATACAAAGATTTATTATGTATGTTTTTTCATCAACATGTTCAATCACGTGATATTTATTTATTTTCAAATCAATGAAATATATGCACTAGTATTTATGAAATTTTAAAAGTTTTTAGTGATGCTAGTGACTAATTATCCAGTGTTTATTATCCAACTTCACATTTAGTTTTAACATATTGTTGTAATATTGCCGGTATTTTTAATGAACATATTCAATCAAATGATAATTATTTATCTCAATGTATTTATGTAATGAAAGAAAAATGGGAAAAATATTTCTTATACATTCATGAAATATTTTTATGTGCTTTTGTTTTAGATCCTAGACTTAAATTAGATGGTTTGCAAGATATGTTAGCATTATATTATGAATCTTTAAGCCCTATTACCGAAACTGCTCCTAATATTTCTTTGATTTTGTTTAATATTAAAACTCATTTACATGATATTTATAATGAATATAATATTAAATATGGTGAACAAACTATTAGACATGAAACACATCAATCAATTACAACTAGTATTATTACTTCTAAACTTACTAAAGCACAAATGTTATTAAGGGAACGGACTAAACATCCGCGAGGATCCTCAAGTTCCAGTCAGGAACTTAAGAATTATTTTACCACTTCTTTCGATTTTAGTAATGCAGATGAAGAAAGCTTCGACATTCTAAAATGGTGGTTGTAAAGAATTCAAATATTTCCAATCTTATCTATAATGACAAAAGAAATTCTAGTCGGTTCAGCAACTATGGAACAAGCTTTTAGTATCGGAGAAAATACATTGGACGAGCAATGTTCTAGCTTAAGGCCGAAAAATTTGGAAGCGCAATGTTTACTCAATAATTGGTCAAAAGCTGCAAGTCGAACCCAACATATTAAAAGTGACGAAGAAGACCAAGACGAAACAGAGGGAACATCCGGAACTACGACGACGGGAGGAAATACCGAATACGACTGAAATTTATTGAATATAATGAAAATTGAAATGTAATTGATTTTTTTTATTGTAATAGATTTTTTATTTAAGTCCAGAATGGTGAAATTTGAGATGTAATATATTTTTTATTGAGATAATGAAATATTTGATAGAGTTTTTATAAGTTCAATTGTGCATTTTTTTTATTTTAATTATTTATATCATTCTTTAAATTTTTATTTATTTAACCTGGCGGATCATGACCGACCGAGTGGCGATTAACCCGGAATCGATATTTGCCAACTGGACTGGCGGGTTCGACCAGACGATCGGATCGGACCGGGCTGCAGTCTATCGCGATGTCGCCATTTGCATTTATTTTTCGATTCTAAAAATATCTTAAAATCTAAAAAGGCCATAAAAGTTGGGGTAGCCAACAAGTTGAAAAGTTTGGCTTTGCATAGGGAAGATAAAAAAAAGAGCATATTTGTCACACGTTGTATGTTGATCAAGCATATTTAATCAATCGATATACGAATTAACAAATTCATTAAAATCATCTAATTAATTTAAATTATGGATTTGTATTATTGAATATATATATATATATATATATATATATATATATATAATCTTTTAATTCATTATCGTTAGTATTAATGTACTCTTAACGGATTTAAATTCACTTTATATATAAAATGTACTCTGAGTTCGGTGATTGAATGACTCTCTCTTTTTTTTTCCATCCGACAGAACATTTGGAGTGTCGTCCTTGTACCTGCAAAAGATCAAATCTGGTAATTTTTGACTTCATTCGATTTTCAAATTCTTTCGGTAACGATGTCTCTAAATTCATACGCACATTTATACTTTATTACATTTCCGCTATTTCATTTTGGTTTTGTATGATAATTATAAATTTGTCAATAAGATCCTGTGCAGATTATTTGTTTTCGTTTTTTAATTCATATGCGAATAGACGATTTATTGACGAATTGAGATTGATCAAAAGATATATACTCGAAAATATGTTGTCAAATCTCACACGTTTATGTACGTTACACATGAGAGCCATCAGGATTCAACACCTCCCTAGTTCAGTTGGCACATTGCATTGCTTGAGATACCTCAACCTCGCGGAGAACAAGATAGAAACACGCACTACCCGAATCCATCTGCAACCTCCTTAATTTATGTGTTCTAAATTTATCACATTGCAAAAATGCTCAAGGAGCTTCCAAGAGGAATCCACGAACTCAGAAAATTGCAGATTTTGTAACTGTCATGCTGCTTGAGGATTCAAAAGCTGCCAAGGTCAATCACTCGCCTTTGAATTTGAAAGAATTACATGTCGGTGGTTGTTTGCTGTCCAGGTTACGTTGCCTGATGATTAATTTGAGCAACATGTAGAACTTGATGCAGCTTAAGATGCATGGATGTGCATCATTGACTAGAATGCCTCGTGGAATTAGGCAATTGACAATCTTAGAAGTGCGTGGGGATATGATGCTTTGGACAATCTTGGAAATGTCGTGTTGTCAGAGTTGAAAGCCCTTGATTACAAATCTTGAATCCCTGCATGTACAACACCTTGAAAGATTAGCATCGGCATAAGAGCCTAAGGATGTAGTTGATGCTCCATTGGGAATGGTGGAATGATATGGTTGCTGAAGGAATTTTCGATCCCACAATACAGTTGATCGAAGGCTTCCGACGTAACTTGGGAGAGTTGAAGGTCTTGCGGATTGTTTCATGCATGAACGACAAACTCCCAAGTTGGCTGACGAGGGAGGGATCAGTTTCTGTTCCCTTTAGATTGACTACGGTACATGTTAATCTCAGGAGCGTAGCCCAGTTCTATTTCTTCGGTTGAAGAGACTCACATTCTCTGAAATGCTTAGGCTAGAGAAGTCGAACCCACCTTCATATTTTGAAACCTTTCGACAATTTAAAGAACTTGTGGAATTGACACTAATTCACTGCCCAAAGCTCAGGAAATTCTATGTGACAAGTTTAAGTTATAAGCAACTTTCGGTGTCATATATCCCAAGTAGATTGATGATCAAGGGGCGACTGAGAAATTTGATTATTGATGCTTGTCCCAAACTGCAAATCCTGGTATGTTCTTCGCTTTGCTGCATCATGACTTTGTGCTGGTAACCCATGTGTGGTTGGATATAAATTGGTTTTTAACTCAATAAATACACATCGACTATAAAAGGCCCTAAACTTTACTATCCTATGCTCTCATCCAGATCATTCAATTGTGTAACTTGTTTTTTTTTCTTCACTATATATATATATATATATAGTAATGACTTGGGTCTGAAGTAAATGTGTGTGTGCACTTTGATTCATGAGTATTAATATGCTTATGTGGCATCATACTTAACCACATAAAAATTTCGGTTTCCTAGGTGTCATGCTCAACCTCATAACTCTTTAATATAATAGTCTAAACAAAACTCGAGGAGATTCAGTGGAAAAGGTAGTATTAAAATTTGTTAACAATTAATGTACTTGCTTGTTGTTTGAGCAATGCTTTTAGTTATTACATCAATTAGAACAATGGTCAAGCTCTCACAAATATAAGAGTATCGTCTTTTTATATATTAGTTAATAATTTCAAGGATTAAAGATTTATCATGATTTATCTCTCTTATGATGGTCCAAAAACGGACTGATAAGGACCGCTAGATTGACGAATTCCAATTTTTACATCATAGTTATTACATCAATTATTTGATTTTCTTTTAAGTTGTTTAAGTTGTTGGAGTTTTGGAGTTGTGATTTTATTTTATCAATGCGATTGTTCCTCTTTTCTAATTAGTCCTATCTGTATTTAATTTATTTTTATTGTCTGCGAAAACCTGCATCTGATGGTTAGACATATAGGAATAATTCCATTTTGTTTTTTTTAATTATGTGGTTGTACTTATCTAAACTTGTCTATGCATTCAATGAATTGAAACTACTTGAATAATTCATGATAACATAGCTAAAAATGAATATTAGTGTGCGAGAAAAACTAATCGGCAGTTTAAATAATTTAGTTAGTTTGCAGAAACACATATAACAGATGAATGGAACTTTTCCAACTTCTGTGAATAACCATGATGTACTTTTCCAGCTTGTTGCATGATCGAAAGGTTAGACTCTAGCGACTCAATTACTTTGTTGGAATTTCATGATCTTATGCTCTTGCTACTGACTCACTGATCACTCATTTTTGTAGGCCGGCTCAACATAATAAACTCTGATGTTGCAATTGTCTATACTCCATGCATCTTCTAACTTCCACGCCGATTTCAATTTGCATTTTGCACTCATCCCTTTTTGTTCTACTTTGCGTGATGTTCTAAGTTCATGTCTTGTATTTATTTTAAAAAAATTCATAAAGACGAACCGTCTGCGATGATATCAAATCAATTAGATAAGACAATTAATATATAGGGAAATTACATTATTCGTGTCCCTTTCAATCTATTTTTGCAAAAGAGCCCTTTAATCCCCGGGCAGCGCTCCCCGCGGATGTTCCGGCGGGAGGCGGCGATGAGCTCCGACCCTGGTAGCGTAGGGCACTTTGAAGCCAGTCCTTGAGGATTGGCTTGGAGTCGAAGCACAGTATGAGACTAGAAGTGGTCATCAGATAAAGTAGGAAAGCAAAGGGAAATATGGTTCGTAGCAGCAGTGGTGGTAGTCATTATGGATTCTTCATTTCCGTTTTGATATTATTTTACAGAACGATCGCAATATTTGTCATGAATTCTTTACAATCATTTCTATCTATTTCCTCTATAATTTCTTTTTTATAGAATATTCTTTATCAGAAATTTAATACGATACAATGTGTTCCGAGATCGGAATTTCGGATGGTTTCATATCCGTTTCGACGAAGCAGGAAGGGAAGATTTAATTGGAAGGCCTCTGTCCACGGAAAACGTTAGGGGTCTGATTTTCTCTTATTAATTTAACGGTTAAGATAAATATTCTAAGGAAAAAGAGATTGTGCACGTGCGTTGCAACTGATTCTCGAGGCTTAATCTTCTCGCGACGTCCAGTTGATATACGACTCGGATAAAAACAACACGATCTAATTTAAAATTGTCCTGGACCGAATCCACAGCATTCTGTTTCCCAACGCGTTCCCTAAATCTCCCCTTGGGCTTCCTCGTCGTTCGATCCGTCTGCGGACTGCGGCTAATCGAAGAAATTGGAGAAGGGAAGAAGGGGTCGATCGGAGAAAGAGAGGGAGATACGAGCGATCGATCGGCGATGGAGGAGGTGAAGCTGTGGCGCGACAAGAGGGAGCGAGATATGTACGACAACTTCGCCGACCTGTACGCCATCATCAAGACCACCGAGAAGCTGGAGAAGGCCTACGTCCGAGATCTCGTCTCCTCCTCCGAGTACGAGGCGGAGTGCCTCAAGCTCATCGCTCAGTTCCGCACTCTCCACTCTGCCCTCCGTGGCACCGTCCCTTCCCTGGAGCGTTTCGCCGACGCCTACCGCCTCGACGCCCCGGCCGCCATCAACCGACTCCTCGTGTCGGGCGTCCCGGCCACTGTCGAGCACCGCGCCGCCGCTTTATCTTCTGGAGGAGGCCCCTCCGCCTCTGCCGCCGCCGTCGCCGAATGCGTCCAACACTTCATCACCGCCATGGACTCCGTCAAGCTCAACATGGTCGCTGTCGACCAGGTCCACCCCCTCCTCTCCGACCTCTCCACCTCCCTTGCCAAACTGGGCAACGGCCTCCTCCCCTCGGACTTCGAGGGCCGCACCAAGGTTCGCGATTGGCTCGCTCGCCTTGCCAAGATGGGTGCTTCCGACGAGCTCACCGAGCAACAGGCTCGCCAGCTCCACTTTGACCTTGAGTCCTCTTACAACGCCTTCATGGCCGCCCTCCCCAATACCGGTTCTTAATCATTTATTTCAGGTTTTCTCTCAAGTACCTTCGTTCTACATGACGTCTCAGCGCAAATATACGCACTAGCAGTGCATAGCTATTTTTCTGTGATGGTTATTGTATTTATCCCCGACAATTTGTTTTCATACTTGTCTTTCTGTGAGACTATGCATTTCTATAGGCGAGTCTGATGCCTTATTGATTTCGTATGATTTAGAAGTTCTGTTGTTGATTGAGACTACTATGCTCGTTTTGTACATACTCTGATCTTTTTGACACTTATCTATGTTTGCATAACTTGTGCTACCTTTTGTATGGTAAATTTGGTGAGGTTTCATAAACTGAAGTTTCAATTTCATATGAAGCAAAGATCAGCTAGGCTACTTTTCACCTTTTGGATACTCTATATGCTAAATACTCATTATTAATCAGTTATTGTTTAGTCTAGTTTCTTTGACAGACCCATGAACTTGCTCTCCATGATTAATAGGCAAAAGGGCCTAGCTAAGCCAGGTCATTGGGCATTGTATTTGGTCATTTATTTCAAGAACCTCTAAGATAATGGATTATAATTTATTAGAAGAAAAAAATCTTGTTGATCTACAAATTTTTTGTGCGCGGTCATTTTTTCTTATGCTTACAGTTCAGGTTCAGATTTATGCATGAACTAACACTTGCAGTAGGACAGTTATCTGCTTTGGTCTATCTAAGCCAATTAATAATATTTGTGCGTATCATGTACTTGGTTGAAATACACAGAAGTACTTCTACAACTTTATCTCCTTCTGTTATTGTTTTCCTTGCACTTTTTTGGAAGTTGGGAAATTGGCTTTGGCGAACTTGATTGTTCTTCCATTGACATGTGAACTTGGAGCGCAGTAGAATTTGATTGTATTTTGGTCTTTCAGGTGATAATCACGCATTGAAAAAGCTGAAAATTAAGGAATGTGCACCATAGGAGAATTAGAATTGCTTGGGTACCTTCCAACTTACAAATTCCTTCTGGTTTTCCTACTAAAGTTCATGCACAGGCCTTTTGGTATCTTTTATTCTGAAAAATGCACCTTCTGTTAGATAAGGCATTTGCGATATTCAACCATACATAAGCACCCATATGTGCTAATGCATTAATAGATTCTCAGAGTAGCTAAATATTTTGGCTGTCTTGTTTTCCCAAGATAAAGTTTCTTGTTAAGTTCCATGGTTTCTGACTTAGATTCAGTAAACACAATAGGAGGCATGCAACAGATACTTTTCTTTGTTCTTTTTTCCTATATGGAGGTTGTTCGCTCTGGTCCAACCCATTTAACTTGTATGTAGTTAATATCACCTCATGATGTGAAAGATCTACGTATTCACTTTAAGAGAATTCAGAAAGTTGATCCAGTTAAAAATATTGGTACGTGAGCACTTGCACAGTGGATATTGTATTTACTTTTACGTGTTAAGTCGATACAAAAAAAAACATTTTTTTTAACAATATTGCAAAGTGCTTGAATTCCTTTCATATTTATTTTTGTATAGTTGTCAACAATAGGAAGACGAGTGCTAAAATTATAGTAGAATGCAGATTATAGTGCCATGGTATGCATCTGTGGGTATGGATACGCCATTTCAATAGTAGAGACAGAAGATGTGAACTCCTACCTTTCCAACAAATTTGGAAAAATAATTTCTCTCGTCTTCGTGTTCAATTCTACTTTTTAATCTCAAATTTAATTCAATGCTATTTCGAACAATAGGATGTCTCTGTTTTATTTGCAATGCTTTTAGGGAAAAAAGTGAATATTTTGAGGCTCTATGGTCGAAGAGAAAGGCCATATAGTTTGTGAAGTTCTTGTATTTTCTTGGTCGTTTACACCTCTCACTTCCATGCTTGCTGCCATAACATCTAAGTATAATATGACTTCTATGTAGTGGATATCTGTTGTTTTTTCAAATATCTAATCTACTTGTGATTCTTTGACTCATTTAGGATCACTTTAAGCAATTAGTCATCAGACATTTCAGTGGTAGGTCAAATAGGACAATAATGAAAATTCAGGTGCGTATGATAGATGATTTTTTTTTTATTTTTCGTTTTCATATTTTAGGAAAACGAAAAAATGTATTTGATTGACGTTTTCCATCTCTATTTTTCAGAAAATAAAAAAATATTTTTTAAAAATTAAAAAATATGAAAACGTATTTGATCGATGTTTTCCATCTCTATTTTGAAAATTGGGTTTTTTTTAATGGTAAAATTTCTTTTGGGCCTTGGACTAGGGCCTCAGTAGTTCTCTCTCAGAGTCGGCTCTGTATCCCTGAACGATGATCCAACGTTAAAATCGTACTCTGTCCATCGGATAAATTTTTGACTTAGGATCATCTGAATGCATTGAATGATATTGCGAGGATCAAATTATGTTCTTATGGAATCGTACTTTTTCTTATTTTTCGATACGATGGGATATTACAATCACCCGTCAATGTCTTTTAATAATCAATAAAAATCTGAGCAATGTTTTTAAATATTAAATTCACTTGGATCTAGATGCGAAAAATAGGTTTTTAAAAGTATTTAAGTGGTAGCTATTCAAGTGGGTATTGATCCTCATAGAACTCCAATTCTGTAAACTATCCCTTCCTTCCCTTTGCCTTGCACTCCAACTACGTGAAATCCATTTCATGCTGTCATTTCTATCTTTGACTCTTGTTCATATTGTTAACCGCGAGCTCCTTCATTCTTGATGGTCATTTATGACGATCTTTTGTTTACATTAGCAAACAAATAAAAAAAAAACATCAAACACACTTACATACACGCATCATCAAAAGTTTTTTTTTTTTTTTTTTTTGAAAAATATCAAGACAAAACTCCATTCCATTTTTATTATCCAAATTATCTCTCCTTACTTTGATAGTCCAAATTAACACTTTATTATGACAGTTATAAATAGTAATTGTTATAGTGCTATAACAGTACTATATTATAGCAAATTTGTTATAATATCCTAGCAATTATAATTTATAATTGTTACATATAGATGTTTCAATTCTAATCAATATTAATAATTATGAATCGTATTCACTACGATATGAATATTTTAAATTTGACCGATATTATATTATAATAATTATGAACCTATAAGTATAGTTGCTATAGTATTATAAAAACTATAATTTTTTAGTGGAACAGTAAAATGCATAGAGAATTAAAAAGAATATAAAGGATCGAAATATACAAAATTGCTATAAATAAAAAATAGATTCATAGTTGCTTCGCGCCGTAGAAGTTATTTCGTAATTATTATAATAATGATAAAAATTAGAATATATACTCTTTATTACTTATGAAAAATAGGTTGAAGTATAAAATAAAAAGGGCGAAGCTTAATATGGAGGAATTGGTCCTCCTTCAAAACTGACAACAGCTCGCATGGAAGAAGTCAAGTGTAGTTTTCGTGTCGGTTGGGACCATTAAGTAGCCAACTGCACACCATTTCAAAGTTGCGTGTGGAATTACAGGCGGAGTCCACGCCAATTCTCAAAAAGTACCCTTGATCAGAAGAAAAAAATTATTGATTGCGACCTTTTGATCACCGGTTTTTTTTATGCACCATCCAATTGCTCTCTTTCTTCAGATCTTGATCGCTACTGCTTGATCTGCTGCGGCGCCTGTGATCTTCATGATCTGGATCTGCAACGATGCGTAGATCGAGTACTCAGATGATCTCCACTGCCGTGATTTGTTTATTGGCAGCCGTTCCTTCGTCAAGCTCTCTGCTCTTCGACTTCTCCAACTTCTATAACGTCGGCAATGAATCCCATGTCCTTCTCCAAGGTGACGCCCTAAACAACAACGACTTTATCGAGCTCACCAAGAACACCGACAGTGAGTCAAACACCGACAGCGTGGGGAGAGCGAGCTACAAGGAGCTCCTCCTCCTATGGGACGCAAAAACCGGCCAACTCGCCGATTTTACAACCCGCTTCGTCTTCAACATCTCCCAACTGATCGATACACGGAAATGGAAACCCGGCGACGGCCTCGCTTTCTTCCTGTCGGCGCCGCCGTGCGAGGTCCGTGTCGATTCCCACGGCGGGGGCCTCGGCCTCTTCAGCAGCGCTGTTCCTCCTCCTCCTCCTCCCCACTCCACGGTGGCGGTGGAGTTCGATACTTATCAGAACCTGGAGTACGGCGATCCAACTTACCAACATGTCGGAATCGACGTCAACTCGTTGAACTCGACCAAGACTGCGGAGTGGAGCAACGAGTCCATCGCGTGGGTCATTTACAATGCCACCAGCCATAACTTGAGTGTGTTCCTCTCGTCCGGGGATAATCGAGAGCTCAGGGATGCTGTTTTGTTCCTCAGCGATACCATCGACTTGAGAAAAGTCCTGCCGGAAGAAGTAGTTATTGGCTTCTCGGCGGCCACCGGTTGTGGCATTGAAAGGCATACTATTCATTCATGGTCGTTCAATTCGACTCTGCAGAAGAATTCGACTCTGCAGAATTCGATTCCTCTGCAGAATTCGACTCTGCAGAAGAATTCGACTCTGCAGAATTCGATTCCTCCGCAGAATTCGACTCTGCAGAAGAATTCGACTCTGCAGAAGAATTCGACTCTGCAGAATTCGATTCCTCTGCAGAATTCGACTCTGCAGCCAAGTAAGAAGGGCAAGACTGCGTTCCTCGTCAGTTTTGTCGTTGCCGGAACAGTACTAGTCTTCTTGGTGGCTGCTTTGGGCGCGCTATGGTTCTTTAAACGAAGGCGGAGGACGAACGAAAATGAGGAAGAGGACTGGATCTCTGATGAAGCTATGGATAACGAATTCGAAAGAGAGAGAGGACCGAAGAGATTCGCTTATCCAGAACTCGTCCGCGCCACCAGAGGCTTCTCCGACGAAGGAAAGCTCGGAGAAGGAGGGTTCGGGTCGGTCTACAGGGGCGTGTTGAAAGATCCTAAGCTCGAGGTTGCCATCAAAAGGGTATCCAAGGGCTCTAAACAGGGGAGGAAAGAGTACATGTCGGAGGTCAAGATCATAAGCCGGCTTCGCCACCGCAACCTAGTGCAGCTCGTAGGCTGGTGTCACGACCGCCAGGAACTCCTCCTCGTCTACGAGCTGGTACCCAACGGTAGTCTGGATTCCTACCTCCATGGCGGTGCCGCGACGACGTTGGCGTGGGGAGTGCGGCACAGGGTCACGCTGGGCTTGGCCTCGGCTCTGCTCTATCTTCACGAGGAGTGGGAGCAGTGCGTGGTGCACCGAGACATCAAGCCGAGCAACGTCATGTTGGACTCGACGTTCAGTGCCAAACTCGGGGACTTCGGGCTCGCGAGGCTCCTTGACCACCACAGCGGGCCGCAAACAATGACGGTGTTGGCCGGTACGAGAGGCTACATGGCGCCGGAATATTTCTACACCGGCAAGGCAAGTAAGGAATCCGATGTCTACAGCTTCGGGATCGTGGCGTTGGAGATTGCATCCGGTAGAAGGCCATTAATCGTGGAGGAGAGTGGCACGGCCGAACTGGCTCGATGGGTGTGGGAGCTCTACGGGAGGAAGATGCTCCTCGAGGCGGCGGATGAGAATCTACAGGGCGAATTTGATCGGGAACAAATGGAGTGCTTGATGGTCGTGGGGTTATGGTGCGCTCATCCTGATCCAAAGCTACGGCCGTCGATGAAACAGGCCATTAACGTGCTCAACTTTGATCTTCCGTGGCCGGAGCTCCCTCCTGCGATGCCGGTGCCTACTTACGGCGACGCACCGTTACCGGCGGTGACGTTGACGAGCAATAGTTCTGAGTCAACCGGAACTGCTTCTGCTTCTGCTTCAGGGCATCGGTCGACATGATCGGAGTTTGACTGTTCGTTTGGATAAGCATTATTGTAGGAGTAAACAGTAAAGGGGTTTAGGGAGCGGAAAGGCAGGAGGATTGCAGGAAGGGGAAGAAGTGGATGCCATTGACACTTGATGCGTGATCTATCCGGGGAGAAGCAAGGATGCCAATCGCGCGGCCGGAGCCCCAGAACGCGTGCGTGATCGCCCACGTCGACATGGATTGCTTCTACGTCCGATCTCGGAATAGGAACCGTCCTTTCACACGACGTTAATTGACCAAACGCTCACTGTTGTGTAAAGGATTTGAACGTCAACCTAACGCCCTTCGTACTGTTGTGACGCGTTGGTAAGACCGTGGGAAAACAGTTTTTAAGGGGAGGCAATGAGAATCGATTCCTGCTGACTATTGTTTCAATCCTGAATTCCAGGTTTGCTATCCGAAGCGAAGTTTGTGTCTTTGCTCGTCTTGTATACGTTACTCCGCTAACATGATAGACTCCTACCAAATTTATTAAGTGAAGATAATTTGTAGAAATAGAGAAGAAAACACCAGTAATGCTTAGTATGATAAGATGAATTGTTGGCTATAACTCTAGTTGACAATCTCAATTAACATGATGAGCAAAATGATTGCTAGAATGCCAAGCTTGGTGTGTGTGATTTATTTATTTATTACTATTATTATTTTATTTTTTTCAACTCGCGTCAGTCGTCTGCACCTTGGCCAGTTCTCCATCGTGATGGCGGAGTCGCCATCGCCCGATCCTTCTCCTTTCTGTCCCCTGCATTCGTCACAAGTTAGGCCTTGTTACGAGCTTAGTTTCGCAATGTCAATCTTTCTGCTCACGCGCCGTACTGGCCAACCTCTGCTAGTTGCAACCTGCCTCACAGCCCTCGGCCAATTCGGGGCCACCACGGCAAGCTCCATCCATTGCGACTAGCTCCACGACTCCTTTATCATCCCCGTGTGTGTGGCCAACCATCACCTTCAATTGTCATTTTTCTTGATCTTCGCGGCATACAACAGGTTTGTTGTTGCTAGCGAACAGAAATCCTATGATCATTGTTGTCGCTAGCGTCGGATTTCCTTACAGTATAACTTAGGTTTTATTAAAGTTAATGATATGATTTTTAGTTTCATTAATTAATTGGAACTTAGATGTATTGTTAGATGATTAATCGCTTAATTGAATTAGGATTGATTAATTAGATGAATTAGTTAGCATGATTAATTAGGCAATTAATCTTGTGTTAATTAGATTAATTATTAACTTAGTAAGCGGGTAACAAAATAGATCTATTAATAGATTAATACATCACTCTACTACTAGGTTCATAGTAAAACTTTGTACACTATAAAAAAAAACATCAAATTTGTGACAAAATTTGATAACGAAAATAATTTATTATAAATCTACAATAAAATTTGCGACGAATTTCAAATTTCGTCGCAAATTTGTAACGAAATTTTTAACAAAATTTTTTTCGTTGTAAAATTATTTAAATTTCCAATAATTCATTTTCGTCACAAATGTTGACACAAACTTACGACGAAAATGATTTTTCGTCGCAAATTTACGATAAAAAAATCAAATTCGTTGCAAATTTTTATAATGAATTACTTTTTCGTTGTAAATTTTTTCAACTAATTTTGTATTCGTTGCAAAATTTGCAACGAATTACATTTCTATTACAAAAAATTTGCAACGAATTCATTGCAAAATTGGCAACGAATTTTTTTTCGTTGCCAAAATTAGCAATGAATTCATGAATTCGTTGGAAATTTCCCATCAAATTTGGCGTCGAAAAATTTTCGATGATAAATTTCAATTATTTGGCATGGTGGGAATTATAAAATTTGCGATGAATATAATATTCGTCGCAAAATTGGAGACGAAAAATAAATTGAGGAACATTGGGAAGATATAGTATATCAACAAGATGAAATTGTCAATACATTTCATATCGAATAATATAATATTTCAACGTTACGAGATTCCAGCGGTCTAGTAATGGCCATTGATGCAAGTGAGCTGAATGAGGATAAAGATGAAGAATTTAATTTAGAGAATGAGGATGACGATGACGATGACGAAAAAGAAGACGATGACTAATAGACGCATGACCAGGATGAAAATTATAATGTGGATTTCAATTTCTAATTATGGGTAATTTTATTGAGTACCAATTATGTTTTAATTTACTGTCTAATTCGAAATTTTATATATTTGATATATTAATGAACTGTATTTTTTTGTAGGTCATTCAGTTGCTATGAATATGAAATTTTTTCATATTATACATTCGATATGCAAATGTAATTTTTTTTACTGTCATTTTTTTCTAATAATTATGATTGTTAGTTTCGACGTGGCGGTCGTAGAAGGATCGGAGTAGCAATGGAAGATCACAGTCTTCCTCTGCTTCAGTCCTTGCACAGTTTGATGCTCTTGTAGGTAATGTGCCCTCCATCTCTTCTCCAATTGTAAGATCTTCTAGTTCTCAGCAGATACCTGCTCATGTATCTTTCTCGGTACAACAATCACTCGTTGAGAGGGAAGATACGAGAGAGTTGATATCTCCGCACGGAGATTCATAAGTATTTGAGTTTTAGATTATCTATGTTTAATTTTTAATGTTATATGTATTTTTATAAGTATCTAACATGGTTTATTTTTATTTTATGTTAGATTTACAAATTCTGTACATGTTATTCACGAGGTGAATAAAATATTGAATAACCATTGGGGCATAGCTTCTATGACTTATGCGAGCACGCCTGAAGAAATAAAAATTTTGTGGTGGAATGAGTTGTAACTTATTTAAAGCATTTTGTATATAAAATTATAGTTAATATAATAAATTCAATTTTTCTCTACTGCAGCGGTTATTTACTTAGGAGGAGAGTGAAACACTAAAGATTAAGAGAGTTTTCAAGAAAAAATGTGGCGATCATATCAGAAACAAACTCAGTCATGCGAAAACCAGAAATAAAAAGTCACACTGTATAACCGAGGAGAATTGGAATCGAATTGTTGTATATTGGGGATCTAAGAATAGCAAACGGAGGAGTGAGCAGAATAAGCAAAATCAATATTGTAATTCCGGCGTTATGTCTGCCACGTATGCGGGAGACTCAATCAATATCGATGAGTATAGACATCGATTGATGAGTATTTTCAAATCATAATTTTATAATTTAATACTCAGTAATTTATAAATGGTAATGTTGTGTGTTTAGGCCCAAGAGACGGGGACTGAGCCATTATTTATAGACACTTTTACCCGTATATTTTAAAAGAAAAAAAATATGGAACCGCCACATTAGTGGCCCCCCACCGCTGCCCTTATGTGTGGAGGGGGGTAAATCAAATGTCAGGTGGCTAGTGCATATATTTCAAAAGAAAGATAAGACATGGAGTGGAGAAAGAGCTAGAACAATGAAGGTTTATAATTTTAAAAATTTTAATTCTTATGTTAGTATTTAATTTGTTTTCTTTCAAAATAGGAGAAATACGATGAACTTGCACAGAGAAATTCGAGTGCAAGTGATGATGCAGTCGAATCTGAGCCTTCTGTTAGCAATATAAATTTATGGCTTGAAGCAACTGGAGGGACGAAAAGTGGAAGAATAATTGGACTCGGTTCTTCGAGCCGATCCTATAGAGTCACTGGTGCTTTTTCTTCATCCTCCCCGATATCAAAAGCAGAAGTAAATCAATTAACTGAAGAGGTTAATCATTTGAGGGAGCCACTAGCGCAGAAGGAAAATGAATCAAGAGAAAGAGCTCAGGAAGTAAAAGAATTAAACGAACAGATGAACGAATTTCGAAGGCAATAGATGTTCATTATGCAATATCTTCAATTAACGTCTAGTTCAAGTCAACTTCCTTCTTCTGGATCTGCTCCTCCTCCTGATCCCTGTAATAATGAGAATGATGATGGTGGTGACAATGGTGGTTACCTTTGACTTTATTTAAATGTTACTTGACTTATCACATACGATATTTATGTATTGTAAGTTATATATGTTTAGATTTGTCATATATATATATTAATTCGGTATTAAAGTTTGATGTGTAAATTTGTTTATATTGTTGTATGTGTTTGTTATAAACAGGAAAAAAAGTATAATCTATTTTTTTTTTCCAGATTTGCAACGAAAAAAATATTTTCGTTGCAAAAATTATAGCATCAGTCGACTGACGCATGTGTCCAATCGACTGTTTCACTAGCAGTCGAGTGGCCAGTCGGCTAAAATAGGTTTCCTGACCCCATTTTTCAGTATCAGTCAACTGATGTAAACCATCAGTTGACTGATACATGAGATTTTGTGTCGAAAAAATTTTTCATCGCAGATTTTGATCATCAGTCGACTGATCAACAAGATTAGTCGACTGGTAGTACTGTAGCATCTTACAGAATGTTTCGTAGCTAATTAAGCAGTTGACTGCTCACTTTGGCAGTCAACTGATGAAAATACCAATCGACTGCCCCTTACTATAGCACCTAATTACAGAACCTTTGGTAGCCGATCGATCAGTCGAACTAGTCAAATATTTAGTCGACTGATTGTATTCGTCAATCGACTGTCTTGAAAATTTTGCAACGATTTTTTTTTCGTCGCAGATTTGGCGATGAAAAAATATTCGTCGCCAAATTGAATTTTATTCGTGGAAATATGTAGACTTTGGCGACAAATTTAATTTTCGTCGCCAAATTTGGCGATGAATCTAGCTTTTCGTGGCCAATTTTGGTGATGAATTCCATTTTCGTCCTCAAAAATTTGCAACGAACTATTTATTCGTCGCAGAATTAGCGACGAACTATTTTTTTATCGTAGATTTGGGGACGAACTATGTTTCGTCGCCAAATTTTACGACGAAAATAATTATTCATCACCAAAATTGGCGAAAAATTTTGCAACAAAAATTTTATTCGTTGCAATTTTGGCGACGAATTTTTTTTTCGTTGCATAATTTAGCGGCGAATTATTTGCAACGAAAAAAATGTCGTTGCAAAAAAATTTTGCAACGAATTTTTTTTCCAAAATTCGTTGTAAAATTTGTCGTCAAATACTCTTATTTTTGTAGTGTTAGATATACTTGTAGTATATATTGTAGGATTCTGAATGGAGATAGTCTCTCATATGCAAAGACAAACTATACGATCTACATATCAAGTGGGTTGTTCTTTCTTTGACTTCAGTAGTTCATTGATCTTAGTGCATAAATCCTAATATGATGTTAGTATCATTATCTTGACTCCACTCATTTTTTTTCTTGGGTTTAATACTTTTTGTTTGATTTTTGAGATGATCAACTTGATGTCTATACAATCTCTCTTTCTATCCTTGTTATTTGGTATCATTTATACCTGTTAGTATTATTGCATTGTTTACTGTTCAAACTTTTGATTATGATCATATTATGATTGTGTAGTGATGACTATACCTAATATATGAGCATGCACTTTCCCTTCATCATCGTATTACATGCATGCTATTCAATTATCTCTCCCTGGTGGTTGAGAGAGTCGTCAGCAATCGTTGGTACATTCTGTCGACCATTGTCTCCCATTCGTGGGTGAGAGAGTCATCATTGACCGTTGGTACATTTTGTTGACCATTGTCTCCCATTAGTGGTTGAGAGAGTCGTCAGTGATCGTTGGTACATCCTATCGACCATTGTCTCCCATTCGTGATTGAGAGAGTCGATATCGATCGTGATACATTTAGACTACCTGTTGGTGCAATCGACCGAGATTACGATTGACCAGACTCGAGTTTGACTCGAGTAGTATTTTGATGTTCGACAAAATGACTAACAATGTGATTGTCATGGGAAGTCCAAGAATGGTCTTGGCATTTGAAAAGTCCAGATCTTGGATACTTGGCAATGGTAAAGTCCAAGTCATGGATACTTGGTAATTGAAAAGTCCAAGTATGGATCTTGGCAATTGGAAAAGTCTAATATGGAGTTGGCAAAGGAAGTCCAAGAGTGTGATATTGGTGGCGTAAAGTCCAAGCATGGGTCTTGACAGCATAAATTCAATGTTTGACAGCGTAAAGTCCAAGTATGGAGTCTTGACGACATAAGTCCAAATGAATCTTGACAATTGGGAAGTTCAAGGGTGTGATATTGGTAGCGTAAAGTCCAAGCTATAGTCTTGGTGACATAAGTTCAATGTTTAATGGCGTAAAGTCCAAGTGTGTGTCTTGGCGGTATAATTCCAAATGTATCTTGGCAAAGTAGACCCGGTTAGCATGATAATAGTCGATAGAAGCACCTGAAGGCTAGCATATGGATGAACAAGTCATGGAGGACTTGGAGGGATTCGACAGGCGTGAGGCTGATGAAGGTAGCTAGAAGGCTTAGATCTAGGCTAAGGGTGGTCTATCAAGTATGAGAGGATTATACTTGAGTTAAACTTCATGTTTGAGGTTTATCAGTCGACTAGGGTTATGGACCAGTTGACTAGCCGAGTGTTTGACACTTGACAGCCTAGTCAACTTACATCAGTCAACTGGGATTATAATCAGTCGACTGGTCAAGTAGTCAACTGAGCTTCAACTGCTCGGGTGAAGCTTTGGCAGTCAACTGCCATTATGGGCAGTCGACTAGCCTTGAGCAATCAATTGTCATGGAGGACAGTCGACTAATTTTAGTGGACATAAGCATAGAAGCTTTGGTAGTCGACTGACCAATCGACTACTGAGCAGTAGTCGACTGATGGTTTGAGCAGTCGACTGCTAGGGTATCCATTGGAGTTTTTTTAGCATGGATTGAATCATTGTGAGACAACGGATAGAAGAGCAATCGACTAGTGTCTTTTGGTAGTAGACTGCTAGGTGCAAAATCAACTCAATGCAGGTTAAAAAAAGAGCTTGAGATGGAGAATTTTGCATCAGTTTTTGGGGAGATTTTGAAGAAGAGTTGTTGCTGCATTCCAGACCTTCAAGAGTAATCCAAAGCAAGCAATAAGCAAGCAATCAAAAGCACTCTTGTAGAGTTTTCTTTGCATTACATTTGTATACTTGTATTTGCTTGTATCTTATTGTTGTATTACTGTTGTAACCACTTGTACGAAGTTTCTCCACCTCCGACGTGTTGTTGAGAAGGAGAAGATTTAGTGGTGGTGTGCATCACTAGAGCTCTCTTGAGCTCGACCCGTGGAGTAGGAACCTTAGGTTCCAAACTATGTTATATCTTTGTGTTCAATTTTGCATTTGTGTTTGTTGTATTTTGTTATCGTTATTTGTTTCTGTTGCGCTAACAAGTCTTATAGATGAACACGATCGAACAAATTTCAAGCGATGAAGCGAATTACTATTCACCCCTCGCCTCTAGCAACGCCATCCAGTCCTAACACTACCCACTTGAGTAGTGTTAACATGAGTTGCATGCAGTCAATAGCTAGATAACTATATATATATATTCTTGACTACCCACTTGAATAGTGGTAGCATGAGTTACACGCAGTCGATAGCTATATATATATTCCTGACGGCCAATAGTGGTAGCATAAGTTGCATGCAGTCAATAGCTATATATTCTGATTGCAGTCAATAGCTATATATTTTGACTGTCCACTGGAGTAGTGGTAGCATGAGTTGCACTCAGTCAATAGTTAGATAGCTATATATATATATATTGACTGAGTGCAACTCATGCTACCACTACTAATTGTCCACTTGAGTAGTGGTAGCCTATTGTTGCGTGCAGACAGTTATCCTCTATATACCTCAGAGGCGATTTGCATGCAGACAACGATCATTGCATATTTGTTACATATGCATGTGATATGTTTATTGCACATGCTTATGATATGTTTATTACATATGCTCATGATCTTTCGATTGCATACTTGTTATATACTGTCATATGTTGCTCATGCTGTTGCGGGCAGTACCATTGAGGATCAATACTTATTGTTGTATATCATATTTCACTCGGATTATCAGGTTGGTATATGTATTTTGTTGTGTTCTCTCTCTTACTGTGACTAGTCAATATTACCTTTGAGATTGTATATCTTTTGATCTCTATATGTATATTTAGTTCATATACTATCTTTCTATACCCGCTAAGTATTTTACTCACTATCTCATCTAGATTTTCTCCTTGCAGGTAACAGATAGAGGATATGATATGATGTTCAGATGTCCTGTTTGTCGATCCCATCTCACTTCGAGCGTTTTGATTTTAATTCCTGATGGATTCACATTTTAGATTATAGATTGTATTATTATGAATTTGACATTTACTGTAGATTTGGTTTGGATATTGATTTTTATTATGTTTTTTTATTATGTTGAAGTCGTACCGATACACATTCGAGTCTTTGAATTTTTATGTTATTTCACTGTGGTATATGATTTGTGTGTGGCAGCAGCTATTTGGGCCCGTATCAGTATTATATCTTATATTGTCACAAGAAATACTGTCTGATAGATGAAAAAGTATACCTTTAGGGTGTGACCATTTTATTGGTATTATGGCCCAAATTGCGAAGTTCACTTATGAGTTTTCTTTGGTATTTCATACTTCATGATTTAATATTCGATTTTGGTTCTGTGAGTTTTAGGATCTGACAATAGCGGGACATCTCCGACCTATAAGATTTAAAGTATAATAATTATTATTACATATCCTTTTGTTAGCTATACACTTAGTTATTTATAACAAGAAATGATACGTAGTGAGTCAGTCACTATTCATAGTCGTGGTCCAAGTTGACTAGGAAAACAACCTATAGAGCCGGTGGAATTGGAAGTTGCTTCCAAGAGTATGAATTTTCTTGAAGAGTCGACTGATACCGAGTTGGAAAGCAGAGTTCAGACTCGTCACATCTCTTTTAGAGATCAATGATTACAGTTTCAGGAAATATCACCAACTATGCCAACTTCGGCTACTACCAGTGGAGTAACGGATAGAGCTTGCATATCATTGTTGGCATAGTCAGTAAAGAATTAGTTTACTGTGTTTCATGGGAATTTTGATCCTTGAATTGCTTGAGCCTAGTTAGATAATATTGAAGATACTTTCGAGTACATAACTTATATTGATATAGAGAAAATAGAGTTAGCTATATATCATCTTCGTGATCAACTTCTTACCTGGCAGAGGAAGTAGGAAAAAAAGAGCACAAAGCAAATTCTTAATTGACCAACCTTTGAGATTTGCATTTGGGGGAAAGATAATAATTAAGTTAGAAGATATAATATAACTTAATAGAGGTGTTAAGTGCTATCTTAATTTCGTGTAGTTTGAGCAGTGATGGTTCCTTTGACCTAGAACAAAAATACCAAAAGGTTTATACATGAGCTAAATATTTGGACCTTAACTTGTTTATACACTCCAGTTGGTTTATACATTCACGTGCTGATTGAATCCATTGATTGTGGTGCTCGATTTTATCTTTTGTCATGTAACTACAAAAAAAAATTGAAATCGTTAATCTAGCGATCTCCATCGATCTGTCCCACAGTTATTGTGAGAGAGATAAATTACAGAGGATTTTATAAGTCTTGACGTAGTGACTAAGACATATGAGGATCATCTGAATTAAAAAAAAAACTTTAAATCTTTTCCGGAATCGATCCATGTTATATCTACAAGCACTGTTATATTTTAATCATCACACCATCTCCGTGGGAACATCTTTTGTCATGTAAGACATTAGAATAAGATGGGTATGTACTGCTTGATCAGGAGTTTGGACTTGATGATTGGTCTTGTATTAGGTCTGGTTTGAGCTGGTATACAATCAATTGGCTCAAACTCGTCTTTGTTGATTTATTGGTTCTGCCTCGTCTCTTTTAGGCTGATTTCATATTGTTTACTGACTTTGATTCACTGTATAAAAAAAACAAGATGAATTAGTTTGCACCTTGTTTGGATTACATTTAGATGCAGCAAGACAAAACAGGAAAAAAAAATATTAGCTTGGCATTGGAAGCCTCTCCCGCAAGAACCAAAAGTTTTTGTTGTTGAACTTGTTGAGGATTGAGTGTCCTTTAATTATCTACTTGACTGTGTTCGTCCTTGGGAATGGCAACAAGTTGACATTTGTATTACCCTTGTTCATACTTGTATAAGAAATACATAGCACTCATTCGTATCCTGTATCTGTTATGAGTAGATTGCTCTGTCCTTGTCCATCCAATATTGTTAAGATAGTTTTCATATCTGATTGAATGAGGTACAAAGCCTTCTGATGATTGTTCTTAGATGGACTTCTCAGTGTCCCCACGGATAAATTCAACTGGTTAGTATATATAGACTTTATACAAATGGATAAGGATCAATTCCTTATAAATGTGAAGGTACCAATTCTCTTAGTGATTTATTTTTTTTATGATAGTGTAAGAGTGAACTGATAGAAATAACTAAGTTAATAGATTTTAACTTTTTGCACAGATTAGATGGACTTCTCAGCTCTCTGTATGCTTAAGGCTTAAAAGGCCACGCCTATGTAAAGCAACCTGAGATATATGAAATTTATCTTAATGTGAACCCATATACCAACATCTTGCAACTTCAAGATTTTGCATCAATGTTGGAGTTGTGGAATTTAATGGATACCCTAATTGAGGAGCAATAACATTTTCATAACTTTGCCAGCTGCTTCAGAGGAAGGAATTACTGTGGCCAATACTCTTTCAGTGAACTTCCTTAACTATGGAAGCTGAAGCCTGAACAACTAAAAGAAAGCAAGATGAAAGAACTAGTCCTGATGATGCAATTAATGAAATCAAATATGGGGTTTCTATAATGTTCCTGCATTTGCTAGGCATCCTCAATTTAAATGTCATTTTCGAGGGTTTACAGGCTGTTGATGTTTGCTTAGTTTTGGAACAAATAGAGTGCCAATTAGCAGTCGAAAACTTTTAGCAGTATCTTTATCATCAGGTGAGGTACTGACTATCAACTAAGATGTCAAGGGATGTCTTTAGATTTCGATAGACATATCCTTACGAATAACTAAATTTTTGAAATGGAGTTGGACAACATCTTTGGCAAGGACGGGTTAATCACTTATCATACTACGATTGACTATCGAGCAAGAGTGGTAACCTTTTGATCATCGGATCCATCGTTGTGGGAATTCGTTGGAATTAAGGATGATGAAATATTTTTCATTTCAGCACTACAAGCTCAAAGACCATTATTCCCTGATGTTAGGGATATTATTGTATTTGATAAAGAGTGGGAATGATGGTACACCATATTTTTGTTGGAGGATCGATGGACGGCTAGAGGGAGTGAATATCCCTTTTCGCGTGTATGGTGGAAATCGTTCGTTCGTCGCGTGCTCGTCTATAATACTCGTTAATGCACAGCGGAATAATAATAATGAAAACGAATACACAAGCACACACACAATACGGGTAATATACGTGGTTCGGAACCTTAGGGTTCCTACTCCACGGGGCAAGCTCAACGAGCTCTAGAGATGCACATGACACTACTCAAACTCCTTCTCGACCACAAGTCGGAGGTGGAGAAACCTCGTACAAGCAATTACATGGTAATACAAGCAAATACAAATACAAGAAGAAATACAAGTAAAGAACACTTTACAAAACTTCGCTTTGATCACTTGCTTGTTGCTTGCTTTGGATTGCTCTTGAAGGTCTGGAATGCGGCAGCAATTCCCCTCCAAAATCGCCCCAAAATCTCTTGCAAAATCTTCCATCTCGAGCTCCATTTATAACCTGCATCGAGCTGATTTTGTGCTTATCAGTCGATTGATTGTGACCATCAGTCAACTGGTCATGTAGCCGTTGTCTCACAATGACTCGATCCACGCTGGACAAGTTCCAACGGATTCATCATCAGTCGAGTGCTCCACACGATCATTCGACTAGAAAATATTCTGTGGATGAATTCACTCGATCACCGGCCGATCGATATCCTCATCACCGATCGATGGTGCCTGTAGTCAATCGCTCTTCTCGACAATCGATCGCTCGACCAAAACCTGGTCAGTCGAACACCGATCGAGTCCAATTGACTTAGAGCTGTCGACTGGTATCTATACCAGTCGACTAATGTCGGGTAAAACCTTAAACACCAAGTTGTTTGAGCATCCCACCATCGGGTAAACCCTCAAACACCATGTTTGAGCATCTGACACTCAGTCTTAGTCACTTGGCCAAGTCCACCTCATCCTCTCATGGAGTTCTCCACCGAAGCTCTCTTCACTCGACCTACGTCCCTCGGATGAACCAAGTGCACGATTTCGCAATGTCATCCTTCACGTCTCTTGCCCTCGAAGTCTGCTTCCCTTGGGCCTCACTCCATTCGCTCATCGTCCGGTGATCCCTCGGATGCACTAAGCGCACAACTTCGCAATGTCATCCTTCACCGACTCAAGGACCCCGAGCCTAGTGAACTTGCCAAGTCCTCAAGACTTCCCACACCAAGCCTCATGCTTGGATTTTCCATGTCAAGCCCCATGCTTGGACTTTCACCGCCAAAGCTACACACTTGAACTTACGTGGCCAACCCATGTTGGACTTTCCCAACACCAAGCCCTATGCTTGGATTTTCCCAACACCAAGCCCCATGCTTGGACTTTTCACCACCAAGGCTACACACTTAGATTTACGTAGTCAACCCATGTTGGACTTTTCATGACAATCTCATGTCATACGTTTTGTCTAACATCAAAATATAGTTCGAGTCAAACTCGAGTCCTGGGCCGATTGCACCAATAATTTCTTGGGTGTACATATAGTCCAAGAGTACTTGGATGTAATTTCGAATGGACTCTAAAGCTTGCCACCGCATAAGCAGGTGGAATTTGCAATCCAAATAATTATAGGAACAACTCTAGTATCGAAGATCTCATACCGAATGACATTAAAGGAATTGAAAGAATGTAAGCTGTGGCTACAGAAGATATTAGATGGAGGATATATTCATGCATCCCAAGGTTTCTCCTTGAGAAGATCCAATACTCTTTGTTAAAAAGAAAAATGGATCTATGAGATTATGCATCAATTATCAACAATTGAATGCAATAATTTTTAAGAACAAATATCCGTTGCCACGGATGGAGGATTTGTTGGATTAGCTAAATGACACCTGTATATACTCTAAGATTGACTTATAATCAAGATATTATCATCTTAGAGTAAAAAGTATGAATGTGCGAAAGACGATATTGCATATATATTTGGTATGGACATTATGAATTCTTGGTGATGTCGTTGGGGCTCACTAATGTTCCGGCCACACTCATAGACTGGATGAAAAGAGTATTCTTTAATGTTTAGATCAATTTGTGATTGTCTTTATAGATGACAGTTGGATATATTTATGGTCCGAGGAAGAACAGAAAAATCATTTTTAAATTGTAGTGGAGATTTTATGGCGAGAGCATCTCTACGCGAAGTTCAATTGATGAGCAATTTGGTCATCCTCTGTAGGATTTATCAGACATGTTTGAGCAGAAGTGTTTCAGTGGACCCTCAAAAGATCGAAACAGTTATCAGTGTTTGAGTAGCAAAGAAGACCTAGGACAACAAATATAATTCTCTTGCAATGATAATGAGGTTCTCCATTTTCAAAGAAAATCGTGTGCTCTTGAGATGCATCATATTAAATAAGACTTACTCCGAAAAGCATATCGATCTAAATTTGAGATTCATCCGTGTGGTAACCTGAATGTATCAAGATTTAAAAGACGCTTCTACTGGTGGATTGACATGAAGAAGGACATTGCAGATTTCGTAGCTCGATGTTTGGTGTGTCAACAAGTAAAGGCAGAATATTAGAGACCAACAGGATTACTTCAGGAGATTCAGAGATACTGGAGTTGAAGTGAGAGCATATTACAATAGACTTTATTGTGGGATTATTTAGAACTCAAAAAAGATATGATGCGATTTCGGCAATCAATGATTGATTAATCAAGTTCGTTCATTTTCTACCGATCTATAGAATAGATTCATTGGATCGCTTGATGGAATTATACTATAAAGAGATTTTCAAACTTTATGGAGTATCCTTGAATATAATTTCTGATAGAGATTCACACTATGATTTTGGCAGTCTCTAATATGTCATGGGTACAAAGCTCCACTTTGATACAATATTTTTCACTCTCAGACAGATGGTTTGATAGAGTGCACTATTCAGATATTAGAAAAATAATATCCGATCTCAATACCCCCACTTATTTACTTAAGGTGCATGATGTTTTACATTACTTGAGATGATTGGAATAATATTGGTTACTCATTGTACTTAGTAGAAAATTTAAGGATTAAATTTTTATTAGTGGAAGAGAATATTAAATATAACAATTAAATAATAATAACCTAAGTTATAAATATAAAAAAAACCTAGGTTTTGTTTTATCTCCGATCCCTAATTTCTTCTCTTCTCCCTTGCCCTTTTTGTAATCACCTTCTTTTCCTCATCCGTCATCGCCCTCTTCTCTTCTATCATTGTTGTTGTTTCGTCACCGACCATGTCGAAGATATCCACTCGTGTCGGTCGTCTACACATTGGCCAATTCTCCGCCGTGACAACGGAGTCGCCGTCGCCGTCGCTCGAACCTTCTCCTTTCCATCGCCTGCATCCACCGCAAGTTAGGCCTTGCTGCGAGCTTGGTCTCACGATGTCAGTCTTTTTGCTTGTGCATCATACTGAGAAGCCTTTGCTGGTGGCAGCCTGCCTCACAACCCTCGGCCAGCTCGTGGCCAATGCAGCAAGCTCCATCCGTTGCGGCTAGCTCCACGACCCCTCTGTTATCCCAGTGTGTGTGGCAAGCCACCGCCTTCCGCTCTCATTTTTCTTGATCTCCATAGCAAGCAACAAGCTTGTCGTTGCTAGCCAATAGAAATCCGACGATCACTGTCGTCGCTAGCATCGAATTTCCTCACGGTATAACCTAGATGTAATTAAAGTTAATAATATGATTTCTAGTTGCATTAATTAATTGGAATGATGCGGACGGGTGAAATCTGTTCACTCCTTTTTCAATGCAGTGAAACACTGAGGGAGATCTCAGAGGGTTCTCACAGGCCGCAATCAGTAGAGAATAAGAAGATGAAGTAGATGAAACGCAAGAAACCGACGCCAGCAATCGAGACTCAGACACAAGATGTAACGTGGTTCGAAATAAGGATTCCTACTCCACGGAGGTGAGCTTTCTCACCGGATGCAGCGCCTAAGCACTTTCACTATGAAGGTCCTCCTTCACGGAAAGTAAGTTTCCGAAGGTGGAGGAGAAAGACCTCTTACAGTGATATCACAAGACGAGAAAAATACAAGAGATGTAACAACGACAGATCTCCGTCCTTCTTCTCCGGCGAGGCGGTTGTCGCTCTCCTTCTCCTCCTGCATCCCCTTCTCTCTTGCTGGGTGGGAATAATTGCGGATCCCCTTCTTTCCTCCTTGCTTCCTCCCTTTTATCTTCCCTTTTCCTTCATCGTAACGTCGTGGGCTATCTCCATCGTACACGTGGCCACCACCTCCACCTGGAGAATAATTCTGTTACAGATATGAGGAGTGAAGACTCCTTGGAATATTGCGTGGGGCCTCCCAAGCCATTGCCTAACACCTCTTCCTCTACTTTTCGGGTAACTAGGTTAGACTATCTCCCTCAACTATTCGCTTTGAGTGAAGCTAGCTTAGGTCTATAGCCCACGGGTGCCCTAGCCCTAGGGTTCCTCATCAACCCGAACCAGTTCCTCTTTTTCCCGTGCCAAACTTCCTTCGTATCGATCAGGTTAAGTCGACCCTCTATCCATCCCATCGACTTCTAGAATTATCTAGTTGAACCAATTCTTGTTCCACTCTTAGCGAAGTGTCTTCCGTCTCTTCTTTGCCGTGTCAATTGCTTCTGCTAACTCTCCCGTGCCAATTGCTTTCGATATTCTCCCGTACCAATGACTTCTGATATTCGCGCCCGAACCATTCTTCCTTTTCTCCCTTCGCTGAGCCGAATATTTTGGATCGGATCATGGGTCACCTGCTAACCCTTCCATCGGGAACTATATAGAAAAGGTACCAACAGTATCATTAGTCAACCCCGAAAAATAGTCAAGCGAAGTTATAAGCTTGACTTTCCAAATGTACATAAAGTTTCTGACCTATTCTTCATTTCTCACCTTAAATCCATCCGTTCCCTTGTAACTCCCTTATGTATACTCAAGGAGGCCCGATGGGCTCATGAGCTCCGCTTCTCCTTCTCCTTTCATGCAGTTGAATCGTCACGGAAAACCCTATATAAACCCCTGCCTTCTCCTTTTAGGTATCATTTAGTGTGCTTAACCATCCATCCTGTTCTTCTCCTTCCGTGATTTTCACCGGCGGCGTTTCGGCGACCCAGTCCTTCCTTTCCCCACACGATTCTTCCTTAACCTCCGAGTAAGTGCTCTGCTTTGTTTACACCCATGGCTCCTAGGACCATCTCTTCACCCGCCTGGTATGAACATACCATAACCCAGTTAGATTGTAACCATTATTTCTTTAATATTAGGAACAACTATATAGACCCCTCTATAAAATGTTGTTTCACGACTAAACTGCATCGGCCCCATAATCCTCCTCCCGGTTTGACATGCTTTTTCTCCGAACAATTTCTTAACGGCCTATCCCTGCCGGTACCATCGGTCTATTTGGACCTTCTAAACTTCTATGGACTACCCCTGAACCAATTCACCCCCAACTCCTTTCGAATTTTATCGGGAGCTCATATAGTGTTCCAACACTTGAACCTCTCTTTAACCCCTGAAATATTCCATTGCTTCTTCCAATTAAAATCTTCCAAGGCAGGTATCTTCTATTTATCTAGTCGTTCAGACTGCCAATTCTTGGTGAACCTGCCTACTTCCCACAAGGGCTGGGAAGAATTGTATTTCTTTGTACAGCTTCCCGAGTCTCTACCCTATTCTGATACATGGAAGGTAGCCCTTCCCGAATTGCCTCCCTTCCGGGAAATGAGGACCAAATGTCCCTTCCCGGAAGTGTATAGAGTATTAAGAGAGTTACATTACTGCTCAAACCATCTAATAGAAACTCCCCTTTTAAGCCACTTTGGATTGTCTCCTCTACCTTTGACGACTTCGGTTGCTGTAGGTAGGATGATACTTACCCTGCAATATGACTTCCTTTCTATGTCATTCATCTTTCTTATCAGTATACCTTGCAGATAATCTAATGCAGAAGGCTTTGGTGGAAGGGGAGGCGATCGAGGCTGCCAAGAAGAAGAAAACCTCGACTAAAAGAGACAAATCAGTAGCAGCTCCGTCATCCCCCCGGAAAAAGCTGCGGCTCACCAAGAAAGGAGCCTCAAGTTCATCGTCTCTTCTCCCCTCATCTTCCGACCAGCCAGGGTCTCAACCCCTAGCCATTTATGAGCCAAGAAGAGGAGGCAATACCTCCCCTGTCCCTTCTCCATCTCCTCAAGGAGGGGATTCTCCCTCCCATTTTCTTCATTCCTCCCAATCTGCACAAAATTTATCCCCACCTTCTCATACGGAATCCCTCCAAGCTCCTATACCTTCCGACTCAAGAGCTGCTCCTACCCCCTTCGTCAGACGACCCCATCCTCCTCCTCAAAGGAGGATCCTTCCTTCTGTTCCTCCGAGGGCCACGCTTGGGATCCTCACAAGATTCGGCACCCCTCGGAGGTAAAATTCTTCAATCAGTCGGGCATACAAGGCCCTTGAGAGCAAGTGAGCAAGCTGTCGGCAGAGGTATTTACTCTTTCTTTTCCTCCTCTTCACTATGGGTATCTCTATATGCCGATGTATACTGATAATTTTCCCTTCCCTTTAGGCCTCCACCCAACATAACAAAATGGTGGTTCAGCTGACCCAATTCTAATCTAGTGTGGAGACTCGCCACTTTGCCGCCGTATCACAACAAAAAGAGCTCGTTCGGCGGTTAAACGAGCAAGAGGCCAAGGATGCGGACCTAAGGGGCCAATGTGAAGATGCAATGATGCAATTGGCCCTGGTCCGAAGCGAGAAGGAAGAGCTGCAATGAAAAAAATGAAGAACTTGAACAATGCCTCTTCCTACAATCCAGTGAGTTGCAACAGGTAGACGTCCTGACCCGGGAACTGAAGGAGTATAAGGGGTATCTTGGGGACGCCATGATCAAGGCTGCTGACTCCTCAACTACTATTATACAGCTTCAGCAAGAGCACCACCGGCTTGAATTGGAGCGTCAAACATGGGAAGCCACCAAGGAATCTTGTACAGAGAAATGTCAGGAGCTTTCCTTCATGGTGGCAGCTCTTTCTCAAACCTTATCGCCGGTGACTTAGCAACAGTCTACCCTCCACCAGGAGTACTCTGAAGCTCTCTCAGCCTTAGGGCAGCAAGCTATAAAGGCAGCCACCGAAAGAGATGCTTTGGCGGCTAAATTGGCGGAAAGTCAAGCTCAGGTGGTTCAATATCAAGACCAACTGAAGGAACAAGAAGCCGACCTCAAAGGACGCTATGTCAAGAAGGGGGTAGATTTATTTATACTAGGTTTTGAGGGGTCCTCGGCTCAAAGTGCCGAACAAGGATACCCGCCTCCCGACATGGACACTAGCTATTTAGATCCCATGGAGGCGCTAGCTAAGTGTCCGCCCGAACTCTTCGAGTTGTAATTTCTACTATTCTCCTTTTTGATAATTTTGTCAAGAGCCTCTCTTTTGCTTCTGAATGATGAATTTGTCCATATGTTTAGTTATAATCATCTTGTCATGTTTCTTGACGGGAAAGGAATTCTGGACCAATTTTAAACTACTCCCTTTTCATACTGTTATCTCTTTTCCCGTATTGTATGGCGTAATCATCTCGTTGGTTCGGGCTTATTGGAGAGATCTCGAATAACATTATTCACATCCGTCCCAATTTCGGTTTGGGAATCCGCTTGAAGTATCTTGCCTGATATTATTCACATCCATCCCGATTTCGGCTCGGAGATTTGCTTTAAGTGACTCTTGCCTATTGGTTTTCCCCATTCCTTTTACTGCTTCGGAAACTGTATCAATCTCTTCGTCTTCTTCCCCTTCCCAAGAACTTCTGCCGTCGCTTTTCTTCCATTATAAATCATTTCCCTCCATGTATTCGTCCTCCTATCTCACTATCATGGCTTCAGAGGGGCACCCCATCGAAATTTCTTCAAATTGTCAATCTTTCAAGTGCAGGTGGGTTTCAAGACAGAAGATTGAGAGACCCGCCAACCGCCACTTCACTTGTCCTCTTCCTTTTCCGCCTTACACTCCAACTCCAACCCCTCCTACAGGGAGGTCCTTTCGTGCTCCCTTCCCTTCCTTCCGCAATAGAGTGTGGAATCCTCCCTTCACCTGGGAGTATACAGTGGGAGACCCCCGTGCCGCTGCCGAACTTCTTCCACTTCCACCAGCACTGGCTTTCATCACATTCCCCCCGGCGGAAGCTCATCCTTCTCTGTTCGATGAAGGTCCATCAACCATTCCTCCGTCTCAAGGCGAGCGCTTCAAGGTCATCTTGGCGCCCTCTCCCCCCAAAGAGACCTCTCCCGCTTCGTCTGTTAGGAGTAATCAGAGAAAATCTGTATAGATCAAATTAATGTAATAATTTCAAATATATCAATAAAAACGAGGGAGGAAACTAGATGTTTGCTTTTGTCTTTTTCTCGTAGAAGTAAGGTTTCTGTCTTCAAAAGAACTGTAATCTGGTCCGAGCATACCTTCTTCTATCATCGTCCGGGGATTCGGACCCTCTTAATTACAGTTATAGTCCCGTCGACCTTCCCCCTACTGCCCCCACGTTTCCTCTTCTTTACTGGCATTTATTGTCCCTATTTCTTCTACCAATAAATGCACTTTTCCCCTTCGTCGCTATAAAAACCTCCGCCCCTTACCTGATAGCTTCCATCCTTTCCCTTTCCTTTTATTTGCCATGGACAGAATATCTGAACAGGGTAGCAGTTCCTCTCCTGCTGAAGAGCAGATAAACGAACGCCGCTACATATCTAGCCTGGAGGAGCAAGTGAAGTATTTACAACAACAGCTGAAGGAAATTTCCGCCAGTAATCGCTCCCTGCGTCAACAACTGGTCGGGTCCCAAAAGGAACTGGCCAAGCAAATCTTCCTGCAGCAGTCTTACCGCCGACAATTACTGTGCCATTCCCGACCGCACAAAGGAGCTCCATCCGTTCCTCCCAACAAAGAACTGTAGTACCTAAGATGTATAAGGGTTTCTGTTTGTTATTTTCCCTTGTAAATGACTCAGAATATGTAATTCTCTCGCATCAATGAACTTTCCTAGTTTATCTTCTTTCTCCAGTATCTTCTGAGTCGTGCCACGCTTTACTTCTTTCGTATTCACATAGACTCACATATAACTGAGGCATATTTTGGCTCTTCCGCCTTTTTACTCTGCTGGGTATATAGAACCATTAAATGAGCCAACTCTGCTATTTTACAGGAATAAAACAATACAAAATTAAACAAGGACTTCAACTTCTCCCACTTCACGGGGACAAAAAGTGATACACAACTGAGGAGATCTCAGTTATTCCGTTCCGCCACCACACGGGGATATCTTCCGCTTTGCGGGGATAAAATTTTTGAGTATAACCGAATGAATTTCGGTTCTTCCATTCCGCCACCACACGGGGATATCTTCCGCTTTATGGGGATAAAAATTTTGAGTATAACCGAATGAATTTCGATTCTTCCGTTCCGCCACCACACAGGGATATCTTCTGCTTCGCGGGAATAGAAATTTATACATATAATACAAAATCGAGGAATCTCGGTTCTTCCGTTCCGCCACCGCACGGGGATATCTTCCGCTTCGCCTCGCGGGGATAGAAATTTATATATATATAATACATAACCGAGGAATCTCGGTTCTTCCGTTCCGCCACCGCACGGGGATATCTTCCGCTTCGCCTCGCGGGGATAGAAATTTATATATATAATACATAACCGAGGAATCTCGGTTCTTCCGTTCCGCCACCGCACGGGGATATCTTCCGCTTCGCCTCGCGGGGATAGAAATTTATACATATAATACATAACCGAGGAATCTCGGTTCTTCCGTTCCGCCACCGCACGGGGATATCTTCCGCTTCGCCTCGCGGGGATAGAAATTTATATATATATAATACATAACCGAGGAATCTCGGTTCTTCCGTTCCGCCACCGCACGGGGATATCTTCCGCTTCGCCTCGCGGGGATAGAAATTTATACATATAATACATAACCGAGGAATCTCGGTTCTTCCGTTCCGCCACCGCACGGGGATATCTTCTGCTTAGCCTCGCGGAGATAGAAATTTATACATATAATACATAACCGAGGAATCTCGGTTCTTCCGTTCTGCTACCACATGGGGATATCTTCCGCTTCGCCTCGCGGGGATAGAAATTTATATATATATAATACATAACCGAGGAATCTTGGTTCTTCCGCCCACCGCCACGAGATATCTTCACTTCCGCCTCGCGGGGATAGAAATTTATATATATAATACATAACCGAGGAATCTCGGTTCTTCCGTTCCGCCACCGCACGGGGATATCTTTCGCTTCGCCTCGCGGGGATAGAAATTTATATATATAATACATAACCGAGGAATCTCGGTTCTTCCGTTCCGCCACCGCACGAGGATATCTTCCGCTTCGCCTCGCGGGGATAGAAATTTATACATATAATACATAACTGAGGAATCTCAGTTCTTCCGTTCCGCCACTGCACGAGGATATCTTCCGCTTCGCCTCGCGGGGATAGAAATTTATATATATAATACATAACCGAGGAATCTCGGTTCTTCCGTTCCGCCACCGCACGGGGATATCTTCCGCTTCGCCTCGCGGGGATAGAAATTTATATATATAATACATAACCGAGGAATCTCGGTTCTTCCGTTCCGCCACCGCACGGGGATATCTTCCGCTTCGCCTCGCGGGGATAGAAATTTATATATATGGCTCAGAAGCCATCAACATAAAGGAGACAACGTTTTCATATCATCCCTCTTTTGTGCTTGTCTTCCGAAGGGGAACGCCTATATCCGCCCCTTCCCATGCAAATGAAGGCTTTAGTACATAACGGGCCATTTAGAAAAAATAACCCTTCTTTCCCTTTCACTTAGGGCCGCTTTCACCACAGACGAGGAGCCCAATAATGGTTACAAGCCCACTCTCCTCCCTTTTATAGGGGATCCTTTTGTCTTCGTTTCTTTGCTATCTTCATCCCTTTGCCTTTTCATCTCCTTCTTCTCCGTCTGCTCGCTCCGCCGCCATACTCCGCTGCCTCAATCCTTTTTTCAGCCCTTTTCTTTATTCTCGACCTCAAAATGCATTCTACCTTCTTCCAGAGATAGCGGGTCGTTATCCACATGGAGTCGGCTCTGTCTTCTTCTTCACTTTCCCCAGTCACCACCACACCTGCTTCGTCTCGTCCGTCTTCCTCTCCTCCCCCTGCATCCCTTGTTACTTCCGCCCCGGAGGAAATCGGGATAATTAGTCCTTCATCGATTTCTCCGGCATTTACAAACCCTAGCTCTCATGCTTTTTCTCCCTCTGCCACCAATATTGAAGGTCGCCTTCTCCTTCATCACAACCGAGGATGAACTCGGGAGGATGCACTTCCATGTCATGATGATAGGTGGCTCACCCCTGCCTTCTATCTCCCCTGAATACCATTCTTCCTCCGAGCCCATGACGGTTGATATCCCCTTACTGCAAACTTCCCCCTCCACTCATCGCCTGAAGAGCCCTTCTCCTCCCTCAAATATCATCCCCCTTCTCCCCATCACCAATGAACTTCTCACCTCAGTATCATCCGTCCCATCTTCTTCCTTTTCTCCCAGGAGTCTTCGGATCCTGAACTTAGAGGAAGTGGTTCCTCGCATGGAAAGCCTACGCCATGCTCTGGATTTGGTATGTTTTCTCAATTAGCTTCTTAGCTTTGTCTTACTAACCCGATTTCTTTTCCACAACCGCATGCAGCCTTGACCAACCATCAAGAGTTGGATCGCTCCCTCCATCAATATCGGGCTCAAGCTCAAGAATGGGAGCGCAAACAACGGGAAGATTGGCGAATACTCAATCAAGCGGCTCTGTTGCAACAATTGCACCTGTGCCAGGAGCAATTAGCCGAAGCTCGCCAACAAATTCAGAAGGATGCTGATACTATTGCAGCGTTAAGGGAACAACAGCGATCAGGTGTGGAACCACCCGTCCCCCAGCGGGAAGTCCAACCGGCTCCTCTTGATAAGGAGTCTTCCTCGGCTCAAGAGTTAATACGTCTTCAAGGGCAGGTAGCAGAGCTCCTCAAGGGGAAGCAACAGGACAGCGCCGCATCGCTCACCTTCAGTTCACACGCGAGCACAGGATAAGATAGGAGACCTCCGCACCCGCTTGTGCAAGGAGGTACAAGAAAACTCATCCCTCATAAATTCCAGGGCGCATGCTCACGCCCGTCTACGCAGGCAAGAGACTTCCCTCCAGAGGCTGGGCACTGAACTCGCCCGGACCAGATCTTATTCTGAAGCAGTGGAGGGGATTTCAGCTTCTATGCGTCAAAATATGATGGAGATGACGCACCTTGTGCAGCAGGACCAAAATTCCCGAGCCGACGATGTTTCCATACTAGCCGATGCTATTATGGAGGTGTCACGCTATGTGGACGAGAACTTCAAGAACAACAAGAAAAATGCCAAAGGCTTCATCGAGAGCGAAGCCCTGACCGTCCGAACCGCCAGGAGCGACTCATCATTTTACTGCGCGCCACTTATCAGGACGGATTTAATGAAGCGGTTCGGCAGTATGCCGACCAAGGATTACCTCCTCCAACTTATCCTTCATTTTCTTTAAATTGGGAGGCTGGCTTTCGACGTTATCCTCCCGACCGATTTAAGCTGTAATTCGATATCTTGTTTTGAAACGGGAATTTCCTTTCCATTTTCTTTCTCTTCTTCAAGATTTATTAACAGTACCGTATTGCTCTTGTAAATAACTCATTAATGAAATTTGGAGAGTACTTGACATCCTTGGGATTAACTATTCCAGTGGTCTCCAATGGATTAACTTTACGCAAAGCCCAATCCCCTTCTTGAAATCTCCGAGGCATCACTTTCTTATTAAAGGCTCGCTGCTCTTTGCTTGTAAAATTCTGCTCGCCTCCGTGCCATCTCCCGCTTTTCCTCCATCAAGTCCAATTCAGTGCTTCGGATAAGTTGGTTCTGATTTGGTTCATATGCCTTTATCCGAGCGCTATTTAACAGAACCTCGACCGGAATAACTGCTTCCGTCCCGTACACCAAACTAAAGGGAGTTTCTCCTGTTGCTGTCTTGGGTGTAGTTCGATAGGCCCACAGAACGCCTGGTAACTCTTCTACCTAGTTTCCCCTCTGAGCCCCCAATTTGGTGTTTAATCCTTGAATGAGGATCCTGTTAGTCACCTCCACTTGCCCGTTCGCTTGAGGGTGAGCTACCGAAGTGAAAGCCTGCTGAATGTTGAGACTTTGACACCATTCTTGGATCTTTTTTCCTTGGAACTGTCGTCCATTGTCACTGACTATTTTTCGAGGAATACCGTATCGACAAACAATGTTTCTCCATAAGAACTGTATTACGACATTCTTAGTAATTCTGGCTAGGGGCTCTACCTCCACCCATTTGGAAAAATAATCCACAACCACCAATAAAAACTTCTTCTGTAAAGGTGCCACTGGCATCGGACCTACTATATCCATTCCCCATTGATCAAAAGGACAGGAAGAGACCACGACTTTCATTAACTCACCGCCATTCAATCTGCTGCTATTCCGATAATGATGCAGGCTTGCACTATAAGAGCAACATCTTGCTGGAGAGTAGGCCAAAAATATCCTGCTAATAAGGCCTTTCTTGCTAAAGCTCTCCCTCCTAAATGATTGCTGCAGCAACCTTCATGAATCTCCCGGAGTACCCATTCCGCATCCTCATTTCCCAAGCATTTCAATAAGGGTCGTCCGAAAGAAGTCTTGTATAAGTCTTCATTTAAGAGGGTGAACCGTTTGGCTCGGCTTATTAAAGCGGATGCCGCTATTTTTTCTTCAGGGACCTTCCCGTGCCGTAAATAAGCTATGATGTCAGTCCTCCAATCAAGAATTAGGCTTGATTCGGGTGCGTCTTCCTCCACGCTGCATATTGCTAAGGAAGTATGGATTTTCGTATGGACCGTTTCCGAGGACTTCATTCCTTCCATAGCACTAGCCATCCGAGCCAATTCATCTGCCTTCCCGTTATTCTCCCGCGGGATTTGCTTTAAGAGGACCTGACGGAATTGAGCTTTTTCTTTCTCAAAAGCCTTCAAGTACTTATGCAGCCTTTCCTCTCGAACCGCAAAAGAACCTTGAAGTTGTGATATTACCAACTGGGAATCCGAATGGATTACAATGGAAGAAGCCCCCACCGCTTTAGCAGCCTGCAATCCCGCTAGAATGGCTTCATATTCTGCCTCATTATTAGATGCCCGATATTCCAAAGTAATCGCTAATCGAAGTTTCTTCACCATCGAGGAAATTAATAACACCAACGCCACGCCGCAGATCTCAAGAACCGTCTACGAATATATTCCATGCCTCTGATCCCTCCTCTTTTGCTGCCGAACCATCTTCCGAACCGCAGGGTACCTCTGCTAGAAAATCAGCAAGCGCTTGGGCCTTGATAACCGTTCGAGGTTGGTAGTGAATATCATACTCGCTTAGTTCTACCACCCATTTGGCCAATCTTCCAGAGAAATTAGGCTTAGTGACGACCTTGCCCAATTCGCTGTGTGTTAGAACGGTGATGGGATGAGCCAAAAAGTACGGCCTTAATTTGCGGGCAGTTAGCACTAGGATATATGCCAACTTCTCCAGCTTCGTATAACGGAATTTCACCCCCTTCAGGATATGGTTGGTATAATAAATAGGCTGCTGGTGAGAACCTTCTTGTTTCAATAATACCGAACTAACGACTCCCTCTGAGACGACCAGATACATCCATAATGGTTCTCCAGCTACTGGTTTGGCTAGCAGTGGGAGTCCAGCCAAATATTTCTTCAACTCCTGGAAAGCATGTTCACATTGATCATCCCACTGAAATTTAGTAGCCTTGCGCAGGATCTTGAAGAAAGACAGCCCTTTGTCCGCCGATCTGGCTATGAATCTTGATAAAGAAACGATCCTGCCCACCAGCTTCTGGGTTTCCTGCAGATTAGCGGGTGACTTCATGTTACATAGTGCTTGTACCTTCTCAGGGTTGGCTTGTAACCCTTTCTCAGTCACGATGTATCCCAAGAACTTGTCGCTCTTTACCCCGAACAGGCATTTTCTAGGGTTTAGCTTCATATTAAACCGCCTTAATGTAGCGAAGGTTTCATTTAAGTCCTTGACTAAATCTCGAGTGGCCTTCGATTTGACTAATATGTCATCCACGTAGACTTCCACATTTTTCCCTTTCTGTTCTGCAAAGATTTTGTCCATAAGGCGCTGATAGGTGGCCCCTGCGTTCTTTAATCCGAACGGCATTACCACATACGCGTATAACCCTCCCATAGTCACAAAGCTAACCCTCTTTTGATCTTCTTTGGCCAAAGGTATTTGATGATATCCTTGATATGCATCCATTAGGACACCACATATCCCACAAGAGAATCCACCAATTGATCAATACGAGGCAAGGGTAGCAGCTTTAGGCACGCTTTATTTAAATCACGAAAATCGATACACATCCTCCATTGCCCTCAAGGCTTGGGGACTAAGACTACATTAGAAACCCATTCTGGGAACTGATTTCTTTACATGACCCGCTTAGCAGTTTGTCCACTCTTCTACTATGACCTTTGTCCTTTCTCGTCCAAAATGTCGCCTTTCTCGCTGGACTGGTCCTCCTTTAATGATATTGAGATGGTGTTCACCACTCGAGGGTTGATCCTCGTGAGATCATGCACATCTGCAAAGATGTCTTCATTCTCCTTCGTGCAAGCCACCACTCTTCTTTGTTTCCACCACAGCATATCCGCGGTGGCCTTTCCCGAGCGATTTCCACCGCTTCTCCTTCCTCTATTTTATCAAAATTGGGGGATTCTCCAGACGCAGATCATCGCTGATGATGACATACTTTGCCTTTGAGGTCATTGGTCTGGCTTTCTTCTCGATCGTCCCAACCATTTGCACGTAGCACCTGAGGCCTTCGTTTCTCCACTAACTTCCCCACCACGACCCACCGGAAATTTCAGCTTCGTGGTACGGAAGCCACTACCTGAAAAAGGGTGGAGGAAAAGGACGCCCAAGAATAGCTATAAGTGGACGGAGCGCCCACAATGAGGAAAGGGATTATATCGTTTTTGGTCGGGCTTTACGCTGCAGTTAAAGGCAATGAAATCGCCCCTCAGGTGTACTACATGCCTCCCGCGAATCCAAAGAGGGGGGTGGACATCTTCTAGCCGGGCATTCCTCACCAGATCCGTCCAAGGCTTCGAAGAGGATGTTGACTGAAGCTTCCCGAGTCAACTAACACCCGCCACTTCATAAGCTGGCGATATACGGACAACCAAGCAAGGCGTCCGTATGGGGCAGTAGGACACCCTGTAAATCTTCTGGCCTGAATGAAACGAGCGGTGCAACTTGAATAGTCTGGTCGATGACGATGGTCAAACTCTCCATGAGACGGGCATATGACTTCCGCGCTCGGTTGGAGTCCCCATCGGTAGGTCCTCCAGCTATAACATGAATAACTCCTCGTGTGGGAGCATTATCTATATTGGATGAAGGGCCCTCACCTGATGGGCCTCCTTGGGAGACAACCTCTTGGGACGACGTTTGAGGGAAAGTGACTTGAGGTTGTTGATTATAGGGCCCTGGACGAGTTATATTGGGTCGGGGGCCTCGCCGTGCCGGTCCTCCTGCCTGGAACCTTACTTGCGGATATGCAGTATGAAGGCGATCCAATTCCTCCTATAACTTGAAACATCGGCCACTAGTGTGGCCATATTCCGTATGATATTGTCAGAAGAATGGGGTAGGGGGGTTACGTGGGATCCCCCTGTATCCTAAGGGTCGTTGCAGCAGACCCTGTTGGTCATAGAATTCCATTTTCCGTTCTTTCCAAGGCCTCACAGAAGGAAGCGCTTCAGCGGCCATGATTTGTAATGGCGGGATGGGGCGAACACCTTGCAGCATTGGACGAGGCCTCGGAACCTCCTGTCGAAAAGGTCTTGTATACTCCCGCCGAGGGGGCGCTTGAGGAACAGCGGGACGAGCTCTTTCAATTGGGACTGCTGCGGCAGTCCGTTCAGCTCTCCGTACCTTTAATCCTTCTTCTTCGCGGATAAACTGCTCCGCACGGCTTAGTAGCTCCTCATAACTATCCACAGGTTGTCTTAACAAGGAACTGAGGAAGGGGCCCTCCTTCAGCCCGTGCTGAATAGCACCTTTGAAAGATTCGGATCGGGGGGAGGATTCCCTAGTGCAGTGAATCGGTGGAGATACCCCCTAAGGGATTCTGAGGGTCCCTGGGTGATATGCATTAACATAGAGGCGTCCTGTTTATATGCCTTGCAGCTGACAAATTCCCGACTAAACATTCTCTGGAAATCAGCGAAACAAGTGATGGATCCTAGGGGCAGAGTATTGAACCACTTTTGTGCCGAGCCAGTTAGGGTGGTTCGGAAGACTCGGCACTTGAGAGCGTCAGTATAACAATGGAGCGAGGCCGCTCCGTCAAATTGAGATATGTGCTCTTCGGGATCCGTCGAACCATCATACTTATTGATCTGAGGATTCCGGAAGTAAGGTGGAGGGAGCTCAGAGAGAATGTCCATTGTAAAGGGACTGGACTCGTATACTTCTGGAGGTCTGGTTGATTGACTTTCGCCCTGTTCTTCCCTGCGCGTTTGGGTGAAGGGCATAGTGTTCTGAGGCGTTCTTCCCCCAAGTACGCCTCCAGACAATATTTCCCCATTGACGGCTGTACAAGATGGAGGAGGCATTTCTGGGGGTGGGCCTCTGGAAGAAGGTTCACCGGAATGCGGATGCAGATATCCGGTCCTTCTCCTTTCCCTAGCGAGGGCTTCTATAATAGCGTCATCCATCAGGGCCTTCAGCTGCGATGGTAGAAGGGTGATGGGGCGCTCCTCCACTGCAGAGGTAGCAGGTTGTTGTACTTCTTCAGGTTGCATCTCGACGTCTAGCTCAAATGTTCCCACAGACAACGCCAACTGATGCAGACAGGTGAAATCTGTTAACTCCTTTTTCAATACAGTGAAGCACTGAGGGAGATCTCATAGGGTTCTCACAGGTCGCAATCAGTAGAGAATAAGAAGATGAAGTAGATGAAATGCAAGAAACCGACATCAGCAATCGAGACTCAGACACAAGATGTAACGTGGTTCGGAATAAGGATTCCTACTCCACGGAGGTGAGCTTTCTCACTAGATGCAGTGCCTAAGCACTTTCACTATGAAGGTCCTCCTTCACGGAAAGTAAGTTTCCGAAGGTGGAGGAGAAAGACCTCTTACAGTGATATCACAAGACGAGAAAAATACAAGAGATGTAACAACGACAGATCTCCGTCCTTCTTCTCCGGCGAGGCGGTTGTCGCTCTCCTTCTCCTCCTGCATCCCCTTCTCTCTTGCTGGGTGGGAATAATTGCGGATCCCCTTCTTTCCTCCTTTCTTCCTCCCTTTTATCTTCCCTTTTCCTTCATCGTAACGTCGTGGGCTATCTCCATCGTACACGTGGCCACCACTTCCACCTGGAGAATAATTCTGTTACAAATATGAGGAGTGAAGACTCCTTGGAATATTGCGTGGGGCCTCCCAAGCCGTTGCCTAACACCTCTTCCTCTACTTTTCGGGTAACTAGGTTAGACTATCTCCCTCAACTATCCGCTTTGAGTGAAGCTAGCTTAGGTCTATAGCCCACGGGTGCCCTAGCCCTAGGGTTCCTCATCAACCCGAACCAGTTCCTCTTTTTCCCGTGCCAAACTTCCTTCGTATCTATCAGGTTAAGTCGACCCTCTATCCATCCCATCGGCTTATGGAATTATCTAGCTGAACCAATTCTTGTTCCACTCTTAGCGAAGTGCCTTCCGTCTCTTCTTTGCCGTGTCAATTGCTTCTGCTAACTCTCCCATGCCAATTGCTTTCGATATTCTCCCGTACCAATGACTTCTGATATTCGTGCCCGAACCATTCTTCCTTTTCTCCCTTCGCTGAGCCGAATATTTTGGATCGGATCATGGGTCACCCACTAACCCTTCCATCGGGAACTATATAGAAAAGGTACCAGCAGTATCATGGAACTTAGATGATTGTTAGATGATTAATCGCTTATTTGAATTAGGATTGATTAATTAGGTAATTAATCCTGTATTAATCAGATTATTTGTTAACTTAGTAAGTGGGTAACAAAATGGATCTATTAATAGATTAATACATCGATTTGACTTTACTACTAGGTTCATAGGAGAACTTAGATATATTTATATTATATATTGCAGGATTTTGAATAGAGATAGTCTCTCATACGCAAAGACAGACTATATGATCTACATATCAGGTGGGTAGTTCTTTGTTTGACTTCAGTAGTTCATTGATCTTAGTGCATGAATTCTGATATGATGTTAATATCACTATCTCGACTCCACTCGTTTTCTTTCTTAAGTTTGATGCTTTTTGATTGATCTTTGAGATGATCAATTTGATATTTACACAACTCTCTCTTTCTATCCTTGTTATTTGGTATCATTTATACCTGTTAGTATTATATGCATTGTTTACTGTTTAGACTTCTGGTTATGATCATATTACGATCGTGTAGTGATGACTATACCTATGTATATGAGTATACACTTTTTGTTCATCATTGCATTACATGCATGTTGTTCGACTATGTTTCCCTTGTAATTGAGAGTGTCGTCAGCGATCATTGGTACATCCTATCGACCATTGTCTCCCATTCATGGTTGAGAGAGTTATCAGTGACCGTTGGTACATCCTGTCGACCATTGTCTCCCATTCATGGTTGAGAGAGTCATTAGTGACCATTGATACATCCCATCGACAATTGTCTCTCATTCGTGGTTGAGAGAGTCGTCAGTGACCGTTGGTACATCCTGTCGACCATTGTCTCCTATTCGTGGATGAGAGAGTTGACAGCGATCATGATACATTTAGACTACCCACTTAAGTAGTGGTAGCATAAGTTGCGCGCAGTCGATATATATATATATATATATATATATATATATATATATATATATATATATATATATATATATATCGACTGCGCGCAACTTATGCTACCACTACTTAAGTGGGTATTGACTGCCCACTTGAGTAGTGGTAGCATGAGGTGCATGCAATCGATAGCTAGATAGCTATATATTCTTGACTGGATACTTGAGTAGTGGTAGCATGAGTTGCATAGTCGATAGCTAGATAACTTTATATATATTCCTGACTATCCACTTGAGTAGTGGTAGCATGAGTTGCGTGTAGTCGATAGTTAGATAGCCCAGATCGAATCTAGAATTCATGAACCTATAGATTTAGTTAAGCCTTCGCATCTCACAAATACTTAGGATTACCTATTTGTGGATTGAGCCATGAAGATGAGTATGAGATGTTAGAACTGCATCACAGGTTCCATATGTAGACTTAATGCATCGACATGAACCAAAATAAGGTTTACATTCAAATAGATCACTTCAGTGACTAACTCTAATTTAAACTTGATGATAATTCATATCATTTGAGATTTAAGAAAATAGAGTTAAATGTTTGATTTAATTACTAATTTTAGATGTGTATTTTTAATTTTTTTATATAAAATTTTTATTTTCAAGTCTGGACCTGCATGGATAGTTTTAAGTTATAAATTGCATTGTTTAGAAAATAGTTTTAAGAGCATGATTTAAAAAGAGAAAAGATATTTTGAAATATTTTTTTGGACATTCATCATTGCATGCATTTGCCTAAATATATTTTTGACATGTTTTGATTTAAAGGGGAGGAAACAATTAAAGACTTTATCTTGAATTCAAAAATTAATTTTTAGCTTTTATTAAAGGGGAGAAAATACTTTTCAAAGTATTATTTTGTAGTTTTTAGCCTATGGGGAGTTTCAAAATTTAAGGGGAGATTAACTTCAAGCTAGTGTTAAAACATACCAAGACTTGAAAAGTTCAATTTGAAATCTAATTTCAAAACTTAGAAAGTTTTATCTTAAGCTTTATGGCCTTTAGAGTTTTGATAAGATTAAGTATGTACCTTGAAATAGTATTTTAAAAGTTTGGACTTATGGTTTCAAAGGTGGAATAATTAAGCAATTTTCAAATCATATATTGTTTTGAACCTTATGCTTCTTGAACTTAAACTCTTGAAGGTTAATCACTTGGACTCACTTAATGGTTTGATTCTTCAAAATACTTCGATGTAAAAATGTTTTGATATATACCAAAGGGGTAGAGAATGTAAGAGTTAAAGTTAAAGTGATACATTTTTCAAAAAGGGGAAGAGAATGTAAGAGTTAAAGTCATGAACTTGATGCATTGCATGTGAACTTAATATACTATGTATTTTGATGCATTGCAACTTGAAGTTACATGTTACACTGTGCTATGTTGCTATAAATCTCATAACTTTAATCGATATATTGTCATACATTAAAAAGGAGGAGATTGTTAGTGCAGACATGACCACTCCTGAGTTTTGATGTATGAACCATGGTTAAAGCTAGGATAAGTTTGTGATCTAATATGCATGATTGAGTATGCAGGTTTAACAGGAAAGTCTTAGTAGGCCATGTTGATCGGATACTAAACAAAAGACTTGACAGATCAAGAGGATCGAACACCAGGTATGAAGTCCAAATAGGTCAAGTGGATCAGACATCTAATAGAAGATCGATTGGGTCAAGAGACTGGACAACCGATAAGAAGTCCAGCTAGATCAAGGAGATCGAACAGCTGACATGAAGACCTGGTGGATCAAATCGGATGTCAAGCAAGGTATGTCTGGCAGGGCAGCTGGTAGGTAAGCCTCAAATGGAGAAGTGAGGTCGAATCCTCAGTAGGAGGACAAGGTTGGCGTCGATCCGACAGAGGATTCGTGTTGGACTTGAAAGTTGAGATCGGACAGTATTACTACTTCCATTTCATATTATATTGTGTATTGTACTAATCTGATTTTGCAGATCTTCAGGCGACTGGAAAGATTTCAATCGCCTCAACCCTAGTCGATTGGGTATGGTCCAATCGACTGAGATGTCGAGTTGGCCAGGCAGAATGTCAATCGATTGAAGATCCTGTGGCTAAGATGGTAGGTATTCCAGTCAACTGGGGAAGTCCAGTCCACTGGGATAGGAAATTTTTTGAATAGCGGAGGAGTGGAGCCAGTCAACTTGTAGTCAACTAGACCAGCCCAAAATATTAAATCAACGGGTTGATTTGGAGTCGACTAGAGGGTGTTCCAGTTGATTGGAAAGGACTTATAAAAGAAATGGAGGATCAGCTCAGAATTCATCAATCCAAAAACTTTAAAGTGTTTTCACCATCTTTCGTCATTCGCAAAATCTTTGACATGCCGATACTCCGACACTTCAAGCTACATCTCCATTCTTAAGTGTCGGTATAACTTTTGTAATTTCATTTTCACTTATTGTACTTAAATTCAAGAAGAGAAGAAAGTTTGTTTCCTTACTCTTTATTCTTTGTAAAATTGAAACCCCTCCGAGATCGAGAGTTCTCGAGTTGGAGGTCTTTTATTGTATTACCTGACGAGAAAACCCTAGGAAGGATTACAAACCTTAGAGAAGCAATCCGACATGAATTGTGAACCCATTAAATCTCTTGAGTATTTCATTTCTACTGCAATTACTCTTGTTTTAAAAAGATAAAAAAGAAAATATTTTAAAAGTTAAAGGAAATTATAAACACCGAGATTCTCCCCCTCTCTTAGTAGAACTCGATCCTACAATTAGTATCAGAGCATGGGGGCGCTCCAATTTTGGTGAAACCACCAAAGTGAGCATTCAAAGTTTTCTTTATATCTTTTTCTTGCTCTAATTTTAATTTTTTCATTAGATTAAATTTTTCTTACACTTATCAAATTTGCTCTAGTTTAAATCTTACACTAGTTTAAGTTGTCACTACATTTGTAATTCTAGAAAATTTTTGCCCTAAATAAATCTTATGTAAATTAATTTTTAAAATTAAAAAAATATCGCATTTAGAAGGATACAACATCGTTTTCTCTCCTCTCTTTAACGAAGAGGACTTTAGTTATTGGAAGAGGCGAATAGAGTATTTTTTTAAAACCGACCTCGATGTTTGATTTCTATTAGGAAAGGTTTTGTTCCTCTGTTAGATAACTCGGGTGAGTTGTTAGATTCGAATAAATGGATCGTAGACATTAGAAAAAATCTTAAGTCAATTATAAGGCTCTTAACACCTTGCAATGTGGACTAAATAAAGAAGAGTTCAATAGGGTTGGACCATTCGAAAACTCTAAAGAACTTTGGGATAAATTAATAAAATTGCATGAATGAACAAATGACACTAGGATAGTTAAACGCGACATGTTGCTAAATAAACTCTTCAATTGTGAAATTGTTAGAGGGTGAAAATACTAGTCAATTGCATACTAGGATTAAAGACATACTAAATGGATTACACTAAATAGGACATTAAATAGAAAATTGAGACATAATTAGGTATACTCATAAGGCATTCCCTCAGAATACTTTATGGACATCTATTGTCGATGTCTATAAAGTTTATTGGGATCTTTCTTCAATTAGGTTAGATGAGTTATTTTGCGAACTTGAACTACATGAACAAGATAACTCGGATTAAACCAAGAACGGTATACATTTAATGACAAGTTCAAGTAGGAACAAAGATGGAAAGAAAGTCAAGAACGAGTCCAAAGACGAATTGGAGTCAGAAATAAATGGAGAGGAGAAGATAGTCAACATGGTCCGAAAGATGTTCAACCGGAAGAAGAGGTTCAAGAAAAAAGATGCTAAGAAAGACGTCATCAGAAGAGTCAGATGCGGAAGAACCTAAGAAGAGTTTCGTTGCATTCATAGCCATAGACGAGTCCAAATCCAAGTCAAGCTCCGAGTCCGAGTCTGAGTCCAAGTCCAAGAGAAGCCACGGATCCACATCCATTTTGGAAGGACTAGACGAGATAAACCCTCCTTTAGAAGATAAGTTGTACAATATCATAGCATGCCTAGGTAGTAAATTAGCTAAGTCCGAGAATGGATTCGACTTATTTAAGGAAATACAAGTACTTAAGGATCAAGCCAACTCGAAGACTTTGACTTGCCAGATTCAACATAGAGACTTAACTCAAGTTGCAAAACTTGAGGAAGAGAACTCCATCTTGAAAAGACAAGTAGAAGATTTCACAGGAATATTGGAAAGATTCACCTTGGGATCCAAGTATCTTAACATGATGCTTGGGTCTCAACGAGCCATGTACAAGTTCAAACTCAAATACAAAACTAAGTCTTTATACAAATCTTACATGTCTTTATTTAGCTGAAACACTAAGAGTCGAATCCAAACATGGGTCCCTAAGACTAACTTAGTCAACCAAGTTGAACCGAACCGATTTTGGATCCCCAAAAGTCAAATTCACTTGTTGAGCTATTACTTAGGGGGAGCTAAATCTTTACTTGTTTCTACACTTAGTTAAACTCTATCATGCTTAGTTTTACTTGTTTAATTTAGAATGGACTAGATATGAAACAAGTAGTTTAAACTTGAACAACTTAGTACTAAGACGAAGTGAACTAATAGTAAGTTAGGGAAGCTATTCCAAGTGCATATCTACGTTGGATGCGTCCTACATGATGCACTAAGTTGAGTGGAACTAACCGAAGCTAAATCACTGAATCTTTAACTAGTTAGACCAAAACTTAGTCAAAAGCAAGTGAAGTACTTAATTCCTTAATCAACTCTATCAAAAGAAGTGGTCCATCAGATATCCAAGAAGGTCATATGCCTCGCCACTACTTGGAAGTTGAATTTGGAAAATTTTACTTGATTATCCCAAGCTAAACTTGAATCTAACACAAGTTTAAACACTTTTAATTTTCATTAAAATTAAATAAGAAATAATGAATCCTCATCTTGCAATACATATAAGGCCAACATATTTTGAAAATCTAGACTGGATGATATGATTAAGGTTAAATCAATCAACCTATTAATCTATTTAGAACAACACTTTAGGGGAAACTTAAGAGAAATTACCTTATAATACAAAGTTTAAAATATTTTGATTATACCTAATAGTTAAATAACTCTTTAAAAAAATTCACCTAAAGTTTATACAAACACTTAAATAAAATTTCAAAGAACATCTTATCAAGTCAATTGGATGATTTCCAGTCGACTGAAACACCTATAGGTGACTGGATCGTATCCAATTGCCTCAAAACATCAGAACGGTAAAAAATACAACTTCAATCGACCGGACCATATCCAGTCGATTGATATGCAATTGCCATTAAGAGATAAGACTAATCCATGATCGCATCAATCCTAACCGAGGAGGGTGCAAGAATGGTAAAATCAACACAATCAATCGATCGCATAAGGTCTAGTGCTGAGACCCAATCAATCGACTATTTCAATGATCAATTCATATTATAAGAACAACACCAAGGCACAACCAAGTTGACTCAAGCTAGCCTTCAATCCTAAAAAAAAAAAATCCTATTTTCAGCCTATAATACTACCTAGGTCGTCAATTCTTATTTATAAATTCATCTACAATGCCTAGGTAATGCCCTTAAATTCCTTTTCCAATTATTTATTAAAGGGAATTAGTATTAAAATTTACAATTTAAGTAGGGGTAAGAGAAGAGCAGTTGACGCTAAGACATCCTTCAGCCCAAGTTTGGACATTAGATTTCCCACTGAGGAACATAGGCTTAAATTTCATAGTACCATATATAACCCTATGCCTACTAGGTATCTAAGTAGGTCATTTTTCACTAGGTCTTACATACATAGCATAGAAGTTATTGATTATTATGGCTTTAAAAAATTATTATATTGCAAGAGCTCAGTTAATATAGACCTATGTGCTGAGTTTTGCAATAATTTTATAAGGATAGATGATCTCACATACTCCACTAGAGTATAGGGTAGAGATATTATCTTTAATCCATCTACTCTGAGAGATCATTTAGGACTAATGTATTCATCATGTTCTTTTGTTTGCCCCCCCCCCCCCCCCAGGGAATCGCCTTATGGTGATCCCTACTCTCACATCACTTTAGATAGGATACATCCACACTTTTTGGGTGAGGAAAGGACTCCATCTGTGAGTCTATTCAGTTCTATTAGACTTAGAGTACAGGACTATGCTTTGTGCATAGTCATAGTAAATTGTTTTTTTCCTCTCACCACTAGAGACATCGCTATGATGTGTTCTTTCCATTCATTTTTACTTTATACATTCATTCATAGATTAGATATAGATGTTAGTTTGCATATGTTTCAGTCTATCATTTACCATTCTAGAGTCACCACCAGTGGTAGGGTACATATGCCTTACTGTCATACCATCACATCCTTATTAGCTACACTACAATTTGATGTTACCACAGATAACGTCAAACAATTTATTGAGTATGACATAATAAGTAGTAGATAGTTCGCACTAGCTAAGATAGGATTATATGAAAATAATGTTCTTACCTAAAGGAGAGATGTACCACAGCTCCAGTCCTAACGTTAGCCTAAGCATTAGCCAGATAGGACTGAGGAAGCACCAGACTATGAGATCCATGGGCTATCTCCCTACCTTAGACTTTCTCCACCTCCCTCAGTAAAGGAGAGACTATCGAGACTAGAGGAGGCTATGCAGTGACAGGAGGAGCGACATCAGTCACGTCATCTGGAGATGATGCAGATGCTACAGACACAGGGAGACTACCATAGAGGGCTGATGGAGATGTTTAGATCTTAGGGCACTAGCCATCCACCTCCTCCACCTCTGTCTTACGATTAACATTTTGACTTTTAAAAGTCTGCTTCATCTTAAATTTTTGATAACTTAGGAGACAATTAGGCTTGTGTTTGATAGAATAGGTTTCTTTTTAACTTTCACATTCAAAATCTATTTTAATATTTAAGTATTATTATGTCTTTTAAGAAAAGTTAAAATTGAGCTAGCCTAGATTGAATCTAGAATTCATGAACCTATAGATTTAGTTAAGCCTTAGCATCTCACAAATACCTAGGATTATCTGTTTGTGTATTGAGCCACGAAGATGGACGTGAGATGTTAGGATTGCACCCCAAGTTCTAGATGTAGACTTAGTGCATCTACATGAACCAAAATAGGGTTTACATTCAAATGGATCACTTAAGTGACTAACTCTAATCTAGACTTGATGATAATTCATATCATTTGAGTTTTAAGAAAATAGAGTTAAACATTTGATTTAAGGACTAATTTTAAATGTGTACTTTCAATATTTTTATATAAAATTTTTATTTTCAAGTCAGAACTCATGCTTGGATAGTCTTAAGTTATAAATTGCATTGTTTAGAAATTAGTTTTAAGAGTATGATTTAACAGGGGAGAAAGATATTTTGAAATATTTTTTGGACATTCATCATTGCATGCATTTGCCTAAGTAAATTTTTGACATGTTTTGATTTAAAGGGGAGGAAGCAATTAAAGACTTCATCTTGAATTCGAAAATTAATTTTTAGCTTTTATTAAGGGGGAGAAAATATTTTTCAAAGTATTATTTTGTAGTTTTTAGCCTATAGGGATTTTCAAAATTTAAGGGGAGATTAACTTCAAGCTAGTTTAATTTTAAAACATACCAAGCCTTGAAAAGTTCAATTTGAAATAAAATTTCAAATTTTAGAAAGTTTTATCTTAAGCTTTATGGTCTTTAGAGTTTTGATAAAATAACGTACCTTGAAGTAGTATTTTAAAAGTTTGGACTTATGTTTTCAAAGGTGGAATAATTAAGCAATTTTCAAATCAGATATTATTTTGGACCTTATGCTTCTTGAACTTAAACTCTTGAAGGCTAATCACTTGGACTCACTTAATGGTTTGATTCTTCAAAACACTTAGACATGAAAATGTTTTGATGTATACCAAAGGGGGGAGAGAATGTAAGAGTTAAAGTAATACATTTTTCAAAAAGGGGAAGAGAATGTAAGAATTAAAGTCATGAACTTGATGCATTGCATGTGAACTTAATATACTAAGTATTTTGATGCATTGAAACTTGAAGTTACATGTTACACAATGCTATGTTGCTATATATCTCCTAAATTTAACCGATGTATTGTCATACATTAAAAAAGGAGAGATTGTTGGTGCAGAAAGTACCACTCCTGAGTTTTGATGTATGAACCATGGTTAAAGCTAGGATAAGTTTATGATCTAATATGCATGATTGATTTTGTAAGTTTAACAGGAAAGTCCTAGTAGGTCGTTTTGACCGGATACTAAGCAAAAGACTTAACAAATCAGGAGGATTGGACACCAGACATGAAGTCCAAATGGGTGGTCTAGTGGACCAGACATCTGGCATAAGATTGATTTGGTCAAGAGATTGGACAACCGGCAAGAAGCCTAGCTGGGTCAGGGAGACCGAACAACTGGCATGAAGACATGGTGTAAAATACCAGAAAAAAAATATTCCTCGGTAATTGATAAAACATCTTGTGGAATTTTTCAGAAATTTTTAGAAATTTTTCTGGATTTAAACGGAGGTCTTATGGATATTTCATTGGGATAAAATGGATAGGCTTTTATAAAGCCTGTTTAGACGGGAATTAAATGGGTTAATTAACCCGATGCTTTTCGTTTTCCCATCGATTCTTTTCCCCCGACTCCTCTTCTTTTCCCCGACTTCTCTTCTTCCTTTTCTCCTCACTGATCTAACTGGGTGATCTCCGCCTCCACGCGCGCCGCCACGCTGCTGCCGCCGCCCAATCCGGCTGATCCCCGCTTGATCTTCGTCGGATCTGGCCCTTCCCACGCACCGCCGCCTTCTCCCTCGCGAGTCGCCACGCCGCTGCTGCGGCCGCCGCCTTCTCCCTCGCGCATCGCCGCCACCTTCTCCTCACGATCGCCACGCCACGCGCGCCGCCACCTTCTCCTCGCGTTTCCACGCCACCGCCGCGAGATGATGGCATCGCAGCTCCCTCGGCCCTCTGTTCTGCCAAGCAGGAAGTCGCGCCGCCCTCCTCTCCGCCGCTTTTCATTGAGGATTCGGATGTCTTCGGATTGGGTGTCGCCACCGAGGGATTGGATCACTGCCGAGCCTAGCCTCGCGTGCATCGCCGAAATTTGGTCGCCTCACTGTTCAGATCCGCCATCTCCAAGTTGTACTGTGTCGATCTAGATGATAGCAATCAACGTGATCACAACCCAACATACCCTTCTCTCCGCCAGGAGCAACAATCCTCAGCCATCAATCTGTCGCCGGGATTGGAATGGCGCAGGGGAAGCAGGAGTTGGATAGGCAGTGAAAGGTGAGTTACGGTTGGGTATATTTACAGTCAAATATGGTGAATTGGATTGCTTGGGATATAGTTTATAGATTTATGCGTTGATTTGCAGTGAATTTGATATTGATGGGGGGTGAGATCGGATGTTTACATTTCGATTTTTGTGATCTGGAATGATATCTCAATCTTGGAACACGACGTTGTGCAGGTAAATCTAAGCTTGCTAAGTTTTGATTTGAATTGTTATAGATGTGATGTGGGTGCGATAGTCGGTTATTATTAGATTTGCTGATCAATAGTTGATAAGGATTAATGTGGAAGATTGATTGAGTTAATTGGATAACTAGATCAATCTAGTTGATTGGGATACGAAGTCGATGTACGATTTGATTCGATTATTCTTCGTATATTTGCACTTAATCATAATGTTTGATATGTGCAGGATGTGGATACGAGACAGGACCTCCGCCGTGAAGATATTGTTATTACGAGCATTACAGCAGGTGGGTAATTTCCTACCTGGTCCGGGTAGATGTATTGCATTCAGATTTAGTCATAGATGTGAGCATGTTAGGTGTTCATATTACCTTGACCCTGCTCTTATTATCGTATGCTTGAACTTATCGTTTGATGTATTTATGCTCAATTGTTGATATCACGCATATACCCTATCATGATTTAGGAGTTATAGATGTGATGTAAATTGGCCTAGATGTTTAGTAGGGTGTAAATGTTAGTACGAGGGATGACCCAATTTATAAATTGGAAAAAAGTCATCTATGGGTAGGTAATGCCCTAAATGTAGGGTTTACTTCCAATACCTGTATGTTGCATACTGTTACCAACCCTGAGTTGTGTAATGGTTAAGTGAAGGGTGATTAGTGTGTCGCTGTGGACCGGTGGTCCCAGCTTGGTATGATTAGTCGAGTACGACTCTCTATTGGATAGAGAGTGCGTAGATCGATCAGTCACGACTCTCTATTGGATAGAGAGTCGTCGATCGATTAGTCACGACTCTCTATTGGAGAGAGTTATGATCGATCGAGTACGACTCTACAGGATAGAGTTTGTCGATCGATCAGTACGACTCTCTACGGGATAGAGAGTCCGTCGATCGATTAGTCTGACTCTCTACGGGATGAGAGTGTATTGATCGGATGGGTACGACTCTCTGTTGAGCAGAGAGTGTAGTAGATGGTTGTACGAGTGACAACATACTCATGTCATATGCATGCATTACGACATAGTCTCCCTTGGGGTTGAGAGAGTCGTCAGGTCATCTTGCCTCCCGAGCACTCCCCAGGAGTAATGGCGGTGTGAGGCGAGCATCTGTCTTGCACTCTACCACTATAGACGGTGGTAGTTGGAGTTGCGTCATTGTCACAGGTGCGTGGTACTCGTCCACTCATTGGTAGTGTTAGTCAGTGGCGTGCGAGGACCCCCGTTGTGTAGCGAGCTCTTTACGCTCATATGCTACTTGATCATCACGCCCACTCGGCCACTCTATAATTGGTGTGAGTTGGGGCGATTGTCATGTCGTGCCACCTAGGCCACCAAGTCGTGGTAGCGAGTAGGGGTGAGCGACATGACCATGCATGTTGCATTATGTATCTTATGGCACTTTGCATATTACCATATATAGATACATATATGTATATATATATATATGGATAGTTGAGATTAATATATATATAGATACTGTCTATATATATATGATTATTAATGATATTGCATTTGATTGTACTATGCTTCTTTGCATTTGGGTGTACATCATCGTATTCATGCATGTTTCTTGCATTTGTTATCTGATTGTGTTGGATCTTGGTATGGGTTAGACGGACCATTAGATACCTTGACTTTGTAGCTAAGTATATTTTGAGTTGATCTACTCTTCTTGTTATATATATATATATATTGGATATATATTGAGTTGGATCAGAGTAAGCGTACTTGAACTTGAGTATATACGCATTTTATATTATTTATTTGGTTAAACGGTATATGCTTGTATTTATATACTATGCTGATATACCTATTGTACTTCTAGAGTATGTCGTTGAAATACATGTGATATTACATATATATACATGTTTTCTATTACCTGCTGAGTTTTACTCACCACCCCCCACGGACCCTGGGTTTTTCTGTCGCCCAGGTAACAGGTAGAAGACTTCGTGACAGCTTGGAGCACCGCCGGCTGACAGCATCTCATCTCACCTCCGAGGCTCCCGTGTTTTGTTTTGGGCCTTCCGTCCATTGTGCATTGTATTCTGGAGTTTTCGTGATGTATATGTTGTATATTCAGATTTTGTCGAGATTTCGTGTTATTGTGGTGTGTTAGTCATACCGGTATGCATGTGTGGGATTGTTGTATTGTTGTGGTATGTTTCCGCTGTATTTTTGTATAGTTGTTGTTTTGATATATATATATTGTTGTTATTGTGGGCCTACGGGCCTTGTATTAACCCGAAATGTTGCCACGTACAGGGGAGGTGTCGTCCGTTTGATTTTCGGCTCGGTATGCTCTCGGGGCGTGACAACTTTAGTGGTATCAGAGCCCAAGGTTCTGCGATGCCATGCAATGTTGTTTTTGTGTCGAGTCTTGGATTCTCGAGAGTCGATTTATTTGGTTTTGGTTTTCTGAGATGAGATGGACAGCGGCCTGAGCTCCAAGCAGCACGAGGTAAGAATTCCTGATAACTTCTGGTTTAGTAGATATTTATCTAAACTTGATCAGTAGGTGTATACAATATAGTTATGACACCTGTGCAGACTTGTAGTAGGGGTCGTCCACCGAGGCGACCAACCGGAGTGACCTTTAGGGTTTATACTCTCGGTTATGTTGGCTATGCATTTAGATGCTTATACCAGGAAATAACCTATAGTGTGTTGGTTATTATTCGTAACCGTGCTATGAGTTGACCACGGGAACGACCTGTTGAGTCTGTGAGTCTTGAACCTGTGTCGAGAAGGTAATTTACCTTTGAGGCCGGTGATCTAGTCGAAAACAGGGGCCAAGTCGTCACATTTATTATGGAAATCAGAGACTACAGTCTTAGGGATTTCCACTAACTGTGCTAGTCAGATCATTACCTATGGGTAATGAACAGACTTGTGAACTATTTGTGATGCAGATAGCGGAAGGCTAGGTTATGGAGTTTCATAGGGATTTTATCCCTGAGTTGTTTGTACTGAGTTGTATAACTTTGAGAGTACTTTTAAGTACTTAACTCATGTTATACCGAGAAAGTAGAGTTATTTGCATACCATTATCGGGGTTAAGCCGGTATTTGGTGATAAATGCAGAAAATAATCTTCGAGAAATAATATATCACTTGATCATGGTTTAGTGATGTTGAAAGAGAATATTTCCCCATGTCACTTTTAGTGACACATTGTAAGGAATTCTTGAGCTTCAAGAAAGGGTGATCGGTTAGTAACAGAATACTGTGCAGAGTCGTGAGACTTGCAGAGGTTACGACCACCAATAGCTCAAGAAGATGAATGGATGATTTAAGCCACCCAGAGTTATTGGCTTATAGTTGGATTAGGATGCCGGGATCTTCTATCAGATCCTGTCTGAAGACGTTGGATTGAGACAGGAGTTTAGAAATGACTCCATACAAGTGTTAGGAGATGAAGATTTAAAGCAGATATTGCAGGTCAACTTATTGGGTCAGAAGTCTCTGACTGTTGGATAAAAGGAGCAAGATCGAAGTCATAGACCTTGAGCTACTTTTCGATTATAGAAGACCAACTGCAGATCATCAAGATGTTCTCGTGGATATCAACACAATCAGAACAAAGACTTCGAAGGGATTATGTGCGTGCGATGATCACGAGACACGCTGGCCGATTATCCGTTGAATGATTCAAATTGCTATTGTTGAGCAACCAGTACAGTGGAGGAGGTGTACTTTGAAGATTCAGTTGAAGACTACCAATGGTGTTCCGGAAGGATGACGCTCTGTCTCGACAGCAGATATCAGCACAGAAGATTGGGTTATCTCATCAGCAGCAACCTACTACCTCAGGCGTGGTTGGAGTTCCTTGATACTCCCCTTCAGCAGAGATCAGCACAGAAGCAGCATCAGCAGAAGACATCGTAGAAGACACATGCAGACAACAACAGTTACCTCCAGATGTGATTGGATTTATGCAGAGGAGAGAGTATACGACGAGGGTCGTATCTATTCGGTATCCTACAATTGCAGCTAGTAGGATTAAGTAATGGGATCGGATGATCTAGGAAAAATCCTAGGATCATTCATCGCAGAAATGTGATCGTTTTGTCGCGAACTGTTGGATCTGATCTTATTCTCTTCGGAGAAAGGCCGAGACCTACGGGGAGCCTTTGAATCAGATCGACAGATAATGGATCATTCAGGGTATTACTTTAGTTTACCCTCTAGGTTAATATGTTGAGAGATGCTTGTAGTTACAGGTATCTGTATCTAGAACATTCTCAGTTGGATTAGAAGGGTCCTTTACATCGACTTGTGGGTCGATGGTATCTCTACCGTCAGGTGAGATGAGGATCAATAATTAAGAAGTTAAGGGATGCCCTTAGACTTTGATAGACATATCTTTACTGTAGACATATCCTTACGGATGGTTAAGTTGTTGAGATTATAGTATGATTATGTCTCTCAGATGTGCATATAATCCGAGAGCACTCGGATGTAGTTTCGGATGAACTCCTTGGCTTGCCGTTGCATAGGCAAGTGGAGTAGGCGATCGAAATGATTGCGGAAATAGTTTCGGTATCGAAGATCTTATACCGGGTGATAATTTAACTAGTATAAGTGTTACTAAACACTATAGAAATTGGAAGATTATGTGTTCCGATTATAGGAGAAGTGGGAAGGGATATTTATCTATCCCAGTATTCCTCCTTGAGAAGATCTGAAACTCTTTATTGAAAGAGAGATGAACCTTTGAGATTATGCATCAATTATCGATGATGAATACATTAGTTGTTGAAAATGAATATCCTTCGTTATGGATAAATGATCTATTTAGATCAGCAAAGGACACCTGTGTATACTCTAAGGTTGATTTGCGACTGGAGTATTGATATTGTAATGACATGGTGTCATATAATTATCATTGTCGGTGTGATGATTAATATATATCATCAGCATAGAGTAAAGGGGATGCAGGTGTGTGGAGACAATAATTTCATACTTGGTATGAATTGTATGAATTTTGATTAAGTTGTTAGACTAATTAACGATTTAGTCGTCACTGGATTTGAGAATCGTGTATCCTGGACACGATTGGATCCTTTTGTAGTTGTTGGAGTTGCGTAACCTGGCCACTGTTGGTTGTGGTAGTTGGAGTTGCGCACTCGACCACCGTAGAAGGTGGCTTGCCTTGTATGGTTTGGTTAGTACTGTAGATGTGGATAGAATGTCTTAGCATTACTATACCACAGACTTGTTTGATAGAGGTGATGTTGGAAATCATTTAGTCGGAAGCTGGTGAAACAAGTTTACAAGATCTAGATGGCGGTTAACTTTTACACGAGTACTAGTTAATCCTTCCGGAGTGGATAAAAGGATGTTGTACTCAAATGTATCGTTTCAGGGATCGGAACGATTCCGATGCAGTTGCATGAGACGTAACTTATGCTTACGTCAGTTAAGGAACTACGAGATAAGCGGTCATACTTACATGGCGTGGGTAGTAGTATTATTATCCTGATTAGTAGATGTATGGAGTAGGAATGCTCATGGGATTTTGGATTAGCTACTGGGTAGCTACTATAGAGTTGTTGGAACTCGAACAATTGCAACAAGAGAGATTGGTCGCTATAGTCTCCCATGCACTTACAGAGTGTGTGGTAGAGTGGATTTTGAATGGTTGATGGATTTCTCTTTTGAGAAAATAATTCTCCGTCTCTGATAAGGATAGTGGGTTCCGGAGTTGCTACAGGAAGCACATCATCCGAGATGGGCTATGTACCTTGGTGGTACTTGGAGGTACTGAGATTGGAAACGTTTATACTGGTGGAATGGTATAAAGAGAGTTATAGCAGATTTTGCTGCTCGATGTTTGGTATGCTAGTAGGTGAAGGCTGAACATCAGAAACTCGTTGGATTGCTCTAAACAATTCCGATTCCGGAATGGAAGTGGGAGCATATCACGATTGATTTCGTTACGGGATTACCGAACCCGTAAAGGACATGATGTGATTTGGGTGATTGTAGATCGACTGACCAAATCAGCTCATTTCCTTTCTATTCGTGGGTCGTACCCATAGGATCGTCTGGTAGAGTTGTACTGTTAGAAATTATCAGGTTGCGTAGGGTACTTTTAAGTACCATATCGGATAGAAATTCGCGATTTACCTCGCGATTTTGGGAGTGCGCACGGACTATGAGCCGCGAGCTTACATTTCATCCGCGGATTGATGGATAGTCTGAGTGTATCATTTAGACGTTGGAGGATCTATTCAGATCATGTGTCGTGGATTATAGAGGTGGTAGCTTATCGATTGGCTTTACCTCCGACACTTGCGGGTGTTCACAACGTATTTCATATTTCTATGCTGGGGAAATACGCGCTGCGATTTGACCAAGTTATGAAAGAGGTTTCGATTCTACCTCAGTCTAATGCGACTTACGAGGTGATTCCAGGGTGGAGCCTAGGTCGCAAGGAGCGACAATAGTGGGACGAAAACCATCTGACTCGTAAAAGTTGGATGACAGCATCATACCGATGAGGAGGCTATGTGGGAGCTGGAAGATACTATCCGAGCTCGATAGTCTCATCTGTCCACTTGAGGAAAGTATGTGGTCCTTTCGGAAACTTGCTTGAAGTAAATCTTTGCATGTTAGTACAAAATTTGGGGACCAAATTTTTATAAGTGGGGGAGAATGTAAAATACCGAAAAAAAAATATTCCTCGGTAATTGATAAAACATCTTGTGGAATTTTTTAGAAATTTTTCTGGATTTAAATGGAGGTCTTATGGATATTTCATGGGGATAAAATGGATAGGCTTTTATAAAGCCTGTTTAGACGGGAATTAAATGGGTTAATTAACCCGATGCTTTCCGTTTTCCCGTCGATTCTTTTCCCCCGACTCCTCTTCTTTTCCCCGACTTCTCTTCTTCCTTTTCTCCTCACCGATCTAGCCGGGTGATCTCCGCCTCCACGCGCGCCGCCACATTGCTGTCGCCGCCCAATCCGACCGATCCCCGCTTGATCTTCGTCGAATCTGGCCCTTCCCACGCGCCGCCGCCTTCTCCCTCGCGCGTCGCCACGCCGCTGCCGCGACCACCGCCTTCTCCCTCGCGCGTCGCCACGCCGCTGCCGCGGCCGCCGCCTTCTCCCTCACGCGTCGCCGCCGCCTTCTCCCTCGCGCGTCGCCACGCCGCTGTCGCGACCGCCGCCTTCTCCCTCGCGCGTCGCCACGCCGCTGCCGCAACCGCCGTGAGTGTGAAGATGCTGGCATCGCAGCTCCCTCGGCCCTCTGTTCTGCCAAGCAGGAAGTCGCGCCGCCCTCCTCTCCGCCGCTTTTCATTGAGGATTCGGATGTCTTCGGATCGGGTGTCGCCACCGAGGGATTGGATCATTGCCGAGCCTAGCCTCGCGTGCATCGCCGAAATTTGGTCGCCTCACTGTTCAAATCCGCCATCTCCAAGCTGTGATGTGTCGATCTAGACGATAGCAATCAACGCGATCATAACCCAACATACCCTTCTCTCCGCCAGGAGCAACAATCCTCAGCCATCAATCTATCGCCGGGATTGGAATGGCGCATGGGAAGCAGGAGTTGGATAGGCAGTGAAAGGTGAGTTACGATTGGGTATATTTACAGTCAAATATGGTGAATTGGATTGCTTGGGATATAGTTTACAGATTTATGCGTTGATTTGCAGTGAATTTGATATTGATGGGGGGTGAGATCGGATGTTTACATTTCGATTTTGTGATCTGGAATGATATCCCAATCTTGGAACACGACGTTGTGTAGGTAAATCTAAGCTTGCTAAGTTTTGATTTGAATTGTTATAGATGTGATGTGGGATCGATAGTCGGTTATTATTAGATTTGCTGATCAATAGTTGATAAGGATTAATGTGGAAGATTGATTGAGTTAATTGGATAACTAGATTAATCTAGTTGATCGGGATACGAAGTCGATGTACGATTTGATTCGATTATTCTTCGTATATTTGCACTTAATCATAATGTTTGATATGTGCAGGACGTGGATACGAGACAGGACCTCCGCCGTGAAGATATTGTTATTACGAGCATTACAGCAGGTGGGTAATTTCCTACCTGGTCCGGGTAGATGTATTGCATTCAGATTTAGTCATAGATATGAGCATGTTAGGTGTTCATATTACCTTGACCCTACTCTTATTATCGTATGCTTGAACTTATCGTTTGATGTATTTATGCTCAATTGTTGATATCACACATATACCCTATCATGATTTAGGAGTTATAGATGTGATGTAAATTGGCCTAGATGTTTAGTAGGGTGTAAATGTTAGTACGAGGGATGACCCAATTTATAAATTGGAAAAAAGTCATCTATGAGTAGGTAATGCCCTAAATATAGGGTTTACTTCCAATACCTGTATGTTACATACTGTTACCAACCCTGAGTTGTGTAATGGTTAAGTGAAGGGTGATTAGTGTGTCGCTGCGGACCGGTGGTCCCAGCTTGGTATGATTAGTCGAGTACGACTCTCTATCGGATAGAGAGTGCGTTGATCAGTCGAGTACGACTCTCTATTGGATAGAGAGTGCGTCGATCAGTTGAGTACGACTCTCTATTGGAGAGAGAGTTATGATCAGTCGAGTACGACTCTCTACAGGATAGAGAGTTTGTCGATCAGTCGAGTACGACTCTCTACAGGATAGAGAGTCCGTCGATCGATTGAGTCTGACTCTCTGGGGATAGAGAGTGTATTGATCGGATGCGACTCTCTGTTGAGCAGAGTCTGTGGTAGATGGTTGTATGAGTGACAGCATACTCATGTCATATGTATGCATTATGACGACATAGTCTCCCTTGGGGTTGAGAGAGTCGTCAGTCATCTTGCCTCCCAGAGCACTCCCCGAGGAGTAACTGGTGTGAGGGCAGAGCATCTGTTGTGCCACACTCTACCACTATAGACGGTGGTAGTTGGAGTCGCATGCAGTTGTCTTGGGTGCGTGGTACTCGACCACTCATTGGTAGTGTTAGTCGGAGTGGCCAGCAGCAGGGACCCCCGTTGTGTAGCGAGCTCTTTACGCTCATATACTGATCATCATCGCCCACTCGGCCACTCTATAGCAAAGGGTTGGTGTGAGTTGGGACACTTGTCATGTCGTACACCTAGGCCACTCGGGTCGTGTAGCGAGTAGGGGTGAGCAGGCATGACCATGCATGTTGCATTGTCGTATCTTATGGCACTTTGCATATTACCATATATAGATACATATATATATGTATATATATATATGGATGGTTGAGACTAATATATATATAGATACAGTCTATATATATATGATTATTGTGATGTTGCATTTGATTGTACTATGCTTGCTGCATTTGGGTGTACATCATATTCATGCATGTTTCTTGCATTTATTATACGATTGTGTCGGATACTGGTATGGGTTAGACGATGCACCATTAGATACCTTGACTGTAGCTAGAGTATATTTTGAGTTGATCTACTCTTCTGTTATATATATATATGTTGGATATATGTTCAGTTGGATCGAGTAGCGTAGAACTTGAGTATATATGCGCCTTTCTATGTTGTTCATTCAGTTAGACAGTATATGCTTGTATTTATATACTATGCTGATATACCTATTGTACTTCTAGAGTATGTCGTTGAAATACATGTGATATTACATATATATACATGTTTTCTATTACCTGCTGAGTTTTACTCACCACCCCCCACGGACCACAGGTTTTTACATGCGCCCTTAGGTAGAAGACCGTGATGGCTTGGATCTCACCTCCGAGGCTCCCGTGTTTTGTTTTGGGCCTTCCTTCCGTTGTGCATTGTATTCTGGAGTTTTCGTGATGTATATGTTGTATATTCAGATTTTGTCGAGATTTCGTGTTGTTGTGGTGTGTTAGTTATACCGGTATGCATGTGTGAGATTGTTGTATTGTTGTGGTATGTTTCCACTGTGTTTTTGTGTAGTTGTTGTTTTGATATATATATATTGTTGTTATTGTGGGCCTACGTGCCTTGTATTAACCCGAAATGTTGCCACGTACAGGGGAGGTGTCGTCCGTTTGATTTTTGGCTCGGTATGCTCTCGGGGCGTGACACATGGTAGGTCAGATCAGATGTCAAGTCAAACAGGGCACCGGCTAGTAAGCCTCGAGTGGAGAGGTGAGACCAAATCCTCAATAGGGGGACAAGGTAGGCCGTGATCCGATAGAAGATTCATGTTGGACTTGGAATGAGATCGGGTAGTATAACTACTGTCATTTTATATTATACTATGTATTGTGCTAATCTAATTTTGCAGGTCTCCAAGCGACTAGAAAGATTTCAATCACCTCAGACCCAGTCGACTGGGTATGGTCCAGTCAATTAGGATGACAAGTTGGCAAGGTAGGTTGCTGACTGGAGCAGAGCCAACCAACTTGGAGTCAACTGGACCAAGTCTAGTTGATTGGAAAGCCTGAAATACCAAATTAACTAGCTAATTTAGAGTCGATTAGAGGGTGTTCCAGTCGACTAGAAAGGGTTTATAAAAGAAATGGAGAGTCAGCTTCAAATTCATCAATCCAAATACCTCAAAGTGTTGTCATCATCTTCTGTCATCCACAAAATCTTTGACACGTCAAGACTTCTACACTTCGAGCTACATTTCTATCCTTAAGTGTCGATATAACTTTTGTAATTTTATTTTCACTTATTGTACTTAAATTCAAGAAGAGAAGGTAGTTTATTACCTTACTTTTTATTCTTTGTAAAAGTGAAACCCCTCCGAGATTGAGAGTTCTCGAGTCGGAGTTCTTTTATTGTATTGCCCAACGAGATAACCTTAGGAAGGGTTACGAACCTTGGAGTAGCAATCTGTCACGAATTGTGAACCAAGTAAATCTCTTGAGTATTTTCATTTCCACTACAATTACTCTTATTTTAAAATATAAAAAGAAAAGATTTTAAATGGTAAATAAAATTGTAAACACCGAGATTCATCCACTCTCTCAGTAGAACTCAATCCCACAATTGGTATCAGAGCACAGGGGGGGCTTCGATTTTGGTGAAACCACCCAAGTGAGCATTCAAAGTTTTCTTTATATCTTTTTCTTGCTCTAATTTTATTTTTTTTTATTTGATTAAATTTTTATTACACTTATCAAATTTTCTCTAGTTTAAATCTTGCACTAGTTGAAGTTGTCATTACATTTGTAATTCTAGAAACCTTTTGCCCTAAATAAATATTCTGTAAACAAATTTTTAAAATTTAAAAAAATATTGCATTTAGAAGGATACAACACTGTTCACCCTCCTCTCTTTAACGGAGAGGACTTTAGTTATTGGAAGAGACGAATGGAGTGTTTTTTGAAAATCAACCTCGAGGTTTGGTTTTCTATTAGGAAAGGTTTCGTTTCTCCGGTAGATGACCCGGAAGAGTTGTTAGATCCGAAAAAATGGACCGTAGATATTAAAAGAAGAGTTCAAGTCGATTACAAGGCTCTTAACACCTTGCAATGTGGACTAACTAAAGAAGAGCTCAATAGGGTTGGACCATTCAAAAACTCTAAAGAATTTTGAGATAAATTAATAGAATTGCATGAAGGAACAAATGACACTAGGATAGCTAAACGAGACATGTTTCTAAATAAACTCTTCAATTGTAAAATTTTAGAGGGTGAAAATGCTAGTCAATTGCATAATAGGATTTAAAGACATACTAAATGGATTACACTTAATAGAACATCAAATATAAAATCGAGACATAATTAGGTATACTCTTAATGCATTCCCTCGGAACACTTTACGAACATCTATTATTGATGCATGTAAAGTTTCTCAGGATCTTTCTTCAATTAGGTTAGACGAGTTATTTTGTGAACTTGAACTACATGAATAAGCTAACTCGGGTCAAGCCGAGAACGGTATAACTTTAATGACAGGTTCGAGTAGGAACAAAGATGGAAAGAAAGTCAAGAATGAGTCCGAAGATGAATCGAAGTCAGAAATAAACAGAGGAGAGGAGATAGTAAATATAGTCCAGAAGATGTTCAAATGGAAGAAGAGATTCATGAAAAAGGATGCTAACAAAGTCATCATCGGAAGAGTCGGACGCAGAAGAACCTAAGAAGAGCTTCGTTGCATTCATGGCCACAGACGAGTCCGAATCCGAGTCAAGCTCCAATTCTGATTCCGAGAGAAGCCACAGATCCACATCCATTTCCGAAGGACTAAATGAGGTAAACTCTCCTTTAGAAGATAAGTTGTACATTATCACATGTCTTTACTTAGCCAAAACACTAAGAGTCGAGTCCAAGCATGGGTCTTTAAGATTAGCTTAGTCAACCAAGTTGGATTGAACCAATTTTGGATCCCCAAAAGTCAAATTCACTTTGTGAATAAGATTCATTTGAGCTATTACTTAGGGGGAGCTAAATCTTTACTTGTTTCTACACTTAGTTAAACTCTTGCATGCTTAGTTTTACTTTCTTAATTTAGAATAGACTAGATAAACTCGATAGGAAACAAGTAGTTTAAACTTGGACAACCTAGTACTAAGACAAAGTGAACTAATAGTAAATTAGGGAAGCTCTTCGAAGTGCATGTCTAGGCTGGATGCGTCCTCCCTGGTGCACTAAATTGAGGGAACTAACCGAAGCTAACTCACTAAGTCTTTAACTAGTTAGACCAAAGCTTAGTCTAAAACAAGTCAAGTACTTAATTCCTCAATCAACTTTGTCTAAGTAAGTGGTCCACCTAATATCCAAGAAGTTCATATGCCTCACCACTACCTAGAAGTTGAATTTGAACATTTTACTTGATTAGCCCAAGCTAAACTTGAATCTAACACAAGTTTAAATACTTTTAATTTTCATTAAAATTAAATAAGAAATAATGAACCCTCATCTCCCAATACATATAAGGTCAACATGTTTTGAAAATCTACATTGGATGATATGATTAAGGTTAAATCAATCAACCTATTAATCTATTTAGAACAACACTTTAGGGGAAACTTAAGAGAAATTACCTTATAATACAAAGTTTAAAATATTTTGATTATACCTAATAGTTAAATAACTCTTTAAAAAATTCACCTAAAGTTCATACAAACACTTAAATAAAATTTTGAAGAGCATCTTATCAAGTCGACTGGATCGTTTCCAGTCAATTAAAACACCCATAGGCGACTAGACCATGTCCAGTTGCCTCAAAAAATCAAAACAGTAAAAAACACAACTTTAGTTGACTGGACCAGATCCAATTGACTGATATCCAACTGCTATTAAGAGATAAGACTAATCTAGTCGGCTGCATCAAACCCAGTCACCTGAGGAGTCGCTGCAGTAAAGGGTAAAACCAACATAATCGACTGGACAAGGTCTAGTCGCCTAAGACCCAATAGACTGGACTGTTTCCAGTCAATTGGATTAACATTATAAGAATAACATTGAGGCATAACCAAGTCGACTCAAGATAGCCTTCAATCCTTCGAAAAAAAATCCTATTTTCAGCCTATATAAGCGCCTAGGTTGTCAATTCTTATTTATAAATTCATCTACAATGCCTAGGTAACACCCTTAAATTTTCAATTATTTCTTAAAGGGAATTAGTATTAAAATTTTCAATTTAAGTAGGGGTAAGAGAAGAGCAATTGAGGTTGAGACATCCTCCAACTCAAGTTTAGACATTAGGTTTCCCATTGAGGGACATAGGCTTAAATTTTATAGCTATGCCTACTAGATATCTAAGTAGGTCATTTTTCACTAGGTCCTGCATACCTAGCATAGAAGTGGTTGATTATTATAGTTTTGAAAAATTAGTATATTGCAAGAGCTCAGTTAATTTAGACCTATGTGATGAGTTATGCAATAACTTTATAAGGAAAGATGATCTCACGTACTCCCCCAGAGTACAAGGTAGAGATATTATCTTTAATCCGTCTACTCTGATAGATAACTTAAGACTAATGCATTCATCATGTTCTTTTGTTTGTTTCCCCCCTAGCGAATTACCTTATGGTGATCCCTCCTTACATCACTTTAGATAGGATGCATCTGCACTTTTTTGGTAAGGAAAGGACTCCATCTATGAGTCTATTCAGTTTTACTAGACTTAGAGTACATGACTATGCTCTATACAGAGTCATAGTAAACTGTATTTTGCCTCTCACCATTAGGGACATCGCTATGATGTGTCCCTTCCATTCATTTTTACTTTATGCATTCATTCATAGATTAGATATAGACATTAGTTTGCATATGTTCCAGTCTATCATTTACCATTCTAGAGTCACCACCAGCGGTGGGACACATATGTCTTACTGTCATATCATCACATCCTTATTAGCTACACTATAGTTTGATGTTATCATAGGTAACGCCAAACAACTTACTGAGTATGACATGATAGACAGTAGACAACTCGCACTAGCTAAGTTAGGATTAGATCAAAATAATATCCTTACCTGGAGGAGAGATGTACCACAGCCCCAACCCCAACCCCCACCTGAGCATCAGCCAGATAGGACTAAGGAAGCACTAGAATATGAGATCCATAGGCTATCACCCTACCTTGGACTTCCTCCACCTCCCTTAGTAGAGGAGAGACTATCAAAACTGAAGGAGGCTATGCAGCAACAGGAGGAGCAGCATCAGTCACATCATCTAGAGATGATGCAGATACTACAAACACAGAGAGACGAGCACAGAGAGTTGATGGAGATGTTTAGATATTGGGGCACTAGCCATCCACCTCCGTCTTCATATTAGGATTTTTTTTAGATACAGAAGTTGATGTATTATGAACTTATGTAGTTAACATTTTGACTTTTAAAAGTTTGCTTTATCTTAAATTTTTGATAACTTATGAGACAATTAGACTTGTGTTTGATAGAATAGGTTTTTTTTTAACTTTAACATTCAAAACCTATTTTGATATTTAAGTATTATTATATCTTTTAAGAAAAGTTGAAATTGAGCTAGCCTAGATTGAATCTAGAATTCATAAACCTATAGAATTAGTTAAGCCTTCACATCTCACAAACACCTAGGATTACATGTTTGTGTATTGAGTCACGAAAATGGACGTGAGATATTAGGATTACATCCCAAGTTCCAGATGTAGACTTAGTGCATCGACATGAATTGAAATGGGATTTACATTCAAATGGATCACTACAGTGACTAACTCTAATCTAGACTTGATGATAATTCATATCATTTGAGTTTTAAGAAAATAGAGTTAAACATTTGATTTAAGGACTAATTTTAGATGTGTATTTTCAATATTTTTATATAAAATTTTTATTTTCAAGTCTTGACCCATGCTTGGATAGTCTTAAGTTATAAATTGCATTGTTTAGAAATTAGTTTTAAGAGCATGATTTAAAAGGGGAGAAATATATTTTGAAATACTTTTTGGACATTCATCATTGCATGCATTTGCCTAAGTATATTTTTGACATGTTTTGATTTCAAAGGAGGAAGCAATTAAAGACTTTATCTTGAATTCGAAAATTAATTTTTAGCTTTTATTAAGGGAGAGAAAATACTTTTCAAAGTATGATTTTGTAGGTTTTAGCCTATGGGGAGTTTCAAAATTTAAGGGGAGATTAACTTCAAGCTAGTTTTAAAACATATCAAGCCTTGAAAAGTTCAATTTGAAATCAAATTTCAAAACTTAGAAAGTTTTATCTTAAGTTTGATGGCCTTTAGAATTTCGAAAAGATTAAGTATGTACCTTGAAATAGTATTTTAAAAGTTTGAACTTATGGTTTCAAAGGTGGAATAATTAATCAATTTTCAAATTAGATATTATTTTGGACCTTATGCTTCTCGAACTTAAACTCTTGAAGGCTAATCACTTGGACTCACTTAATGGTTTGATTCTTCAAAACACTTAGACGTGAAAATGTTTTGATGTATGTCAAAGGGGTGAGAATGTAAGAGTTAAAGTTAAAGTTAAAGTAATACATTTTTCAAAAAGGGGAAGAGAATGTAAGAGTTAAAATCATGAACTTGATGCATTGCATGTGAACTTAATATACTATGTATTTTGATGCATTGCAACTTGAAGTTATATGTTACACTGTGTTATGTTGTTATATATCTCTTAACTTTAACCGATGTATTGTCATACATAAAAAAAGAGGAGATTATTGGTGTAGAAAGCACTACTCCTGCGTTTTGATGTATGAATCATGTTAAAGCCAAGATAAGTTTGTGATCTAATATGCATGATTGAGTATGTAGGTTTAATAGGAAAATCCTAGTAGGTCATGTTGACCAGATACTAGACAAAAGACTTGACATATCAGGAGGATTGGAAGCCAGACATAAAGTCCAGATGGGTCGAGTGGACCAAACATCTGGTAGAAGATCAGTTGGATCAACAGACTGAACAATTGATAGGAAGTCCAATTGGATCAAGGAGACCGAACAGCTAACATGAGATCTGGTGGGTCAGATCGGATGTCATGTAAGGTAAGTCCAACAGGTAAGCCTCGAGTGGAGAGGTGAGACCGAGTCCTCGGTAAGGGAATAAGGTAGGCATCGATCCGACAGAGGATTCGTGTTGAACTTGAAAGTCGAGATCGAGCAGTATTACTGTTAGTGCAAATAAGATTCACATATCTCCACAATGATATGATATTGTCCACTTTGGGCCTAAGCCCTCATGATTTTGTTTTTGGGCTTTACTCAAAAGGTCTCATGTCAATGGAGATATCTTTTGATCTTATAAGCACATGATCTTTTTCATGTCTTACCAATGTAAGACTTTGATTGTATTCCCCATACTCCCAACAATCTCCCCCTCAAACGAAGGACCACATTGAGCCCCCCTCAAGACTATTTGTCCTTGAAGGGCTTCCTCTGCTTGATGTCCGATCCTCAACCCACCGGGACTTTCTACGAACTATTTGATCCTCTTGACCCAGCTGGACTTCCTGCCAATTGTCTAGCCCTTCTGGCCCAACTGGACTTCCTGCCAGTTGTTCGGTCCTCCCGATCCAATTGGACTTCCTGCCTGGTGTCTGGTTCTCTTGATCCGAACATGGGAGCTCCACTTCCTTCGTTCGAGGTTCATGGCTTGGCATGGACCATGGCTCTGATACCAATTATTAATGCATATAAGATTTACATATCTCCACAATGATATGATATTGTCCACTTTGGGCTTAAGCCCTCATCGTTTTGTTTTTGGGCTTTACCCAAAAAGTCTCATGCCAATGGAGATATCTTTTGATCTTATAAGCACATGATCTTTTTCACGTCTTGCCAATTTGGAACTTTGATTGTATTCCCCATACTCCCAACAATTACTATTGTGATTTCATATTATACTGTGCGTTGTGCTAATCTGGTTTTTCAAGTCTCCAGGTGACTGGAAAAATTTCAGTCGCCTTAGAGCATGTCGACTGGGTATGGTCCAGTCGATTGGGATGCCGAGTTGGCAAGGAAGGTTGTTGATTGACTAGAGATCCTATGGTCAAGATGATATGTATTCCAATCAACTGGGTAGGTCCAGTTGACTATGATAGGAAATTTTTCGAACAGCAGAGGAGCGGAGCCAACCAACTTGGAGTTGACTAGACCAAGTCCAATCAATTGAAAAGGCCAAAATATCAAATCGACGGGCTGATTTGGAGTCGACTGGAAAGGGCTTATAAAAGAAATAAAGAGTCAACTCAATACAAATACCTCAAAGTATTGTCACCTTCTTCCATCATCCGCAAAATCTCCGACACGCTGACACTCCGACACTTCGAGCTACATCTCCATCCTTAAGTGTCGGTATAACTTTTGTAATTTCATTTTTGCTTATTGTACTTAAATTCAAGAAGAGAATGTATTTTGTTACCTTACTCTTTATTCTTTGTAAAAGCGAAACCCCTCCGAGATCGAGAGTTCTCAAGTCAGAGGTCTTATAGTGTATTGCCCAACAAGATAGCCTTAGGAAGGGTTACGAGCTTTGGAGTAGCAATCCGACACGGATTGTGAACCAAGTAAATCTCTTGAGTATTTTCATTTCCGCTGCAATTACTCTTGTTTTAAAAAGATAAAAAGAAAAGATTTTAAAAGTTAAAGAAAATTGTAAATATCGAGATTCACCCCCCTCTCTCGGTATAACTCGATACTACATGGTATATAGGAAAAAGTAAAATAAGAAATGAAGTGGATATTATTTTAGATAGTTTGTTAAAAGATAAAGTTATAGGAGTAGTTAGAAAGATAGATAGAATTCAAACTCTCAAAATAGTAGTGGAGAAAGAAACTATGTATGTAATTAGTATATATGCAACTCAAGCAGGATTAGATGAAGTTAACAAATTAAGAGTTTAGGATGACCTAGATAAAGTATTATAAAATATTTTGTCAAATGAAATGATTTAAATGGGAGGCGATTTAACTGGGCATGTCAGAGTAAAAAATGAGGAATATGAGAGGGAGAATGGGATTATGGGTTTGGAACAAAAAATGAAGAAGATAAAATTATATTAGATTTTATGATATCATATGATCTTATACTAGCTAATATATTTTTTAAGAAAAGAGAAGATCACTTAGTCATATTGAAAAGTGGAAATAATAAATCATAAATTGACTTTCTTATGGTTAGGAACAGAGATAGAACAATTTGTAAAGATTGTAAGGTCATCCCTGGAGAAAGTTTAACTACCCAATATAGATTAATAGTATTGGATATATACACCTTAAACTTTGTATTAACGGAATAAAAATATACAAGACTTCTAGAATTAAGTAGTGGAAGTTAAAGGATGGAAAATAAAACATATTTAAGGAGAAGATAGGAGTACAAGTATTAAATGAAATATATGGTGACCCTAATACGACATGAGATAAGATGGTATCAAAATTAAAAATAGTAGCAAAGAATGTACTTGATGAGTCAAAGGGGCATGCACCACCAAGGAATTGTTGATACAATCGGCCCAAGTCACAATTGACCAGACACGAGTGAGATTCGAGTAGGATTTTGATGTTTGACAATTGGATTATCAATGTGATTGACAATGGGTTTGACCATTGTTTGACAATATGGTTTAACCATATAGACTCAAATGAAACTCGAGGGGAAGTCTAAGTTTGGATAGTTGGCATGAAAAATTCAAGAATGGTCTTGGCATGTGAAAGTCCAAATCATGGGCACTTGGCATTTGGAAAGGCCAAGTCATAGGTATTTGGCAATTGGAAAATCCAAGCATGGTCTTGGCAATAGAAAAGTTCAAGGGTGTAGTCTTGGCAGCATAAAGTTCAAGCATATGATCTTGGTGGCATAAGCCCAAGTGGTCCTAGCAGCGTAAAATCTAACCATGTAGTCTTGGTGGCATAAGTCCATTTTTGACTGCGTAAAGTCTAAGCATGAAGTCTTGGCAGCATAAGTCCAAATGTACCTTGGCAAAGTAGACCCGATTAGTATAACATAGCCGATGGAAGCACCTAAAAGCTAGCATATGGATGAACGAGTCGTAGAGGACTCGGAGGGATCCTATAGGCGTGAGGCTGATGGAGATGGCTAGAAGTCTTATATCTAGGCTATGGGTGTTTATCAAGTATGAGGGGTTCATACTTGGATTAAATCTTATGTTTGAGGTCTATGAGATTTACCAGTCGACTGGTCGAGTGTTCAACACTCGGGGAGGCCTAGTTGACTAGAATAGTCGAGTGTTCAGCACTCAGGAAGGCCTAGTTGACTAGAGTAGTCGACTGGGGGTTAGACCAGTCGACTAGTCTTGATCAGTCGATTGTCATGCATGGGAAATCGATTGGAATTAAGTGGTTAGAGCACAGATTCTTCAACAGTCGACTGGTGCATATGACAGTCAACTGCTGGGTTAGGGCAGTCAACTGGTAACCTAAATTCTGATGTGGATTAGTCCATTGTGAGGCAATGACTAAGTAACCAGTCGACTTCTGGGTAAGAGCAGTCGACTGGAAGGTAGAAATCTAGCTCAACGGAAGCTTTAAATGGAGCTTGAGGAGAAAGATTTCCACAACATTTTTGGGGATCTTTTGGGGAGGAATTTCTATTGCATTCCAAATCTTCAAGAACCTTTCAAAGAAACCAACAAGCAAGTAATCACAAGCCCTTTTGTAAAGTTTTCTTTACTTGTATTTGATTATTGCTTAGTATACTTGTCGTATTTGGTTGTATTTCTTGTATTACTATTGTAATCATCTTGTAAGGGGTTTCTCCACATTCGGTATCATACTGAGAAGGAGAAGTTTGATAGTGGTAGTATGCATCACTAGAGCTCGTCCCGTGGAGTATGAACCCTAGTTTCGAACCACATTAAATCGCTCTTGTGTGTTTGATTGTTGTGTTTGTCTTGTTGTTATTTCTATTTGTATTGTATTCTGCTACATATAATGCTTTTGTAGACAAGCACGACATGATCCATCGAAGTAATGCGAAATTGCTATTCATCCCCCTCTAGCGGTCATCGATCCCCCAACGATTGGTATCAGAGTGGGGTCGCTCTTCAAGGATTAATTGCCAAGAGAGAAAGTGCTAGAGGAATAAAAGATTCATCGAGAGAATCAAGAGCAATGGAGTTGCCCAATGATGGATTGGGATGGGACATTAACACTCCAATCTCATATGCATTCTATGGACAAGAAGGTTTTGATCAATGGAAGAAGAGGATGGAAACTTTCTTCATGATGAACTTCGAAGAGTGGATGATCTTGATGAAGGGATTTGAATCTCCCATAGACAAAAAGGAAAAACCCCTCAAGAAGAAAAAATGGACTGAAGAGCAAATCCAAGGCTTTGAGATAAATGAGAAGGTAACGAAAACCCTAATCAATGTAATTCTTAATGACCTATTGTGCAAGATAGGTGAATATCAAGATGCTAAGGAACTATGAAGTAAACTAGCCAAGCTCCATGAAGAATCCTCACCGGCTCAAGTAGAGGAGGAATCAAAAGAATCCAGCTCATCATCTCAAGAGCTTGAGGAATCGGAAGTTGAGATATGCTCAACATCCGAGGAAGAGGTAGAAGAATTGGAGGAAGCCTCCACTCTAAGATTGAGGGGGAGGAGAAACCATCCTCCATGTCGGAGCAAGAAAAAGAACCATCTACCTCCGATGCAAATAAATAACAAGAATCCCCTACCAAGGTAACTCAAATGCAATTCATAAAAATAAAGATCACATAATTTTCTTTGAGTGTAGGGAGAAAGGGAATTACAAGAGCAAATGCCCAAAAAGAGTCAAGAAGGCTCAACTAGCACCAAAGGTCAAGGAAGTCAGTGCACACATGCACAAAGGCAAGGAGAACGTGGTGTGCTTCAAATGCCAACAAAAAGGGCACTACCGAAGCCAATGTCCTAGGGGGGCACCCTTGAAAGTACAAGGTGGAGAGCTCGAGTCTAGTGGGAGCTTCTAAGGCTAAGGTAAAATTTAGTAATGCACCTTCAAGCCTTAATGGCAAAAAGCATGCTAATAATTTTCTTACTATTGTCCATGATCATAAGAAGCATGCTAGTTGTAAGCCTAAAGACAAATTTAGAAATAAATATTTCTGCTTAGATGCAAAGTCTTATGAATTTAAATCTAAGGACAAATCTAGAATCAATAACTCCAAGACTACCCTACCTAAGGATAAGGAGAACCTAGGCAATAATCTCAAGAATTATAGACACATGCTTAGGATGAAGAATATCTCAAGAGTCAATGAAAAATCAAAACTTGAGGTATTAGAAATTGAAAATCAAGCCTTGAGGTCAAGGCTTGAAAAATTAAAAAAGACCCTCAATAAGATGAAAACTTCAATTCAAGGGTTAAATGGGCAAACCTTAGGTGTTAGGAGGAAAGACATACCTAAGGATAAGAAAGGGTTGAGTCACAAGCCTATGGCCAAGAAGGTAATGCCATCTTACCATAGTGTTCCATTTGATTATGGAACCACCACTAGGTCTAGGAAAGTCAAGGTTAGGGCTGTAAACGAACCAAGCGTTCATGAACGAGCTTGGTGTTCGACTCGGTAAGAGCTCGTTTATATTCGTTCAATATGCATCAAAGTCAATTAATAAACAAGCTTGAACAGCTTGATAAATTAAATAAACAAGCTTGAACACGTATGTGTTCGGCTTGTTAATGTTCGTGAACAGTGTTCGTGAACAATGTTCGTGAACGGTGTTCGTGAACAATGTTCATGAACGATGTTCGTGAATAATGTTCATGAACATTAATAAGTCGTTTTATGATTATACTCTTTTAAAAATTATTTTTGAATTTATTTATATTCATTTATAAATCAAGATTAAATTAGTAAAATTTTAAATAAACAAACAAGTTTGACTTGAGAGCTTGATAACGTTTAAATAAATTAAATTTAAACTGATTCAAGCTTGAATCAAGCTTGATTAGAAGCTTGATACCCATTAAACAAGCCAAGCTCAATTCAAGCTCAAGCTCAAAAAAAAAAATACCAAGCCAAGCTTGAACAGGTTTTTTAGTAGCTTGGTTAATTTTAGGCTCGGCTTGGCTCGGCTTGGTTATCTTATCAAACAAGTCTGAACACTACAAAGCTTGACTTAACTTGGCTCGTTTACATCCCTAGTCAAGGTCATAAGGGAGGTTATCCCTAGAGTTGACCATGATATGTGCTTAGTGACTAAGGTTTCAAAGAAACCTAAAAAAGTCACTAACAAGGTTACAAGGGAAGTTACCCCTAGAGTTAACCTTGAGAAGACCCAAATGACCAAGGCTTCAAAGCCTAAGAGGGTAATTAGGAGGGTATCTAGGGAAGTCATCCCTAGTGAATACCTAGTTAACCCAAGGAGCTCAAATCAGTTTTGGATTTCTAGGAGCATGATTCCCTCACGCTAGATGGGTTAGGATGTGTCAACCCTAAATGGATGGGTAGTTAACCTAACTATAGTAGAGTTTACACCTTAGGACATTTTCAAGATTATGTGATACTTTGGAAATGTTAGATTTTAATCCTAAAGGATTTTAGGATGTGCCAATGGATTTTATGGAAGCTGAAAAATTGATCATAATTGACACAAATAGGTTAGAGTCAATGGTGTGCCATTTTGGATTTTGGGCACACTTAAGAAATTATTCATTATGGCAAATTGGATATATAATAGAAAATGACATTTTGGAATTAAAACTTAGGTATTTGTATACCTTTGTATTATTTATATGTCATGCTTTGTTTGTCATATGTCATGTCATGACATTATATTTCATTTGATCATATAAAATGTCATGAAAATGCTTAAGTTAATATGTCATGCTTGCACTTAAGTTTATCTTTATGCCATGACATCATGCATCATTAGCTATGCTTTAATTTATGTGATCATTATATGTCATTTCATGCATTAAGACTAATAAAATTGAATTAAGGATAATGACATGATTTGAAGTTTCATGATAAGGGAATCAAATAGAGTTACCTTGATAAAATACATGAACCCATAGATTAGGAAAGAACAAAATCCACATCTCACAAAAATTATAAGAATGACTTGTGTGTTTTCATACACTTAGACACATATGAGATGTTAGGAAAATGAGTTAAGTTCAAGGTACATAGATGTTGCATCTAGATGAACTCAAACTCATAATATGACATTGATGAATCATGAGAAAAATTTATGTATAAGTCATATGCATTAAGTCCATAGACCATGATTCAATGTAAGGTTATGTTTAGCCCCTACGGGGATGGCGTGGTGGCTAAGGCACAATGGAGCTTGCGGATAAGGCAAGGGTCGATTCCGGAGGAGGTCTAAAGCCCTTTCCAGGATTCAGATGACCCTCACGTATCTTGGCCATCACGTCAATGCCCATAGGACCCTCCATGATTTATCAACATTACAATGGTCGTGGGAATGGCTAGTGGGGGCCACTAGGTTGGCCGATTCCAACCTTTTATGAAATGTAAGGTTTGAAAACTATTTGAAAAACCTTGGTAAAGTCTATCTTTTGATAGCAATCACTATTGAACAAGTTCGCACAAAGTTAGACAAAACATAAAAAGATTTTAATGCTTTTGAACTTTGTATTAATCTCATAATTTAATAGGTATTTTATTTAAAAAATATTTTTCACCCATTATATTTCAAATAAGTAATATATGTATGAAATTTCATGATTTTTCAAATTATATATATTTACTTATGATTTTTCAAAACTCGATTTCTGAAACTGATTTCTTCACTTTGCAGAAACCAGTCGACTGCCGCTTTGGGCAGTCGACTGGTGGTGAGGCAGTCGATTGGTTGCTGACCTAGTCGACTGCTAAAGCTTATTTCGACTAGATAAGGTTTATTTAGCCATTGATCACCAACTTTAGGCTACCCTAACGTCTCCTAACCCTAGGATATGCTTTGGAAAGCATTGGAAGGGTGAAATAATCATTGTAAATGATTAAAATGTTGGTGCAGGGGTACCAGATAATCAAACCTAGATTTTGATAATGACAAAGATTCAAAGTTAATCTATCTTGTTATCTCATATGTTATGTTGAGTGTGCAGGTAATGTATTAAACTTTGCGAAGGTGGACGGCGCCAGGAGAATCTCGAGAAGTCGAGAAACCTTGGTGGTCATATGAATCGGCACCAGGAGAATCTCAATGGGACGAGAAACCTCGGTGGTCAGTTGACCAGGTCAAAAGATGTCATGAGAACCTCGGGAAGTTGAGGAACCTCTGTGGTCAAGTGACTGGAAGCTAAGAGACAAGTCAGAAGGACCAAAGGTAAGCTCCGAGTGTGGAGCAATGGTAAGGACGAGTTCTACATATGGGGACAACCATAGGTGACGATCTGACTAAGACTTCCGGAGGAAGGTTTAAGTTAAGATCGGACGGTACAAGACCGTCAGATTTGTTTGCTATACAGTTCTTGTGCTAACCATGTGTTGCAGGTGATTTATCAAGCCATCAATCAACTAGATGAAAATGGCAGTCGACTATATCATCATCAGTCGATTGTTGTAAGCTTCAGTCGACTGCTAGTGAATCTGGACACTTCAAAGAAAGTCAAGATAAGAGCCACAAAATGAGGGGAGATAGGCTTGTTTGACTTAGATCTAGATCTCAATAAGATGGGGCTTGAAAGGATATAAAAGAAGAGGCAAATCATCCTTTTTCACAAACTTGAAAGGCTCCTAAAAGTGCTCCATCAATCTAAAGTGTTCATCGCCACGCAACAACATCGTAATGCCGACCAAGCTGCCAACATTCATACTCTTAGTCGGTAGTTGTATTTGTTTATTTGAATTTCTCTTGTTTTTGTGTTTTCTAATTGCTAAGAGGAGAGGTAGGAGTATTACCTCGTCCTATATATTTTTTGTATACCATTTCGTATCTCTTACCTCTAACGAGAAAGAGAGTTCTAGTGGATTGCCCATCGATAGCGATCAAGGATCGCGGGGCCTTGGACTAGCAACCGGTTGGTTATGAACCAAATAAAAAAAATGTGTCCTTGTGTTTTATCTTTACTTATTTCCACTTCATGCTTTAGTTTTAACAAAGAAAAGAAAAGACACCGAATCATGCTTATGCTTAGGTTAGTTTTTATATCATGTATACTTAGGTTATATTTTATGTCATGACATCATGATTATTGGTACATATTTTTATTATATTATAATATATATCATAATCATCATTCATGCATTAATAAAATTGATTTAAGGACAATGGCATGATTTGAAGTCCCATGTATAATGGAATCAAATAGTATTGCCTAGAAAATACATGAGACCTTAGTATAGGCATAATCAAAACTCACATCTCACATCAAATTGATAAGTGTGTGTATTGATACACCCTAGACACATGTGAGATGCTAGGAAATGAGTTAAGTTCAAAGTGTATAGTTTTTGCATCTAGATGAACTCAAACTCATCTTAAACCATGGATGAATCATGAGTAAAGCTTATGTACAAGTCATGTGCATTAAGCCCATAGACCATGGTTCAATATAAGGTTTTAAAAATATTTCAAAATCATTTTGAAAAACCTTAGTGTAGTCTATCTTTTGATAGAAATCACCATTGATAGAGTTGATACAAAGAAGGGTCAAAACATTGAAATTTTCAATGGCTTTAAACTTTGTGTCAATCTCTCATTTTAATGGGTATTTTATTTTTTAAATATTTTTCACCCATTATGATTGTTATAAGTATTATACGTATGAATTTTCGTGATTTTTCATATTATGTATATTACTTATGAATTTTTGAAATCTGATTTCTGAATCTAATTTCTGCATTTGTAGAAATCAGTTGACTGCCGCTTATGGTAGTCGACTACGGACTATCAGAGTCGATTGTCAGGCCTGATTTTGAGTAAATAAGGATTGTTTGGTCTGATTTCAGCTATGTTAGGCTACCCTAACTGCTCATAACCCTAGGATATGCTTTGGAAAGCATTGGAAATGATGAAAATCCATTGGATATGGATTAGGAGAGTTGTTTGGGTGTGTATCAAATTTCAAGGTGTGTGAAAGTTCAAGGTTGAACTTTTAACCTTAATTTTGATGGTTTAGTGTTCCTATAGGCTTAGGGACTCTCCAAGGACATTATTGGTGCAATGGTCAAGGGGGAGCAAGCCTTTAGGGGGAGATTATCCATCATGGGATGATGGATGTGTTCTTCCTCATGAGGGAGAGAATTTGGAGAGTTGGAGAGTTTGAAGGAGTGCCTCTCTTTAGTGATATGTGTTGGTGCAATCGGCCCAGGTCACGATTGACCAGGACTCGAGTTTGACTCGAGTGATGTTTTGATGTTCGACAAAAACATATGACAATGTAATTGTCATGGGAAAGTCCAAGTCTTGTGTACTTGGCATGGAAAGTCCAAGTGGAACACTTGGCATTTGGTAAAGTCCAAGTCTTGAGTGCTTGGCATGAAAAGTCCAAGTGGGACACTTGGCACATGAAAAGTCCAAGCATGGGTCTTGGCATTTGAGAAGTCCAACATGGGTTGGCAAGGGAAAAGTCCAAGCATGGGTCTTGGCAATGTAAAAGTCCAACATGGGTTGGCAAGGGAAAGTCCAAGCTTGAGTCTTGGCATGAGAAGTCCAAGGGGTTTGATATTGGTTGTGTAAAGTCCAAGCGGGAGTCTTGGCAGCATAAGTCCAATGGTTGGCGGCGTAAAGTCCAAGCGGAGTCTTGGCGGCGTAAGTCCAATGTGCCTTGGCGGTGTAGACACTGTTAGCATGACATAGCCGACGGAAGCACCTAGAGGCTAGCGCGATGGATGAACAAGTCATGGATGACTTGGAGGGATCCGAGAGGTGTGAGGCTAATGGAGGTGGCTAGAAGGCTTAGGTCTAGGCTAAGGGTGGTCTAGCAAGTATGGGGGCACCATACTTGGGTTAAAACCTCATTTTTGAGGTTGGCGATCGGTAGCATTATGGTGATTATGCCGTGATTTGACTTGAGTTCATTTGCCCGGTTTAGAGGGAAATGCTCGGCGATCATTACTCAATGAGCGATCGCCAAGGGTCGGCGATCGACCGCTAGTCCAATGTCGAACGCGAGCGCTCCGTAGCCGTAGGCGTCGACTACGTCTTGTCGATCGCCAATGTTGGCGATCGCCAAGAGATCCGTTGGAGTTTTTCCAGTGTGGATCGAGTCGTTGTCTCATGACAACAGTGACATCAGTCGACTGATAGGCGGAAATCCAGCCCGATGAAGGACTGTTCGTGGAAGGCTCAAGGCAAGGGTTTTCTTGGGCGATTTGAAGGGGAATTGTTGGTGCTCTTCTAGTCCTTCAAGGCTAGTCCAAGGCAACCAAAGATCAAGGAACCAAAGTGCTCTTGTAAAGTAGTTTTCTTTACTTGCATTATATTTCATTGTTGTAATTGCTTGTATCTATTTCTTATTGTTGTAAGAATAGTTTGTAAGAGGTTTCTCCACCTCCGACTTGTGTCGAGAAGGAGTATTTGTGGTTAGTGATTGCATTGGCATCGCTAGAGCTCTTTAGAGCTTGATCCGTGGAGTAGGAACCGGTTCGGTTCCGAACCACGTTATATCCTTGCGTTTGTGTGTTTGTGTTTTCGTTATTGCTTTATTATCTTTGTTTCCGCTGTGCTAACAAAAATTGTAGACAAGCACGCGAACGTTTTCCATCTACGCAAGAGTAAACGCTATTCACCCCCCCCCTCTAGCGGCGTCAAATTTCCTACAATTGGTATCAGAGCCCAGGTTGCTCTTCAACGGATTAACAACCGGGAGCAAGACGCTAGAGGGTGAAGATGGAATTCCAAGACAAGCTTGGATGGGATATCAACACACCTATCCCTTATACCTTCTATGGACAAGAAGAATTCAATCAATGGAAGGTGAGGATTGAAGAATTCTTGATGATGAAGGACTTTGAAGAGTGGGGCATTTTAATGGAGGGATTTCAATATCCAAAAGGGCCCAAGGGAGGAATTCTCAAGATGAAGAAGTAGACCGAGGAACAAATCCAAGAGTTCGAAAAGAATACAAAGGTAATTAAATTCTTGGTTGATTTGATTCCTAATAAAATTATGTGTGAGCTAGGTGAGTACAAGGATGCCAAAGAGCTTTGGAGTCAAGTGACAAAATATCATGAAGGCTCACAACCGGTCCAAGAGGAAGAGACCGAAGAGGCTAATGCATCATCCTCACAAGGAAGTAAGGATTCGGAGGTTGATAGGGAATCAACATCCGGATCAGAAGAGGTGGAGGAAGTGGAAGAAGCATCCACCTCAAGGATTGAGGGGGAAGAGATAACTTCCACACTGGAACATCAAGAAGAAGCTTCGACATCCGGTCAAGATGAAGAAGCCCAAAGTCCAATTCCGATCTCCATTAACCTAGGTAACTCAAACATATGTGTTAATAATAAAATGCATATAATATGTTTTGAGTGTAGGGAAACCGGGCACTATAAGAGCAAGTGCCCAAAGAAGAATAGGAAAGCTCCACCGGCTCCAAAGGTCAAGGATACCAGTCCCTCAACGCAAAAGAGCAAAAAACAAGTAATTTGCTTCAAGTGCCGACAACCGGGACATTTCCGAAGTCAATGCAAGAAGGGGGACAAGAAGACTCAAAATGGAGCATCATATGTAGGGGGAGCTAAGGCAAACCCTAGGGTAATTTCTAATTTTGCTCCTTCTTCAATTTACAAGCAAAAGCATGCTAGGGATTTCAATTCACTTGCAATTTATGAAAAGCATGCTAATAGGAACAAGTATTTTTGCTTAGGAGCTAAGAATGTCTACTTAGATAATAGGGAGAAATTTGGGACTAATGTCCCTAAAAACAATTTACCTAAGGACAAACCTAGGTCAAATAACTCAAGATCAATTTTACCTAGGGAGACAATTAGAAAGGTGCAAGAGCACCTAGGTTTCAATCCTAAATGGACTAGGCATATGCCTAGGAAGTCCAATGCCCAAGGATTAAATCAAAATTCTAAAATTGGGCAACTAGAAAAGGAAAATCAAGTCTTGAGGTCAAGGCTTGAAAAGATGGAAAAGACCCTTAGGAACATACAAAACCAATTTCAAGGGTCTAATGGTCAAAGTCAAAGGTCCAAAAGTCAAAGTCAACACCTAGGACCTCAAAGTCAAAAGTCAACCAAGGGCAAGCAAGGTTTGGGTCACAAACCTAAGTCTAAGGTGGCTTACCATAGTGTTCCATTTGATTATGGAACACAAACTAGGTCTAAGAAGACCAAGGTCAATAGGGAAGTCATCTCTAAGGTTGACTAAAGGTTGTGCCTAGTGGCTAGGGTTTCTAGGAAACCTAGGGTGGCCACTAAGAAGATTGCAAGGGGAGTTACCCCTAGAGTCAACCTAGGTAAGACCAAAATGACCAAGGCTAATAAGCCTAGGAGGGTCATTAGGAAGGTATCTAGAGAGGTTATCCCTAAGGAATACCTAATTAACCCTAGGAGTTCAAATCGATTTTGGGTTCCTAAGAGCGTGATTGATTCACGCTAAGATGGGTTTAGGGTGTATCAACCTTGATTGGATGGGTAGTTAACTCAACCATGGCAAAGGTGGCATTTTAGGTTATTTTCAAGGTTATGGTTACCTTGGAAATACATTTGAGCTTTAATCCTAAAAGATTTTAGGATGTGCCAATATTATTTGAAAAATTTGATAAAATGATCAAATGGGCACAATTTAGGTTTAGAGGTTAGTGTGCCATTTTGGGTTTTTGGCACACTAGGGAGATTAATGATAATATGGTAAAATATAATTAATTATATCAAATGGCAATTAATATTAAAATTTAGGTATACTTATACCTATACTTTTTACTTGCCATGATTTGTTTGCCATATGCCATGACATGACATCATGTTTATGTTCTATCATTTATATGTCATAAGTATGCTTAGGGATTAAGGATAAATGTCATGTATTTTTAGATTTCATATTATGCCATGACATCATGATCATTGGCCATGCTTAAGTATTGCTTTCTTTATGCCATGATCATTTCATGCATTTAATTGATTAAAATTGAACTAAGGACAATGGCATGACTTGGAGTCCCATTTATAAGGGAATCAAGTAGGGTTGCCTAGAAAAATGCATGAAACCCTAGTATTAGGAAGAACAAAACCCACATCTCACATCCAATTGACATGTATGTTTATTTATACACCTTAGATACATGTGAGATGCTAGGATATGAGTTGAGTTCAAGGTGCATAGTTTTTGCATCTAGATGAACTAAAACTCATCTTGTTTCATTTATGGATCATTGGGAAAGCTTGTGTACAAGTCATATACATAGAGCCCAAGGAATATGATCCAAAATGAGGTTTTGAAAACATTTTAAAATCATTTTGAAAAACCTTGGTGAAGTCTATCTTTTGATAGCAATCACCATTGATGAGATTGATACAAAGTGAGCCAAAAACTTAGAAGTTTTCTTCACTTTTGAATTTTGTATCAATTTCGATATTTTATGGGTAAAATATTTTTCAAACATTTTTCACCCATTGTATTGGTCATAGGTATTATACGTATCAATTTTCGTGATTTTTCGATAAACATATAATTATTTATGAATTCCCAGGTAATCGATGATGGGTTCAATTGATCGATTTCTGAATCACGAATCGTGATTAGCACGATTTCGGGATAAACAAGCTTGTCTAACCCGATTTCAGCTGCGGTTAAGGTCCCTAACCACTCCTAACCCTAGGATATGCTTTGGGAAGCATGATGAAGGGTGAAAATTCATTGGATATGGATTAGGAGAGGTGTTTAGGGTTTGTATCAATTTTAAGGTGTTGGGAAGTTCAATGTTGAATTTCTAACCTTAATTTTGATGGTTTAGAGTTCCTATTGGCTCAGGGACTTCCCAAGGACATTGTTGGTGCAATGGTCAAGGGGGAGCAAGTCTTTAAGGGGAGGTATCCATCTTGGAGTGATGGATGTATTTTTCTTTCTTCTTGAAGGGGAAAAGGTTATCAATTGGGAAAATTGATGGATTTTTAGAAACCCAATTTGGAAATTGGGAGAGTGTATAGGATTGCCTCTCTTGAGTGATATGAGACTTATCACTAAGAAGATGGTAGACATCCTAGGTATTTTTGGACCAAGGGGGAGATTGTAAGATCTCATTGGGACATGAGACATTGACCTCCTTGGAGAGAAAACCTTTTGATGTTAGTCAAAAAGGGGGAGAATGTTTAGGGGAGAACATTTGGTGCATGTTTAAGATTACCAATTTGGGATAATTGGTAAGGGATTTGAGTTAGAGTTCTAACTCAATGATTTGTTTGGTTTTTGTCAAACATCAAAAAGGGGGAGATTGTTGGTGCAATCGGCCCAGGTCACGATTGACCAGGACTCGAGTTTGACTCGAGTGATGTTTTGATGTTCGACAAAAACATATGACAATGTAATTGTCATGGGAAAGTCCAAGTCTTGTGTACTTGGCATGGAAAGTCCAAGTGGAACACTTGGCATTTGGTAAAGTCCAAGTCTTGAGTACTTGGCATGAAAAGTCCAAGTGGGACACTTGGCACATGAAAAGTCCAAGCATGGGTCTTGGCAATGTAAAAGTCCAACATGGGTTGGCAAGGGAAAGTCCAAGCATGGTCTTGGCATTTGAGAAGTCCAACATGGGTTGGCAAGGGAAAAGTCCAAGCATGGGTCTTGGCAATGTAAAAGTCAAACATGGGTTGGCAAGGGAAAGTCCAAGCTTGAGTCTTGGCATGAGAAGTCCAAGGGGTTTGATATTGGCTGCATAAAGTCCAAGCGGGAGTCTTGGCAGCATAAGTCCAATGGTTGGCAGCGTAAAGTCCAAGCGGAGTCTTGGCGACGTAAGTCCAATGTGCCTTTGTGGTGTAGACACCGTTAGCATGACATAGCCGACGAAAGCACCTAGAGGCTAGCGCGATGGATGAACAAGTCATGGATGACTTGGAGGGATCCGAGAGGTGTGAGGCTGATGGAGGTGGCTAGAAGGCTTAGGTCTAGGCTAAGGGTGGTCTAGCAAGTATGGGAGCACCATACTTGGGTTAAAACCTCATTTTTGAGGTTGGCAGTCGACTGGCATTATGACCGGTTCGACTGTCGTGAGTCAACTTGAGTTCGACCGCGCTTTAGAGCCGAAATGCTCGGCGATCAATCGCCATTGAGCGATCGGTGTGTCGGCAGCGATCGCAGCCGATCACAATGTCGGAGACGCCCGTAGCCGATGGCGATCGACTACGGCGCTGCCGATCGCCAATGTTGGCAGTCGACTGCCAAGAGATCCGTTGGAGTTTTTCCAGCGTGGATCGAGTCGTTGTCTCACGACAACAGTGGCATCAGTCGACTGGTGACTTATGACAGTCGACTGATAGGCGGAAATCCAGCCCGATGAAGGATAAAAGCAACTGTTCGTGGAAGGCTCAAGGCAAGGGTTTTCTTGGGCGATTTGAAGGGGAATTGTTGGTGCTCTTCCAGTTCTTCAAGGCTAGTCCAAGGCAACCAAAGATCAAGCAACCAAAGTGCTCTTGTAAAGTAGTTTTCTTTACTTGCATTATATTTCATTGTTGTAATTGCTTGTATCTATTTCTTATTGTTGTAAGAATAGTTTGTAAGAGGTTTCTCCACCTCCGACTTGTGTCGAGAAGGAGTATTTGTGGTTAGTGATTGCATTGACATCGCTAGAGCTCTTTAGAGCTCGATCCGTGGAGTAGGAACCGGTTCGGTTCCGAACCACGTTATATCCTTGCGTTTGTGTGTTTGTGTTTTCGTTATTGCTTTATTATCTGTGTTTTCGCTGCGCTAACAAAAATTGTAGACAAGCACGCAAACGTTTTCCATCTACGCAAGAGTAAACGCTATTCACCCCCCTCCCCCTCTAGCGGCGTCAAATTTCCTACAATATGTGACTTATCACTAGGAAGAGTGAAGGCATCCTAGATGTTTTTGGACCAAGGGGGAGATTGTAAGATCTCATTGGGATATGAGACATTAACACCCTTTGGGAGAACCTTTTTGATTTGTGTCAAAAAGGGAGAGAATTGATAGGAAAATCAATGGGAGAATTTGAGATTACCAATTTGGGAGAATTGATAAGGAGATTTGAATTAGGTGGCCTAACTCAAAAGTGTTTGTGGTTTTTGTCAAACATCAAAAGGGGGAGATTATTGGTGCAATCGACCCAGATTATGATTGACCAAACTCGAGTTTGACTCGAGCGGTATTTTGATGTTCGACAAAATATATGACAATGTGATTGTCATGGGAAAGTTCAAGTCATGGGTACTTGGCATGGAAAGTTCAAGTGGGACACTTGGCAATGGAAAAGTCCAAATCATGGGTACTTGGCATGGAAAGTTCAAGCATGGGTCTTGGCAAGGGAAAGTCCAAGCTTGAGTCTTAGCAAATGGAATGTCCAACATGGGTTGGAAAGGGAAGTCCAAGGGGTGATATTGGCAGCGTAAAGTCTAAGCGGGAGTCTTGGCAGAATAAGTCCAATGGTTGGCGGCGTAAAGTCCAAGAGGTAGTCTTGGCAGCGTAAGTCCAAATGTGTCTTAGCAGTACAGACTAACTTAGCACGACAATAGCCGATAGAAGCACCGGAAGGCTAGCGTATGGATGAACAAGTCATGGATGACTTGAAGGGATCCAATAGGCATGAGGTTGATGGAGGTGGCTAGAAGGCTTAGGTCTAGGCTAAGGGTGGTCTAGCAAGTATGAGGGCATCATACTTGGGGTTAAACCTCATGATTGAGGTTATCAGTCGACTGGGGCTTTGGACTAATCGATTGGTCAAGTGTTTTGACACTTGGCAGCCGAGTCGACTTGTAGTAGTCGACTGGGATTATGACCAATCGACTGTCGTGAGTTGACTAGGGTTCGACTGCGGCAAAAGGCTATGGCGGTCGACTGCCAATATTGGGGAGTTGACTGATGGCTTGAGCAATCGACTGCCATGGATGGCAGTCCACTGTTGGTCGAGGTTACGGGAGCATAACGCTAGGTAGTCGACTGGTCATTCGGCTACGACCCTGGCAGTTGACTGTTGTGTATCTGTTGACTTGAATGTCGATGTGGATTAAGTCCGTTGTAAGACAACGATACTGTTGGCAGTCGACTGTCAGACACGAATCCTGCCCGAATGCAAGTTATAAAAGTAGCTCGTGGAGGAGGATTTGGCAGCGATTTCTTGGGCATTTTTGATGCGATTTGCTGGTGCAAATCAGGGTCTTCAAGCATGGTTCAAGCAAGCATCCAAAGCAATAGTTGTAAAGTTTTCTTTACATTGTTTTGTATATTTCATTTGTATTTGCTTGTTTATTACGTGTATTACTTTTGTAATCATTGTAAGAGGTTTCTCGGCCTCCGACTTATTGTCGAGAAGGAGTGTTTGTGATTAGTGGTGGTGTTTGCATCGCTAGGGCTCATTCGAGCCCAATCCGTGGAGTAGGAACCCTAAGGTTCCGAACTATGTTATATCTTGCATATTGTGCTTGTGTTGTATATTTCTTTTTGTTATTATATATTCCGCTGCATACACTAACACTTGTAGTAAGCACACGAACAATTTCTAACTTCGACAAACTACACGCTATTCACCCCCCCCTCTAGCGACGGTCAATTCCCAACATCAATTACTTGATTAATTTAGCTTTGCATACTTAGTTAGTTTTTATTTGTTTAATTTAGAATGGTTAGATAGGACTAATGGTTAATTAAGCTTGACAACATGGTATCAGGACGAGGTGAGATGATAGTACGTTAGGGAAACGAAGTCTCGTGTATTCGGATTAGATAAGGAGTATCTAGCTTGGTGCACTTGGCAAAGTGGAACTAGATGAAGCTCCCTCACCACATCTTAAACTAGTTAGACCATGACGTAACCTAAAGTGAATTAAGTGCACAATTTCTTAAGTTGACTTTGCCTAAGGAAGTGGTCGTTGTTCCGATCAAAGAAGGCCTCTATGTCTCGCCACGACCTGGAAACCATCTTTTGAAAAGTTCACTTAACTAACTTAAGTATAAATCCGAATCTAACCCAAGGTTAATTAATTTTCAAATCATTAAAATTAACTAAATAAAATTAAAAATCATCTCACAAAATACATAAGGTTAACATGCTTTGAGACACATAAAATAGGTGAAATGTTAAGAACAATTAAAATAAAAATAACATAATTTTTGAAATATTTTCAAAATCTATAAAAATATTTATTTTCATGATTGTTGCGTGTAATTATATTTAATCTTTGGAAATCTATAGTTACTTGATTGGTTGACCAATACTAGACATTTAATTCTTAGGTCAATTTTAGACTCCTAAACCCTCTAGACTTAGGTAAATTTCCTTGTGATTAACTAGGATGTCCTAAAAAGTATGGCAAGTTAAGAGGGAAATACTGATTTTAAAGTTTAAAATTTGTTTTTAAAAAAATTATATTTGAAAACTATTCTTGCAACTCTTTTTAAAAAGATTGAAGTATTTTGAAACTATATTTATTAAATCCTTTTAGTAAGGTATAATGTTTAATTGAGCGTATGCATTCAAAATATAACTTTTATAAAATGAAGAGCTTGTAATATCTAGATTATGTTTATAATATTTTCAAAAATTACTTTATCAAAGTTATCATACACTCTTTTCACAAAAGTAAAGCAAGTTTAACATTGTTGGTGCAGAAGGAAAAGAAAGACTTAAATTGATCCTACACCTCTAGTTACATCTAAGTTGGTATACGATCCTTAGGACTTAAATTAATAAATTGAAATTAACTTCAAAGTATAGTTTTTTTTTGTAAAGGACACATGCTTGGATCCTCACTACTTCATGTTTTATTATGTGAACAAATAAACTTAAGAAAATTTCACAAAATTTTATAGTTGACATTCACCCTAAAAATGCACTCATCATTAAATTATTTTTGATATATAGCAAAGGGGGAGAGAGAGATTAAAGTTAAGAGGTTAACTATGTTTTTTCAAAACTTACCTAGGGTTAAGGGGGAGGTAACCTTAAGGGGGAGTTTTTGAAAAAAAAAAAAAGTTGTTTAATGCTTACTATTTCCTTAACTTTGAATTTGTTTGTCATAGATCAAAAAGGGGAAGATTATTGGTGCAGGAGCATCAGATAATCGAATCTAGGTTTTGATAATGATAAAGATTAAAAGTAAGTTATCTTGTTATCTCATATGTTATGTTGAGTGTGCAGGTAATGTATTAAGCTTTGCAACTAGGAGAATCTCGAAAAGTCGAGAAACCTCGATGGTCATATGAATCAGCACTAGGAGAATCTCGATGGGATGAGAAATCTCGGTGGTTTGTTGACCAGGTCAAAAGATGCCATGAGAACCTCAGAAAGTTAAGGAACCTCAGTGGTCAAGTGACCGGAAGCTAAGCGAAAAGTTAGAAGGACCAAAGGTAAGCTCCGTGTGTGGAGCGATGGTAAGGACGAGTCCTCCGTACGGGGATAACCGTAGGTGACGATCCGACTAAGACTTTCGAAGGAAGGTCTAAGTTGAGGTCGGATGGTACAGGACCGTCCGATTTGTTCGCTATATAATTCTTGTGCTAACCATCTGTTGCAGGTGATTTATCAAGCCATCAGTCGACTAGAGGAAAATGGCAGTCGACTAGATCACCATTAGTCGACTGTTGTAACCTTTAGGCGACTGCTAGTGAATCTGGACACTACGAAGAAAGTCAAGATGAGAACCACAAACTGAGGGGAGATAGGCTTGTTTGACTCAGATCTGGATTTCAACAAGATGGGGCTTGAAAGGCTAAAAAGAGGCAAATCACCCTTTTTCACAAACTTGAAAGGCTCCCAAAAGTACTCCATCAATCTAAAGTGTTCATCACCACGCAACGACCCCGTAACGCCGACCGAGCTGCCAACATTCATACTCTTAGTCGGTAGTGCTATTTGTTTATTTGAATTGCTCTTGTTTTTGTGTTTTCTAATTGCTAAGAGGAGAGGTAGGAGTGTTACCTCATCCTCTATATTTTTTGTATATCATTTTGTATCTCTTACCTCCAACGAGGAAGAGAGTTCTAGTGGATTGTCCGTCGGTATCGATCAAGGATCACGGAGTCTTAGACTAGCAACTAATTGGTTGTAAACCAAGTAAAAAAAATGTGTCTTTATGTTTTGTCTTTAATTATTTCCGATGCATGCTTTAGTTTTAACAAAGAAAAAAAAGTTTTTCAAATGCTATTCACCCCCTCCCCCTCTAGCGTTTCTCGATCCTACATAAGAGAGTATTTAGGGTGATGTATCGAATTTTAAGGGAGGTTAAAGTTCAATGTTGAACTTTTATCCTTAATTTCGTTGGTTTAGATTTCCTATTGGCTTAGGAACTCTCCGAGGACATTGTTGGTACAATAGTCAAGGGGGAGTAAGCCTTTAGGGAGAAGTTATCCATCAAGGGATGATGGATGGGTTTTCCTCAAATGGGGAGAATTGAAAATGAGGGATTACCTCTCATTTAGTGATATGAGACTTATCACTATGAAGAGTGAAGGCATCCTAAATGACTTTGGACTAAGGGGGAGAAAATAAGATCTCATTGGTACCCTTGGTTGTCTTTTTGATATATGCAAAAAGGGGAGAAGTGAGGTTTAAGTTAGGTAAACTTTCACTATGCTTTGACATTAGAAGAGTTAAGTTGGGTTATTATTAGCCTAACTTAAAGGTGTTGTAAAATATAAAAAAGGGGGAGATTGTTGGTGCAATCGACCCAGGTCAAGATTGACCAGACTCGAGTGGGACTCACTAGGGTTTTGATATCTGACAATTGGATTGTCAATGTGATTGACAATGGGTTTGATCATTGTTTGAACATATAGACTCGAGTGAGACTCGAGGGGAAGTCCAAGTTTGGATACTTGGCATGAAAAGTCCAAGAATGGTCTTGGCATGTGAAAGTCCAAGTCATGGGCACTTGGCATTTGGAAAGTCTGTCATGGGTACTTGACAATTGAAAAGTCCAAGTCATGGGTACTTGCAATTGGAAAGTCCAAGCATGGTCTTGGCAATGGGAAACCCCAAGGGTGTAGTCTTGGCAGCGTAAAGTCCAAGCATGTGGTCTTGGCAATGTAAGCCCAAGTTGTCCAAGAAATTTAAATTCCAAGCATTGAGTCTTGGCGGCATAAGTCCAAATGTACCTTGGCAAAGTAGACCAGATTAGCATGACATAACCGATGGAAGTATCTGAAGGCTAGCGTATGAATGAACGAGTCATGGAGGACTCGGAGGGATCCTATAGGCATGAGGATGATTGAGGTGGCTAGAAGACTTAGGTATAGGCTATGGGTGTTTATCAAGTATGAGGGGATCATACTTAGGTTAAACCTCATGTTTGAGGTTTACCAGTAGACTGAGGTTATGGACTAGTTGATTGGTTGAGTGTTTAGCACTTGAGGAGGCCTAGTTGACTAGAGTAGTTGACTGAGAGTTAGACCAGTCGACTGCCATGTTGGTGCAATCGGCCCAGGTTGACTCGAGTTTGACTCGAGCAGTACTTTGATAGTATTTTGATGATAGACAAAACTCATAACATGGGATTGTCATGGGAAAATCCAACATGGTATTGGCATAGAAAATCCAAGCATGGAGCTTGGTGTGGGAAAATCCAAAGCATTGCGAAGCCGTGCGCTTGGTGCTTGGCGAGGAATGCATTGTAAAGTCGTGTGCTTGGTGCATGTGGGAAGTCTTGAGGACTTGGTAAGTTCACTAGGCTCGGGGTCCTTGAGTCGGTGAAGGATGACATTGCAAAGTCGTGCATTTGGTGCATCCGAGGGACCGCCGGACGGAGAGCGAATGGAGTGAGACCAAAGGGAAGCATACTTCAAGGGCATGAGACGCGAAGGATGGCGTTGCGAAGCCATGCGCTTGGCGCATCCGAGGGACATAGGCCGAGGGAAGAGAGCTTCGGTGGGGAACTCCATGAGGGATGATGTGGAATTGGCCAAGTGGCTAAGACTGGTTGTCGGATGCTCAAACAACTTGATGTTTTTGGTGATTAGTCGATCGTCATGGGAGGGCAATCGATGTCGATGACAACATCGATCGACCGAGGGAGGAAGCCGATCGATCGAGGTCGCGTAAAGCACGGTTAGTCGAGCTCGCCAGCACTCAACTGATGGGTACCAGTCGACTGATGGGTGTCATCAGTCGACTGATGTGTGATCCATTAAAACTTAACCAACATAGATCTGGCCGTTATTAGACAACGGCTATAGGACCAGTCGACTGATGGTCATGATCAGTCGACTGATGCGCATGAAATCAGTTTGATGCAGGTTATAAATGGAGCTCAAGATGGGGGATTTCGCCAAGACTTTAAGGAAGCGATTGGAGGGAAATTGTTGTTGCATTCCAGTCCTTCAAGAGCCATCCAAAGCAAGAAACAAGAAAGGGTTCAAAGCAAAGAGTTGTAAAGTGTTCTTTACTTGTATTTCTTAGTGTCTTTGTATTTCTTGTAGTATTACTGTTGTAATAGCTTGTACGAGGTTTCTCCACCTCCAACGTGTAGTCGAGAAGGAGTTTAGCTAGTGTTGTGTGCATAACTAGAGCTCTGTGAGCTCACCTGTGGAGTAGGAACTATTCGGTTCCGAACCACGTATATCGTGTGTTGTGTGATTGTATATTATTGTTAGTTTCATTATTATTGTTATTTCGCTGCGCTAACGACAATTGTAGACGAGCATGCAATGAGAACGATCGTATTCCACCGTACGACGATTGAGGGCTATTCACCCCCCTCTAGCCGGCCAACATATCGACCCTACAAGTGGTATCATAGTCAAGTCGCTTGTCAATGACTATCCGCCGACACAAGCACTACAAGATAGCCGGCTACAACCTCCAACCACTAAAATTCGAAGGAGATTTTCTATGGTGGAGAAGAAAAATGGAGGTATATCTCGAAATCGATTTTGATTTTATGTTAATTCTAGAAAACATTTTTGAATTACCTAGGGATGAAAGAAATAGACAAATTAAAAAGTCAAGGTGGACCCAAGACTAAATCAAGGACTTCAAGATAAATCTCGAGGTAATAAAATTACTTAGTGATTTATTACCTAACACTATCTGGTCTAGATTGGGTGACTATAGGGATGCAAGGGAGCTATGGAATAAGGTAATGAAATTCCAAGAAAATTCCCAACCGGCACAAGTAGAGGAGAATGCTGAGGAAGAAGCACCCACCACATTTGAAGATGTGGATGACTTGGAGGAAACCTCCACCTCTAGCATTGAGGGGGAGGAAAGGATTTCCATTCCGGAGCAAGATCAAAATGAAGCTTCTACCTCCGGAAGAAGTGAAGAGGCCTCCACCACCTCCCTAGGTAACTCAAGTATTATAATTTTAAATAAAGATCATATAATTTGCTTTAAGTGTAGGGAGAAAGGGCATTACAAGAGTAAATGCCCAAAATTGGCTAAGGAAAAGGCATCGGCACCAAAAGTCAACCAAAAGTCAAAGGATGTCGGAGTCCTCACAACTAGAAGCAAAGAGCACATTATGTGCTTTAAATGCAATCAAATGGGGCATTACCGAAGTCAATGCCCTAGGGGGATGAAGAAAGGGCAAGAAGGTGTATCTCATGTAGGGGGAGCTTCTAAAGCTAACCCTAAGGTAAATTTAAATTATGCACCTTCTAGTTCTAGAGTTAAAAAGCATGCTAAGAACTATTTTAGCTCTCTTGCTATTATTAATGAAAAGCATGCTAGTAGAAATAAATATTTTTGCCTAGGTGCCAAGCATGTTCATGTTACTAAGGACAAACCTAGGACTCATAATTCTAGAAATATTTTACCAAAGGAGTCCATTAGGAGAATAGAAGAAAATCTAGGCATTAACCCTAAGAAGGGTAGACACATGCCTAATAGGAAGAACATTTCACAAAAACCTAATGAAAATTCAAAATTGAGAAAATTAGAGCTAGAAAACCAAGTCTTGAGGTCAAGGCTTGAGAGAATAGAGAAAACCCTTAGGATTATTGAAAATTCAATTCAAGGGTCAAATGCTCAAAAGTCAAGACCTAGGGTTCAAAAACGGTCTAAGGGCAAGGAAGGTTTGGGTCACAAACCTAAGCCTAAGAAGACATATCATAATGTTCCATTTAATTATGGAACAATTTCTAGGTCTAGAAAAATCAAGGCTAATAGGGAAGTCATCCCTAAGTCTAGCCATGGTATGTGTCTAGTGGCTAAGACCTCAAAGAAATCAAATATAGCCACTAGGAAGGTCAAAGGGGGAGTTACCCCTAGAGTTGACTTAGGAAAGACCCAAAAGACTATGGCTTCAAAGCCTAAAAGGGTCATTAGGAAGGTATCTAGGGAAGTTATCCCTAGTGAATACCTTGTTAACCCAAGGAGCTCCAATAGGTATTGGGTTCCTAGGAGCGTGATTGATTCACACTAGATGGGTTAGGGTGTGTCAACCCTAAGTGGATGGGTAGTTAACCTAGCCATTGTGAGTTGACACATTAGGGTGTGCCAATATGATTTGAGAAGATGAAAAATGATTAAATTGGCACAATTAGGTCTTAGAGGTAGTGGTGTGCCATTTTGAGTTTATGGCACACTTGGGAGATAATGGTATTAAGGAAAAATAGAATAAATTCCTAGAAATGGCAATTTGGATTTAACACTTAGGTATTTTATACCTTAGTATATTTTACTTGCCATGATTTATTTGCCTTGTCATCTCATGACATCATTTTCATTTTTATCTATAAAAATGTCATGATCATGTTTAGAAGTATTTTTAGATGTCATGTATGCTTAGATTTCTTTCACATGCCATGACATCATGATTTTGGCACATGCTTAAGTTATATCATATATATGCTATAATCATATCATGCATAAACTAAAATGAAATTAAGGACTATGGCATAATTTGATGGGAATCAAAGAATATTGCCTTAGAATATGTATGAGACCATTGAAGAACAAAAACCCACATCTCACTAAAAATTTGACTTGTATGTGTTTTTACACATCTAGATACAAGTGAGATGTTTAAGAAAAAGGAATTAAAGGTTTTGAAAACATTTTAGAAAACCTTGGTGAAGTCTATCTTTTGATAGCTATCACCATTGAATGGGATGATACAAAGAGGGCTCAATATTGAAGCTTTTCTTAACATTTGGACTTTGTATCAATCTCCTAATTTAGTGGGTAAAATAATTTTCAAATATTTTTCACCCATAGTGTTTATGATAAGTATTATACGTATGAATTTTCAAGATTTTTAAAACTACGTATATTTACTTACGAATTTTGGAAATTCATTTTTGAAATTCAACAAACTGCAAATCTGATTATCAATCGACCGCATGAATACCGATTGATATAAGCCTAGTCGATTGTAGGTGAGATAGTCGTCACAGGTTGATTTCGGGTAAACCTTGGTGGTTAGGCCCATGTTGAGCTGTGTTTTGGTCCCCTAACCACTCCTAACCCTAGGACATGCTTGGGAGAGCATTAAAAATGGTGGAAATCCATTGGACATGGATTAGGAGAAGTGTTTAGGAGAATATCAATTTTAAGGTGGATGGAAGTTCATTGTTGAACTTTGCCTTAATTTTGATGGTTTTATGTTCCTATTGGCTTAGGGACTCTCCAAGGACATTGTTGGTGCAATGGTCAAGGGGGAGCAAGCCTCTAGGGGGAGGTATCCATCATGGGAAGATGGATATGTATTTCCTCATGGGAGAAAAATTGGGTTGCCTCTCTTTAAGTGATATGGGATCACTAAAAAGATTGTAGGCATGTGTTCCTCCAAGAGAGAGATTGTAAGATCTCATTGGGATATGAGACATTCATACCCTCGGGGAGGATCTTTTTGATGTAATGTCAAAAAGGGGAAGAAGTTACCAAGTTACCAATTAGGGTTCGTTGGAATTCTCATTGGGATATGAGAATTGCCAATATGGGAGAATTGGTAGACTTGAGATGGTAGTTTTGTCAATCATCAAAAAGGAGGAGATTGTTGGTGCAATCGGCCCAGGTTGACTCAAGTTTGACTCGAGCAGTACTTTGATAGTATTTTGATGATAGACAAAACTCATGACATAGGATTGTCATGGGAAAGTCCAACATGGTGTTGGCATGGAAAATCCAAGCATGGAGCTTGGTGTGGGAAAATCCAAAGCATTGCGAAGCCGTGTGCTTGGTGCATGTGGGAAGTCTTGAGGACTTAGTAAGTTCACTAGGCTCGGGGTCCTTGAGTCGGTGAAGGATGACATTGTGAAGCCGTGCGCTTGGTGCATCCGAGGGACCACCGGACGGGGAGCGAATGGAGTGAGAGCAAAGAGAAGCATACTTCGAGGGCATGAGACGCAAAGAATGGCGTTGCGAAGCCGTGTGCTTGGCGCATCCGAGGGATGTAGGTCGAGGGAAGAGAACTTCGGTGGGGAACTCCATGAGGGATGATGTGGACTTGGCCAAGTGGCTAAGACTGGTTGTCGGATGCTCAAACAGCTTGATGTTTGAGGTTTTACCCGACATCAGTCGACTGGCATAGGTGTCAGTCGACTGCTCTAGGTCGTATGGGTTCGACCAGTGTTCGACTGAACAGAGTCTGGCTGATCAGTCGACTGCCATGGGAGGGCAGTCGACTGTTGACAACATCAGTCGACTGCTTAAGGGAAGCAGTCGACTGATCGCACTGTGCATGGGCACAGAAGCTAGTCGAGCTCGCCAGCACTCGACTGATGGGTACCAGTCGACTGATGGGTGCCATCAGTCGACTGATGTGTGTGTAGGATCGATGAAGTGTAGATGTGTTGGCCGGCTAGAGGGGGGTGAATAGCCCTCTTTCGTACGATGGTGGAATTTGCTCATCTACAAAAACTATTAGCGCAACGGAAACAAAACAAGACAAGCAAATATAAATAAACAAGAATACAAACGCTAACAAGGGATGTAATGTGGTTCACGGCTACGCCGCTAATCCACGGTTCGATTCGTCCAAGGTGAATCACTCCTCAATCTTTCCACTAGATCTCTCCTTTGCACAAAGCTAGGTGGAGGTAACCTCTTTTACACAAGGATCACTCTTCTACAATAGAATGAAGATTAGTACAAGTAGAAGAGTGGAAAATGTTTAGGGCACTTTGGGAGTTGTTTAGAAGAGAAGCATTAGCCTCCCAAAGCTCAACACCCTCTCTTTTTATAGAGAGGGCTGATTTCTTCTCGTTGGCCGCCATCAGTCGACTGCTGCCCTTAGCAGTCGACTGCCACCATTACAACGACCTCCGAACACGTTGGATCCCGACCGCGCAGGATGGATCCCTTAGCGATCGATGCAACCATCACCGATCGTGCCGCCTCCGTAGTCGACGCCTACCGAATACGAGAGGTTGTGTCCGCGACTTTCCTCCGCAACGATCATTCCATGGCGTCGGATCACTGGGCATAAAACCATCAGTCGGATACCAGTCGAACCCCATTCGACTCAGAGCAGTCGACTGCTATTTCATGGTAGTCGACTGGTGCCGTGTGAAACTCAAACTTAACATTCGTTTAAGCTTCCGGCGGTCGGGTAAACCTCAACCCTTGTGGTCAAGCCTCCGACACTCAGTCATTCGGCCAAGTTCACCTAATGAGCTACTTACAATTCACTCATTCTCTCATCTCACTCGAAGTCCCTCGCCGAAGCTCTCTTCGTTCGCGGCCACGTCCCTCGACAGCATCAGGTGCACGGCTCTACAATGCTCCTTCGCGTCTCTTGCCTCCGAAGTCTGCTTCCTTGGCTTCGCTTCAAGTCATCTCGTCCGGCGGTCCCTCGGCAGCATCAAGCGTACGGCTCTGCAATGCTCCTTCTCCGACTCAAGCACGAGGTTGTGAGTAGTAAACCCGCCAAGGCTCCATGTGCGAATTACTAAGTCCTGCAAGACTCCAACGCACATATCAAGTCACAATAACAACCTAACTTAAACCCTTTGCCACACACATCAAAACCATATCACGGGTTGATTGTACTAACAATCTCCCCCTTTTTGATGTGTGACAATCCGTTTAAGTTGGGTAAAAACATTTGATAAAATATTAAGGAAAGAAAGCATGTAAATAACATGATTAGCAACTCTCCCCCTTAATACATGAAACTCCCCCTAAATACATTCCCCCTTTACTTAAACATATATCTTTCTCCCCCTTTGACACCATCAAAAAGATTGAACAGGGTTTATATGGCATGACATCAAGTCTAGAAAGAAGCAAAAATCAAAAACATTTAAAATCTTGATAAAATCAAGTTATCATGTCGCAGACAAGATATCATCATTCGCTATCAAGTATGGCGATCGGTAGCACAAAGAAATCAGAACTTCTGATTTTTTGGACGAATTTCAGAAATGCACTATAAATTCCAGAAAATTCAAAAAATAATGAAATTTGGGGAACACATTTCCTTTAGGATTCTTTATCAATGAAAAATAGTTTTCCATGAAAAAACATTATATTTTCAAAGTTTGCCAAAAATTCAAAAGCTTTAAAAACAACTAGTGTTTTGATCAAGTTTGTATCCATTTTAACACCTAGTTTTGCTTTGGATTGGTTCAAAACATGAACATGTAGATTTTAAAGTAAGAAATTGTTTTGAAAACATATGAAATATCTAACCATGATCTTTGGGCAATATGTCTATGAATTAAACATAAGTCTTCCCCATGATTGGTCTATTATTGCTATTTTGATACCTTAAATGACCATCTAAATGTCATAGGCATTAGTGGACATTTGTATCATCCTAACATCTCACTCATGCTAAGTTTTCAATCAAGGTAGCCTATGGTGAGTGTGAGATGTATCCTAAAGGTATTTGTATACACTTAACCACTAATTTTCATGCAATTCTATCAAGGTTAAGTATCATCCTATCATTCCACATGATCATAAAGACATATATGGATAAATTTCTCATTATGATCATGAAACACATGTATTCATCAAAATGTGATCATGCATTTGGTATTACATCATGATAATAAGGCAAATATTACCTAAAGCGTGATTTATCTATTTATAGGTGCATTATCATGACCTAACACTATTTCAAAAATATTGTCCCGCCATCCTAAGTCAACCAAAAATATGATATAGATGAAATCCTTATGGTTGACTATCCTAGGGTTTTCCTAACCCTTTAGGATGGATTTTGGAACCCAAAATAAGTTCTTTCCTATGGGGTTCACTAAATACTCCTTAGGGATCCATTTTCTAGCTATTGTTTTCTTTTTATCTTGACCACTAGCAATTAGACATTTATAGGCCTTTTCATTTTTCTTTTCCTTATATCCTAGGCCTTTCTTATTGAAACTAGCTCTTTGCCTCCCAATTATCATGTTCAATGTATTTGAGCCAATTGTAAACTTTTCTTGGGCTTTGGTCAAATGATCTACTTTCTCTCTTAAAGCTCTATTTTCTTCTATGCATGCATCATTAACATCCAAAGGCATATAGTTATCATGTGAGCATGCATCATTTAAGCTAGAAGAAATATTATCATTTACATTTAAGCTTGCTTTTTCTAATTTTTCTTCTAAGTCCTTAATTTGATCTAGCATGCATTTATTTTTCTTCTTTGCCCTAAATAAATCCCTAGTTAAGCTAGAAACCATGGAAACTATTTTCTTGGGAGTTAGATTTGTTACCATAGCTTCCATGTCTTCTTCTTCTTCGGATGAGGATGGTGAAGAAGCTCCCCCTTCACTAGAGCTTTCCTCACTTGTGCTTGATCCTTCATTTTCGGAGGATGAAGAGTCTAGATCGTCAAAGGCCATCAATGCCAAATTTGTGACAAAGGCATTTTCTTCCTCGGATAATGATGATGATGAGGAAGAAGGGTCATCCCATGACCTTGCTTTTAGTGCCTTGGCCTTCCCTTTTTCTTTGGCCTTCTTCTCTTCATTCTTTTTCTTCTTACTCCCCTTTTTCTTCTTCTTTTCTTCCTTCTTTCTCTTCTCCTCTTTGCTCTTGTTCAAGAGGGGACAATTGTCCCTTATGTGTCCCTCTCCTTGGCAATTATAACAAATCACATTACCCCTTGGTCTTCTCCTCCTATCATTAGATTTATTAAATTTGAAATCTTTTAATACACATCTTACCCTCCTTACCATATAGGCTTCTTCCGTGCTATCCATGGAGGAGGAAGAGGATGCTTCGTCGGAGGAGGAGGGAGTCTCTATCTTCTTCTTCCCCTTGTTGGCCAAAAGTGTCACTCCTCTTGAAGGTTGAATTCTTGGCTCTTCTATTATTCCTTCAAGTCTTATTTCGTGGAGCTCCATGGTTGAGAAAAATTCCTCCAAGGTGCTAACTTCTAGGTTCTTGGAGATGTAAAAAAGAATCCACCATAGAGCTCCATCTTGATGACCGGGGAAAGGCATCTATAGCCTTCATGAGCATGTCCCTATTTGAAAGCTTCTCCCCTACACTAGATAAACCGGTTATTATCTCTTTAAATCTAGAGTGTAGTGAGGTTACCTTTTCTCCCTTTTCTAATTTGATGTTTGATAGTTGGGAGCGGAGGAGGTCTCTTCTTGCAAGCTTGGCCTCCGAGGTACCTTCATGAAGCTCTACTAGCTTCTCCCACATCTCCTTGGCACTAGAGAATTCCCCTATCCTATTTACTTCTTGTTGGGGGAGTACATTGTAGAGGTGGTGCTTGGCCTTTGAATTTGCCAAGTATTCTTCCCTTTGCCTCTTGCTCCACCTTGATTTCTCCAATGGCTCCCCTTCTTCATCCCTAGGCAATTCGAAATCGTTTTCCATAATTAAAAGAATTTCGAAATCGATTTCGAAAAATACCTCCATTCTCTTTTTCCACCAAGAGAATTCGCTTTCAAATTTTGGTGGGTGAATGTTGGAGCCGGCCATTCTTGAATGTGCTTGTTGTGGTGGTTAGTCCTCGACAAGCATCTTGGCTCTGATAACACTTGTAGGATCGATGAAGTGTAGATGTGTTGGCCAGCTAGAGGGGGGTGAATAGCCCTCTTTCGTATGATGGTGGAATTTGCTCGTCTACAAAAACTATTAGCGCAATGGAAACAAAACAAGACAAGCTAGGTGGTTCACGGCTACGTCGTTAATCCACGATCTGATTCGTCCAAGGTGAATCACTCCTCGATCTTTCCACTAGATCTCTCCTTTGCACAAAGCTAGGTGGAGGTAACCTCTTTTACACAAGGATCACTCTTCTATAATAGAATGAAGATTAGCACAAGTAGAAGAGTGGAAAACATTTAGGGCACTTTGGGAGTTGTTTAGAAGAGAAGCATTAGCCTCCCAAAGCCCAACACCCTCTCTTTTTATAGAGAGGGCTGATTTCTTCCCGTTGGCCGCCACCAGTCGACTGCTGCCCTTGGCAGTCGACTGCCGCCACTACAACGGCCTCCGAACACGTCAAATTTCGACCGTTGCAGGCCAACGGATCCCTTGGCAGTCGACTGCCCAGTCGGCTATGAGAGATTCTATGCCCGTGACTTCCTATGGCAGTCGACTGCTGGGCATAAAACCATCAGTCGGATACCAGTCGAACCTCATTCGACTCAGAGAAGTCGACTGCTATTTCATGGCAGTCGACTGGTGCTGTGTGAAACTCAAACTTAACATTCATTTGAGCTTCCGGTGGTCGGGTAAACCTCAACCCTTGCGGTCGAGCCTCCGACACTCAACCATTCGGCCAAGTTCACCTAATGAGCTACTTACAATTCACTCATTCTCTCATCTCACTCGAAGTCCCTCGCCGAAGCTCTCTTCGTTCGCGGCCACGTCCCTCGGCAGCATCAAGCGCACGACTCTGCAATGCTCCTTCGCGTCTCTTGCCTCCGAAGTCTGCTTCCTTGGCTTCGCTTCAAGTCATCTCGTCCGGCGGTCCCTCAGCAGCATCAAGTGCACGACTCTACAATGCTCCTTCTCCGACTCAAGCACGAGGTTGTGAGTGGTGAACCTGCCAAGGCTCCATGTGTGAATTACTAAGTCTTGCAAGACTCCAACGCACATATCAAGTCACAATAACAATCTAACTTAAACCCTTTGCCACACACATCAAAACCATATCACGGGTTGATTGCACTAACAGTGTGATCCGTTGGAACTTAACCAACGTGGATCTGGCCATTATGAGACAACGGCTACAGGACCAGTCGACTGATGGTCATGATCAGTCGACTGATGCACGCGAAATCAGCTTGATGCAAGTTATAAATAGAGCTCAAGATGGGGGATTTCGCCAAGACTTTAAGGAAGCGATTGGAGGGGAATTTTTGCTGCATTCCAGTCCTTCAAGAGCCATCCAAAGCAAGCAACAAGAAAGGGTTCAAAGCAAAGAGTTGTAAAGCATTCTTTACTTGTATTTCTTAGTATCTTTGTATTTCTTGTAGTATTACTATTGTAATAGCTTGTATGAGGTTTCTCTACCTCCGACGTGTAGTCGAGAAGGAGTTTAGTTAGTGTCGTGCGCATAACTAGAGCTCGGTGAGCTCGCCCGTGGAGTAGGAACCATTCGGTTCTGAACCACGTATATCGTGTGTTGTGTGATTGTGTATTGTTGTTAGTTTCATTATTATTGTTATTCCGCTGCGCTAACGACAATTGTAGACGAGCACGCAACGAGAATGATCGTATTCCACCGTACGACGATTGAGGGCTATTCACCCCCCTCTAGCCGACCAACATATTGACCCTACATGCCATGCATAGGCAATCGATTGGAATTAAGTGGTCATGACACAAATTCTTCAACAGTCGACTGCTGAGTCAAGGCAGTCAACTAGTGACCTAAATTTTGAAGTGGATTAGTCCGTTGTGAGGCAACGGCTAAGTGACCAGTCGACTGCTAGGTAAGAGAAATCGATTGGAAGGCGAAAATCCAACGACAGAAGCTTTAAATGGAGCTTGAGGAGAAATATTTCCACAGTGTTTTTGGAGAGCTTTTGGTGAGGAATTTCTATTGCAATCTAGATCTTCAAGAGCCTTTCAAAGCAACCAAGAAGCAAACAATCACAAGTCTTTTGTAAAGTTTTTTTTACTTGTATTTGATTATTGCTTAGTATACTGGTTGTATTTGGTTGTATTTCATGTATTATTATTGTAATTATCTTGTAAGAGATTTCTTCACCTCCTGTATTATACCGAGAAGGAGAAGTTTGATAGTGGTAGTGTGCATCACTAGAGCTCGACCCATGAAGTAGGAACCCTAGTTCCGAACCACGCTAAATCGTTCTTGTGTGTTTGATTGTTGTGTTTGTCTTGTTGTTATTTCTATTTCTATTGCATTCCGCTGCATATAACACTTTTGTAGACAAGCACGACATGATCCATTGAAGCAACGATCCCCCAACAGGAATCTTTGTGGTGGAATGAGAAAGTATAAGAGAAAGTGAAGAAAAAACAAACAATCTATAAAGAATTATATATTTGTAAGAATAAGGAAAACTTGAAAAAAAAAAGTATACAATAGCTAAGAAAGAGCCTAAAAAAGCAGTGAATGAAGCTAAGAATAAAACTTTTAAATGGTTATATCGAAAATTAAATACAAAAGAAGGGGAAAGAGACATTTATAGAATAGCTAATGTGAGAGAGAGAAAGACAAAAGATCTTATTCAAATTAAATGTATTAAAGATGAATGTAATAGAGTACTAGTAAATGATAAAGAAATAAAAGAGCGGTGGAAGAGATATTTTCATCAACTTTTTAATAAAGTTTAGATGACCAACTTAATTTAAGTAGGTCAAATGAGTATAGAAATTTAAATTTTTATCGTAGAATTTAAATTTCAGAAGTAAAACAAGCTTTAAATGGAGTGTAAAATGGAAAAGTCGTTAGAACATATGATATTCTAATAAAGGCATGGAAGTGCCTAGGAAAACAAAGTATTGGATGATTTACAAAATTATTTAACATGATATTGAAAACAAAAAAGATGTCTGATCAATGGAGGGTAAGTACTCTAATTCCTTTATATAAGAATAAGGAAGACATATAAACTTGTGCAAACTATAGGGGTATTCAACTAATGAGTCATACCATGAAACTTTGGGAGAAATTGATAGAAAAAAGATTAAGGAATAAAACTATGGTTCTTGAAAATAAATTTAGGTTCATGCCAGAAAGGTCTACAATAGAAGTTATACATCTTTTCAGGCAAGTAATTGAAAAGTATCGAGAGCAAAAGCAGAATTTACATATGATATTCATTTACTTAGAAATGTTTAAGATAGAGTTCCAAGAGAAATTATATGGAGAATTCTAGAAAAAAAAAGGTGTTAGTGTAACATATATTGAACTAATTAAGGATATATATGGGGAATTAACGACTAAAGTGAAGACTTCAGGTAGATTAACTGAAACATTTTCAATAAAGATAGGGTTACATCAAGGATCAACTCTAAATCTCTCTTTTTACATTAATCATGAACGAACTCACTGAACACATTAATCAAGATACAATACTATAGTGTATAATGTTTGTAGATGATATTGTTTTAGTAGATGGGACTCGTGAAGTAAATGATAAATTAGAATCTTGGAGGAAAACATTAGAAATGAAAGGTCTTAGTAGAGTAAAAACAAAATATATGGAATTTAAGTTTAGCAATATTAGATGTAATAAGACAAGTATTAAGATAGAAGATGAAGAGTTGTCTGGAATAGAGAGCTTTAAATATTTAGGATCATTTTTATAAAGTGATGGAGGGATTGAAAGAGATGTTTTACATAGAATACAAGCAAGATGGTTGAAATGGATGAAAACGTCGGGTGTTTTATGTGATCGTAAAGTACCTCTAAAATTTAAAGGGAAGTTCTACAAAATGACAATTAGACATACTATGTTATATGACAATAAATATTGAACTATGACTCGAGCACATGAGCCAAAGATGAGTTGCATATATGAGGATGTTAAGATGGATGTATGGACATACAAGGATAGACAAAATAAGAAATGAGAGCATTAGAGAGAAAGTCAGTGTTGCATCTATTGAAAGAAAACTCAGAGAGATACATTTACGGTGGTACAAGCATGTATTTAGATGACAAATAAATATTCCAGTTAGACGATGTGAAATGATGATAAATATACATATAAAATGAGGAAGAAAAAAGACTAAAAAAGACTTAGTTAGCAATAATAAAATATAATAAAATTTATTTAAGTATAGATAATAATATAGTAGGGGATAGAGTTCAATGACATAAAAGATCGTATAGTCGATTCCATTTAGTGGGATAAAATTTGATTGTTATTGTAATAGTAGTATTCTTCGACTCATTTAGGATCAGTATAGGCAATTAGCCATCAGATTGCAATGGTAGGTCAAATAGGAGAATAATGAAAATTGAACACCCTGAAAGTCTAGGAGAACCCTAATATGCTTAGTGTAAAAGATCTTTCACATTTTTTTATAAAAAAATTGAGGATATTATATGATACTCATAATTAGTCTTAGTTATGTAAATATCTTTTCTTAATACGCAGTTTAGTTTTTATATGTCCTAATGTTAGATTATTTGTTAGTAGGTAAATAATTGGTAATGGTGTGTTTTTATATCAATAATTATTATGATGCGGCATGGATTTTTCGCTCCTCGATCTGGTGCCATCGAGGAGGGGTCCTCTCCGATTGCATTAGTAAATTTGTCTTGAAAAAGTTAACACATGTTACCACCACTGGCCTATCCGGCGGTGGCACTCCGATGCTTAAGTTAGTCCGGACATTAATAAAAGAAAATATATTAAATACAATAAAGTAATGTAAAAGAAGAGGAAGAGAACTTATCTCATATGTAGCTAGAAATTTATAAAATCTTATGAGAGAATGTTTAGATAATACTAGAAGAGGAAGAACCCCCCGAATAACTAGAAGAGAAATGTCAGAGAGAGGAGGAACCAAAGAACCCCCGCCTCATCCCTTCGAACCTCCACTGTATATTTGTTTCATTCGAAGCGATTCCTCTGAGTATCTTCTAGACTGTCATAGCATCCCTAGCACATGAATCATCATTTGATGCCAAACCAACAAGCTTGGGGAAAAATATGCCTTCAGACTTTGATAGTGGACCCAAATGATATTGTCTGGACTACATCATGGAGGACAAGAAGTCTTGTGGACATATAACAAGATTACATTTCCACATGAAGAATGCATGGATAACAAAGATCTTTCTAACACATATAGATCAACTGATTTACTTCAGGAAGAGCTGATATGAAACTCAGACCAAAGTCTATAAGAACCAACTGATTACTCTCTTTCCTAATAAAAAAATGTAGAACCACCACATTAGCGGCCCCCTCCGGCTGCCCCTACTAGTGGAGGAGGTAAATCAGGACCCAGGTGGCAAGTGCAAAGGAGGGGATCGGTCAATAGCCCAAAGTCATGAGCTCTCCAGGAATTGACCCCTGTCCACTTAAGAGTTATCCCTTTGTACTTATCAACTAGGCTAGCCCTGGGGGCTCTCTCTTTTCTAATAATTACATATAAAGTGGTCAAATCACCATGGATAAGACCCCCTTCCCCCCCTCCCCAACCAATCTTGCATTTTTTTCCCATTACAGTTCCTATCTATATGGCTTATGTGAGCAAAACATATAGGATTTTAGGAGTAGTTTTAGCACACATCTCATTCTTTTTCCATGTTTTGCATTCATTTCCTATTTTCTAGTTTGGAGATCTGCTCTTGTTGTTTTTATGTGTAGGACGGCATTTTGGAGGTAAAATGACACACTTTTGGAGCCAAAGGAAGGCGAGCATGCTCTGGTCGTGTTTCTCCCAAAACATGGGCATCCTCCGAAGCAAAAGAAGGCATTCACCGGATAGTTCAGAGGCGGACACGACCTGGCCATGTGAATCCCACACGGTCGTGTCCAACCCCCGAAGCCAAAAATAGGCAGAAATTCCAGCGCCCCACACGGCCGACCGTGTAGATTCCACATGACCATGTGGCGCTAGGCTGACTTGATGCAACTAGGGTTTCATGGGGATTTAATGAAAGTCGGATCCTCTTCTATAAATAGGAAGGCATGCACAAACCCTAAAGGGGAGGCCCGGCGGCTAGGACGACAAGAAGGTTCCCTAAAAATCATCGGAGACTCGTAACGGGGAGGAAGGAAGCGATTAGAAGATCCATCTCGATGCTCTGGCACCGTGAAGGACAACCAAGACACGCAAATTGGATAGGACAGAAAGTGCTTTCTTTATTTTCTTGTTCTACTTGCATTGGAATGACTTTTCTTAAGGTGTCTTGTATTTATTCTCATTTATCTATAGAGTAGATACTTCGATTCTAGGAATAGGGAGTAACTTGTGTATGTGGACATGCTAGTTCAAATAGTTATTCATCTCTTTTGATTCTATTTGCAATTTTGTGTTGTTTAGATCAATGAGGATTATGTCTTGATTCTATTTATATCGAGCATAGGCGATACAAGGGTGAGAGCCTTCGTATCAAAAATCTAGGAAAACCAAGGATGAACCTTACGGTCATATTCCCTCCCGTAATCGTAGAAGATAGAATATGATAGAGTAGGATATGAAATATGATCCGCCTCTTCATAGGGATTATTAGGACATCTTCATACCCCAATAACCTATCTTAGAAAAAGGCCCAAAGTAGGAGAGATTAACTCTAGAAGGGTTGAAGGACCTTAGTGACAGAGGGCTCCCAACGGTATCAACCCCCTAAGCTCTGACGATCCGAAAGGGAAACTTAGTTAGGAATAGGTAGTTCCCGATAGAAGCAAAAGTTCATCAGACAAATGCATGATGGTCCTCTCGCAAGATCATAATTAGAGATCCCAAACGCATCTAATTGATAACATGTTCCACGACGCACAAGCGAAATCGAAGTCCTAGAATCCTCTTAGGGAACTTTGAACTTACCTTCGCTTCTTCCGAGTGACATCATACTTGAGTTAGGACTACCATCAACCTCAAAATCCTTATTCTCAAGATACTAACTCCGAACAACAACATCCACTGGACAAATGGTATTCAAATCTCAGTCTCTGTGGGAGCAATAAATCTTTTATTACTTGATGACATCTATGCACTTGTGGGCGTTGAGCGCAAGCGTGCGCTTTGAGTCCTTGACGATTCCCATCGAAGATTTAAGGTCATGCTCACGTGCATCAATGGCAATATCATCTAGTGGTTCTTTAACGATACCATTTAATCCAAAATCTAATATGACCACCTTCACAGAGAGCTCATCCACGTACTCAAATATCAGAGTATAAAGAATTGGATTGACAACATATAATACCAGAGTGGGGACACCAAGACGTCTGGCTTTTACCATGCCACAAACTTCAATGTTCAAGCACTTCACTATCACGACCCACAAAAGTTGACTTGAACATCCTAGCTTCTGCCCCAATGTTGGTCGTTATCACCAAGAAGAGAGCACAGAGGAGAAGACAAACTAGGTCGGCTGACGGAGCAGGAATAGCCACCGAGAAGAACCAATGTGACTGTGCGACATAAAGACTATAGGGGAGGGGAGAGAGAACCAAGATGAACCTCCCAGCATTGAAGCATAGTGGTCCACCTCTGGAGACTCTGGAAGTGTGGAATGGAATGAGCGACGATGTGAGAGCGAGAGAGAGATCCCCTTTCTCTCAGCTCCACCGTTTCCCTTAGCTCCAGAAGAAGATCCCCCTTTTTTCCAAGCCCTAGCCATCCTTTTATTCCCCCCTGCAATGGGTCGGGCCCTTGTTTCCATATACAGGCCAATATTTCTCTCATATCACAGGTAACCCCCTAAATAATCAGACGAGTCACCCAGACAAGTCTGACTTCAACTTTATCACTTCATCGTCTCGAGTCGGATCATATCTCTGCTCTTTGTTCCACTACTCGGGGATATCATACATATCTATAACGTTCGATAATCTATCTTGGTCAAATGAAAAAAATGTTGGTTCGAGGACTTATGAACTGCCTCAGATGGATATAATAAGACTATTGATTCGAGGGCTTATGAATAGCCTCGGTCGGATAAGAGAATGCTTGAAGCGAGAGCTTACGAATCGCCTCGAATAGATATAAGAGAATGACCTCCAAATCTTGACTAATATTCATTTCAGAACACCTCTGAGGAATACATTAAGAACTAGCTGGGAATGTCTCGATCAAATAACTTAATATCCACTTCAAAACATCTCGAAGGAATAAAATAATGTCAGACTCAGAGCATCTTGGTGAAATAAAATAATATTTTCTCCAGCTCAGTTAGATAGGATAAAATAATAGTCAATCTAGAGCATCTTAGCTTGGACCACTTCGACATAAAGAAATAAAATAACTCCCGGCTCGACACGTCTCAGCTAAATGAAATAACAACAAGTTAAAGAACACTTCGGCCTAATAAAATAAGAGTTGTCCCAAGATACCTAGGCTGAATAAAATAATACCCACCTCATAACACTTAGGCTACATAGAATAAGAGATGACCCAAAGTGCCTCGACCAAATAACATAATATCTATTTTAGAATACCTCGGATGAATAATAGAACGGTTGACTCAGAGATCTCAGCAGAAAGAAATAATACCTACTTCCGCTCAATTCGACTAAATAAAATAATAACTTACCTGGAGTGACTTGGCTCAAAGAAATTTGGCATAAATAAAAAATAATAATAACTAGCGTGACACACCTCGGTTGTACTAAATATAATAATATTTGCCTTAAAATATGTGAGCAGAATAAAGCAAGAACCAAATTAGAATGCCCCAACTGCCTGATACCCACCTCAGAACATGTTAATGGAATATAATAATAATTAAACTAGAACGCCTTGGATGCTTAAAAAACATATAGATTGAATAAAATAATAGCTCTCTCTATAACAATGCTTCATAAGTAGACGAGTGGAATACCCCTCTCCTCAACCAACTTAATATCAAACCGTACTCCTCCTGGGTCAACACAACACAGTGACAGTAAGCTTCGGTCAGTGCCAAACTGAATAAAAATGTAGACCGACTTGAGGGCTTACGAACTGCCTCGGTCAACCGTAGCAAAATACTCCATCATTCTTCCAAAGTGTGTTCTACCTTAAACCCGACTCCTCCACTCCACCACCTCACGGGGATCGTAGCTTCGGCTATTGCCGAGCTGTGTAAGAATATAGATCGGACCTAAAGGCTTACGAACTGCCTCGGCCGACCATAATAATAAACTCCACTGTTCTTCCAAAGTGAATTCTACCTTAAACCTGACTCCACCACTGCACGGGGATCGTAGCTTCCGCTATTGTCGAGTTGTGTAGGAATATAGACCGAATCTGAGGGCTTACGAAATGCCTCGGCCAACCACGATAATAAACTCCGTTGTACTTCCAAAGTGCATTATACCTTATACCCGACTCCTCCCATCCACCACCGTGGGGGATTGTAGCTTTGGCTATTGCCGAGCTGTGTAGGAATATAGACCGGACCTGAGGGCTTACAAACTGCCTCGGCCGACCATGATAATAAACTCCGTCGTTCTTCCCAAATGAATTATACCTTAAACCTGACTCCTCTGATCTACCACCACACGGGGATAATAGCATCGACCAGGATCGAGCTATAAAAAATAGTGATGATCTAACCTAAGGCCTTACCTTGTCATATCAGAATAATAATCTTTTACTCCGTCAAACTTCCAAAGTGAATCTACCTTAAACTCGACTCCTCCGATCTGCCACCACATAGGGATAATAGCATCGGCCAGGGTCGAGCTGTAAAAAATAGTGACGATCTGACCTAAGGTCTTGCCTTGTTAGATCTAAATAATAATTTTTTACTCCGTCAATCTTTCAAAGTGAATCTACCTTAAACCAGACTCTTTCGATCCACCACCACACGGGGATAATATCATCAGCCAGGGTTGAGCTGTAAAAAATAGTGATGATCTAACCTAAGGCCTTGCCTTGTCAGATTGGAATAATAATTTTTTACTCCGTCAATCTTTCGAAGTGAATCTATCTTAAACCTGACTCCTTCAATCTGCCACCATACAGGGATAATAGCTTCGACTCCTGTCGAGCTGTAAAAAATAGTGATGTTATGCAGACGAGTGACCGAGTGGCCAACTTGCTATGTAGTCGAGTGACTGACTGGTTATGCGGTCGAGTGGCCAACTTGCTATGTGACTGGGTGGTCGACTTGTTATGCGATCAAGTTTTCGATTGGCTATACGACTGAGTGGACGACTTGCTATGTATTACAAAGAAATAGTGGAATGATTAATTAAATGTAAACTTTCAAGATAAGTATTACACACAAAGATAATTAAATTTAATCTTTTAAGATATTCTAAGTGTGTATATAGCTATCTTATTTGTTCTCTAAGTGTGTCTCATATAATGTATCTTCAATGGGGAAAATTTCAAATATAGCTAGAGAAACGACAAGGTATAAGAATGCAACAAAATATTAAAGGTAAGCATTTATATGTAGACTCACCGAATTTCGCAGTGAGGAGGAACCACAGTATATGATACAGGGCAACATTATCATTCACCAAGAAATTTTATATTAGCAACCAATATGTATAAGACTTGATGTCTTCCTCCCATCGTGGAGTCATATCCAATATAGAAGCTCTGGTGAGGAATTGACTTGACAAGAATCAGCATTAACCTAAAACTGCATTGAAAGGAGTTGTTAGGCAAAATTAGTTGCATCAACAGAAAGAAAAGCGGAAGAACCATCCCAATCAGATGATCGTATTTTTCTCTCAACGTCTTGCCTAGAAGTTCCCACAGACAACACCAAAAGACACGGCATGGATTTTTCGCTCCTCGATCTGGTGCCACCGAGGAGGGGTCCTCTCCGACCGCATCAGTAAATTTGTCTTGAAAAAGTTAACACGTGTTAAACCACCATCGGCTTACCCGACGGTGGCACTTCGATGTTTAAGTTAGGTCCGACATTAATGAAAGAAAATATATTAAATACAGTAAAAGTAATGTAAAAGAAGAGGAAGAGAACTTATCTCATGTGTAGCTAGAAACATGTAAGAGCTTACGAGAGAATGCTTAGATAATACCAGAAGAGGAAGAAACCCCCAAATAACTAGAAGAGAAATGTCAGAGAGAGGAGGAACTAAAGAACCCCCGCCTCATCCCTCCGAACCTCCACTGCATATTTGTTTCATTCGAAGCAATTCCTCTAAGTATCTTCTGGACTATCATAGCATCCCTAGCACATGAATCATCACCCGATGTCAAACCAACAAGCTTGGGGAAAAATATGCCTTTGGACTTTGATAGTGGACCCAAATGATATCGTTTGGATTGCATCATGGAGGACAAGAAGTCTTGTGGACATATAACAGGATCACATTTCCACATGAAGAATGCATGGATAACAAAGCTCTTTCTAACACATATAGATCAACTGATTTAACTTCAAGAAGAGCTGATATGAAACTCAGACCAAAGTCTATAATAACCAACTGATTACTCTCTTTCCTAATAATCATATCTGAAGTGGTCAAATCACCATGGATAAGACCCCCCCTTCTCACCACCCCCACCCCATCTTGCATTTTTCCCATTGCAATTCCTATATGTATGGAAATATCATCTAGTGGTTCTTTAACAATACCATTTAATCTAAAATCTAATATGACCTCCTTCACAGAGAGCCCTTCCGCATATTAAAATATCATAGTATGAAGAATTAGATTAACAGCATATAATACCAAAGTGGGGACACCAAGACATTTGGCTTTTCCCATGCCGCGAACTTCCATGTTCAAGCACTTCACTATCACGACCTATAAAAGTTGACTTGAACATCCTAGCTTCTGCCCCAACACTAATTATTATCATGGAGAAGAGAGCACAGAGGAGAAGACAGGTCAGGTCGACTGTCGATGAAGGAATAGCCACCGAGAAGAACCAATGCGGTTGTGCAACATACAGACTATAGAGTGGGTGTAAAATACCGCAGGAAAAAAAATATTAATATTAAAATAAAATGTTGGATAATTGAGAGAATACCCTATGAAATTTTTAGGAATTTTTAGAAATTTTCTGGGATTTAAATGGAAACTTCTATGCAGTTTCGGGGAAAGCCTGTTAGAATTAACGGTTTATAGGGTCTAAAATCCGACCCGTTTGACCGAGCGTTTCACTCTATTTTTGAAATTTGTCATCGCTCTTTACTCATCGCGACTTCTCATTCTCGTCGATCCCTTTCTCTTCCAACCGCGACCTTTTCTCTGTCGCGCCCCTCTTTTCTCCCGATTGAACACCAGCGCCGCCTTCTCCCTCGCGCGCCGCCACGCTGCAGCAGCAGCCGATCGCAGCTTCTTCCCTTCTTCACCGCTGCGGTTCTTCCTCTCCCGTGCCCTAGTTTCCTCGAGCTGCCAGTCGCACACCCTACCTCGCCATCGTCAAGCCAGCCTCCCGTGCCCTAACTCGTCGACCACCGCGAACTCAAGCTAGCCGATTGCATCTGTTTCCTTTCTCCGATCCAAATCGCCACGGTTGTATCTTCTTCCCCAATCTCACGAGCGTTGCTCGTTTCTTCTTCGGTCCAACAACAGCAAGTGTCATTGGCCGTCGCAGTTGAAGCTCCACTGCCCTACGTCCGATGTCGCTGCTCCGTGCCAGCGTCGATCGTAATCGGCCAACCTTCACGCGACACTGTTGCCATCCACTATTGATGCGCCGGCTTGCTTTAGCCGTCATAGCCGCCTTGGATCACCTAGATCGGCTACCGGTTGCCTGATCTGCCAAGTTGATCTTGCCTCCCTGCCCTCTGTCGCCGTGTGTCGCCCTCTCTTCTTCTCGATCATCTCTACAGCATTTCTGAGTTGGGGATCGCGGGATTATAATCGCAAAGGGGTAGCTTATCGATCACCATTTCCCCTGTTTTGGTCGTGATACAGCCTACTTCTTGGTCGGATTTCCTATTTTCACCACGAGTAGCATTATCGACTGGGATGTCGTGGTAAGCGGGAAGAAACTCTATCTTTTGATAATCTAAAAGTTTAGATTGGTAAATCACAGCTTACAAATTTAATTTCTGTTGTAGGCACTAAAATACATTGGGATAGTAGATACTCGACAAGCAACTTAGGGTTGCTTTATCATTTCGAAGAGGAAGATTGGTGTACTGTAGTTGTGGTGATAATCTGAGGAAGAAGGCATTAGGCGTCATATTTGAAGCAGTGGGATGGAAGCTTAAGAAATTGGTAAGTAAATTGGGTTATATAATGATATGGATATTATGTTTATAGTTGTGTGGTGATTAATTTGTTAATTAATCGTTAATAGATGGAGGTTGTGATAATGGTGGGGTTGGATCTGATTAAATAGTAGATTCAATCGGTAATGGTATCAGTGTATGTGTTGGTTAGCTAATTAGGATTTAGACTTGATTTGGGACTTGATACCATTATTGGACTAATGATAGAATTTGTTGTTATTTGTATTTTATTTGCAGGACGTGGATACGAGACAAATCCGCGGCCGTGAGGATTTCATTACTACGAGCATTTACAACAGGTGGGTAATTTCCTACCTGGTCCGGGTAGATGTATTGCATTCAGATTTAGTCATAGATATGAGCATGTTAGGTGTTCATATTATCTTGACCCTGCTCTTTTTATCGTATGCTTGATCCTTTACCGTTGGCTATTAACTCCATTGTTGATATCATGTTTATTTTATCATGATTAGGAGTTATACATATAGGTGATGCAAGTAACTTAGAATTTGTTTAAGTTAAGTGCAAATAGTAAAGTCCGGATAACAACCTGATTGTACATCGGGCAAAAAGGTCATCCGTAGGTAGATAATGTCTTTAACCTAGGGTTAGTTCTAGTACCCTTAGGTTGTATGTTACCACCGAACATGTATTGTGTAAATGGTCAGAGGAATGATACTTAGGGTATCGCTATGGACCGGTGGTCCTATCTTATTATAATCAGATGAATACGACTCTCTACAGGATAGAGAGTGTGTCCATCAGTTGAGTAGGACTCTACGAGGATGAGAGAGCGTCGATTAGATTGGTATGACTCTACGGGATATAGAGTATTATGATCCTGAGTCGACTCTGCGGATAGAGTGCGTTGATCTGGTTAGTATGATTCTCTGTAGAATAGAGAGTCTATGGTGGATGTCTGTATGTGAGACATTGCATTCATGCATTTGCATGCACGCTGGCGACGAGGTCTCCCTTGTGGTTGAGAGTGTCGCCAGTCATCCTGCCTCCACGGTTACTCATAGGAGGAGTCACCCGTGTGAGGGCAGAGCATTGTGGTGCCGCACTCTACCACTATAGACGGTGGTAGTTGGATTTGCGTGTCGTAGTCCTGCGTGTGTAGCACTCGACCACTCATGGGTAGTGACTGTCGGAGTGGCCAACAGCAGGGACCCCCATCGTGTAGCTTGCTCTTTACGCTTATATGCTACTCGATCATCGCCCACTCACCACTCGAGAGTGGTTGGTGTTGAGTTGGGACGATTGTCATGCTCGAGCCACCGAGGCCACACCGGGTCGTGGGTAGCTTTAGGGTGAGCCGACATGACCATGCATGCCGCATTGCCGATCGATGGCATTTTGCATATATTGCCATATATATACATATATGCATGTATATATATATATATGGATGATTGTGATTAGTATACATATATAGATACTGATCTATATATATATGCTTATTGTGATGTTGCATTTGATTGTATTATGTTTCTTTGCATTTGATTGTACATCATATTCATGCATGTTTCTTGCATATGTTATACAGTTGTGTCGGATATTGGTATGGGTTGGATAGACCATAGATACCTTGGCCTGTAGCATGAGTAGATTATGTGTTGACATTACTCTTCCTGTTATATATATGTTGGATATATGTTCAGTTGGATCAGTAGATGTGAACTTGAGTATGTCGCATTTTATGTTATTCATTTGATTAGACGGTATATGCTTGTATTTATATACTATCTTTGATATACCTGTTGTACATCCAGATTATGTTGTCGAAATACATGTGATATTACATATAGACATGTTTTCTATTACCTGCTGAGTTTTACTCACCACCCCATGACTGGTTTTCGTCGCCTGTAGCAGTAGCCGACTTCGTGATGGACTTGGAGCACCGCTGGCTGGCATCATCTCATCTCAACTCCGAGAGTCCGAATTTTTGGTGTTCTCATTTGTACTCCGTTATGGATTTGTTTTATGTGATGATTGTAGTTGTGACTATTGATGTTGTACCTCTTTTCTTCCTTTCTGGTTTTGTTATGGTGTCCTGAGTCAGTGTTAGTCATACCGGTATGCACGTGTGTTGTCGTTTGTGGGATTGTAGTATGTTTCCGCTGTGTCTTGTGTAGTTTTTGATTTCATATATATATATATATATATATATATATATATATATATATATATATATTGTTGTTATTGTGGGCCTACGGGCCTTGTATTAACCCGAAATGTTGCCACGTACAGGGGAGATGTCGTCCGTTTAATTTTCGGTTCGGCATGCTCTCGGGGCGTGACAGTGGGGAGAGTTAAGATGAACCTCCCAGTGTTGAAGCACAGTGGCCGACCTCCAGAGACTTTGGAAGTGAGGAATGGAATGAGCAATGGTGTGAGAGCGAGAGAGAGATCCCCTTTCCCTCAGCTCCCCCCTTTCCCTCAGCTCCAGAAGAAGATCCCCTTTTTTTCCAAACCCTAGCCATCCTTTTATTCCTCCTCCAATGGGTCGGGCCCTTGTTTCTATATACGGGTCAATATTTCCCCCATATCATAGGCAACCCCCTAAATAGTCAGACAAGTCACTCTGACAAGTCTGACTTCAACTTTATCACATCATCATCCCGAGTTTGATCATATCTCTGCTCTTTGTTCCTCTACTCGGGGGTATCATACGTATCTGTAACATCCGATAATCTATCTTAGTCGAATGAAGAAAATGTTGGTTCGAGGACATATGAACTGTCTCAGATGGATATAATAAGATGACTGATTCGAGGGCTTATGAATAGCCTCGGTTGGATAAGAGAATGCTCAAAGTGAGGGCTTACGAATTGCCTCGAATAGATATAAGAGAATGACCTCCAAATCCTAACTAATATTCACTTTAGAACACCTCTGATGAATACATTAAGAACTAGCTGGGAACACCTCAATCGAAAAACTTAATATCCACATCAAAACATCTCGAAGGAATAAAATAATGTCTGACTCAGAGTACCTTGGTGAAATAAAATAATTTTTTCTCCAGCTCAGTTCAATAGGATAAAATAATAGTCGATCTAGAGCATCTTGGCTCGAACCACTTCGGCATAAAGAAAAAAAATAACTCCCAGCTCGAGACGTCTCGGCTAAATGAAATAACTGTAAATTCAAGAACACTTCGGTCTAATAAAAAAAGAGAAATCCCAAGATACCTGAGCTGAATAAAATAATATCCGCCTCATAACACATAGGCTACATAGAATAAGATATGACCCAAAGTGCCTCAACTGAATAACAAAATATCTATTTTAGAATACCTCAGATGAATAATATAATGGTTGACTCATAGATCTCAGCAGAAAGAAATAATACCTACTTCCGCTCAATTCGACTAAATAAAATAATAGCTGGCCTGGAGCTCAAAGCAATTTGGCATAAAGAAATAAAATAATAACTTGCGTGACACGCCTCGGCTGCACTACATACAATAATAGTCGCCTCTGAATATGTGAAAGGAATAAAGCAAGAACCAAACCAGAACGCCCCGACTGCCTGATACCTACCTCAAAACATGTTAATGAAATACAATAATAATTAAACTGGAATGCCTTGGTTACTTAAGAAACATATAGACTGAATAAAATAAGATCTCTCTCTGTAACAACACCTCATAAGTAGACGAGTAGAATACCCCTCTCCTCGACCGACTGAATATCAAACCGTACTCCTTCCTATTCAACACAACATAGTGATAGTAAGCTTCGGTCAGTGTTGAACTGAATAAGAATGTAGACCGTCTTGAAGGCTTAAGAACTACCTCGATCAACTGTAGCAAAATATTTCGTCGTTCTTCCAAAGTGTGTCCTACCTTAAATCCGACTCCTCACTCCACCACCGCACAGGGATCGTAGCTTCGGTTATTGCCGAGCCATGTAGGAATATAGATTGGACCTAAGGACTTACAAACTGCCTCAGTTGACCATGATAATAAACTATGTCATTCTTCCAAAATAAATTCTACCTTAAACCCGATTCCTCCGCTCTACCACCGCACGGGGATCGTAGCTCCGGCTATTGCCGAGCTATGTAGGAATATAGACCGGACCTAAGGGCTTACAAACTGCCTTGGCCGGCCATGATAATAAACTCCGTTGTTCTTCCAAAGTGCATTCTACCTTAAACTCGACTCCTCCCATCCACCACCGCAAGGGATTATAGCTTCGACTATTGTCGAGCTGTGTAGAAATATAGACTGGACCTAAGGGCTTACGAACTGCCTCGGCCGACCATGATAATAAACTCCTCCATTCTTCCTAAGTGAATTCTACCTTAAACCTGACTCTTATGATCCACCACCACACGGGAATAATGGATCGGCTAGGGTCGAGATGTAAAAAATAGTGACCATCTGACCTAAGGTCTTACCTTGTCAGACTAGAATAATAATTTTTTACTTCGTCAATCTTCCAAAGTGAATCTACCTTAAATCCGACTCCTCTGATCCGCCACCACAAGAGGATAATAGCATCGAGCAGGGCCGAGCTGTAAAAAATAGTGATGATCTGACCTAAAGCCTTGTCTTATTGAATTGAAATAATAATTTTTTACTCCGTCAATCTTCCAAAGTGAATTTACCTTAAACTCGACTCCTTTGATCCACCACCACACAGGGATAATAGCATCGACCATGGTCCAACTATAAAAATAGTGACGATATGACTTAAGGTCTTGTCTTGTTAGAGCAAAATAATAATTTTTTACTCCGTCAATCTTCCAAAGTGAATCTACCTTAAACCCGACTCCTCTGATTCGCCACCATAGGAAAATAATAGCTTCAACTCCTATCGAGCTGTAAAAAATAGTGATGTTATGTAGTCGAGTGACTGAGTGGCTGGCTTGCTATGCAATTGATGTTAGTTATATACGAGAGGTGTCCTAAGGCAATCGCCTTACCGTTGTACCATTTATTTGATAAATGAAGATTCACTATTTGAGTATATATGTTTTCATGTATTTGTTTAGATCTTAAACTCATATACTAAATATCCACAATACGATTCACAGCATGAGAGAATTTATGATTGGATCACAACTAGTGAGTATCTCTACATGTGTAACTGTGATGTATTGGAATTATCCCTAGTTGATGAATTGATGCATTCGGACGCCATCAATTCTGTTGAGACTAGCACGAGTTATACTCTTTGTTTTATCCAAGCAGATGTTTCTCACTGGCTAGAGATATTGGGATGTCCGGAGTTAACCGTGGATGCTAGTTATTGTCACGCCCTGAGAGCATGCTGTGTCGAAAAGCAAACGGACGGCATCTCCCCTGTACATGGCAACATTTCGGGTTAATACAAGGCCCGTAGGCCACAACAACATCAACATATATATATATATATGTAAACAAACCACGATAACATAACAAACTAACTACAACAAAGACATAGCGGAAACATAAAACAACCACATCACAACTACATACAGTGCATACCGGTATGACTAACACCAAAACTAAGAACCACCATAGCAAAACCAAAAAAGAAAGATACAACAACAATAGTCATAGACTACAATCATCACATAAAGACCAAAGGCATATCGGAACACCAACGATAATCCAAAAACCTGGACTCTCAGAGTTGAGATGAGACGATGTCAGCCAACAGTGCTCCAAGTCCATCACAAAGTCGGCTACCTGTTACCTGGGCGACAGAAAAACCTAGGGTTCGTGGTGGTGAGTAAAACTTAGCAGGTAATAGAAAAACATGTATATATATCAAATATCACATGTAATTCAACAGCATAATCTAGAGGTACAACAGGTATATCAGCATAGTATATAAATACATGCATATACCATCTAACCAAATGAACAACGTAAAATGCAGACATACCTGAAAGTCTACTACGCTACTCTGATCCAACCTGAGCATATATCCAACATATATATATAACAGGAAGAGTAATACTAACTCGCAATATCCTCATGATACAGGTCAAGGTATTTAATGGTCTGTCCAACAAATATACAAGTATCCGACACGACCGTATAACAGATGCAAGAAACATGCATGAATATGATGTACAATCAAATGCAGCAAGCATAGTACAATCAAATGCAACATCACAATAAGCATATATATATATACTACATATATATATATATATATATATATATATATATATATATTACTCACAACCATCCATATATATATATATATACATGCATATATGTATATATATATATATATATATATATATATTACTCACAACTATACATATATATATATATATATATATATATATATATATATGGTAATAATAATGCAAAGATGCATGGTCATGCACACCCCTACTCGCTACCACGATCCCAGTGTGGCCTAGGTGGCACGACATGACAACTGTCCTAACTCAACACCAACCACTGTTCTAGAGTGGCCTAGTGGGCAGTATGATCAAGTAGCATATGAGCGTAAAGAGCTCGCTACACAATGGGGGTCCCTGCTGCTGGCCACTCCGACTGACACTACCAATGAGTAGTCGAGTGTCATGCACCCAGGACAACTGCACGCAACTCCAACTACCACCGTCTATAGTGGTAGAGTGTGACACAACAAATGCTCCGCCCTCACACCAGTTTCTCCTCGGGGAGTAACCTGGGAGGCAGGATGACTGACGACTCTCTCAACCCCAAGGGAGACTATGTCGTCAGAATGCATGCAAATGACATAAATGTATTGTTACACGTACAGACATCTACACAGACTCTTTGTTCCACAGAGAGTCATACTCATCTAATCAATACACTCTCTATCCTGTAGAGAGTCATACTCAACTGATCGACGGACTCTCTATCCTGTAGAGAGTCGTACTCAACTGATCGACGTACTCTCTATCCTGTAGAGAGTCGTACTCGACTAATCATATCAAGCTGGGACCACTGGTCCGTAGCGACACACTAATCATCCTTCACTTAACCATTACACAACACATGGTTGATAATAAGTATGCAACATACGGGTATTGGAATAAATCCTACTTTTAGGGCATTACCTACCCACGGATGACCTTTTTGCCAATTTACAAATCGGGTCGTCACCCGTACTCTAACATCTACACCCTACTAAATATTTAGACCTATTTACATCACATCTGTAACTCCTAAATCATAATAAAGGAAAGCGTGATATCAACCTTTGAGCAAATATAGCCAACGACAAGTATCAAGCATAAGATAAATAAGAACAGGGTCACGATAATATGAACACCTAACATGCTCATATCTATGACTAAATCTGAATGCAATTACATCTACCTGACCAGGGTAGGAAATTACCCATCTGATACAAAGCTCGAACTAATCCTCACGGTCGTGGACTGGCTTCGTATCCCAAACCTGCACATAATAGCAACTATGATTAAGTACAAGTGTCCGACAAATACACAACTTAATTACTACGTCGTTCCTATGTTCACTTCCTTTCCTCATCTATGAGTTAGAAATCCTTATTATCCCTATCTGATACACCATAACCAAACTCTCTCCCACATCAACAAGATTAATATATAGATCTAAACAACACTCAAAACAGGATTGTAATAGAAGCTTACCACAAGATCAGTCTACCACAGCTAATCAATTCAATACATCCACTGAATAGATCAATTGGACACATTTACAACACCTAATTCATCTACAGATCAACCAATCATAAATTGGACTTCACAGCTCAAACATCACTGAAACAATGATAGCAAACCTAACAATGCCTAAACCATAGTCGACACCATTCCACACACAGCCGACACAATCCCCACCGATCAACAATGACCACTCTAAAATCAACAACAACACAGACAGGGTAACAAAGCTTACCAATCAGATTTCCTCGTGACACCACATTGCTCACCGAGCAATCCAAGCTCCAATCAACGCCTAAACTCCCCGAAAGCTGACTCACCACACTATTTACCAACACCAATCCATCAACACAACCCTTCCGATTCCATAGATACTGACACACTACCAGATCTACCCAACTCATCGATCGATAAACACCCAATCCGTAGCAATTACAAATATCACAAGCAAGAAGGAAGTCAACCTTACCGATCTCATATCTCCACCGGCAGCTACCTCCCTTGTTCACTGGACCACCACTGCCCAAACAGAAATCTCGTTCAAACCAAAGGCAATCACAGCAGGGAATTTAGACAAGGAGAAGTCGGCCCTTACCTAGTTCCAACGATCTCCGGCAAAGCAATCCTCAAAAACTGGCAGCACTCCTCCCCTCATGGACGCACAACCCCGGCAACAGTCGGCTAGGGTAGCTCACTCGTGCTCGAAGAAAGGCCTCACCTGACTGCCCGGTCAGCGTTCTGCCCACCAGTCGGACCTCTCACCAGAAGGAGCTGTCGGCAGTCGCTAGATCACAGAGAAGAAAGGGTGTCGGCTCCCTTCCTTCCAGTCGGATCTCCCTCCAGAATGAGGTGTAGGCAGCGAGCAAGGGAACGACGAGTGGCAGAGAGAGAGAGAGCTTGGAGGTGTCGTCTGTGAGAGGAGGAAGGAAAGAGCTCGGCGCAAGGAAGATGCGAGGGGGAGGAGCTCGTGATGCCAGCCTCTTCAAACTCACGACGGATACACGTTAGGGCACGACAAGCGGGCTCGGCGACGGCGAGCGCGAGCACGAGGAAAGGAGATGCGATCGGGAGAGGGGATTGAATTTTGGTCGCTTCAGAGACGAAGAAGAGGCATTCGGGAAGGAATAGGAAGAAGCTGATTGGGCGAACGGAAGAGAAACCGAAGAAACGCCCGGGTTTAAAAGCGACGATCGGGCTATTTTAGTTTGTCTAGCTAGCCCAAGTCTAACCCAATCACCTATTTAAGCCTTAATCTTCCTCCGATTCGATCATATGAACTCAATTAAATTCTAAAAAAAATTGTAAAAATTCCTGAAAAATTCTATAAGACAATTTCTTAATTAACCAGGATATTTTCTGTTATTATTATTATTATTATTATTATTATTATTATTATTATTATTATTATTATTATTATTATTATATATATATATATTTTTGGTATTTTACAGTTATGGTAACTAGTTCATTAGAGTGACTAGCTGTAAGACTTCATATGGTTCTCTACATATACAGATATGTCAATGAAGTCCTTACTGTAGCTTAAGTGTGATGTTCCTTTGACTTGCAATATTCGAGTCATCTTGGCGATGTAAACTTATGTTTTGACATCTTAAGCAAGCATCTCCGAGGAGATGTGGACTCGGGATGATTGGGTATAAATCGAAGTGGCCGAAGGTATTTGAATAGCCTACAGAGGATTCGCCACTCCTTGCGAGGAGATATATACCTTATGGCCTCTTATCGGATTTTTACTAAACTCTTTGGCCAAAGCATTACATGTTTAGAGTATGGTACTCTTGGATATGTGTGCAGTAACTAGAATCCAGAGAACAAGGGAGTAATACTTGGGTTAGGTATGACATAGTCAGCCTAGTGGGGACTGACACATAGACCATATCCTAAATCAAGTGGGTATAAGATGAGTGAAGGGAATGGGACACGACTCACTGTAGCTGCTGAAAGATTTTAGAAGTTGTTCTGGGGTTAATCGTTGATTTTTTGGTTAATTGTGGATCATGATGTACTACTAAGTACCACTCATGATCATTTTATAATTAATGGTTAATTATAGATGCCAATATAAACCGAGAACATATTTGGTCACACGCACTATGAGTGTTATCCGAAGGATTTAAAACGAGTTTGAGAATGGGATTCTCAGATCGAGAGAGACTTGATTTGGTTGAACCAAACAAGGAGCGAGAATGAAATTATTTCAGTCGTATTTGAAGCATGGATGGGTCGAGTCTTTTGAAGACATGATGGATGAACCAAATTGGTTTGGTTCTAATCCAATGGTGGAAAATAAACCAAAGGGGTTTGGTTTGTTTTAAACGAATGAACAAAAATTGGTTTGGTTTATTTTAACTTAAAATAAACCAACGTGGCTTGGTTTATTTTAACTTAAATTAATGGAGCGGGTTAATGGGTTTTGGTTGTGAACCAATAACCCTTGAGAAAAGGTCTCTTAACGATTAAGAAACACGTTCTCTATAAATAATAGGGTGCGGTGGTGAGATATTTCGTAGACGACTTAGGTCTTGAGAACCCCTAGCCACCCTCTTCTCCTCTCCTTGCTTGTGCACCGCCCCTTGGTGTTGTCGCCGCCCAAGCCCAGTCGTCGGCCATCCATCGGCCAGCAGTACAGTCGTCGGCCATCTCCAGTCGCCGGCCACAAGGTTGTCGCCAGCCACTTGTTTGGCCGGTCATCTACTCCACCAAGTTGCCCTCTTGGACAGCTTGTGTCCTTTACGACGAGAGAGTCGTTTGGCCGGTGTTTGGAACTCCGACAGCAACCTCCTTGTTGGGGATTAGATTCCGACAATCCTCATTGGTGGATGATCAAAGTTTTGTCAATTGGTTGACGAAAACCGCTTTCGAGAAATGAGTTTGTGAAACTCATTTGAATTCGAATATGATTTGAATTGTGATCGTCTCTCAGATCACAACGTCTTCGACATGAGACTAGTATCTCATGTGAAGATGGGGCTCATAGCTTGTTGAAGCTATCTCGATGATACTCTACATGGATACGGATAGAGGCGAAACTTACGAGGGTTGCTGAGGTTGATGTCATTTCCGCTTCACATAATTCGTCAGGTATACCTAGAGTAGTTTTCTTTATTGTAAAATTTGAAAATATGATTATGTCTACACTGTTGTATCCTGTATGTGTGTGGTGTGTGTGATGTAATAAATTAGTTATTATGCGTTGTATTTGCTTTCGTTATGCATGTTTATGAAACATGTTCGAATATACGCCCACGTCAGTACCCCAGAAACCCAACAGTGGTATCAGAGCCCGACTGTGTTCCGACATAATCGTAAAATTCTTTTGCGATAGTCATAATTGTAATTTTAGAAATTTTCTACTCTTGGAAAGTTTAGAAATTATGGAAATTGTAAATTAGTTAAGAAATTCAAATTAGGAAATTTGTTTCCTAAATTAAATTTGAATTTCCTTAATTGATATTTCCATAAATAAAGTATGTGATTAGATATGGAAATGTATTTTCTAATTTAATCAAGGAGATTTAATTTGATAAATCAAATCACAAACATATTTTATTTCCAAAATTAATTATGATAATTTGGAAATTACTTGAACATGTCATAATTGTATGTCATGTGATTGCATTATATGCATATCATTATGTCATGCATGCCATGATATGTAGATGCATTAGTTGCACATATGTATGTCATGTGTATCATGTCATGTAGATAATAGTTATTTGCATGAAAAGAGGATGAGACCTTAAAACCCTTACACAATATTAAAGCCTATACCTTCCATTAATATGGTTAGAACCGGAGTTCTATTTCTTATTTGGGTTGTTGAACTCTCTCCAAGCCCGGCTCGAACCTGAACATGTTCAAACCATTGAAATAGTTTAATACTAATATGGTAAGAGTCATAGGTCAATCTTTAATTTGGGTTGTTGGACCCTCTCCAAGCCTGGCTAAATAGTTGAATGCGCTCTAGCCATATTAAAATTATTTTTTGATTAATGGGTCGGCTTTAACTTGGAGCATCAGCTTGTTGGACTCTCTCCAAGGTCGATGTGAAGAGAGGTGAAGTTGGGTGCTATGCATATGATGCATACTTGTTAATTTGTTAATAACCCAATGTTTGTGCGAACATTCAATTAGTTGATAGCACAATTTGATAGTTACATATATGAGATATGTAATTGGTATATTTGATACCTACCATCGTAGCTAGGAATGGCTTGTTAGACTCTCTCCAAGATTATTCGTATCTATGTTGGATATCAGCCCATTTGGAGATGGACCTACGATCTCCCGAATTGATTTTAAAGGTTTTTTGAATTCAAAAAATGAATGGGATTTATAAATATATGTTGATGCACTTTAAATCATCTTTCTCATATATGCTCAATTTGTATATCTAGGTTAATCGCTTGATCATGACGTCTTTAAACTTGCACTTTATTTTGGATTCAAATAAGTTGATTGGGTCGAACTTCTTGGACTGGCTTAGAAACCTGAGAATTGTTCTCAAGGCAGAAAAGCTTGCGTATGCCCTCGAAGGGCCTCTTCCCAACCGTCCTAAGGATGATGCAACTCCGGATCAATTGTTGGCCTATCAGAAACATGTGACTGATTCTGAACTGGCTAGTTGCATCATGCTAGCCACGATGGTACCCAAGCTTCAGAAGTAGCATGCGTATATGGATGTTAATACCATAGTCTTCCATCTTCATGAGTTGTTTGATGAGCAAGCGAGATCCGAAAGATTCGAAGTCTCCAAGCTCCTCTTCACTTCTAAGATGCAAGAAGGTCCATCTGTGGTGCAATTTGTGCTAAAGATGAATGGGTACATCGAGCGATTAGCTACACTCGGATTTATGATGAATCATGAATTAAGTATTGACTTAATTCTACATTGTTTTCTCAAGAGTTACTCATAGTTTGTGATGAACTACCGGATGAACAAACTTTAATCCATCATTCTTGAACTCCTCAACATGCTGAATATTGTAGAGCCTTCTGTGAAGCATGAGGATAAGATGGTGTTGTTAGTTGATTCCTCAAAAAGAGTTTTTAAGAGGAAATCAAATGAACAACATAAGAGGAAGAAGAAGGCTAAGAAGGTAGAACCAGCTCAAAAGAGCACTTGCCATTATTGTGGCAAGGAGGGTCATTGGCGAAGAAACTTCAAGATTTTTCTTGAGTTCATGAAGAAGAAGAAGGCATCCGATGCCCCATCCTCTTCAGGTATCTTCATTATTGATTGTCATTCTATTTTCTTAGACACTTGGGTATTGAATACCGTGTGTGGCTCACATATATGTAATGACATATAGGAGCTAAGGAATAGAAGAAGACTCGTCAAGGGGGAATCAAATTTGCGAGTTGGCAATGGAGCAAAGGTTGTTGCGGTCGTCATCGGAACATATTTGTTGAAGCTCCCTACAGGACTTGTCTTAGAACTTGATAATTGCTATTATGTACCTTCCTTAATAAAGAACATTGTTTCTATTTCCTGCTTAAATAGAAATGAGTATCATTTGACTTTTAGTAACAATTGTTGTTACATAACTTTGAATGGTGTTCTTTATGGGACTGGAACTTCATGCAATGGTATATATACATTAGACGTATTCAGTGACTTATTCAATATCAAAGCGAGCAACAAGCATACTCGAAAAGATAATCAATTAGCCTCCTACATGTGGCATTGTCATCTTGGCCATGTAAGCAAGAAACGCATGTCCGAATTACACCGATGTGGAACTCTGGAATCATTTGAATTTGATTCATTCGATACATGTGAATCATGCTTAAAGGGCAAGATGACTAAGTTACCTTTTACTGGAAAGGGTGAACCGGTGGAAGAGTTGTTTGGTCTAATACATACTGATGTATGCGGACCTATGTCAACTCATGCTCTAGGAGGCTATAGCTACTTCATTACCTTTATCGATGATCACTCACGATTTGGGTATGTGTTCTTGATGAAACACAAGTCTAAAGCCTTTGAAAAGTTTAAAAAATTTAGAAATGAAGTAAAGAAATAACTTGGCAAAAGTATTAAAATACTTCGATCTGATTGATGTGGTGAATACTTGAGTCAAGAGTTTTTGGATTATCTAAGGGACAATGGTATATTGTCTCAATGGACTCTGCCATATACACCACAACTTAATGGTGTATCTGAGAGGCGAAACTGAACCTTATTGGGCATGGTTAGGTCGATGATGAATCATGCGAATCTTCCCAAGTCCTTTTAGGGTTATACACTTCAGATAGTTGTTACTTGCTAAATAGAGTCCCGACCAAGGTAGTCTCTACTATTCCATATGAGATATAGAATAGTAAGAAACCTCATTTATCTTACTTGAAGATATGGGGTTGTCCTGCTTATGTGAAGCGAACTGTATTAGACAAATTGAATGTTAAGTTTGATAAATGTCTATTTATTGGATACCCTAAGGAAACGAGGGGTTACCAATTCTATCACCCTATGGAACAAAAGATATTTATTTCAAGGCATGTTGTGTTTCTAGAGAAAGAGTTTCTCTTGCAAGAAAATAGTAGGAGTGTCGTTGAACTTGAGGAGGTTCAAGAGACTTCAATAGACATTGATGAGATACCTGGTCAAGCACCACAACCGATAACTTATAGTGATGAGTCATCGGCTGAACCTATTGTAACACCACATCTTCGTAGATCTGGTAGAACACGCAATATTCTTGAGAGATATGGATTTCTTGTAAGTGAATCGAATGATGTGTTACTCATTGATGATGAGGAGTCTACCAGTTATGAAGAAGTTCAAAAAAGTTCAGAAAGGGACAAATGGCTTGAAGTCATGAAGTCAGAAATGAATTTCATGTATGAAAATCAAGTTTGGAACTTGGTGGACCCACCTGAAGGCATTAAGCCTATATGGTGCAAGTGGGTTTTCAAGAAAAAAAACTGAAATGGATGGTAATGTGATTACCTATAAGGCTAAATTAGTGGCGAAAGGCTATCGTCAAAAACAATGTGTTGATTATGACGAGACTTATTCACCAGTAATTATGCTTAAATCCATTCGGATGCTCCTGGCCATAGCGGCTCATTATGACTATGAGATATGGTAGATGGATATGAAAACGGCTTTCTTTAATGGAAACCTACTCGAAGACGTGTATATGATACAGCTCGAGGGTTTCACATCGATTGATAAAATCAAGGTATGCAAACTTCGACGATCCATATATGGACTGAAGCAAGCATCTAAGAGCTAGAATATCCATTTTGATGAGACAATCAAAAGGTTTGATTTCTCACAAAATCCAGACGAACCATGTGTGTACAAGAAGGTTAGTGGGAGTGCAGTCATGTTCCTAATGTTGTATGTCAATGACATATTACTTATAAGAAACGATATATCTATCTTACAGTCGATCAAAATTTGATTATCCAAAACATTCTCCATGAAAGACCAGGGAGAAGAGACCTACATCCTCAGGATTAGGATCTATAGAGATAGATCGAAACGGTTGCTTGGTCTTTCGCAGTCTACATATATAGACTGAGTGCTAAAGAAGTTTAGTATGTCGGAATCCAAGAAAGGTTCCCTTTCCATCAGGCATGGGATACACCTTTCGAAGTCTATGTATCCGCGCACAGAAGACGAGAGGATTTGCAAGAGTAAGATCCCCTATGCATCCGCAATAGGATCTATCGTGAATGCTATGTTATGTACGAGGCTCAATGTATCGTATTCTATGAGTGTCACGAGCAGATACCAGTCTAATCCAGGAATGGATCATTGGGCGGTTGTTAAGACAATCCTTAAGTACTTGAGAAGAACTAAGGATGTGTTTCTAATATATGGAGAAGGTGATATGGTAATACGCGGGTATACGGATGCCAGCTTCCATACAGACAAGGATGATTCCAAGTCTCAGCCTGGGTACATATTCACCTTGAATGAAGGCACAATAAGTTGGAAAATTTTCAAGCAAGACACCATAGCGGATTCTACCACTGAGGCAGAATACATTGCAGCTTTGGAAGCAGCAAAGGAAGCAGTTTGGATCAAGAAGTTCGTCTCTGAACTTGGTGTGATTCCAACCATTGTTGAAGCAATACCAGTCTACTGCGACAACAATGGACCGATTGCATAGGCAAAAGAGTCAAGGTCTCATCAACGATCCAAACATGTGCTTCGACGCTATCATCTGATCAGAGATATCATCGGTAGGAAAGAAATACAAATCGAGAAGATTCCCATTGAAAGGAACTTAGCGGACCCTTTAACTAAGGCCTTACCTCAAAGTAAGTTTGAGGGTCATGTTAGAGCTTATGGTATTGGATACCGTGGCGATTGGCATTAGTCCAAGTGAGAATTTGTTAGTTATATATGAGAGGTGTCCTAAGGCAATTGTCTTATGGTTGAACCATTTATTTGATAAATGAAGATTCACTATTTGAGTATACATATTTTCATGTATCTGATTGGATCTTAAACTCATTTACTGAATGTCCACAATATGATTCACAACATGAGAGAATTTGTGATTGGATCACAACTAGTGAGTATCTCTACATGTGTAACTGAGATGTATTGAAATTATTCCTAGTCGATGAATTGATGCATTCGGACGCCATCAATTATGTTGAGACTAGCACGAGTTATACTCTTTGGTTTATTCAAGCAGCTGTTTCTCATTGGCTGGAGACATTGGGATGTCCGGAGTTAACCGTGGATGCTAGTTATAGTAACTAGTTCATTGGAGTGACTAGCTGTAAGACTTCATATGGTTCTCTGTATATACAGATATGTCAATGAAGTCCTTACTACAGCTTAAGTGTGATGTTCCTTCGACTTGCAGTATTTAAGTCATCTTGGCCATGTAGACTTATGCTTTGACATCTTAAGCAAGAATCTTCGAGGAGATGTGGACCCGGGATGATTCGGTATAAGTCGAAGTGGCTGAAGGTCTTTGAATAACCTACAGAGGATTCACCACTCCTTGCAAGGAGATGTATACCCTATGGCCTATCGTTGGATTGTTATTAAAGTCTTTGGCCAAAGCATTATATGTTTAGAGTATGGTACTCTTGGATATGTGTGCAGTAATTAGAATCCAGAGGACGATGAAGTAATACTCGGACTAGGTGTGACATAGTTAGCCTAGTGGGGACTGACACATAGACCATGTCCTGAACCAAGTGGGCATAAGATGAGTGAAGGGAACGGGGCACGACTCACTGTAGTTGCTGAAAGGTTTCTGAAGTTGTTCTGGGGTCAACCATTGATTTTCTGGTTAATTGGGGATCATGATGTACTACTAGGTACCACTCATGATCGTTCTATAATTAATGGTTAATTATAGACGGCCAACATAAACCGGGAACCTATTTAGTTACACGCACTACGAGTGTTATCCGAAGGATTTAAAATGAGTTTGAGAATGGGATTCTCAGATCGAGAGAGACTTGGTTTGGTTGGACCAAACAAGGAGCGGGCATGAAATTGTTTCAGTCGCATCGGAAGCATGGATAGGCCTAGTCTTTTGAAGACATGATGGATGAACCAAATTGGTTTGGTTCTAATCCAATGGTGAAAAATAAATCAAAGGGGTTTGGTTTGTTTTAAATGAATGAACCAAAATTGGTTTGGTTTATTTTAACTTAAAATAGACCGATGTGATTTGGTTTATTTTAACTTAAATTAATGGAGCAGATTAACAGGTTTTGGTTGTGAACCAATAACCATTGAGAAAAGGTCTCTTAATGGTTAAGAAACACGTTCTCTATAAATAATAGGGTGGTGAGATATTTCGTAGATGACTTAGGTTTTGAGAAACCCTAGTCACCCTCTTCTCCTCTCCTTGCTTGTGCGCTGCCCCTTGGTGTTGTCGCCGCCCAAGCCCAGCTGCCGGCCAACTTTCAGCCATCGGCCAGCCACCAGCCGCCGACCATCCACCAACTAGCAGTCTAGCCGCCGGCCACCTCCAGCCGTCGGCTACTTGTTTGGTCGGTCATCTCCTCCACCAAGCTGCGCTCTTTGACAGCTTGTGTCCTTTACGATGAGAGCATCGTTTGGCTGGTGTTTGGAACTCCGACAGTGACCTCCTTGCCGGGGATTGGATCTCCGGCAATCCTCATTGGTGGAGGATCGAAGTTTCGTCAATTGGTTGACGAAAACCGCTTTCGAGAAACGATTTTGTGAAACTTGTTTGAATTCGAATACGATTCGAATTGTGATCGCCTCTCAAATCACAACATCTTCGACACGAGACTAGTATCTCATGTGAAGATGGGGCTCGTAGCTTGTTGAAGCTATCCCGACGATACTCGGCGTGGATACGGATAGAGGCGAAACTTACGAGGGTCGCTAAGGTTTATGTCATTTCCGCTTCACATAATTCGTCAGGTATACCTAGAGTAGTTTTCTTTATTGCAAAATTTGAAAATACAATTATGTCTACACTGTTGTATCCTACATGCGTGTGGTGTGTGTGATGTAATAAGTTAGTTATTACATTCCGATATGCATGTTTATGAAACATGTTCGAACACACGCCCACATCGGTGCCCCGGAAACCCAACAGTTGAGTGGCCGACTGGTTATGCGATCGAGTGGTCGACTTGTTATGTGACTGGGTGGCTAACTGGTTATACGACCAAGTTGTTGATTGGCTATACGGCCGAGTAGCCGACTTGCTATGTATTACTAAAAATAGTGGAATGATTAATTAAATGTAAACTTTCAAGATAAGTATTACATGCAAAGATAATTAAATTTAAGCTTTTAAAATATTCTATGTGTATATATACCTATCTTATTTGTTAAGTGTATCTCATATAATGTATCTTCAATGGAGAAAATTTTAAATACAGCTAGAGAAACGACAAGGTATAAGAATGCAACAAAATATTAAAGGTAAACATTTATATGCAGACTCACCGAATTTAGCAGCGAGGAACCGCAGTATATGATACAGGGCGACATCACCATTCACCAAGGGATTTTATATTAGCAACTAATACATATAACACTTGATGTCTTCCTCCCATCGTGGGGTCATATCCAATAGAGAAGCTCTAGTGAGGAATTGACTTGACAAGAATCAGCATTGACCTAAAACTGCATTGAAAGGAGTTGTTAGGCAAAATTAGTTGCATCAATGGAAAGAAAAGCAAAAGAACCATCCCAGTCAGAAGTGTTAGGGCAATCAACCCATGTGATGTGGTTTTGATGTGTGTGGCAAAGGGTTTAAGTTAGGATTGTTATGGATTTGATATGTGCGTTGAAGTCATGTAGGACTTAGTAATTCGCACATAGATGACGATAGCATTAGCAAGATTCACCATCTCATGACTCGGTCCTTGAGTCGGTAAAAGATACATTGCGGAAGTCGTGCGCTTGGTGCATCCGAGGGACCGTCGGACGAGGAGCATTGGAGTGAAATCGAAGGAAGTATACTTCAGGGTGAGATGCGAAGGATGGCGCTGCGAAGCCGTGCGCTTGGCGCATCCAAGGGACATGGCCGGATGAAGAGGACTTCAAAGGCAAGGGACTCCAAGGGAATGAGAGTGAGCGATTGTAACCCGGGACGGGGTAGATCGTAGGTGAACTTGGCCAAACGGCTAAGTGTCGAATGGGTGTTTCCCGACACCAGTCGACTTCTATAGGTAGCAGTCGACTGATCCAAGTCAACTGGAGACTCAACTGGCGTTCGAGTCAAAGTTACGGCGCCGTCAGCAATCACACCACGTCGATCGACTCTAGCTCCATCGGGCCGATCATTCAGTGGAGCGATCACGATGTCGAGGGCTCCGGGCACAAAATGTTAGAGAGTCGACTGCTCGGTTCGAGCACTCAACTGTTGGCTCCATCAGTCGACTGATGGGATGATCGGTCGACTAATGTGGGAGTCGTTGGTTAAAATCCAACGTGGATGAAGTCGTTAGAGGGCAACGACTACAGCAGCAGTCGACTGATCGGGGCATCAGTCGACTGCCGCTGGCTTAACGGGAAGATTGGCCCCTTCCCTATAAGAAAAGGTCTTTCGACACTTGGGGAGTCTAATGCTTCTACTCTAAACATCTCCCAAAGTGCCCAAACAAATTTCCTCCTCTTCCTTAAGTTTATTTCAATCATATTGTAAGAGGAGTGATTTCTTGCAAGAAAGGTTACCTCCACCTAGCTTGGTGCAAAGGAGAGAATAGTGAATTGGTTAAGGCGTGATTCACCTTGGAACAAATCGGGTCATGGATTAGCGGCAAGGGTCGTGAACCATGTTATGACTTCTTGTTAGCATTTGTGGTTTCTTTTACTTCTTGCATTTACTTAATTGTCTTAGATTTTATTATTCCGTTGCACTAACCGTAATCGTAGACACGCAAGAACGAATGATGTCCACCGTACGCGATAAAAGGCTATTCACCCCCTCTAGCCGGCTACCGATCCTCCAACAAGTGGTATCAGAGCCAAGGTTGCTTGTCACCGGACTCACCGCCTCAACAAGCACGACAACAAAGATGGTCGGCTCAAACATTCACCCAACTAAGTTTGAGGGCGACTTCTCTTGGTGGAAGAAGAGAATGGAGGTATTTTTTGAAATGGATTTTGATATCATGTTAATAATCAAATCCGGTTTCGATATACCTAGGGATAAAGAGGGGGAGCCAATAGAAAAATCAAGGTGTACCAAGAAGCAAAGGGAGGAGCTCCTTGCAAACTCAAAGGCCAAGCACCACCTTTTCAACGTGCTTCCTCAACAAGAAATAAATAGAATTTGCGAGTGCTCAAGTGCCAAAGAAATGTGGGAGAAGCTAGTGGAGCTTTATGAAGGCACTTCCGAAGCAAAACTCACAAGAAGAGATGTCCTCCGCTCCCAACTCAATAATATCAAACTCGATAAAGGGGAGAAGGTAACATCTTTACATTCACGGTTTAAAGAGATTATTAATGGCCTAACAAGTGTAGGGGAGAAGCTCTCCAATAGAGACATGATCATGAAGGCCATAGATGTCTTCCCTCGGTCATCCAAGTGGAGTTCCATGGTGGACTCATTTTATATCTCAAAGAATCTAGAGGTAAGTACTCTAGATGAATTTTTCTCCACTATGGAATTACATGAGTCTAGGCTTGAAGGAATAATTGAAGAACCAAGCATCAAGCCATCAAGGGGAGTGGCACTAGTAGCAAGCAAGGGGAAGAAGAAGAAGGAGACACCATCTTCCTCATCGGATGATTCCTCCTCATCATCCATGGATAGCAATGAAGAAGCATATATGGTAAGGAAGGTAAGGCGTGCTTTGAAAAATTTTAAATTTAACAAATCTAATGATAGGAGGAGAAGGTCAAGGAGAAAAATCATTTGCTATAATTACCAAGGAGAGGGACATATAAGAGATGATTGTCCCCTCTTGAACAAGAGCAAGGAGGAAAAGAGGAAGAAGAAGAAAAAGAAAGAAGAAAGGAAAAGAGGAGGAATAAGGCAACATGGTATGATCCATCATCATCATCCGAAGAAGAAGAAGCCTTCACAAGCCTCGCATTAATGGGGATAGATGACTTGGACTCCACCTCATCCTCCGAGCAAGAAGAAAGAAACATAAGTGAGGAGGAGAGCTCAAGTGAAGGGGGAGCTTCATCGTCATCTTCATCATCATCATCGGAAGAGAATTTGGTAAGTCAAGTAACGAATCTCCCTCCCAAGAAAATTATGTCTATGATTTCTAGCCTAACTAAGGAACTATTTAAGGCTAAAAAGAAAAATAAGAGCATGCTTGATGAAATTAAGGCCCTAGAAGAAAAGCTAGAAAAAACATATTTAAATGTTAATGATAATGCTTCTTCTAGTATTAATAATGCATGCTCACATGATGACTATATGTCGTTTAATGTTAATGATGCATGTATTGAAGAAAATAAGGCTTTAAGGGAAAAGGTAGATTCCCTAACCAAGGCTTTAGAAAAATTCATCATAGGCTCCAACACCCTAAACATGATTATAGGGAGCCAAAGGGCAAGTTTCAATAAAAAGGCCTAGGTCATAAGGGAAATAAAAATGAAAAGACCTACCATTGCCTAATTGCTAGGGGTCAAACTAAAAATAAAATGGTAGCTAGGAAATGGATCCCTAAAGAATACTTAGTGAACCCTATAAGAAAGAATCTATATTGGATTCCTAAGTCCATCCTTAAGGGTTAGGAAAATCCTAGGATAGTCAACCATAGTGGACTTCATTTTATATCATATTATTTGGTTGACTTAGGATGATGAGGGTTATTAGTTTTGAATTAAGTGTTGGGTGATGATAATATGATCATAATATAGAATCATAATAATATTTGATTTTTTATTATGATATGCAATGATTGAAAATATTTGATCATGATTGATAATACATGTTTTTATGATCATATTGGTGGTTTTAGGATGCATGATACTTAATCTTGGGTAGAATTGCATGAAATTTTGGTTAAGTGCAAGTACCTTTAGGAACATCTCACATCCCACTATAAGGCTAACTTGATTGAGAACATTGCAATGGGTGAGATGATAGGATGATATAAACGGTCCACTAATGCTTATGGCATTTAGATGGGTCATTAAGTGTATCAATAGAGAAATCATAGACCAACTATGGGGAAAGCAAATGTTTAATCAATGGACATATTACCCATAGATCATAGTTGGATATTTTAAATAATTTAAAAACATTTCATTTTCATAAACAATGAGTTCATGTTTTGAAAAATTTCAAGGCAAAACTAGGTTTTAAAGATGATACAAACTTTAGACATTTTGCAACTTTTGAGTTTTTTCCAAATTTTCTAAAATAAAATGAATTTTCATGAAAAATTCATGAGAAATATGTACTCCAAATTTCATGATTTTTTGAATTTCTTAGAATTTTTAATGCAATCAAATCGACTTCAAAAATCGAAAATCTGAATCAGGTGACAATGATCGATGCTCGATTCATTGATCGATGTACTGTGCACGAGCACAGTAAGGTGTTTTATCAGGTTTTGAACTTGATTTTGGTATTTTTCTTCCTTTAGATTTGATGTCATGTGTGTATAACATTTGTATAATATTTTTGATGGTGTCAAAGGGGGAGAATTATGAGGGTTTAAGTTAATCATGCTAGGGGGGAATTTTAGCATGTCTTAAGGGGGAGTTGTATTAAGGGGGAGTTTTTATACTCATGTTATTTACATGCTTTCTTGCCTTAGGTTTTATGTTAATTGTTTTACCTAAGTTAAATGGATTGTCACACATCAAAAAAGGGGAGATTGTTAGGGCAATCAACCCATGTAATGTGGTTTTGATATGTGTGGCAAAGGGTTTAAGTTATGATTATTATGGATTTGATATGTGTGTTGAAGTCATGCAGGACTTAGTAATTTGCACATGGATGACGATAGCATTGGCAAGATTCACCATCTCATGACTCGGTCCTTGAGTCGGTGAAAGATGCATTGTGGAAGCTGTGCGCTTGGTGCATCCGAGGGACCGTCGGACGAGGAGCATTGGAGTGAAGCCGAAGGAAGTAGACTTTAGGGCGAGACGCAAAGGATGGCGCTGCGAAGCCGTGCGCTTGGCGCATCCGAGGGACGTGGCCGGACGAAGAGGACTTCAAAGGTGAGGGACTCTAAGGGAATGAGAGTGAGCGATTGTAACCCGGGACGGGGTAGATCATAGGTGAACTTGGCCAAATGGCTAAGTGTCGGATGGATGTTTCCCGACACCAGTCAAATGTTATAGGTAGCAGTCGACTGATCCAAGTCGACTGGAGACTCGACTGGTGTTCGAGTCGTTCGCCGACCGCCATTGCGACTCAATCGATCAATCATTATCACTCCTAAGTGAGCAATGATCATCGTGATGTCGAGGGTTTCGAGCACAGAATGTTGGAGAGTCGACTGCTCGGTTTGAGCACTCGACTGTTGGCTCCATCAGTCGACTGATGGGACGATCAGTCGACTAATGTGGGAGCCGTTGGTTAAAATCCAACGTGGATGAAGTCGTTAGAGGGCAATGGCTACTGTGATCTGAGATCGGGCATCGATCATCGTCAACTCAACGGGAAGAATGGCCTCTTCCCTATAAGAAGAGGTCTTTCGACACTTGGGGAGTCTAATGCTTCTACTCTAAACATCTCCCAAAGTGCCCAAACGAATTTCCTCCACTTCCTTGAGTTTATTTCAATCATATTGTAAGAGAAGTGATTTCTTGTAAGAAATGTTACCTCCACCTAGCTTGGTGCAAATGAGAGAATAGTGAATTGGTTAAGGCGTGATTCACCTTGGAACGAATCGGGTCGTGGATTAGCGGCAAGGGTCGTGAACCACATTACGACTTCTTGTTAGCATTTGTGGTTTCTTTTACTTCTTGCATTTACTTAATTGTCTTAGATTTTATTATTCCATTGCGCTAATCGTAATCGTAGACACGCAAGAACGAACGACGTCCACCGTACGCGATAAAAGGTTATTCACCCCCTCTCTAGCCGGCCACCGATCCTCCAACAAGAAGATCATATTTTTCTCTCAATGTCTTGTCCAGAAGTTCCCACGGACGGCGCCAACTGACGTGGCATGGATTTTTCGCTCCTTGATTTGGTGGCACCGAGGAGTCGTCATCTCCGACCGCATCAGTAAATTTGTTCTGAAAAAGTTAACACGTGTTAAACCACGGTCAATCTACCCGACGACGGCACTCCGGTGCTTAAGTTAGATCGGACATTAATGAAAGAAAATGTATTAAATGTAGTAAAAGTAATGTAAAAGAAGAGGAAGAGAACTTATCTCATATGTAGCTAGAAACATGTAAGAGCTTACGAGAGAATGTTCAAATAATACTAAAAGAAGAAGAAACCCTCGAATAACTAGAAGAGAAATGTCAGAGATAGGAGGAACTAAAGAACCCCTGCCTCATCCCTCCGAACCTCCACTGCATATTTGTTTCATTCAAAGTGATTCCTCTGAGTATCTTCTGGACTGTCATAGCATCCCTAGCACATGAATCATCATCCGACGTCAAACCAACAAGCTTGGGGAAAAATACGCCTTTGGACTTTGATAGTGGACCCAAATGATATCGTGTGGACTACATCATGGAGGACAAGAAGTCTTGTGGACATATAACAAGATCACATTTCCACACGAAGAATGCATGGATGACAAAGCTCTTTCTAACACATAGATCAACTGATTTAACTTCAGGAAGAGCTGATATGAAACTCAGACCAAAGTCTACAAAAACCAACTGATTACTCTCTTTCCTAATAATCATATCTGAAGTGGTCAAATCACCATGGATAAGACCCCCTCCCCCCCCCCCCCCCCCATCTTGCATTTTTTCCGTTACAGTTCCTATCTGCATGGCAATATCGTCTAGTGGTTCTTTAACAATACCATTTAATCCCAAATCTAATATGACCTCCTTCACAGAGAGCCCGTCCGTGTACTAAATTATCAGAGTATGAAAAATTGGATTGACAACATATAATACCAGAGTGGGGATACCAAGACGTCTGGCTTTTACCATGCCGCGAACTTTCATGTTCAAGCACTTCATTATCACGACCCACAAAAGTTGACTTGAACATCCTAGCTTCTGCCCCAACGCTGGTTGTTATCATGGAGAAGAGAGAACAAAGGAGAAGGCAGGGCAGGCCGGCTGCTGAAGCAGGAATAACCACCGAGAAGAACCAATGCGGTTGTGCGACATACAGACTATAGAAGGGGGGAGGGAGAACCAAGACAAACCTCCCAGTATTGAAGTACAGTGATCGACCTCCAGAGACTCTAGAAGTGCGGAATGGAATGAGCGATGGCATGAGAGCGAGAGAGAGACCCCCTTTCCCTCAGCTCTCTCCTTTCCCTCAACTCCAGAAGAAGATCCCCCTTTTTTTCAAACTTTAGTCATCTTTTTTTCCCCTTCAATGGATCGGGCCCTTGTTTCTATATACGGGCCAATATTTCCCTCATATAATATTATGATATGGGAATTTATATGTTATGTTTGTCGATTGCACATCCAACCCAGCTAATGGGTCAGATAAATTATCAAGTCGATCCAGTGGCTGAGCCAATAAGACTAAGTCGATAGGGGTGGTTGGATGGACCAACTAGTTGGATTAAGCAATTTGGTAGTTTAGTTTGACTGAACTATTACTTGTGACTATTCTAGCAAATTAAATATATTTTATTATTATTATTATTTGACAAAAAGATGATGGATTTTACAATTAGATAAAGAAAAATAAATGATGAGAGATATTTTTGTCCGATCAAAAATTAATACGATGAAAAATAAATATTCCAAAAAATTTTACTGTCTTAAATTGTTCTTTCCTTTTTGAAATAATTCTATTGTTTATATTAATCACTCACTCTCTCGTCAAGATTATTTTTTTTTCTTATATCGTACTTTCATTGTTGTAGGTTAGTGCTGATTACTTTCACTATTGTCAAGGAGAAAGGAACATATAAGCAATTGGCGGTGCCAAAACGCTGTGGAGGTAACGTCGATAGGCAGTTTCAGATGAATGTTATCGGAGTTTGAATTATGTTAATAATTATTAGGAAGAGTTGAATTTTTGTCGCTCCCTTCCAAATATAATTTTTTTATATATCTTTAATAAATATAGTTTCGCCGTACCTTTCTTATTGCTTATTCCACGTCTAATTGTTAATTAAAATTAGTCGTCTTGCACATGCCACGGCCCGCCGGCCATTGTCCCTCCTAGTATTCAAAATCCTCGACAAGAAGAAAAATGTATTTTAGACGTTAAGAAATGTATTTTAGACTTCTTCTTTTTTATTGTTTGATACGATGGAATATTACAATTACCAGTCAATGTCTTTTAATGATCAATAAAAATCTGAGCAATGTTTTTAAATATTAAATTCACTTGGATTTAGATGCGAAAAATAGGTATTTAAATGTATTTAAGTGGTAGCTATTCAAGTGGGTATTGATCCTTATAGAACTCCAATTCTGTAAACTACCCTCCTTCCCTTTGCCTTGGACTCCAACTACGTGAAATCCATCTCATGCTTTGTCATTTCTATCTTTGACTGTTGTTCATTGGGGATGAAACATAATTCATAAACTCCGAAGTAATGAATAAAAATTTATTTATTTGAAAATTTTAAAATATAATATAATTTAATATTTTACTATATTATCTTGGTTCATATTTATTTTGAAAATATTTATGATCGTGCCGATTGATACGATCATCTTCGTCGTCTGATGAGATGTCAAGGAATGACTACCAATAACTACGATAACTACATCGATAATTTATGACGACGATCGCGATCAACAACTGACTGCGATGGTTGACGATTGGCGATGATGACGATCGACAGACGATTGACATTGACAGTGGTCGACGATGGTCGACAACGGTCGGTGGTGATCGGCAACAATGACGACGATGACCAGCTATCGACAATATCGGTCGACAATCGACGACGGGCGACGACCGATGACGATCGACAATCGACGACGGGCGACGACCGATGACGATCGACGATCGACACTGATGACCAACGAACGACGATCGGTGACGGTCGACAATCGATAGTCATTGGTCACTGTCGGCACCCAGTGCAACAGCGGCGCTAGTCGTGGCAACAATGACGACGGTCACGACCGATCAATTAGGATTTTAATTATATTAATAATTTATGTATAGTCGGATTGTTATTTGATAAATTAATAGGAATATTTTTGTCCGAAAGGTTAAAAATCGGAGGATAATTTTGGAGAAAAAAAATCTATAACTTTGGAAATCAACGAAAACCAAACTTCTCAAAAGTTTTTCGATTTCCCCCTATAATCCTTTTGTCGACATGGTATGACGTAGTAGATATCCATTATAATATGATAATTGTTCAAATTTTGAATCAAATAAAGTTGTTATTGATAACCTTAAATGGGTATCAAAATTATCAATAATAATCCGGAATCAAATGCACCCTTATTGTTAACCGCGAGCCTCTTCAAATGCGCCCTCTCGTCAGTGCTTTGGGACGGGTGACAGAGAACTGTTAGTTAGACAGATTCTCAACTTTTACAGCGAGCCTCTTCATTCTTGATCGTCATTTATAACCATCTTTTGTTTACGTTAGCAAACAAACACATTTATAAAAAAAACATCAAACACACTTTATATATATATACACACATCATCAAAAGGGATTTTTTTTTTTTTTGAAAAATATCAACACAAAACTCCATTCCATTTTTATTATCCAAATTATATCTCCTTATTTGATAGTCCAAATTAACACTTTATTATCGTAGTTATAAATAGTAATTGTTATAGCGCTATAACAATATATACTACAATAATTATATTCCACTGCTCAACTATATTATAGCAAATTTGTTATAATGTCCTAGCAATTACAATTTATAGTTGTTGCAAATAGATGCTTCAATTCTAATCAATATTAATAATTATAAATCATACTCACTACAATATGAATATTTTAAATTTGATCAATATTATATTATAATGATTAGGAACCTATAATTATAGTTGCTATAATATTATAAAAACTATAATTTTTTAGTGGAACAGTAAAATGCTTAGAGAATTAAAAAGAATATAAAGGATCAAAATATACAAAATTGTTATAAATAAAAAAAATGGGATTCATAGTTGCTACACGCCGTAAAAGTTATTTCGTAATTATTATAATAATGATAAAAATTAGAATACTTTAGAATGAAAAATCAGTCGAAGTGTATATATATAATCATAAAAAAAAATATTATTCAATTCAAAATTACAAAATTTACATCGATTGACCTTAATTTTTACCCTTTTGTACATATAAAAGAAACCCTTAATCTGAATCTTCTTCGAAGCAGAAGCGGTTCGAGTCATCTGGATAAACACGCCAATTCTCAAAAAGTTCGCCCTTGATCCGAGTAAAAAGTTATTAATTTGCGACCTTTTGATGGCCCCTTTTTTTATGCACCATCCAATTGCTCTCTTTCTTCAGATCTTGATCGCGACTGCTGCTGCTGCTGTGACCTTCATGTGGAATGGCCATGTCAATGGCTTCTTACGATTGATTCAAGTTCAAGAAGAAGAGGGATAAACCGGAAAGCACTGCTGTGATCTCCCTGATCTGCAATTATGCGTAGAACAAGTACTCTGATGATCTCCACTGTTGTGATTTGTGTATTGACAGACGTCCCTTCGTCAAGCTCTCTGTTCTTCAACTTCTCCAACTTCTATAACGTCGGCAATGAATCCGATGTCCTTCTCCAAGGCGACGCCCTAAACAGAAACGACTTCATCGAGCTCACCAAGAACATCGGCAGCGAGCCAAACACCGACAGCGTGGGGAGAGCGAGCTACAAGGAGCTCCTCCTCCTATGGGACGCAAAAACCGGTCAACTCGCCGATTTTACCACCCGCTTCGTCTTCAACATCTCTCAGCTGATCGATACATGGAGATGGAAACCCGGCGACGGCCTCGCTTTCTTCCTGTCGGCGCCGCCGTTCGAGGTCCCTGTCGATTCCCACGGCAGGGGCCTCGGCCTCTTCAGCAACGTTGTTCCTCCTCCTCCTCCTCCACACTCCACGGTGGCGGTGGAGTTCGATACTTATCAGAACCCGGAGTACGGCGATCCAACTTACAAACATGTCGGAATCGACGTCAACTCGTTGAACTCGACCAAGACAGCGGAGTGGAGCAACGAGTCCATCGCGTGGGTCATTTACAATGCCACCAGTCATAACTTAAGTGTGTTCCTCTCGTCCGGGGATGATCGAGAGCTCAGGGATGCCGTTTTGTTCCTCAGCGATACCATCGACTTGAGAAAAGTCCTGCCGGAAGAAGTAGTTATTGGCTTCTCGGCGGCCACCGGTTCTGGCATTGAAAGGCATACTATTCATTCATGGTCGTTCAATTCGACTCTGCAGTCAAGTAATAAGGGCAAGACTGCGTTCCTCGTCAGTTTCGTCGTCGCCGGAACAGTACTAGTCGTCTTGGTGGCTGCTTTGGGCGCGCTATGGTTCTTTAAACGAAGGCGGAGGACGAACGGAAATGAGTTTGAGGACTGGATCTTCGATGAAGCCATGGATAATGAATTCGAAAGAGAGAGAGGACCGAAGAGATTCGCTTACCCGGAACTCGTCCGAGCCACCAGAGGCTTCTCCGACGAAGGGAAGCTCGGCGAAGGAGGGTTCGGGTCGGTCTACAGGGGCGTGTTGAAAGATCCTAAGCTCGAGGTTGCCATCAAAAGGGTCTCCAAGGGCTCGAAACAGGGGAGGAAAGAGTACATCTCGGAGGTCAAGATCATAAGCCGGCTTCGCCATCGCAACCTGGTGCAGCTCGTAGGCTGGTGTCACGACCGCCAGGAACTCCTCCTCGTCTACGAGCTGGTGCCCAATGGCAGCCTCGATTCCTACCTCCATGGCGGCGCCGCAACGACGTTGGCCTGGGGAGTGCGGCACAGGGTCGCCCTGGGCTTGGCCTCGGCTCTGCTCTATCTTCACGAGGAGTGGGAGCAGTGCGTGGTGCACCGAGACGTCAAGCCGAGCAACGTCATGTTGGACTCGACGTTCAGTGCCAAACTCGGGGACTTCGGACTCGCGAGGCTCCTTGACCACCACGGCGGGCCGCAAACGATGACGGTGTTGGCCGGCACGAGAGGCTACATGGCTCCGGAGTACTTCTACACCGGCAAGGCGAGTAAGGAATCCGATGCCTACAGCTTCGGGATCGTTGCGTTGGAGATAGCATCCGGTAGAAGGCCATTAATCGTGGAGGAGAGTGGCACGGTCGAACTGGCTCGACGGGTGTGGGAGCTCTACGGGAGGGAGATGATCCTCGATGCGGCGGATGAGAATCTACAGGGTCAATTTGATCGAAAACAAATGGAGTGTTTGATGGTCGTGGGGTTATGGTGCGCTCATCCTGATCCAAAACTACGGCCTTCGATGAAACAGGCCATTAACGTGCTCAACTTTGATGCTCAGTGGCCGGAGCTCCCTCCGGCGATGCCGGTGCTAACTTACGGCGCCGCGCCGTTACCTGCGGTGACTACTACGAGCATGAGTTCCGAGTCAACCGGAACTGCTTTTGCTTCGGGCCATTTGTCGATATGATCGGAGTTTTTCGGGTAAACATTCTTATAGGAGTTGACAGTAATTTCCAAATTAAAGAGGTGATTTGAAAAAGGAATAAAATTGACGAAGAGTTTGATGAGGGCGTTTATTGGGGTTTAGGGAGGGAAAGGTAGGAGGATTGCAGGAAGGGGAAGAAGAGGTGTCGTTGCCACTCGATGTGTGATCTATCCGGATGGATGCCAATCGTGCGGCCGGAGACCCAGAACGCGCGCGTGAACGCCCAGGTCGACATGGATTGCTTCTGTGTCCAAGGTCTCTCTTCGTCTCCTACTCGTTCAAACACCTGTAGAAGATATTTTAATTTTAATCTACACTATTACAATAAAAGACATGTTGACGGTTGACAGTGGAGTTATATATAATTATCAGAACGCATTCGATTTTAGTGCATTAGTTAAAATCTAACTAAAGTGATCTAACTATTATTATGATTTTGATTAACATATTTGTATTATTGGATATGAGTTATTGGATTATAAATCTATATGTATAAAATTCATTAATCTCTACCGTTAGCATTTGATGGGTTATTAACGGATTGGAGTTAACTCTATATGTAGAGTGTGCTCCTCGTCGGAGAGAGGATCGATCGATCGTCTTTTTTTTCCCATCAGACAGAGCATATGAGGTCGTCACTCTCGACCTCTTGAAGATCAAGCCCTGCAGTTTTTCGACTTCTTCTGACTTCAAATTCTTCCGGGATGTTGCCTTCGGATCCAAGTGCATATTTATTGCTTTGATTATGCTTCCACTTTTATTTTTGTATCACATATTTGTTGTAAATCAATTGACAAGATCCTGGGTTCAGATTATTTTATTTTCATTTGTTTGAATACATATGCGGATGCACGATCCATTGACGGATCCAAAAGATCTATCAATTGGTATCAGAGAACAAGTTAAGTGTCACTAATCATTCAACATTAGGATACTTTTTTCGACAATTTTAGTCCAAATGGGTGTATTTTGCGTTAAATCTTGATTTAACGCATTTAAACACACATAATTATCGAATCTAAGGGTTATGAGTCCTAGGTTTAGCATCGAATCAGAGTTTTTCATATTTTTCCACAAAGAACACGAAGAATGACAGCATAGCTGCCATCGGTTTTGTCGAAGTCGTCGCTCAAATCTGTAGAAATTAGACCACCAGATGACTGATGTAGATATCAGTCGACTACTGGTCGGAATTCGATACACAAACTATTTTAGTCGACTGGGCACTCGACTGATCTCTATCAGTCAACTGCCATAAGGACCAGTCGACTAGTGCATAGGAAATTTTGAATAAAATATTTGTGAGTCGACTATAGAACTCAACTGGGGTATGCCAATCGATTGACATTTTTGGCAGTTGACTGGTTGGTTTAAATTTTGGCATAGAATGATTTTTAATCGACTGGATAATCGACTGATGAACCTTAATTTGAGCACATAAAGGTTGTTAGTCGACTGCAATAATCGACCGATCGCAATCAGTCGACTAGTGACGTAGAAAACTTTCGGAGGTCAAAACTTTCGCTCAGGATGAGTTTTGAGGTGTTTTCAGTTGTGTTTCGAAGCTCATTCAGAGCTCTACATTTGTTACGATGGGATAAACCCCTCGTAATACTTTGTTTCGGGCCTTAAAAATATCATTTAGTGTCTTTTCGGAGGCTTCAAAGTTTTTGAGTCTCATGTTATGGTCATTTTTGTGTTTCCTACGTAATTTAATAGCAACAATACAATTGAGTTACCTAGGATTTCATCTATATATATCCATTAGCACATGTTATTAAGTTGAACTAATACTATCACAAAAGTGAAAAATATTAGCTAAATTTAGTGCATCATTGTATGGTGGATGTATATCTATGCTAAGGATGGTTGGCCCAAAGAAAAATCATCTTTACGTTAGATATATATATGTCTAAAGGTAGTTCACTATAAACATCATACATATAAGATGTCGGCCGAAAAGAAGACATGTTATATGACTGATTAAAGAAATAATGAACTATTTTTATAATTGATATAATCAAATCTGACTCATATTAGATTATCAATCATGCACATAGTGTGTCGCCCTAAAGGAAAGCACATTGTATGGTTGATTATAGTATTTTGAGTTAAAATTAGTAGAGTACTGCTAACAAGTTACAATTTAATCTAAAAATTAATTATAATGTTGTATTTGATTTCTCATAAAAGGACCCATTATATGTGCATATATTTTAGTATTTATTTTATGTCACTATATATATATATATATATATATATATATATATATATATATATATATATATATATATATATATATATATATATATATATATATGTTGATGATTATTGATGTGAATATATATTTTGTTCTTTCTTTTATCTTATAGCACAAATGATATCGGTCAATAAAAATAATATTCCAACAACTTTAGTTTTAGAAACCATTGAACATAAGAGGACTATTAGGAGTAAAGTTACTAAAATTGCAGTGTCTGGTCATGAACTTCTCGACTTAGTTAGTTCATAAGTCAATTTTATTATTGTACTTTCGAACTGACACTTGGTGAATAGACACTGGTGCTACCATTCATATTAGTGGCACTGAGTATAATTGTCTTACTAGTAGACTGTCTATTGATGGTGAAAGATACATCTATATTGGTAGTGACAAGAAGACTAGAATGATTACTATAGATATTTTTAGGCTTTGTCTAGAGATCGATATATTTTTGAATTTGGAAAATACATTTACAATTCCATCATTTAGTAAGAATTTGATGAGCATTTGCGATATTCAACCATACATATATAAGCACCCATATGTGCCAATGCACTAATAGATTCTCAGAGTAGCTAAGGACATATTTGGTAACGTCTGTGTTTTTCCTTTTCTAGAAAAGAGAAAATAAGGGGGTGTTTGACAGCATTCTCATTTTCTATTTTTTGGAAAACAGAAAACAGTTTTCTAAAAAATTCTCTCTCAGAAAACGGAGATGGAAAACGTCAACCAAATGCATTTTCTTGTTTTCTCAGAAAATGAAAACAGAAAATAAAAAAAAAATTCTCTACCAAATGCCCCCTAATTTTTTTTTATTTTCCAATTTTCTAAAAATTCTCTCTCATAAAATGAAATGGAAAATGTCAACCCAACATGTTTTCTTATTTTCTCAAAAAATAAAAATGAAAAATGAAAAAATTTCTACCAATCAAATGCTACCTAAATATTTTGACTCAATGTCTTGTTTCCAAAATAAAGTTTCTTGTTAAGCTCCATGGTTTCTGACTTAGATTCAGTATTCTCATGAACACAATAGGAAGCATACAACAGAATGTTTTCTTTCTTCTTTTTTCCTATATGGAGGTTGTTCGCTCTGGTCCAACCCATTTAACTTGTATGTAGTTAATATCACCTCATGATGTGAAAGATCTACGTAGTCAGTTTAATAGAATTCAGAAAGTTGATCCAGTTAAAAATATTGCTACGTGAGCAGTACTTGCACAGTGGATATTGTATTTACTTTTACGTGTTAAGTGGATACAAAAAAAATCATTTTTTTTAACAATATTGCAAAGTGCTTGAATTCCTTTCATATTTATTTCTGTATAGTTGACAACAATAGGAAGACGAGTGTTAAATTATAGTAGAATGCAGATTATTGTGCCATGGTATGCATCTATGTGTATGGATACACCATTTCAATAGTAGAGACGGAAGATGTGAACTCCTACATTTCCAACAAATTTGGAAAATTAATTTCTCTCGTCTTCATGTTCAATTCTACAATTTAATTCAATGCTATTTCGAACAATAGGATGTCTCTGTTTTATTTGCAAGGTGATGCGGGTGCGGGGGAAAAATCCGTTCGCTCCGTTTTCAAGGCGATGAGGCGATGAGGGAGGTCTCGGAGTATTCTCCCCCGGCAGCGATCAGTAAAGAATAAGAAAATGAAGTAGACGAAACGCGAAAACTCGACACCAGCAATCGAGATTCAGACACGAGATGTAACGTGGTTCGGAATAAGGATTCCTACTCCACGGGGGTGAGGTTGCTCACCAGATGCGGTGCCTAAGCACTTTTCACTACGAAAATCCTCCTTTACAGAAAGCAAGTTTCCGAAGGTGGAGGAGAAATGACCTCTTACAATGATGTTACAAGATGAGGAAAATACAAGAGACTTAACAAACAGCAGATCTCCGTCCTCCTTCTCCGGCGAGACCGTTATTCCTTTTTCTCCTCGTCTCCTCTTCTCTCTTGCTGGATGTGAATGATTGCGGATCCCCTTCTCTTGCCTCCTTCTCTCCCTTTTATCTTCCCTCCTCCTTCAACGTAACATCGCGGATTATCTCCATCGTACACGTGACCACCTCCTCTTCCGGGAGAATAATTCTGTTACAAATATGAGGAACGAGGACTCCCCCGAATATTGCGTGGGGCCCCCCAAGCCGTTGTATAGCACCTTTCCCTTTACTTTTCAAAGCGACGAGGTTAACTGCTTTCCCTCACCTCTGCTTTGGGTGAAGTTAACTTAGGCCCTATACCATAGGTGACCTAGCCTTAGGGTTTCTCCTAAACCAACCAATTCTCCTTTTCCCGTACCAAACTTCTTTCGCGTCGATTAGGTTGACTTGACCCTTCCTCCATCCCATTGGCTTCCGGACTTGCTTAGTTGAACCAGTTCCTAGTCCTCTGTTAGCTAAGTGCCTTCCGCCTCTTTTCCACCTGCGTTCCTTGTTTCTAGCATTCGCCTGTGCCGATAGCTCGCTACTTTGCCCGCGTCGATGACCTCTGGTACTTGCGCCCGTGTCGATTACTTCCGATAACTCTCGCCCGTGTCAATGGCTTCTGATAACTCTCGCCCGTGTTGATGGCTTCGTCTAACTCTCGCCCGAACTGTTTCTCCTTTTCCCCCTTTGGCTGAACCAGGTGTTTTGGGGGACGGGTCACGAGTCACACGACTCTATTGGGAATTAGGTAGAAAAGTACGAGTATCATTAGTCAACCTCAAAAATAGTCAAGCGGGTTATAAGCTTGACTTTCCAGATGTGCGTAAAGTTTATGCCCTATTCTTCATTCCTCCGTTTGAATCCACCTTTTCCTTTATAACTCCTTTGTGTGCCTTCGAGGCGGCCTGATGGGCCCATGGGCTCCGCTTCTCCTTCTCTCTCCGTGAAATTGAACCGTCACGGGAAACCCTATATAAACCTCCGCCTTCTCCTCTTAGGTATCCTTTAGCGTGCCTAACAATCCAGTCTGTTCTTCTTCCTCCGCGATTTTCACCGTTTTGTTTGTGATTTAGTCCTCCCCTTCTCACGCGATTCTCCTTTCACCCGAGTAAGTGCTCGCTTTAGTTTAATGCCCATGGCTCCTAGGACCACCCTTCCACCTGCCTGGTACGAACATACCGTAACTCAGTTAGATTGCAACCATTACTTCTTTAACATTAAGAACGACTACATAGCCCCCTCTATAAAATGCTGCTTCACAACTAAAATACATCGACCTCACAACCCTCCTCCTGGCCTGACCTGCTTTTTCTCCGAACAATTTCTTAACGGCCTATCCTGCGGTTACCTCGGTCTATTTGTACCTGCTAGATTTTTATGGACTACCCCTGAACCAATTCACCCCCAACTCCTTCCGGATTCTATCGGGAGCCCATATAGTGTTCCAACATTTGAACCTCCCTTTGACCCCAGAACTATTCCATTGCTTCTTCCAATTAAAGTCTTCTAAGGCAGGCCTCTTCTATTTGTCTAGTCGTTCGGACTGCCAATTCCTGGTGAACCTGCCTACCTCCCACAAGGGCTGGGAAGCACTATACTTCTTTGTACAACTTCCTGAGTCTTTACCTTATTCTGATACTTGGAAGGTAGACCTTCCCGAATTACCTTCCTTCCGGGACATGAGGACCAAATGTCCTTTCGGAGGTGTATAAAGTACTGTTCGAATCAGCTGCTAGAAACTCCCCTCTTGCGTCATTTTGGATTATCTCCTCTACCTCTGACGACTTCGGTTGCTGTAGGTAGGGTATTATTTAACTGGCAATAGGACTTCTTTTCTGCATTATTCATCTTTCCTGACAACATACCTTGCAGATAATCTGATGCAGAAGGCTTTGGTAGAAGGGGAGGCGATTGAGGCCGAGAAGAAGAAGAAAACCTCGACCAAAAGAGGTAAATCAACCGCAGCTCCATCATCTCCTCGTAAAAAGCTACGGCTTATTAAGAAAGGAGCCTCGAGTTCTCGTCTCTTCCTCCCTCATCTTGGACCGCTAGAGTCTCGTTCCTAGCCATTTATGAACCAAGGAGAGGAGGCACATTTGCCCCTTCTTCATCCCCTCACGGAGAGGATTCCCCCTCCCATTTTTTACATTCTTCCCCATCTGCCCAGAATTCGCCCCCATCCTCTCCTACAGAACTTCCCCCCGCTCCCAAACCTTCCGACCCGAGGGCGGCTCCTGTTCCCCTTCGTCGTATCGGACCTTCCGCCTCTGCTGAAGGGGAAGACCCCTCTATTCCCGTTCCTCCGAGGGCCACATTAGGATCCTCATCAAAATTCGCATCCTTCTGAGGTGAAGTTCTTCAATCAATCAGCATGCAAGGCCTCTTGTGAACAAGTAGGCAAACTCATGAAGTGAGGTATCTATTGTTTCTTCGTTTCTTCTTCACCTTGCCTATTTTCATATACTGGCGTGTACCAATAGCCTGTTCTTCTTCAGGCCGCCACCCAATATAGTAGTATGATAACTCATCTGGCCCGGTTCCAATCCACTGTGGAGACTCGCCACTTTGCCGCCGTGTCTCAACAGAAAAAGCTCGTCCAACAACTGAGCGAGCAAGAGGCGAAAGAAAAGGATATGAGGGGCCAATGCGAAGACGCAATGATGCAAGTGGCTCGCTTGAGTGAGAAAGAAGAGCCGCACGGAAGAATGAGGAATTGGAGCAATGGATTTTCCTCCAGGTCTAGTGCAACAGAGATAGATGAATTAGCGTGAACTGAGGAGTATAAAGGGCACTGAGATGCCATGATTGACTGCAAAATCCTTAACCACCATCCTACGGCTTCATAGAGCGCCTGTGCTCCAATTGGAGCATCAAGCTTGGGAGGCCATCAGAAATCTTATGCAGAAATGCGCGGAGCTCTTCTCCGGTGGCGGCTCTTCCTCAAACCTTATCCACAATGGCTCAAGAAGAAGCCCTTCTTCATCAAGAATATCATGAAGCTCTTTCATTGTGGGTCAAGAGCCATACAGCGCCACCGAGAGATGCTGCTCGGCCAATGGCGAAAATCGAGCCCAACTAGCCCAGTGTCAAAATCAGGTGAAGGAGCGGGAAGCTGACCTCAAGAGCAGATACGTCAAGAAGGGAGTAGACTTGTTCATATTAGGTTTCGAGGGGGCTGTGGTTCAAAACGCCGAACAAGGATATCCGCCTCCTGGCGCGAACACTAGTTACTTAGATCCTGTAGCGGCGTTGGCTAACTGTTCCCCCGAACGATTTGAACTGTAACCTCCCGTACTGTCTTTTCTGTAATAACTCTTTCTTTACTGTTAAGAGCTGACTTTTATCAATATGTCTGTCCTTGCGGGTTCCCTAACGAGTCGGGGGTTTCGGGCCAATTTTGAGCTTCCCTCGTCATTTCTTTACCCGTACCACATAACGCCTTCGGGTGGCTGGGGTCTCTCTTACGGATTTTGCCTACTAGTATCCATATCCGCCGATTTTGGTTGGACGTCACTTTAAATGACCTCTTGCCTCGTTGATTTTCCTCCTGTCCTTCCTCCCGCTTAAAAGATGCCACCTCTTCGCCTTCTCCCTTCCCGTAACTTTTTCGCCATTCTCCTTCCATTATAAATCCTTCGTCCCCCTTGTCTTCGCCTCTGCTATCTTACCATCATGGCTTCAAAGAGGGCATCCCATTGAAATTTCTTGAATCGAATCTTTTGAAATACAGGATCGGGTCTCGAAGATGATGCAGATTCGGAGACCATCCAACCGCCACTTCGCCTTCCATCCCTACCTTTTCCGCCTTTCCGGTCCAACTCCCACCCCTCCAGTGAGAGATCCTTCCGCGCTCCTTTCCCTCCTTCCGCAAGAGGTGTGGAATCCTCCCTTCACGTGGGAGTATACGGTGAGGAGATCCTCATGCGGCTGCTGATCTTCCCCACTTCCGCCTGGCTTCGTGGTTTCCTTGGCGAGGACTCGTCCTTCCCTTTCGATGAAGGTCCACCGCTTCTTCCTCCACCTCAAGGTGAGCGTTTCCGAGTCATATTGGCTCCTTCTCCCCCCAAAGAGACATCTCCCGTCTCATCTGTTAAGAGTAATCGGGGAAAGTCTATATAAATCAAGCCAATGTAATTGTTTCAAGTATATTAATGAAACAAAGAAGGAAAACGATATCTGCTTTCGTCCTTTTCCTTTTTTTTTTTTTTTTTTTTTGTATAAAAAAGGTTTCGCATTTTGAAGGATGGTACGGATCCGAACACACACTTTTCTCGCTTTCGTGAGATTCGGACCTCTTAATTACGGTTGTCTTCCCGTCGACTTTCCCACTACCGCCTACACGTTTCCCTTTCTTTTCTGGCATTTATGGTCCCTACCTCTTCTACCAATAAATGTATTCCTCCCCTTCATTGCTATAAAAATCCACCGATCTTTACTCGATAGTCTCCACCATTCTCCTTTTCCCTTGGCTTGTCATGGATGTAATATCGGAACAAGGTAGCATTCCTCGCCTTCTAAAGAATGATAAACGATACGATACATAGTCATTCGAGGAACAAGTGAAGTGTTTACAACAAATTAGAGGAAACCTCCCAACAATCGCTTTGCGCCAACAATCGTGGGTCCCAAAAAGAACTCGCCAAGCAAATCTTCTTGAAGGCTTTTATCTTCAATATCACACGCCAACCCCGATCACAAAGAAATTCCATCCGCTTCCGCCTAACAAAGAATTGTAATACCCTAGATGTATTAGGGTTTCTCTTGTTGTTTCTCCTTGTAGATGGTGGGAGTATGTAGTTCTCCGTATCATCGAACTTCCCTAGTTTATTTCTTTCCTCCAGACCTTCGAGTTGTACTACTCTTTACTCCTTTTGTATTTACATGTAATTTGGGGCATATTTCGCTCTTCCGTCTTTTCAATCTGGGTGTATAGACCCTTAGACGAGCCGACTCGCTATTGCACAAGAATACAATCATATAAAGTTAATTAATATAGGACAAATAATAGCAGGAATTTGGTTCTTAGTTTCACCACCGCACGGATATCTTCGCTGGGATAGCAATTTGCATAAATAGAGTAATTAATAACCGGGAGTCTCGGTTCCTCCGTTCTCCACCACCACACGGGGATAAACTTCTCGGAGATAGCATTTTGTAGATAGAGTAAATAGTAACCGAGGAGTCTCGGTTCTTACGTTCCACCACCACACGGAGATAACTTCCGCCCTGCGGGGATAGAATTTTGTATATAGAGTAAATAGTAACCGAGGAGTCTCGGTTCTTCCGTTCCACCACCACACGGGGATAAACTTCCGCTCTGCGGGGATAGCATTTTGTATATAGAGTAAATAGCAACAGAGGAGTCTCGGTTCTTCCGTTGCACCACCACACGGGGATAAACTTCCGCTCTGCGGGATAGCATTTTGTATATAGAGTAAATAGTAACCGAGGAGTCTCGGTTCTTCCGTTCCACCACCACACGGGGATAAACTTCCGCTCTGAAGGGATAGCATGTTATATATAGAGTAAATAGTAACCGAGGAGTCTCGGTTCTTCCGTTCCACCACCACACGGGGATAAACTTCCGCTCTGCGGGGATAGCATTTTGTATATAGAGTAAATAGAAACCGAGGAGTCTCGGTTCTTCCGTTCCACCACCACACGGGGATAAACTTCCGCTCTGCGGGGATAGCAAGATCGGAAGAGCGTCAGTTCTAGCCGAAGTGTCAGAGTTCTTCCGTTCCACCACCACACGGGGATAAACGTCCGCTCTGCGGGGATAGCATTTTGTATATAGAGTAAATAGTAACCGAGGAGTCTCGGTTCTTCCGTTCCACCACCACACGGGGATAAACTTCCGCTCTGCGGGGATAGCATTTTGTATATAGAGTAAATAGCAACTGAGGAGTCTCGGTTCTTCCGTTCCACCACCACACGGGATAAACCGCTCTCAAGGGGATAGCATTTTATATATAGAGTAAATAGTAACGAGGAGTCTCGGTTCTTCCGATTCCACCACCACACGGGATAAACTTCCGCTCTGGGATAGCATTTTATATATAGAGTAAATAGTAACCGAGGAGTCTCGGTTCTTCCGTTCCACCACCACACGGGGATAAACTTCGCTCTGGGGATAGCATTTTATATATAGAGTAAATAGTAACCGAGGAGTCTCGGTTCTTCCGTTCCACCACCACACGGGGATAAACTTCCGCTCTGCGGGGATGTTATTTTGTATATAATGGGCTATTTAGGAAAAAATAAATCCTTCTTTCCCTTTCACTACCTAAGCCCATTAACAGCAAGCCCATTCTTCCTCCTTTTATAGGGACCCTTTCGCTTCGTTTCTTCGCTACCTTCGTCCCTCGTCTTTTGGTTTCCTTCTTCTTAAATGCCTTGCTCCTTGCCAAATTTTGTTTCTTCGATCTTTTCTTCCCGGTTCCTCGTCTTTTGTTGTTTTCAGATATCCGAGATACATTCCACCTTCTTCCAGAAATAGCGGGCCGCTGAATCGCAACGGGTATCACCCTTAGCTCCTTCTTCTTCTTCACCTCCTTCGATCACCACCATATCACCTCATCGTTCTCCCTCTCCCCTTCGGTGACTTTCGCTACCCCATCCAGAGAAGCCGGGTCATCCCTCTTCACTCCCTCTTACCTGCAAGCCCTAACTTTCCCCCTTTGCCTCCTACGTAACGATATTGAGAATTGCCCTCTTCTTCCCATGACACAGGGGAGGCATGCAGGAAGGTGCTTTCATGTCATGATAATAGAGGTTATACACTGTCTTCTCCTTCCTCGGCCCATCATTCCTCTCTCGAACCCATGGCGGTTGACATTCCTTGCCAACCTCCCCTTCGCTTATCGCAAAAGTCCTCCTCTTCCTGTAGGCCCTAATCAGGAGCCTTCTACTTCTAAAATTCTCATTGAAGGCTTCCCTGACCCAGTGCTCATCATCTCATCTTCTTCAAGACCCTCCTCCGATCAGCCTCCTTCGATTTTTCCTTCCGACTTCACCTCCCGACAAATGTGGCGCCATTCTCCCGAGATCTCGGATATGCCATCCTTGACCACCACTTCCACGGGCCTTTTGAATGAGACTCCTCCCTCTCTCCGTTCTCCACCAATTAATACCACCTCCATTCTCCCCTTTGCGGGTGAACTTCACCCTTCGACGTCATCCGTCCCATCTTCTTCCCTTTCTCCCAGGAGTCTTCGAATCCTGAACTTAGAGGAGATGACTCCTCGTATGGAAGGCCTGCGTCACGCTTTGGACCTGGTACATTTTTCCAGTCCATTTCCTTATCTTTGTTTAACTGACTCATTTCTTTTCTCCTCAACCGGTATGAGTACGACCAACCAGAGAGTTGGATCGTTCCTTCACCAATCAGGGCTCAAGCCCAAGAATGGGAACTGCAACAACGGGAAGACTTGGCGAATGCTCAGAGTCGAGAACAACTTCTATCACAACAATTGCGCGGTGCGGGAGCAATTAATCAAGGCTTCGCCAAATTCAAAAAGATGCTGAAATTATCGCAGTATTAAAGGAACGACCATGTCCGGGGTCGGGGCTACTTGTCCCTCAGCAGGACAAGTTCTCTTGACACGGAACCATCCTCAGCTCAAGAGCTATGGCGTCTTCAAGGGCAGGTGTGAGCTCCTCAAGGGAAACAACACGCGGACACCATCGCCGCCTTCAAGAGTTCAATACCAACGAGCACAGGATAAGATAGGGGACCTCCGTATAGCGTAAGGAGGTACAAGAAAACTCCTCCTTATAAATTCCGGGCGCATGCTCATGCCCGTCTCACGCAGTAAGAGACTTCCCTTGGAGGATGAACTCGAACTCGTCGGACAGATCTTATTCCGAAGCGGTGGAAGGGATTTGGCCTCTATGCGTCCGGAATATGGTGGAGATGACGCATCTTGTCGTGAGACCAAAGTTCTCGAGCCGATGATGTTTCCACTCGGGGCGCAATCATGGAGGTGTCGCGCTATGTGGGCGTGTCGTAATCTTCGCGAACAACAAGAAAAGTGCAAGAGGCAGCATCGAGAACGAAGCCATGACCGCCCGAACCGCCAGGAGCGACTCGTTATTTTAATGCGCACCACTTATCAGGATGGATTTAATGACGCAGTTAGACAATATACGCCCGAGGATTGCCTCCTCCAACTTATCCTTCATTTTCTTTAAATTGGGAGGTCGGGTTCAAACGTTATCCTCAAACGATTTAAGTTGTAATATAGTATCTCATTTTGAAACGGGATTTCTTCGTTTCATTGCTTTCTCCTTCAATACTCATTGGTGATACAGTATTGCCCTTGTAAATAACCCTTAATGAAATTTAGAGAGCATTTAGCATTCCATCGATATAATCAATTCAATAAACACCCTCCGAGTTTCATAATTTCTTCCTTTCTATTTCATATTTCTCATACAGTGTGAAAGAGCTTCAAGTGAAGGGCGTTCCAAGGTCGTGGAAGCTCTTTGCCTTGGTCGTCTTTCAGATAATATGCTGACCCTGCTACGCAGCGCGTTATCTCGTAAGGTCCTTCCCAGTTGGGAGCCAACTTTCCAGGATCTCCAGCGGGATTGACCTTACGCAAAACCCAATCTCCTTCTTGAAATCTCCGAGGCACCACTTTCTTATTAAAGGCTCGCTGAACTCTCTGCTTGTAAAATTCCGCTCGCCTCCGGGCCATCTCCCGCCTTTCCTCCACCAGATCTAATTCGGTGCTTCGGATAAGTTGGTTACGATCCGCTCAGTATGCTTTTACCCGAGCGCTATCCAACAAAACTTCGACCGGAATAACGGCCTCCGCCCCATATACCAAACTAAAGGGAGTCTCTCCTGTCGCTGTCTTAGGTGTGGTTCGATAGGCCCACAGGACGCCTGGTAGCTCTTCCACCCAGTTTCCCCTCTGAGCACCCAACTTGGTCTTTAATCCTTGAATGAGGATCCTGTTAGTTACCTCCACTTGTCCATTCGCTTGAGGGTGAGCTACCGAAGTGAAAGCTTGCTGAATGTTGAGACTTTGGCACCATTCTTGAATCTTTTTCCCCTGGAATTGTCGCCCATTATCACTGACTATTTTCTGAGGGATACCATACCGACAAATGATATTTCTCCATAAGAACTGTATTACGACATTCTCAGTAATTTTGGCTAAGGGCTCGGCCTCCACCCATTTGGAAAAATAATCCACAGCGACCAATAAAAACCTCTTCTGTAAAGGTGCCGTTGGCATCGGACCCACTATATCCATTCCCCATTGATCAAAAGGACAGGAAGAGACTACAGCTTTCATTAACTCAGGTCGCTCAGAACGGTTGCTATGTTTCTGACAAGCGATGCAACTTTGCACTATACGAGCCGCATCTCGTTGAAGAGTAGGCCAAAAGTATCCGGCCAACAAGGTCTTTCTTGCTAAAGCTCTCCCTCCTAAATGATTGCTGCAGCATCCCTCATGGATCTCTCGGAGTACCCATTCCGCATCCTCCTTTCCTAGGCATTTTAACAAGGGTCGCCCGAAAGAGGTCTTGTATAGGTCTTCATTTAAGAGGATGAACCGTTTGGCTCGGTGTATTAAAGTAGATGCCGCAATTTTTCCTTCAGGAATCTTCGTGTAAATAAGCTATGATATCAGTTCTCAATCAAGAATTAGGCTTGATTCGGGTGCGTCTCCTTCTATGTTGCATATTGCTAAGGAAGTGTGAATTCTCGCCTGGATCGTCTCCGATGATTTCATTCCTCCCACAGCACTAGCCATCCGAGCCAATTCATCGGCCTTCTCATTGTGCTCCCGCGGGATTTGCTTCAAGAGGACTTGATGGAATTGAGCTTTTTCTCTCTCAAAAGCTTTCAAGTATTTGTGCAGCCTTTCCTCCCGAACCGCAAAAGAACCTTGAAGTTGGGATATTACCAGCTGGGAATCCGAGTGGATCACAATGGAAGAAGCCCCTATCGCTTTAGCAGCCTGCAATCCTGCTAGGATAGCTTCATATTCCGCTTCATTATTAGATGCGATATTCGAGTGACGGCTAATCGAGTTTCTTCACCCTCCGGATAATTAATAGAACACCAACACCACCGCTGTAGAGATCCCGAAGAGCCATCTACGAATATATTCCATGCCTTTGGTTCTCTCCTTCATAGCTGAACCTTCTTCCGAACCACAAGGTACCTCGGCCAGGAAATCAGCGAGTGCCTGGGCCTTGATGACCGTGCGAGGTTGGTAGTGTATATCATACTCGCTTAGCTCTATCACCCATTTGGCTAACCTTCCCGAGAAATTTGGCTTAGTGACGACCTTGCCCAATTCGCTGTGTGTTAAAACGGTGATAGGATGAGCCAAAAAGTATGGCCTCAGTTTGCGGGCGGTTAGCACTAAGATATAAGCCAGCTTCTCTAACTCCGTATAACGGAATTCTGCCCCCTTCAGAATATGGCTGGTATAGTAAATAGGTTGCTGGTGAGAACCTTCTTGTTTCAGTAATACCGAACTAACGGCTCCTTCTGAGACGGCCAGATACATCCATAGTGGTTCTCCCTGTATTGGTTTAGCCAGTAACGGGAGTCCGGCCAGATATCTCTTCAACTCCTGGAAAGCTTGTTCACATTGATCGTCCCACTGAAATTTAGTAGCTTTGCGCAAGATCTTGAAGAAAGGTAGCCCTTTGTCCGCCGATCTGGCTATGAATCGGGATAAAGAAACAATCCTGCCCACTAACTTCTGGGTCTCTTGCAGATTAGTAGGTGACTTCATGTTGCATAAGGCCTTCACCTTCTCGGGGTTGGCTTGCAACCCCTTCTCAGTCACAATGTACCCCAAGAACTTGCCACTTTTACCCCGAACAAGCATTTGTTAGGGTTTAGCTTCATATTAAATCGCCTAACGTAGCAAGGTTTCATTCAAGTCTTGACTAGATCCCGAGTGACCTTCGACTTGACCAGGATGTCATCCACGAGACCTCCACATTCTTCCCTTTCTCGCTCGCAAAAATTTTGTCCATAAGGCGCCGATATGTAGCCGGCGTTCTTCAATCCGAGCGGCATGACCACATAGGCATATAATCCTCCTGCGATACAAAGCTAACCCTCTTCGATCCTCTTGACCAAAGGTATTTGATGATATCCTGATAGGCATCCATTAGGAAACCACTTCATATCCTACAAGAGAATCCACCAACCGATCAATACGAGGCAAAGGGAAGCAGTCTTTAGGGCATGCTTTATTCAAATCACGGAAATCGATACACATCCTCCATTGCCCAGAAGGCTTGGGGACCAAGACTACATTAGAAACCCATTCGGGAAACTGGATTTCCTTTACGTGGCCCGCTTTTAGTAGCTTATCCACCTCCTCAGCTATGATCTTGTCTTTCTCGGGTCCAAAATGTCGCCTCTTCTGTAGGACGGGTCGGGCTCCTCTAATGATGTTGAGGTGGTGTTCCGCTACTTGAGGATGGATACCCGTGAGATCATGCACATCTCTTGCAAAGATGTCCTCATTCTCCTTTAGCGAGCCACGGCTCTTCTTTGATATCCAACTTTGTGCTATCCGTGTGGCCTTTCGGAGCGATCTCCACCAATTCTCACTCCTCTATCTTATCAGCCTTGGGGGGAGATTCCTCCAGGACGCAGACGTCGGTAGCGATGACAGCTTTGCCTTTTAGGTCTTCAGTCCTGGCCTTCTTTTGATCGTCCCGAACCATTTGCACATAGCAGCTCCGGGAAGCCTTCTGTTCTCCACGAACTTCTCCCACCAATTGTCCCACTGGAAATTTCAGCTTCTGGTGGTACGGGGAAGCCACGGCCTGAAAAAGGGTGAGGAAAGGGTGCCCCAGAATAGTGTTATAAGTGGATGGAGCATCCACGATAAGGAAAGAGATTATACTAGTTTTTGTGGGCTTTTCACCCGAGTTAAAGGCAATGAAATCGCCTTGTGGGACCATATGCCTGTGAATCCGAAAAGGGGAGTGGACACATCTTCTAGCTGGGCATTTCCCAGTTGCATCTGCTTGAAGGCCTCCTGGAAGAGGATGTTGACAGAGCTCCCCGAATCAACTAGCACCCGGGCCACTTCATAATTAGTCAGGGATATACGGATAACCAAGGCATCTGTATGAGGCAGCAGAACACCCTACAGATCTTCTGGCCCGAACGAAACGGACGGCGCCGCTTGTACAGTCTGGTCGATGACGATGGCCAAACTCTCCATAAGACGGGCGTATGACTTCCTTGCCCGGTTAGAGTCCTCGTCAGTAGGTCCTCCGGCTATCACATGGATAACTCCCCGAGGGGGAAGGTCATCTGAAGCGGAGGAAGGGCCCTCACGTGTTGGGCCTTCTTGGGAGACCACCTCTCGGGACGGCATTTGAGGGAAAGTGACCCGAGGTTGTTGATTATCTGGCCGGACGGCGACATTGGTTCGGGGCCTCGCTGCGTCCCCTCCTCATTTGGATACCTCAATTGCGAATATGCAACATGGAGGCGATCTAATTCTTCTTGCAGCTTGAAACATCGATTGCTAGTGTGACCATACTCTGTATGATATTGGCAGAAGAACGGGGCTGGGGGATTACGCGGGATCCCTCTATGTCCCAAGGGTCGTTGTAGCAGACCCTGTTGATCGTAGAACTCAATTTCACATTTTTTCCAAGTCCTCACAGGAGGAAGTACTTCAGCAGCCATGATTTGCAATGGCGGGGCGGGGCGAACTCCCTGTAGCATTGGTCGAGGCCTCGGAGCCTCGTGCCGAAAAGGTCTTGTATACTCCCGTCGAGGAGGAGCTTAAGGAGCAGCGGGACGAGCCCTTTCAGTTGGGACTGTTGCGGCAGTTCGCTCGGCTCTCATCACCCTTAATCCTTCTTCTTCGCGGATAAACTGCTCTGCACGGCTCAGTAGCTCTTCATAGCTATCCGTAGGCTGTCTCAGCAAGGAACTAAGGAAGGGGCCCTCCTTCAGCCCGTGCTGAATGGCACCCCGGAAGGATTCAGATCGGGTTGCGGGGATTCCTCTAGCTGCTGAGGTGAATCAATGGATATACCCCCTAAGGGATTCTGAAGGTCCCTGGGTGATATGCATTAACATAGAGGTGTCTTGCTTATACGCCTTACAGCTGACAAATTCTCGACTGAACATTCTCTGGAAGTCAGCGAAACAGGTGATAGATCCGGTGGCAGTAGTGAACCACTTTGCGCAGAACCAATCAGGTGGTCCTAAGACTCGACACTTGAGAGCGCCAAGATAATAAAGATGAAGCGAGGCCGCTCCATCAATGCGATATGTGCTCTTCCGGATCCGTCAACGAACCATCGTACTTCGACTGAGGATTTCGGAAGTAGGATGGAGGGAGCTCTGAAAGAATGGCCATCGTGAAGGGGCTAGGTTCGTAGAACTCCGGAGGTCTGGTTGATTGACTTTCACCCTGTTCCTCCCGGCGCGTTTTGGTGAAGCGCGTAGTATTCTGGGTGTTCTTCCCGAGTCCGCCTCGTGCAACACCTCACCATGGGCGGCGGTACGAGAGGGAGGAGGCATTTCTGGGAGGGGATCTCTGGAAGAAGGTTCCCCGGAGTGCGGATGCAGATATCCGATCCTTCTCCTTTCTCTAGCGAGGGCTTCTGTGATAGCATCATCCATTAAGGCCTTTAGTTGCGATGGTAGAAGGGTGATGGGGCGCTCCTCCGCCGCAGAGATATCAGGTTGTTGCATTTCTTCTGGTTGCATCTCGACGTCCAGCTCAAATGTTCCCACAGACGGCGCCAACTGATGCGGGTGCGGGGGAAAAATCCGTTCGCTCCGTTTTCAAGGCGATGAGGCGATGAGGGAGGTCTCGGAGTATTCTCCCCCGGCAGCGATCAGTAAAGAATAAGAAAATGAAGTAGACGAAATGCGAAAACCCGACACCAGCAATCGAGATTCAGACACGAGATGTAACGTGGTTCGGAATAAGGATTCCTACTCCACGGGGGTGAGGTTTCTCACCAGATGCGGTGCCTAAGCACTTTCACTATGAAAATCCTCCTTTACAGAAAGCAAGTTTCCGAAGGTGGAGGAGAAATGACCTCTTACAATGATGTTACAAGATGAGGAAAATACAAGAGACTTAACAAACAGCAGATCTCCGTCCTCCTTCTCCGGCGAGACCGTTCTTCCTTTTCTCTCGTCTCCTCTTCTCTCTTGCTGGATGTGAATGATTGCGGATCCCCCTCTCTTTCCTCCCTCTCTCCCTTTTATCTTCCCTCCTCCTTCAACGTAACGTCGCGGATTATCTCCATCGTACACGTGGCCACCTCCTCTTCCGGGAGAATAATTCTGTTACAAATATGAGGAACGAGGACTCCCCCGAATATTGCGTGGGGCCCCCCAAGCCGTTGCATAGCACCTTTCCCTTTACTTTTTCAGGCGACGAGGTTAATCTGTTTCCCTCACCTCTCTGCTTTGGGTGAAGTTAACTTAGGCCCCTATACCATAGGTGACCTAGCCTTAGGGTTTCTCCCTAAACCGAACCAATTCTCCTTTTTCCCGTACCAAACTTCTTTCGCGTCGATTAGGTTGACTTGACCCTTCCTCCATCCCATTGGCTTCCGGACTTGCTTAGTTGAACCAGTTCCTAGTCCTCTGTTAGTTAAGTGCCTTCCGCCTCTTTTCCACCTGCGTTTCTTGTTTCTAGCATTCGCCCGTGCCGATAGCTCTCGCTACTTGCCCGTGCCGATGACCTCTGGTACTTGCGCCCGTGTCGATTACTTCCGATAACTCTCGCCCGTGTCAATGGCTTCTGATAACTCTCGCCCGTGTTGATGGCTTCGTCTAACTCTCGCGCCGAACTGTTTCTCCTTTTCCCCCTTTGGCTGAACCAGGTGTTTTGGGGGACGGGTCACGGGTCACCTGCTGACTCTTCTATTGGGAATTAGGTAGAAAAAGTACCAGTAGTATCACAAGGCTTTTAGGGTAAAAAAGTGAATATTTTGAGGCTCTAAGGTCGAGGAGAAAGGCCATATAGTTCATGAAGTTCTTGTATTTTCTTGGTCGTTTACACCTCTCACTTCCATGCTTGCTGCTATAACATCTAAGTATAATATAACTTCTATGCAGTGGATATCTGTTGTTTTTTCAAATATCTAATCTACTTGTGATTCTTTGACTCATTTAGGATCAGTTTAAGCAATTAGTCATCAAGACATTGCAGTGGTAGGTCGAATAGGAGAATAATGAAAACTTAACATCCTGAAAGTCTAGCTGAGAACCCTAATATGCTTAGTGTAAAAGGGCTTCCACATTTTTTTTTAATAAAAAAATTGGGGGATATATATTATGTGATATTCATAATTAGTCTTTGTTATGTTAATATCTTTTCTCAATACGCATTTTAGTTTTTATATGTTCTAATGTTAGATTATTTGCTAGTATGTAACTAATTGGTAATATTGATGTGTTCTTATGTCAATAATTATTTAATGATATGGGAATTTATTTGTTCTTATGTTTACCTATTGCACGTCTGGCCCAGCTAATGGGTCGGACAAATTATGAAGCCGATCGAGTGGCCGAGCCTATGAGATTGAGTGAACCGGTGTGGTCGATAAGGCTGGTTAATTGGATGGACCAACTAGTTGGATTAAGCAGTTTGGTAGTTTGGTTTGACTGATCTATTACTTGTGACTATTCTGGCAAATTAAATGTATTTTACTTTTTTTTTTCTTATATCATACTTTCATTGCTGTTGATCAGTGCATATTACTTTTAACTATTATCTAGGGGAAAGAAAACATATAAGCAATTTGCGGTGCCATAACGTTGTGAAGTAATATGAATAGGCAGTTTCAGATGAACGTTGTTATGTTAATAATTATTAGGAAGAGTTGAATTTTGTGGCTCCCTTCCAAATAAAAATATTTTTATATATATTTAATATAATATCGCCGTATCTTTCTTGTTGCTCATTGCACGTCTAATTGTTAATTAAAACTGGCCGTCTTGCACAAGCCGCCAGCCATTGTCCCTCTTAGTATTCAAAATCCTCAACAATAAGAAAAAAACAAAGGTCGTTTGTTCTTCTATGTTTTAAGAAATGTATTTTAGACTTTTTCTTATTGTTTGATACGATGGAATATTACAATCACCAGTCTGTCTTTTAATGATCAATAAAAATCTGAGCAATGTTTTTAAATATTAAATTCACTTGGATCTAGATGTGAAAAATAGGTATTTAAAGGTGTAGGGTCGATGTTGGCCGGCTAGAGGGGGGTGAATAGTCTTTGATGTAGACGGTAGAAGTCGTTCGTTCGTTGTTCGTCTACAAATACTATTAGCGCAAGCGGAATATATTAATACAACAATTAAAGACAAAACAAAGAAAGAATAGAAACACAAACGCTAACACTACAATATAACGTGGTTCACGGCTTCGCCACTAATCTACGGTCCGATTCGTCCAAGGTGAATCACGCCTCAAGCTTTCACTATTCTCTCCTTTGCACCAAGCTAGGTGGAGGTAACCTCTTTTATACAAGAACACTCCTTTTACAAATATAATGTAAATAAGCTCAAGTAGTAGGATGGAAAACGTGTTGGGCACTTTGGAGGAGTTTAGAGCATAAGCATTAGACCCCCAAAGCCCCTCACCTCTTCTTTTTATAGAAGAAGAGGTTTTCTTTCCGTTGACACAGGAGCAGTCGACTGGTCCTGTAGTCGTTGCCCAATAACGACTTCTTTCCACGTTGAATTTCATCCAACAACTCCCACATCACGATCGATCTACCATCACCGATCGATGCCCGATCACCGAGTGCCGGACACTCCATTCTCGTGTCCGAACATACTTAACACCGATCGGTGATGCCTTCATCACGATCAGTGGTCTCGCAATGATCGTCAATCCATGAATCGGACTCGAACACTAGTCGAGTCACAGTCGACTTAGAGTTGTCGACTACCATTACATGGCAGTCGACTGGTGTCAGAAAATCTCATCCGACACTTAGCCAATTGGTCAAGTTCTACCTAAGAGCACTACCCCTTCCCAGGTTACATTCGCTCACTCTCATCCCTTGGAGTCCCTCGCCTTTGAAATTGTCTTCGTCCGACCACGTCTCTCGGATGCGCCAAGCGCACGGATCTGTAGCACCATCCTTCGCGTCTTGCCCTGAAGTCTACTTCCTCCGGCTTCACTCCAATCTACTCGTCCGACGGTCCCTCGGATGCTCCAAGCGCACGACTTCTGCAAAGTCATTCTTCACCGACTCAAGGACCGAGTCATGAGAGGTGAAACTCGCCAATGCTCCATGTGCGAATTACTAAGTCCTGCAAGACTCCAACGCACATATCAAATCCAAACATCCTAACTTAAACCCTTTGTCACACACATCAAAACCATATCACGGGTTGATTACACTAACAATCTCCCCCTTTTTAATATATGGCAATCCGTTTAAGTTAGGTAAACATTTGATTAAAAAAATATTAAGGAAAGAAAGCATGTAAATAAACATGATTATCAACTCTCCCCCTTAATACATGAAACTCCCCCTACATGCAATTCCCCTTACTTAAACATGCATATTTATCCCCCTTTGACACTATCAAAAATATTAAACAAAGTTTATACAAGTATGACATCAATTCTAGGGAACAAAAATTACCAAAACATACCTTAAAATCGGATAAAAGAGGTTATTGGGCATGTTATCAGTTGAGCAGTCGACTGGTTCAGACTACCAGTCGACTGACGCTTAGATTTCGGATTTTTCTGATTTTCAGGGTCAATTTCAGAAATGCATTAAAAATTCTACAAAATTCAAAAAATCATAAAATTTGGGGAACACATTTCTTTTAAAGTCCTTTATCAGTGAAAAATAGTTTTCCATGAAACATCATTATATTTTTGAGAATTAGCAAAAAATCCAAAAGCTTTAAAAATAACTAGGTTTTTTATCAAGTTAGTATCAATTTTAACACCTAGTTTTGCTTTAGATTGTTTCAAAATATGAACACAGATTTTAAAGTAAGAAATTGTTTTGAAACCATTTGAAATATCCAACCATGATCTTTGGACAATATGTCTATGAATTAAACATAAATTTTCCCCATGATTGGTCTATTATTGCTATTTTGATACTCAAAATGACCATCTAAATGTCATAGGCATTAGTGGACCATTAGTATCATCCTATCATCTCACTCATGCTAAGTTTTCAATCAAGGTAGCCTATGGTGAGTGTGAGATGTATCATAAAGGTATTTGTATATACTTAACCATAATTTTCATGCATTTCTACCCATGGTTAAGTATCATCCTAACAACCCACATGATCATAAAGACATATATGTATTGAAATCATATTATGATCATGAAACACATGTATCTATCAATTTGTAATCATGCATTAGGTATGAATTATGATAATAGGTAAAGTATCACCCAAGACATGATTTAAAACCTTATTGCCCATGACTATGTGTCAAATATCAAGATCATAAATCATGATTGCAAACATGTATAACAATTACATTAACTATCATGATTTAAGCATTATTATCAATTTATGGACACATTATCATCACCCAACACTATGCTAAAAATGTGTATCAACATACATAACATTAAGTGTTGAGCATGATCTAAACTATTTATGGGTGCATTATCATCACCCAACACTATTTTAAAAATTTTGTCCCGCCATCCTAAATCAACCAAAAACATAAGATATAAGTGAAATCCTTATGGTTGACTATCCTAGGATTTTCCTAACCCTTAAGGATGGATTTAGGAACTGAAAATAAATTTTTTCCTATGGGGTTCATTAAAAATTCCTTAGGGATCCATTTTCTAGCTATTGTTTTCTTTTTATCTTGACCCCTAGCAATTAAATATTTATAGGCCTTTTCATTTTTATTTTCCTTATATCCTAGACCTTTCTTATTGAAACTTGCTCTTTGGCTCCCTATGATCATGTTAAGGGTGTTGGAGCCAATGGTAAATTTCTCTAGGGCTTTGGTCAAATGATCTACCTTTTCCCTTAAAGCCCTATTTTCCTCAATGCATGCATCACTAACATCAAATGGCATATAAAGATTATGTGAGCATGCATCATCACTATTAACATTTAAACATGCTTGTTCTAACTTATTTTCTAAAGCCTTAATTTGATCTAGCATGTTTTTATTCTTTTTCTTAGCCCTAAATAAATCCTTAGTAAGGCTAGAAATCATGGAAACTATTTTATGGGGCGAGAGGTTCGTTACCATAGTCTCCATGTCTTCTTCTTCTTCAGATGAGGATGGTGAAGAAGCTCCCCCTTCACTAGAGCTCTCCTCACTAGTGCTTGATTCTTCTTGTTCGGAGGAGGAGGTGTCTAGGTCATCAAATGTCATTAGTGTCAAAATTGTGACAAAGGCATTTTCTTCTTCCGATGATGATGAGGAGGAGGAAGGGTCATCCCAAGTTCTTGCTTTTAGTGCCTTGACCTTCCCCTTTTCTTTAGCCTTCTTCTCTTCTTCCTTCTTCTTGCTCCCCTTTTTCTTCTTTTCTTCTTTCTTTCTCCTCTCTTCTTTGCTTTTGTTTAGAAGGGGACAATTATCCCTTATGTGTCCCTCTCCTTGGCAATTATAGCAAATCACCTTCCCCCTTGGTCTTCTCTTTCTATCATTAGATTTATTAAATTTAAAATTTTTCAAAGCACGTCTTACTTTCCTTACCATATAAGCTTCTTCCGTGCTATCCATGGAGGAGGAGGAGGATGCTTCATCGAAGGAGGAGGGAATCTCCATCTTCTTCTTCCCCTTGTTGGCCAATAGTGCCACTCCCCTTGATGGTTGAAATTTGGGCTCTTCTACTACTCCTTCGAGCCTTGTTTCGTGGAGCTCCATGGTTGAGAAGAACTCCTCTAAGGTGCTCACTTCTAGGTTCTTCGACATATAGAAGGAGTCCACCATCGAGCTCCATTTCGATGATCGAGGAAAGGCATCGATTACTTTCATAAGCATATCCCGGTTCGAAATTTTTTCTCCAACACTTGTTAGTCCAATTAAAATTTCTTTAAACCGAGAGTGTAGTGAAGTTATCTTTTCTCCCTTTTCAAGTTTAATATTGGTTAGTTGGGAGCGGAGGAGGTCTCTTCTTCCAAGTTTGGCCTCCGAGGTACCTTCATGAAGCTCTACTAGCTTCTCCCACGTCTCCTTGGCGCTAGCACATTCCCCTATCATATTGATCTCTTGTTGGGGGAGCACATTGAAGAGGTGGTGCTTGGCCTTTGAATTAGCAAGGTGCTCCTCCCTTTGCTTTTTAGTCCACCTTGACTTCTCTATTAGTTAACCCTCTTCGTCCCTAGGCATCTCAAAACCATTTTCCATTATAAGCATAATATCAAAATCGATTTCAAAGAATACCTCCATTCTCTTTTTCCACCAAGAGAATTCCCCCTCGAACTTCGGCGGATGAATGTTAGAGTCGGCCATCTCTTGATATAGTGCTTGTAGGTGCGGTTAGTCCTCAACAAGCGCCTTGGTTCTGATACCACTTGTAGGGTCAATGTTGGCCGGCTAGAAGGGGGTGAATAACCTTTGACATAGATGGTGGAAGTCGTTCGTTCGTTACTCGTCTACAAATACTATTAGCGCAAGCGGAATATACTAATACAACAATTAAAGACAAAACAAAGAAAGAATAGAAACACAAACGCTAACACCACAATGTAACGTGGTTCACGGCTTCGCCGCTAATCCACGGTCTGATTCGTCCAAGGTGAATCATGCCTTAAGCTTTCACTATTCTCTCCTTTGCACCAAGCTATGTGGAGGTAATCTCTTTTACACAAGAACACTCCTCTTACAAATATAATGTAAATAAGCTCAAGTAAGAGGATGGAAAACGTGTTGGGCACTTTGGAGGAGTTTAGAGCATAAGCATTAGGCCCCCAAAGCCCCTCACCTCTTCTTTTTATAGAAGAAGAGAGTTTCTTCCCGTTGACACAGGAGCAGTCGACTGATGCATCGATCAGTCGACTGGTCCTGTAGCCGTTGCCCAATAACAGCTTCTTTCCACGTTGGATTTCATCCAACGACCCCCACATCAGTCGACTAATCTTGCCATCAGTCGACTGATGCTCCGATCAGTCGAGTGCCGGAAGCGGACACTCCATTCTATGCGAAAACTTGCGAGCGATCGATGCCTTCATCGGTGGTCTCTCTGATCATTGCCAATCCATGGCAGTCGACTATTGGTACATGAATCGGACTCGAACACTAGTCGAGTCATAGTCGACTTAGAATTGTCGACTATCATTACATGACAATCGACTGATATCGAAAAATCTCATCCGGCACTTAGCCAATTGGTCAAGTTCCACCTAAGAGCACTACCCCTTCCCGGGTTACATTTGCTCACTCTCATCCCTTGGAGTCCCTCGCCTTTGAAGTTATCTTCGTCCGGCCACGTCCCTCGGATGCGCCAAGCACATGGCTCTGTAGCGCCATCATTCGCGTCTCGCCCTGAAGTCTACTTCCTCTGGCTTCACTCTAATCTACTCGTCCGACGGTCCCTCGGATGCTTCAAGCGCACGGCTTCCGCAAAGTCATCCTTCACCGACTCAAGGACCGAGTCATGAGAGGTGAAACTCGCCAATGCTCCATGTGCAAATTACTAAGTCCTGCAAGACTCCAACGCACATATCAAATCTAAACATCCTAACTTAAACCCTTTGTCATACACATCAAAACCATATCACGGGTTGATTGCACTAACAAAAGGTATTCAAGTAGTATCTATTCAAGTGGGTATTGATCCTTATAGAACTCCAATTCCGTAAACTATCCCTTCCTTCCCTTTGCCTTAATGGACTCCAACTATGTGAAATCCATTTTATGCTTTGTCATTTCTATCTTTGACTGTTGTTCATAAGCCTCCTTCACCCTTGTTGTTAACCGCGAGCCCTTCATGGTCATTTATGACTATCTTTTGTTTACATTAGCAAACAAACAAAAAAAAAACAACATCAAACACACTTACATATATACACGCATCATCAAAAGTTTTTTTTTTTTTTTTGAAAAATATCAAGACAAAACTCCATTCCATTTTTATTATCCAAATTATCTCTCCTTACTTTGATAGTCCAAATTAACACTTTATTATGCAGTTATAAATAGTAATTGTTATAGTGCTAGTACTATATCATAGCAAATTTGTTACAATATCGTAGCAATTATAATTTATAATTGTTGCATATAGATGTTTTAATTCTAATCGATATTAATCACTATAAGAAAATCTTAAAATAGAAATCGAATTAGAGACCGAATTATAATCGGTCTCTATTTAGAGACTAAAAAATGAATCGGTCTCTAAATTAGAGACCGACTCATGGTCGGTCTCTAAATTAGAGACCGACTCATGAGCGGTCTCTAAATTAGAGACCGAAAATTAAGTCGGTCTCTAAATTAGAGATCGAAAATCATATCGGTCTCTACTTAGAGACCGACTAATGAGCGGTCTCTAATTTAGAGATTGAAAATCAAATCGGTCTTTAAATTAGAGACCGACTAAAGAGCGATCTCTAATTTAGAGACCGAAAATCAAATCGAAATTAGAGATCGAAAATCAAATCGGTCTCTAAATTAGAGACCGAAAATTAAATCGGTCTCTAAATTAGAGACCGAAAATAAAATCGGTCTCAAATTTAGAGACCAAAAATTAAATCGGTCTCAAATTTAGAGCAAATGGGAAGGTCCATGCAGAGGTTCCTGTTTACATGTTATGATTTTGTCTACAAAGGAACAATTAAAAGCATGAGAAATAATACCAAACGAGCACACAACATTTACTCCAAATACAAGTCAGCATAATAGAATTCTTTCAAGATTGAAAAATAACGAGATAAACATTTAGATATTGCAAATCTAGAAAATAAGAGCAATAATCATTTCTCAAAATACAATCTAGACATTAGCAATCAAACCAAAATATCTCAAAGTCAACAAAAAGATAGATAAAAGTTCCTGTGTAGAGAAAAGTTAATAACATCGAGACTAAAACAGTGATTTAAAACCATAGTCTAAACTATCATTGTGGAACGCAATATATGTGATCAACATTTAAAACTTTGTTATTAAATTAATTTTAATAACAATAACACATTTTCACACTTCATCTTATGGAACACATCAGAAAGAAAAAGTCTAGCAACTTGTAGATTGGTAATAGCAGGCATAAAAAAAAATAATGTGAAATGCAGATAGTTTACGACAGTAGAGTTGAAATAAAAACAAGTTCCATACCAACTGATAAATCCATGAGTTAATTGTCTACATCGATCAAAATATACTAATATAAACTACATCAATATCCCCAACAAAAATCCTATGATGACAAAATAAAACCAACATATACTAATCATCATTGTGTTCATCAAGTGGAGTTGGATCATCAATCGGTGGAGCTGGGTCAGGACGAGATTGCAACATCTCATGTCGCTGCATTAAATAGGGCGACATGCCCATGTCAAGGGAGGGCATGGGCGTGTCGGACATGAAAGTGGGTGTGTCAGCTAATACACCCAGGGTGTGTTGAGGTCTGGAAGTTGGGACTGTCTTGGTTTCGATTTAACACGGACGTGTCTCTGATGGCACGACTATGTTATTTTGATACGCCTTGATAATTGTCGATTCTTCACCCTGTCATCATAAAAAATACCCCAAAATAATTTCTTTGTCCAAAATATGATAGACTTGACTAAAGCATAATAAAATACATGACTAAAACATAAAATGGGATGAAATGCATGTTGAATACCCAAAACTTAACATGAATTACACACATCAAAATCCCCTAGACCTTAACTTTTGCTTGTCCTCAAGCAATAAAAGACAACTTATGTGTGGAGTTGCAAGAAACCATCCAGAGGTATAAAATCTGATCTTAATCTTATCAAATCATTCCTAGTGGCAAAACTTGATAGATCTCTATATAGTGCTCGTGAAAAGTTGATCCAAAGGCATTGGACACCAATCCAGATTTGACATCCCCTCTATCGTGTTCCTCTCATTTCTGGCATAGAGGCACTTATCTGTCTTAATGCATGGATCTTCCTCTCCTATCACAAAAGGTCTCAAAGGAGCACTTACCAAGAAGAAAGAAGGGAAGAAATTTATAGTAAGCATTTCCCCAGTAACTAGTTAGCCTCAAAGGGGCACCTTTTAGGTGTTTCCCCAGTAGCTACTTGGTCTCAAAGGGGTGCTTCAAAATAATTCCAGCCCCTTTCTTTTTTTTCTCTCTCTTTTTTTTTATCAAGTCTTCTAGGAAAAGTGTTTCTCCAGTGATCAAATTGGCCAGGAAAGTCCCCAATAGAAAATCGAGTACTAGTCTGATATGAGGGATTTAAACCCTTTTCGGATACCTCAAAACTATAGGTCGTGTGAAAAGTGAAATAGGGTTCTTATCAAATAAGCAAAAAGGAATATCATGATTTGACCAAGGTTCAGTTATACTACGCTAGATGATATGCAATGTTATGATATATGAAAAGATAAAAACGGAATCGCCTTACATAATGAAACATACTCCCCTAGACCTAAATTATGCAACAACCAAATTAGAAATCTAAAAAAGAGACAGCATAAATGAAAGGCATCGAAACTCACAAAATAGCTCAGGGGAATCAATGGTCATCGTCCTCGCTACTAGCATCCTCCTCTTCCCACCTACGTCGCTGCTCCTGGTAAAACTCCCGGGACTCTTGCCGAAATCTAGCATCATCCTCCCTCCTAGCGGCCTCAGCGGTAAAGAACTCATCATCCCTCCTATGAAAATCTGCTGCTCTATCCAAATACTGAGTCACCATACGATGGTGCTCCTCTGTAGCCTGGGAAAATCGATCCCACACACCCATGTGCGAGGTGTGCTCGACTCTGAAAGCCTCGAATGACGATCGGAATCCTGAAAAATCAAATGAAGAGTATCCTGCAGAAATACGGTCAGTAGAAAATCGAGGGGGCTCAGGAGTCGAATGGGAGGGCTCAGTGGCTATGTGAGAGGGCTCCCTAGGTGAGGGTGATGGAGCATGGGTAGTAGGGGTAGGCAAGGGGCCCTGGACATATCTGAAAAGTCAATTGGCTTCATTACGTGATCGATGATCTCGGGATTTTAATTCCATTTTTCAACACCAAACGATATCCCTCTTCAAATGCCTCAATTATCTTCATATTGATACAAGCATCCAAATCCAATCTAGGGTTGCCTAGACAACATTCAAGGTTATCTAAGTCACATCCCAAAGCTACGACAATTCTAGTGATAAGACCACCTACAATTATAACCTCATATGGGCTATTACTAACTTTAACTAGGTGTTTCACCATATGAGCTCCAGAATCAATGTTAACTTCATTTAGCATAGCCCATAAAAACTGTAGCTCGCTCTGCCTAGCTACCCCTGCACTATCATATCTCCCAGAAATTGTATTTGCCATAAACCTAAGGAGATAACGAAAAATAGGATTCGGGATATTAAATGATTTAGACCTAGATGCATCATAAGGGTGAGGGTCATCAGAAATTAATTTTCAAAATTGATGATCAATAAAATGTCTATGAATTTGTCTCTCCCCTCCGCAAGGGAAATCAAATATCGCATTAAAATTACTTAAGGAAAGAGTAAACTCATGATTCATTAATCTAAATTGAATTTTTCCTTCTTCACAATTCTTTCCTTGAAGTATTTCAGCGGATAAAGAGCTAAGGAATTCAAGAGTAATACTAGGATAAGTAAGATGATGATATGTGATAAAGTCAGTCCAACCTATCCTATTAGTCAACCAAATTATATCATCTCTAATTCCTAGGGTTGTCAACGTGTAGAAATCTATGGTTCTTGTAGAAACTATTTTCCTTTTCTCAAGCTTACTGAACCTAGATTTCATAATATCATCTCAAAATACAATTCCACACGGATGACACGAGGGCGGAGGATCGTTACCCAAGTCTTGAGCTTTCCTCTTTCCCTTGTCACGAGTCGTCGGTCGAGAAGAAACTTCTCCCCTAGTATTCACTCACTTACTCATGGCGTTGGGAGGGAGAACGTCGGTTGAACTTCCGGGCTGGTTGAGAGGGAGAGACGGCGGTTGCTCCAAGCTTGTGGAAAGTTAGGGTGTGTTCGGTGTGATTTTAAGGGCAAGCGCCGACACAGGCGTGCCAAAGGGCACGCTTCCTTCTTTTTGCATGACCCAGGCGTGCCACGCCCTTTTTTTAGCGACACGGGCGTGCCAAAGGGCATACCCGACCCGTGTTGCATTCGGGTTTGCCCGACATGCCCGTGTCGTTTGGCATAGGTGCGTCGTGTAAATCTGGCACGTCGAACAGCACGGTCTCTTCTTGACTCGGCTGTGTCGATGAGCGACACGGGCATGTTGTGTCTTGTAAACCTAAAAATTAAAAAATTCAAAATAGCTTGGACTTAACATAAATTAACATGAATTACACACGTGTAAATCCAGCGATCGACTCACACTGCTTTTGTGGATGTCCCAGATTTAAACAATCGATTGAAAATTAAATCAATCGATTGTTTAAAAATAGTCGAGCCCGATCGATTCAGCGCGCTTCTATGATCGAGCCGTTTAATAGCAATCGATTGATTTGGGACAATGGAGCAAGCCAATCGACTAGGATTTTCCAATTGATTGGGAAACCAAACCAATCGATTATCGTCTAATAACTTATACACGTATATGTTTGGCCCGACAAAATTAACTACCCTAAACTTCTCTCGCATTGGATAGTTCGCTCTCAGTGGCGGCAACTTTCGATTTCTCCATCACGGTAAGCTCTTCTCTGCCTTCTGCCCTATCTTTTGTATGGCCTCTACCTCATCCTATGTAGGTCGTGCAGTGGTAACGACCTCAGCTGTTGGCCGACTTCAGCTGGCGAGTTAGGGAAAGGGTGGCCAAGGATTCCGACCTGGTCCTGTCTATCTCCTCTCCCCTATCGTGCTAGGTAGCACGATTGACACGGCTGCAACATCGTTGTGATGTTGTGATTGTTCGATGTCTTGCCATTGACCTAGGTCGGCAGGCTAGATGGTTTACTGCTATACAAATGAGATGTTATAATAAAAATTGTCTTTCTATTTTTTTTCCTGATGAAAGTCCTATCTGCTGGCCGATTGTGCGAGGTCTTAGTGCTGGCAGGAGCTCGAGCCTTTCTTCAACGATCGTTTCTACTAGGTTGGTGTTAATAGCTTAAAATTTAGTAGCTTACAATTGTGTCGAATATGATACAATGAATAATCTTAAACTATTGCATATATATTTACATATGATATATATTTGTTACAATTAATGTTCGTTAAACCTTCTCTTAGAATATAATATAATTACCAATATTATTATTGTAATATCTTGTAGGTTACAATGAATATGAACAATACTTGGATGTACAATAGGCTAGTTAATGGATTTATAGCTGACGAATATTTTGATGGCGTTGAGGCATTTGTGAACTTTGCTAAGAGTCATCCAAGTTGTATGGATGGTGACAAGATACGTTGTCCGTGCAATCATTGCAAATGCAGAAATACAACATTTCGTGATGAAAATACTGTCAAAATACATATTTGCAAAAATGGTTTTGTCCCAAATTATTACAATTGGTATTGTCATGGAGAGGCTTATTTGGATGAGCCTATTGGAAATTTTGTTGCTTCATTATCTACCGAAATTAGAGTCGAGGATTCATCTAGCAACGAGCATACATTGCAACCAATGGTTTACGATGCGATGAGTGCGCTCGTTCATTCAGACATAGAAAATACACCGACACCAATGATCGAGAAATTGTATAATATGTTAAAGGCTAGCCAACGAGAAGTTTGGCAAGAGATTCCTTCTGGTCATTCACAACTATCAGCTATTGCAAGATTATTGAATATTAAGGCAGAACATCATATCTCAGAACGATGCTATGATGATATATGTCAATTGATCTCAGAGTTGCTCCCTGCTGATAATATAATGACTGATAGCTTCTACAATACAAAAAAAATAGTTAGGGGCTTAGGTTTTCCGGTAGAAAAGATTGACTGCTGTAAAAATAACTGTATGATTTTTTGGAAAACAGATGCTGAATTGAATGAATACAGAATTTGCAACCACCCTCGTTATAAGGACCGCAATTGTATATTAGGGAAGGAAAAAAATTAGTATGCAAAGTTATGTATTACTTCCCCATAACTCCTAGACTCCAACGCTTGTATGCATCTGCTGCGATAGCAAGACACATGAGGTGGCATCATGAGCATGTACATGAAGGAGATATAATGTGTCATCCTTGCGATTCCCCTGCATGGAAACATTTGGATACAACATTTTCCTCCTTTGCAATAGAATCTCGTAATGTCAGATTGGGGCTTTCGGCAGATGGATTTCATCCATTTGGACAATCAGGACAACAATATTCATCTTGGCCAGTGATATTAACACCATATAATTTACCCCCTTGGATGTGCATGAAAGACGAGTACATGTTTCTTACTGTCATTATTCTGGGTCCAAAGAATCCAAAAGATAAACTAGATGTTTTTATGCAACCTCTAATTGCCGAATTGAAAGAGTTATGGATTGCAGGGTCAGAAACTTATGATATTTCAAGTAAAAGTAATTTTACCATGCATGCAGCTTTATTATGGATAATAAGTGATTTTTCGGCATACTCAATGTTGTCAGGATGGAGCACGTGTGGTAAGTTAGCATGTCCATATTGCATGACTGAATCTGATACATTTGCATTACCTTGTAGTGGGAAAATATCTTGGTTTGATAATCATCGTAAGTTTTTACCATTGGAACATCCTTTCCGGAGAAATAAGAAAGATTTCTTAAAGAATGAAGTAGTTCGAAAACTCCCACCAATAATCAAGTCAGGAGAGCAAATCCTTGAAGAAATTGACACCTATGGACTTGTATCAGTTGTAGGGGATCGATCGGCCAGCTAGAGGGGGGTGAATAGCCCTCTTTCGTTGGATAACGGAATTTGCTCGTCTACAAAAGATTAGCGCAACGGAAACAACAAGACAAGCAAATAAACAATAAAGAAGAATATAAACAACGCTAACAAGATAGTATAACGTGGTTCACGGCTACGCCGCTAATCCACGGTCTCTGATTCATCCTCGGTGAATCACTCTGCAACCAAATCACTATCGGTCTCTCCTTTGCACTAAGCTAGGTGGAGGTAACCCTTACAACTCATGAACACTCCTTCTTTTACAATAGATGTGAAAGAGATCTAGAAGGAGTTTATCACTTGTGGAGCACTTGGATGATGGTTTGGAATATGAGCATTAGCCTCTCAAAGCCCCCACACCCTCTCTTTTTATAGAGAGGAAGCTTTTCTTCCCGTTGGCGCCACTACCGATCATTCGCCCTTGGCGATCAATTACTCCAGCGGCCTCCGAACACGTCGGATCCTCGACTAGTCCAACGGAACACTTGGCGATCGATGGACCTCGTCGATCACGCTCCATAGTTGGTTGCCCGATCACTGGCGGTTCGTACCGCGACATCCTCTAGCAATGATCGGTCATTTCATGGCGATCACCGGGCTAAACCCATCGATCGGATACCGGTGAACTCATTCGACTCGGAAGCGATTATTTGTCATTCCATGGCGATCGATGTCGGGAAAACTCATCCGACACTTAGCCATTCGGCCAAGTTCATCTAATGAGCTACTTACAATTCACTCATTCTCTCATCTCACTCGAAGTCCCTCGCCGAAGCTCTCTTCGTTCGCGGTCACGTCCCTTGGCAGCATCAGGCGCACGGCTCTGCAATGCTCCTTCGCGTATCTTGCCTCCGAAGTCTGCTTCCTTGGCTTCGCTTCAAGTCATCTCGTCCGGCGGTCCCTCGGCAGCATCAAGCGCACGACTCTGCAATGTTCCTTCTCCGACTCAAGCACGAGGTAGTGAGTGGTGAACCCGCCAAGACTTCATGTACGAATTACTAAGCCCTGCAAGACTCCAACGCACATATCAAATCATAATCACAACCTAACTTAAACCCTTTGCCACACACATCAAAACCTTATCATGGCAAGAGATTGCCCTAACACCAGTTACTCAGACAAGTTATGCTCATTTAAATAAATCTATTGTTAGAGGGAGTAAGTGTGGATGGAGGAAATGAAGTATATTTTGGGAATTGTCCTATTGGAAGTATCTGCTCATTCGACATAATATAGATGTTATGCATGTCGAAAAGAACTTCTTCGATAATATTTTTAATACTGTGATGAATGTTCTTGGAAAAACAAAGGACACAACCAAATCAAGGGAAGAATTGAATCAATTTGTCAATAGACCTGAGATGCAGAAGAATGAAACAACCAATAAATTTCCAAAGGCTTGCTATACATTGGACAAAGAAAGTAAGTTGGCTTTATGTAGTTGGCTGAAAGAAATCAAATTTTCTGATGGTTATGTCTCAAATATGGCTCGATGTGTGGATAGCAACAAATTAAAAATGCTTGAAATGAAGAGTCATGATTGTCATGTCTTCATGCAAAGACTTATTCCAATAGCTTTTCATGATCTACTTCCAAATAATGTATGGGAAGCACTTACAGAATTGAGTCTTTTTTTCACAGATTTGTCATCAAGGGTTATTATGATGACCGATATGCTTCGGCTAGAAAAAGACATTCCTCTTATAATATGTAAACTTGAGCGTATATTCCCACCAAGTTTTTTTGATTCAATGGAACATTTACCAGTTCATTTACCTTACGAGGCACGAGTAGCAGGTCCTGTACAGTACAGATGGATGTATCCTTTTGAAAGATTTTTTAGGAGATTAAAGAATAATGTTCGTAATAAAGCAAGAGTTGAGGGGTCAATTTGTAATGCTTATTTGGTTGAAGAAGCATCGTCTTTCTGCTCCTATTATTTTGCTGATAATGTGAAAACCAGACATCGCAAGTGCCCTCGAAATTCAGATGATACTCAACCAATAGACCTAGAGATGCTTTCTATTTTCAAGTTTTTGGGCAAACCAATTAGTAAATTTGTGCGCAGATGGTTAAATCACCAAGAATATTGTGCTGCTCGAAACTATATACTCTTTAATTGTGATGAGGTCAAACCATACATCAAGTAAGTTACTTTTATATTAAAACTTGCAATCCCTTAACGTGGGTTTGTTATGCCAATCTATATTATTTTAATTCTTCCATGATAGCTTGTACGAGCAACACCTTCACCTACAAAATCCATCAATTGAAGCAAGTGAAGTTGATAAAAAGATAGAAATGGAATTTGCAAAATGGTTTGAAAACCTAGTAAGTTTTAGTTATAAGTTTTTCATATTGGGCTTTATTTTAAAAATTAGAATAATATTTTCATACCTAAAAATGTAGGTGAACTACCCAAGATCAATAAATGGATATGATCAAAGGATCAAGGATCTTGAAGCACGACCTCTTCGTAATATAAAAGTATACTCTGGATATTATGTTAATGGCTACAAATTTCATGTTACACAACACAATTTAGAGACAGTCACTAATAATTCAGGTGTTTGCGTAAAAGGTTGTAGCAACAACTCTAATAGTGATATTGATTATTATGGTATACTTGATGAAATCATCGAAGTCGAATATCCTACGCTGCCTATAAAAAGATGTGTATTATTCAAATGTTCATGGCATGATCCTAATCCAAGAACAGGTACAAGAACACATCCAAACTACAATCTAGTTGAAGTGAATGGAAACAAACGGTTCAATAAATTTGAGCCTTTCATTTTTGCAGTACAAGTTGGACAAGTTATTTATCTTACATATCCAACGAAGAGAAGCAGATATAGTGAATGGTTAGCAGTTTATCAAATGAAACCGCGCTCCACAATAGAAATGTCGAATGTCGTCACCGTCGAAAACCATGATGCATTTCAAAATGAAGAAGTGGAGAGACATTCAGTTGTTTCACCGTCTCATTCCATAACCCAACAACTTGTAGATATAAATGCTACCTATAAGGAATTAGATGACGAAGAGATGTCTAGTAGTGATGAATTAGATATTATTTCATTAGCATCTAGCGATGATATCTGGTGATTGTAATGGGAATCAGAAATTATGGTTGAAAACTATGCTAATGTCATTTTCTCTAATGATCAAACTTCGAATGTTTATATGATTCGACTAATTAGTTAAATATCCGCTAATTTATTTATTTATTGTTGTTCAATTAATTGTAAAATTTTTGACACAATTTTTTTAACCTGTTGATTTGAAAACATCTGAGTATGAAATATACTATTATTTCGAATTGTCTATGACGCAATATTTTCTACAGACATATATTAATGGCAGATCAAATACAAAATGATCAGGTGACGCTGAAAATTATAGGCGATAGGTAAGATTGTATCGTAATTTAAAGTCATAAAGGTATTAAGTGTGTCATAATATTGCATATTTTATCATTGCAGCTTTACTCCCAATGGTCATGGTGTTTCAACATATATAACAAAAACATTCAAAGAACGTCAATCCACTACAGGCTATTCATGGAAGAATGTAGACCCACAAACGAAGGATTTCTATTTTAAAGAATTTGTAGTCAGTATTTGATTATTATTGTAATTGTATAATATCCCTTTATGCTAATTTTCATATTTTTTTTTCAGAAAAGATATACATGGGAGCCAGGTCAAGAAACAAAATTTAAAGACATATGGAACTTATATTGTCGCAAACGATACAAATCATTGCTATATAAATGGATAAAATTAAAGACAAAACCATCCCATATACCAGATGAATTGTGGGATGAATGGAAAAAAATTTGGGACCGACCACAATGAAAAAAAAATTCAACGGTTGCTCAAAATAATAGAAACTCGGATTCTGTCAGAAAGTATACTGGTGGCTCCCGCTCTAGTATAGAGCATGCTCTAATGATGGTTGTGTTTTCTTTGATATTTATTTACCGAAATATAAATACCAAGAGTTATATTTTAAACCTAATATTTTTATGTTATGCAGGAAGACACACTACAACGACCGACTAATTGTTAGGAGCTATTTCGTAGTACCCATCAACGGAAAGATGACACTTTTGTAGATGAAAAATCACAGGCCATAGATGTAAGATTTTCCGTTGTTATTTTACTATACTATACTATTCATATCAACTTTTATGTAGGACCAAATAGCAGAAAAAGTTTCACAGGCTGCACATCATATAAAGGGAGGTGATTTACAAACTCCATCGCACAATGATATAAATAGCATATACTATGACATTGTAGGTGGAAGCAAAAAAAACTCCCTCTATGGCCTAGGCTCCCATGCAAAAGTTGTATTTGATATGTCTACTCCTAGACTCAAGGGTGCATCAAGTTCTACAGCTCACCAAATGGAGGAATTACGAAAGGAGAATGAATACTTGAGATAAAAATTTACGACATTAGAGGAAACTATTGAAGATCGGGTCAACCAAGCAGTCGAACAATCAATGCAAGCTTTCATAGCTCGTTTTATGCATTCACAACCATTAACGAGCCCTTTCTTATTCCCAACCCCTCGCGATATTGCGGTTGGAATTTGAATGGAAATTATGGAAATGTGAAGAAAGGATGAAGAAGACCTTCTGTCATCCTTTTATACTTGTTGATCGGTAAAACGGAAAGATGGGGAAGACGTTCCGCCATCTTTCGCGTCGAACCATGGGAAGTTCGCATTAAAACTCTGACATAAATGGTCAGAGATTGATGAATTAATGGTAGATTAATTGAATCAAGGCAACATTATGGTTGACCTTTCGATTCCACCATTAATAGGTCTCCTCTATAAAAGGAGACAGGATTGCGAACTCGAAAAGAGAAGAGAACTCTCTATTTCCAACCCCACAGTGATAGTGTTCGAGTGTTTGTTCAGTTCGCCGAGGACTGCTTGTGCTTGTTGGAGTCCACGGTTTCTTGCGTTGTATCACTGGGAAATAGGCGTCTGCTAAACCTCGCAAACACCACAGCCGGAGGAGGCGAATACATTTTAAAAAAGCTGTGTATACAGGTCTCGGCGGCTTTTTAATTGGCTCTGCACCAATTACGCAATTAGTTACGCAGCCAATTACGCTTGGTTCGATCAATTCTGCAATTATTCTCTGATCGGCTATGCAATTGGTTACGCATCGCCGCTCAAGCTGCGGTGGTTCTGCAACAACCGGCTCTGCAACCAGTTCTACAATCGGCTCTGCAATTGGCTCTGCAGCAATTGACTCTGCAATCTGCTCTGTAACCGGCTCTGCAATTGGTTCTGCAATTGGCTCTGCAGCAATTGACTCTGCAACCTGTTCTGCAATCGGCTTTGCAATTGGTTCTGCAACCGTCGGCTCTGCAACTGCAATTGGTTCTGCAAACCAGTTCTGCAATTGACTCTGCAACCTGCTCTGCAATTGGCTCTGCAATTGGCTCTGCAACCAGCTTTACAATTGGCCAGAGACTTCTGATCCGGCTCGAAACAGAAGAAATCATTCTCGATTGAGGACGAAAAAGGAAGTGGTCGACTCAACAGACAAGTCCGATTAATTTTCGGACTTTCCCTTGGTTTTCCATCAGGAAAGGTATACTCTTTATATTCTAACAAACTTAAAACAGATTCAGTCTGTTGAGATGGCCACAGCACAAGAAGTTGAGGTGCAACAGACTCAACGTGTGATGGCTCCCTCCGCCCCGATTGGTAGCGTTCCAATCAATCATGGGGAAAAACTAGAAAAGTTCACGGGGTTAAACTTCAAGCGGTGGCAACAGAAGATGCTCTTCTACCTGACCACGCTAAATCTAGCTCGGTTCTTGACCGAGGATCCTCCCAATGTACCTGAGGGTATGAGTGATGCACAAACCTTCAACATTGTGGAGGCATGGAATCACTCAGAGTTTCTGTGTAGAAACTACATTCTCAACTGCCTTGCCGACTCGTTGTACGCTGTGTATAGCATGAAGAAAATGGCTAAGGAGTTGTGGGAATCCTTGGACAAGAAGTACAAGACGGAGGATGCTGGTGCCAAGAAGTTCATCGTAGGTCGATTCCTGGACTACAAGATGGTTGACTCCAAGACGGTGATCAGCCAAGTTCAGGAGCTTCAGGTGATTCTGCATGAGATTCACTCGGAAGGTATGGTTCTAAGTGAAACTTTCCAGGTGGTTGCGATCATAGAGAAGCTGCCGTCCGGCTGGAAAGACTTCAAGAACTATCTGAAGCACAAGCGGAAAGAGATGAATGTGGAAGAACTTATTGTTCGTCTTCGAATCGAGGAAGACAACAAAAGTTCGGAGAGAAATATGTTCTCTCAGGCTACTGTGAAAGCCAACATTGTCGAGCACGGTTAAAGCTCGAAACGGAAGAATTTCAAGTCTTCCAAAATGAGACCCAAAGGAGGGGTCAATAAAAAGAAGTTTACTGGAAAGTGCTTCAACTGTGACAAAGTCGGTCACAAATCTTCGGAGTGCAGAAAGCCGAAGAAAAATTCGGAGGCCAACCTGAACGAGGGGCTAGAGGAGGATGATCTCTGTGCAGTGATCTCCGAGCTGAACCTAGTGGGTTCAAACCCTCAGCAATGGTGGTTGGATACTGGTGCCACCAGACACGTGTGTTGCAATAAGGAGCTACTCCACAACTTTGAAGAAGTTAATGGAGAGAAGCTGTATATGGGGTACTTGGCAATCTCGGACATTATGAGCCAAGGAAAAGTAATGCTAAAGATGACCTCGGGCAAAGAGCTCACTCTGAATAATGTGTTATACATTCCGGAAGTTCGAAAGAATCTGGTATCTGGATCGTTGCTAAGCAAGCATGGCTTCCGCATTGTCTTAGAGTCGGACAGAGTTGTACTGTCCAAGAATGGAATGTTTGTAGGGAAGGGTTATGTAACTGATGGGTTGTTTAAACTAAGTGTAATGGCCATTACGCCCAAAGTTAATAAAGCTGAAAACTCTTCCACTTATATGCTTGAGTCTTCGTGTTTATGGCATGGTAGACTAGGACATGTTAACTACGATGTGTTGAGTAGATTGATTAACATGCGAAGCATACCTACATTCCACCTTGACCCAAAACATAAGTGTGAGACTGGTGTTGAAGCAAAATTGACACGGTCATCCTTTCAACAAGTTGAAAGAAGCACTGAGCCACTCGGCCTAATCCACACCGACGTGTGTGACCTAAAAGGGACACCGACACAAGGTGGGAATAAGTATTTCATCACTTTTGTGGATGATAACACAAAATATTATATTGTGTATCTTCTCAAAAGTAAAGATGAAGCTATAGAGAAATTTATTCTCTATAAGAATGAGGTTGAAAACCAACTTAATAGAAAGATTAAGGTGGTTGAGTAGTAGGCGGTGAATATGTATCACCGTTCAGCAGATTTGTGTCTTGAACATAGCATCGGACACGAAACAATGGCTCCATACTCGCCTCAAAGAAATGGGGTTCTTGGCGAAAGAATCGTTCTCACGAAAGAGATGATGAATGCTCTCTTATTAAGTTACGGCCTGCGAGCACTTGTGGGGAAGGCTGTTATGACTAATTACCTTTAAATAAGGTGCCCCGAAAGAAAATGAAAAGAGCTCTTATGAGTTGTGGAATGGTAGACGGTCATCCTACAAATACTTGCGAGTGTGGGGTGTATCGGCCAAAGTTTTGGTCTTGCGGATCAAAAGGATCAAAATCGGACCAAAAGCTGTGCGTATTTATTGGATATGCGTAATACTTGGTGCCTATAGATTTCTTGTGATTGGATCTCAAATTCCTGAGATACACAAGAACTCGATTATTGAATCGAGAAATGCCTCATTCTTTGAGCACGTGTTTCCGTTTAAGGCCCGAGAGGATGCTAGCTCTTCTAAACATGTACACGAAAGACAAGAGCAAGAAGAAATGGATGAACCAGTTGAGGTGAGCTCGCGGAGTAAGAGAGCTCGGTGGAGAAATCCTTTGGATCGGACTTTCTCACCTTCATGATGGAAAGTGATCCCCAAAGTTACTCAGAAGCGGTAAACTCGTCTGATGGACCTCAATGGAAAGAGGCAATTGCATCTGAGATTTCATCAATCTTGCAAAATCATACTTGGGAACTGGTGGATCTTCCTTCTGGAAGTAAGACACTAGGTTGCAAGTGGATTTTCAAGAAGAAAATGAAATCAGAAGGCACGATAGAAAGGTTCAAGGCAAGGTTGGTAATTAAGGGATACCGATCAACGCGTGGTGGCCACTATTTTGATACCTATGCTCGGTATATCAAGAATAACGTCCATTAGGGTGTTATTAGCGATTGCGACTCTGTGGAATCTAGAAGTACATCAAATGGATGTAAAAACTGTCTTTCTAAATGGAGATTTAGAAGAAGAAATCTACATGGAACAACCTGAAGGGTTCTCTACTCCGGGGCATGAAACCAAGGTATGTAGATTGATCAAGTCGCGTTATGCGGCTTGAAACAAGCTCAAAGCAATGGCAAGAAATTTGATAGTATCATCTTTGGGCGGTGGATTTAAAATCAATGAGAGTGATAAATGCATTTACAGTAAAGACACGAAAGATGACTTAGTCATTTTATGTCTTTATGTAGATGACATACTTATCATTGGGAGCAATGATAAGATAATTAAATCCACTAAAGTTATGTTGAACTCAAGATTTGACATGAGAGACATGGGTCTTGCTGATGTGATTCTTGGAATTAAAATTCTTAGAACGTCAGAAGGACTTGTCTTAAGTCAGTCCCATTATGTGGATAAGATTCTTGAAAGATTCACCAAGAGTGATACTGCACTGGCACGGACTCCGATAGATATGAGTCAATATCTATCGAAAAATCAAGGAGAGAGTACCTCTCAGGTAGAGTACTCCAGGATAATTGGAAGTCTGATGTACTTAATGAGTTGTACACGACCAGACTTGGCCTATGCAGTGAGTAAATTGAACAGATTTACAAGTAATCCAGGTGTTGAGCACTGGAAAGGGATAACTAGAATACTACGGTATCTACATTACACTCGTAATCATGGTCGCACTATACAAGATATCCTGCGTAATCGAAGGATCTGGCGATGCAAGTTGGATATCAGGCATAAAGACTCAAAGTCTACAAGTGGATATGTATTCACTTTGGGAGGTGCAGCCATTTCTTGGAAATCTTCTAAGCAAACCATGATAACCAGATCCACGATGGAATCTGAATTTGTAGCTCTTGACAAATGTGGTGAAGAGGCTGAATGGCTACGACATTTCTTAGAAGATGTTCCTAGATGGCGAAACTGTCGGCAATATTGCATACATTGCGATAGTCGATCGGCAATTAGTAGACAGAGCCATCTGTATAATGGTAAGTCTAGACATATCGTCGTGAGACATAATACCATTAGACAACTACTCTCATCGGGAGTTATCATTGACTATGTAAAGTCAAAGATAACTTAGCGGATCCGCTAACCAAAGGTTAAATCGAGAGTTAGTTGCAAGCTCATCATTGAGGATGGGTTTAATGGCGATGCGATAAGAAGCGTTGGTGCAAAGGAAACCCAACCTATCTTGTTGGAGATCCCAAGAACTAGGTTGAAAGGACAACCTAAGCTGCCTTGACTAAGTAAGCTCCTTTGTGAGAGGTATGACCAAGAAGCAGTGAAAGGATGAAAGGTTAAGCATCGACTTTTAATGATCGGAAGAGTAGTGGAGAATACTCTCCGGAGATCACCTATGCGAGAAAGAAGTGGGGCCGCTTTGAAGAGAATTGAAGGCACAATTCTTAGACCTTCTCATGAGAACGAGCGTGTTCATGGCCTAACGAACACACTCATGAGGCCGAACTACATTAGGGAGAGTCCGGTGTGAAATGCGTCCATGCTTACATAAGCGGTCGAATAGTTCAAGGACATCGGCGTCTACTAATCTACCAATATGCAAACATACTTACCTGAGGAAGGTTCAAAAGGGTCAAACCTACCTATCCTATCTTTGGACTTAACATTTGAAGGCTATCATGCATCAATTTCCATTCATGGGGATTGTTGGAATTTGAATGGAAATTATGGAAATGTGAAGAAAGGATGAAGAAGACCTTCTGTCATCCTTTTATACTTGTTGATCGGTAAAACGAAAAGATGGGGAAGACGTTCCGCCATCTTTCGCATCGAACCATGGGAAGTTCGCATTAAAACTCTGACATAAATGGTCAGAGATTGATGAATTAATGGTAGATTAATTGAATCAAGGTAGCATTATGGTTGACCTTTCGATTCCACCATTAATAGGTCTCCTCTATAAAAGGAGACAGGATTGCGAACTCGAAAAGAGAAGAGAACTCTCTATTTCCAACCCCAGCGGTGATAGTGTTAGTGTTTGTTCGATTCGCGAGGCTTGTGCTTGTTGGAGTCAGCGGTTTCTTGGTTGTATCTGAAATAGGCGTCCTACTAAACCTCGCAAGAACACATCCGGAGGAGGGCGAATACATTTTAAGGAAGCTGTGTATACAGGCCTCGGCGGCTTTTTAATTGGCTCGCAACCACCGATTACGCGGTGGTTACGCAACCACGCGCACTTGGTTACGCAACCAATTACGCAATTGTTACGCGATCGGCTCTGCGGTTGGTTACGCAGTCGGCTCTGCAGCTGCAATTGGTTACCTTAACAGCGGCTACGCGCGTTCTACAATCGGCTCTGCAATTGACTCTGCAGCAATTGACTCTGCAATCTGCTCTGCAACCGGCTCTGCAATTGGCTCTGCAATTGGCTCTGCAGCAATTGGCTCTGTAACTTTGCTGTCGGCTCGCAATTGGTTACGCAGCCGCCGCTCTGCGAAGCTGCAATTGGTTACGCAAACAGTTGCGATTGACTCTGCAATTGGTTCTGCAACAATTGACTCTGCAACCTGCTCTGCAATTGGCTCTGCAACCAGCTTTACAATTGGCCGGAGACTTCTGATCCGGCTCGAAACGAAAGAAATCATTCTCGATTGAGGACGAAAAAGGAAGTGGTCGACTCAACAGACAAGTCCGATTAATTTTCGGACTTTCCCTTGGTTTTCCATCAGGAAAGGTATACTCTTTATATTCCAACAATTGCTTCACAAGAGACTCAAGATCCAAACAATAATGACGGAGGAAACTCTTCTTAGGTTTAGTTTATCATGGAATTTGCAACGATTGAGGTAATACATTATTTCTTTTCCTTTCTTAATGTTCTCATACCCGTATTCATCGGTTGAATTAATACTACTCTTTATGCACTTTTTATGCAATTTAAACATATATTCTTTGTCAATAATTGTAGCTTACCAAGTAAAGATGTTTAAGATGTTTCAAAGAGATTGTAATGGTACATTCGTAGCAGTTTTTTTTTATATGCTATACAATATTGTATTAACCATTCCTATTTTTTGATATGTTATACTATATTGCATGTAGAATCTCTTTTGCAATGTGTAATATTTTGTAATTACAAACAATATCATATTATTGTAGTATATACAGTTGAAGATGTCATTTTATCTCGCTTTTGGTCAATTTTATGATAATGATACTGAAGTTGCAGTGATAAATGAAAATAATATCAATGATTGCTATATTGATCAAAGGAAGTTAATAATGAAGTTTGAAGACGTTCTGGATATTATTGGATGAAAGGTATTTTATTTGTTTTTTATATTGTTGGCACCTACTTTGTTGGATTTTATTTTAATTTTCTATATTTCATTGCATATCTTTTGAAGCAGTGTTGGCACATTTCATCATGTTGGTCAGCTTAGAGCTACAATGAAGTATCAATTGCACATGACAATCTATTGAAGGAGAAGGTTATCATTTGTCTTTCACATGTTGCTTAAACCTATTATCACTGACATTTCTCAACATGTTGCTTAAATTATTGCCACTTTCAATGCATACCCAACCCAAAGTGGCTAAAATATGGTTATATTATTGGTGCTTTCAAGGCACCATATCATATAACAATATAATTTCATTTATTGATGGGAAAATCTGAAATAAGGTGAGTGTCATATTTATTTTCATATTAATGCTCTCTTATGTCTTCTTTCTTTCAAGTGGTATGAATGTGAGATTGACTTGCAATTAGACGGCGAGGTCGAGTCGGACCGGACCGGCGGATTGGACCGTGGTCAATGGTCGATTAGCAGTCACGGTTTTTTAAAAAATAGAACCATCGGGTCAGGAAATAGGGCGACATGCTCATGCCAATGGAGGGCATGGGTGTGTCAGACATTTTGCGTGGGCGTGTTGGCTAAGGAAGGTGGGTGTGTCGGCTAACACACCCAGGGTGTGTTGAGGAACATGGGTGTATCGGCTAACACGCCCCGAGTGTGTTGAGGAACATGGGCATGTCAGGCATAATACGTGGGCGTGTCGGCTAACACACCCGGGGTGTGTTAAGTTCTGAAAGTTCTGACACGGACATGTCTATGTGGCACGCCTATGTTGTTTTGATACGCCTCGATAATTCTCGATTCTTCACCCTGTTAACATGAAAAATACCCCAAAACAATTTCTTTGTCCCAAATATGTTAAACTTGACTAAAACATAACAAAATACATGACTAAAACATAAAATGGGATGAAATACATACATATTGAATACCCAAAATGCAACATGAATTACACACATCAAACGCGGTCGGTCCGGAATTAAGTCGGTCGGAGTCGAGTCAATCGGATCGGACCGGACGGGCCGAACCATCGATTCTAACCGGACCATAGGCGAAGCGGACGGTTAAGTCGATATTTGCCAACCCGGACCGGCGGTTTGATCCGGACGGACGGACCATGGTCATGTTTGTTATTTATTCATTCATATATTTGTGCATGCTTCTGTAAAAAAAGAAAGAAAGAAAAAGACCTCAATCATGACATTTAATTAGAGTCTTCCTTTATTACTTTGAACTGTTTTTCTCTTGCTCCATATTTTTCTCTCAACATACTTTGTTGAATTTTGTGCTCTATTGGTTATCTCCTAAAATTTATATTTTATTTGCTTTATTAATTTTTGGATTCCCATATACTATATGTAAGGCGTGGAAATAAAAGATATTATGTGCAGACCACACGGAAAGATAGACAAGATTGTTTTATTCGTGGCCATCGTGAAAGCGCAAAGTGGAATTACGACTTAGCTTATTTTGTCATTTTTTTCATTTTTATGTAAAAATGTATTGTTCAATCACCTTCCTTTTGATAAAATACCTGATAATTATAAGTGTTGGATTTGGTTGTATATTTGTTGAGTTGCTTAATTTTGTCATAAGTTTATTATATTTGAATCTTTGTGAAAAACAGGTTGATCACATATGGAATTTTGTTGTATAAATTTAGAGATCAAATTGAAATTGGTCTCTAAATTCATAGTTATGCAACTTAGAGACCGACCGGAGAATCAATCTCTAATTTAGAGACCGATTTTCAAAATCGGTCTCTAAGTTTGAGACTGACCTGAAAATCAGTCTCTAAATTTAGAGACCGATTTTCCAAAACGGTCTCTAAATTAGAGACCGACCGAAAAATCGATCTCTAATTTTAAAGACCGACCGGAGAAAATGGTCTCTAATTTAGAGACCGACCGAAAAACCGATCTCTAAAATTAGAGATCGACCACAAATTCAGTCTTTAATTTAGAGACTGACCGAAAAATCGATCTCTAAAATTAGAGACCGACCACAAATTCGATCTCTAAATTAGAGACCGACCGAAAAATCAGTCTCTAAATATAAAGACCGATTTTAAATTCAGTCTTCAAATCGGTCTCTATATTTAGAGACGGATCGAAAATTAGGTCTCTAAATTAAAAATCGATCGAAAAATCGGTCTCTAAATTAGAAACCATAAATTTGATTTTCGTTCTCTAAATCGGTCTCTAAAATAGATTTTTTATGAATCGTATTCACTACAATATGAATATTTTAAATTTGATTGGTATTGTATTATAATAATTATGAATCTATAAGTATAGTTGCTATAATATTATAAAAACTATAATTTTTTAGTGGAACAGTAAAATGCATAGAGAATTAAAAAGAATATAAAGGATCGAAATATACAAAATTGCTATAACGCCGTAGAAGTTATTTCGTAATTATTATAATAATGATAAAAATTAGAATACTTTACTACTTAATGAAAATTAGGTTGAAGTGTATATATATATATATATATATATATATCTATTTTAAAGTTTTTGAAAAATGCGGGTGATCTCCGCGGGATGAGGTCTTGATTGATTGAGATAAAATGATATTTGAAAAATGAATACGGATCGATTTCGAATGAGAATTTAAAATTTCTCTTTGGTTCAAATAGTCCTCTTCTGTTTTAGCTAATCATGTCAGAGTTAAAGAACCTTTGTGATTTATCTTTCTCGTAATAATCATGAGACGAAGATTGTTAGATTTATAATTCTAATATTTGTAAAATGAAAAAAAATGCGTGTGGAATAATTACACACGGAGTCCTCTGGATAAACACGCCAATTCTCAGAACGTTCGCCCTTGATCCGAAGAAATATTTATCAAGTTGCGACCTGTTGATCGCCGGTTTTTTTATGCACCATCCAATTGCTCTTTTTCTTCAGATCTTGATCGCTACTGCTTCTGCTGCCGCCGCTGTGATCTGCAATGATGCGTAGATCAAATACTTTGATGATCTATACTGTTGTGATTTGTTTATTGACCGCCGTTCCTTCCTCAAGCTCTCTGTCCTTCGACATCCCCGATTTCTCGGTCGGCAATGAACGCAATGTCCTTCTCCAAGGCGACGCCCTAAACAGCAACGACTTTATCGAGCTCACCCAGATCCCCGGCCGTGCGTCAAACACCGACAGCGTGGGGAGAGCGAGCTACAGGGAGCTCCTCCTCCTATGGGACGCAAAAACCGGCCAACTCGCCGATTTTACCACCCGCTTCGTCTTCATCATCTTCCAGCTGATCGATACACAGGACTGGAAATCCGGCGACGGCCTCGCTTTCTTCCTGTCGGCGCCGCCGTACGAGGTCCCTGTGGATTCCAGCGGCAGGGGCCTCGGCCTCTTCAGCAACGTTGTTCCTTCTCCTCCTCCTCCCCACTCCACGGTGGCGGTGGAGTTCGATACTTATCAGAACCCGGAGTACGGCGATCCAACTTACAAACATGTCGGAATCGACGTCAACTCGTTGAACTCGACCAAGACAGCGGAGTGGAGCAACGGTTCCATCGCGTGGGTCATTTACAATGCCGCCAGTCATAACTTAAGTGTGTTCCTCTCGTCCGGGGATGATCGAGAGCTCAGGGATGCTGTTTTGGTCCTCAGCGACACCATCGACTTGAGAGCAGTCCTGCCGGAAGAAGTAGTTATTGGCTTCTCGGCGGCCACTGGTTCTGGTTTTGAAAGGCATACTATTCATTCATGGTCGTTCGATTCGACGCTGCACCCAAGGAAGAAAGGCAAGACTGCGTTCCTGGTCAGTTTCGTCGTCGCCGGAACAGTACTAGTCTTCTTGGTGGCTGCTTTGGGCGCGCTATGGTTCTTTAAACGAAGGCGGAGGACGAACGGAAATGTGGAAGTCTTTGATGAAGCCATGGATAATGAATTCGAAAGAGAGAGAGGACCGAAGAGATTCGCTTACCCGGAACTCGTCCGCGCCACCAGAGGCTTCTCCGACGAAGGGAAGCTCGGCGAAGGAGGGTTCGGGTCGGTCTACAAGGGCGTGTTGAAAGATCCTAAGCTCGAGGTTGCCATCAAAAGGGTCTCCAAGGGCTCGAAACAGGGGAGGAAAGAGTACATCTCGGAGGTCAAGATCATAAGCCGGCTTCGCCACCGCAACCTGGTGCAGCTCGTAGGCTGGTGTCACGACCGCCAGGAACTCCTCCTCGTCTACGAGCTGGTGCCCAACGGCAGCCTCGATTCCTACCTCCATGGCGGCGCCGCAACGACGTTGGCCTGGGGAGTTCGACACAGGGTCGCCCTGGGCTTGGCCTCGGCTCTGTTCTATCTCCACGAGGAGTGGGAGCAGTGCGTGGTGCACCGAGACGTCAAGCCGAGCAACGTCATGTTGGACTCGACGTTCAGTGCCAAACTCGGGGACTTCGGGCTCGCGAGGCTCCTTGACCACCACGGCGAGCCACAAACGATGACGGTGTTGGCCGGCACGAGAGGCTACATGGCGCCGGAGTACTTCTACACCGGCAAGGCGAGTAAGGAATCCGATGCCTACAGCTTCGGGATCGTGGCATTGGAGATAGCAACCGGTAGAAGGCCATTAATCGTAGAGGAGAGTGGCACGGTCGAACTGGCTCGACGGGTGTGGGAGCTCTACGGGAGGAAGATGATCCTCGAGGCGGCGGATGAGAATCTACAGGGTCAATTTGATCGGAAACAAATGGAGTGTTTGATGGTCGTGGGGTTATGGTGCGCTCATCCTGATCCAAAACTACGACCGTCGATGAAACAGGCCATTAACGTGCTCAACTTTGATGCTCAGTGGCCGGAGCTCCCTCCGGCGATGCCGGTGCTAACTTACGGCGCCGCACCATGACCTGCGGTGACTACTACGAGCTTGAGGTCCGAGTCAACCGGAACTGCTTTTGCTTCGGGGCATTTGGCGACGTAATCGGAGTTTTTCGGGTAAGCATTATTTAGGAGTAAACAGTAATTTCCAAATTTAAGAGGCGATTGGAAAAGGGAATAAAATTGGCGATGAGGGCGTTTATTGGGGTTTATGGAGTTAAAGGTAGGAGGATCGCAGGAAGGGGAAGGAGAGGATGCCATTGGCGCCACTCGGTTGCAGTAATAATTCTATCAAAATTAATACGAGTCGGATGTTTACAGGTGTTTCAATTATGATTCTGCTTAAAATAATTCTATCAAAATTAATATGAGTCGGATGTTTATAGATGTTTCAATTATGATTCTCCTTAAATCAGATAGAAAGATTAAGAAAAATAAATAAATAAATAATATTTGATTGTTAATAGTCTTCCCAGAGTTTCTATGTTTTAATAGTAATTTCGATATATTTTTTTTCTCCGCAATCACTCCAATGATGTAAAAAAGGTTGTTAAAGGATAATCTCTGTCAAAAAAAGTTCATGACACACCAAGTATATTGTAATTATCATTACGAGGGATTATTAGGGAACAAGGTATATCTTGTATAGAAAAGGAATCTCTTCTGATGCTTTCATTTCTGGAGTTGTTATGCTCTGGACTCGGTCACTTCCTAAGTTGTCATGTTTTCGACTTAGCTTAATTACTTCTGTTTTCTACTCTTCTCAAGTCGCCTCACTCTTGACTCAGTTTACTTCTATCTTCTATACTTTTCGAATCGCCTTACTTTTGACTCGACTTACATCTATTTTCTACGCTTTTCGAGTCGTCTCACTCCCAACTCGTTTTACTTATGTTTCCTATGCTTCGTGAATCACCCCTCTCGATTTGATTTTCTTCTGTCTTCTATGCTAGCTTCTCGAGTCGTCCTACTCTTGGCTCAATATACTTTTGTCTTCTATATTTTTAGAGTCATCCGGCTCCTGACTCGATTTATCTATATAATCTGATTATGGGACCCACATCATTCCATTGCATCAATACGACATCTACATTTGAAGGATTATTTGTCCACGAGAGAATGAATCCGAAGAGGAATCGACTATTTATCTACTGTCATACTTCGAGTATAACTTGATTACATAAACAATTCTAATTAATCTCCACTAGTAATTATGAATGATAGTTTTTATGTATTATATTATAGTAGTTATAAAAATAATTATTATAATATTTGATTAAGCAGTTAAAAATACATCGACCGTTGAAAAAGACATCAATAGTGCTAAAAAGACGATCAAACAATTTTTTACCGTTCGTTTCGAAATCTATGGAAGATGATAAATCAGATACTAAACGACATCCTAAATGAGAGATTTAATTGTCTAGAATAAATCTCAGAAGAATTGAACTTTACACTCTTGTGATAAATCTACTATCTCTCGACTGTGCCTGTAAGGAAAAAAAAATATCAGTGAAAGTACATAAAAGTGTTATAAATAAATAAATAAAAAAATGATTCATAGTTGCTGAGGGTGATGCAATAATTTATACAAAAGATTGAAATTCGTCAACCTAGTGGTCCTTATCAGTCCGTTCTCGAGTCATCGTAAGGGAGGTAAATCGCGTACGCTTTGGTGAGGTAATGTAAGCGTGGAATGGAATGGAACCTCACTTTTATGAGAGATGCATTATCAATTGTAGATAATTTTTATATGATTAATATCACCTTCTAGCGTGATGCAAGAATGATATAAAGGAAGGAGTTGGAATGATAAAAATAATGATATTTTTAGAATGAAAAGTATACAAGCGCTGTTTTGATTATTTTTTTCTAAAGGAAGTGAGATAATTAAGAATGACTTTTAAATTTTACCCAAAGAAACCATTTGAATTCTTAAGTTCCATTCAAGTTCGATTGAATCTGAATCTTCCTGGAAGAAGAAGCGGTCCTCCATGGACACCACAAAATCATTATATATACTAATAATGATAATAAAAATAAAAAGGCGAAGCTCGATAATAAGGTGGAATTGGTCCTCCTTCAAGACTGCCCACAGCTTGCATGGAACCAGGTCAAAGTGTAGTTTTCGTGTTGGGTGGGGAACAATGAAAACCATCTGCACACCATTTCAAAGTTTTGATCAATTCGGGTGGAAATAATCACACGGGGATCGATTCCTCTAGATTAAACACTCCAATTCTTAATAAGTCTGCACTCGATCGGAAAAAATAATTATTAATTTGCGACCTTTTGATAATCAGCTTTGCTTCTTTAGGCATCATCCAATTCTTCTCTTTTGATCACTGCTACAACTTCTTCCTCCTCCTCTGTAATCTTAATGATCTGCGATGATGCGTAGATCGAGCACATTGATGATCTCCACTGTTGTAATTTGTTTTTTAGCCACCGTTACTTCGTCGAGCTCTCTGTCCTTCAACTTCTCCAACTTCTATAACGTAGTCAATGAATCCGATATCCTTCTCCAAGGCCACGCCGGGAACATCAACAACTTTATCGAGCTCACCAAGAACACCGGCGATGAGCAAAACACCGACAGCGTGGGGAGGGTGAGCTACTACAAGGAGCTCCTCTTCTTATGGGACGCGAAAACCGGCCAACTCGCCGATTTTACCTCCCGCTTCGTCTTCAACATCTCCCCGCTGTTCAACCGCCGGGGAGGCGGCGACGGCCTGTCTTTCTTCCTGTCGGCCCCGCCGTACGCGATCCCTGTCAATTCCAGCGGCCGGGGCCTCGGCCTCTTCAACCAAGTTGTTCCTTCTCCTCCTCCTCATCCTCCCAACTCTACGGTGGCGGTGGAGTTCGATACTTATCAGAACCCGGGGTACGGCGATCCACCTTATCCACATGTCGGAATCGACGTCAACTCGTTGAACTCGACCAAGACAGAGAGGTGGAACAACAATTCCATCGCGTGTGTCATTTACAATGCCACCAGTCACAACTTAAGCGTGTTCCTCTCGTCCGGGGACGAACGAGAGCACAGTGATGGTGTTTTGGTCCTCAGTCACACCATCGACTTGAGAGAATTCCTGCCGGAAAAAGTAGTTATTGGCTTCTCGGCGGCCACCGGTTCTGACGTTGAAACGCATACTATTCGTTCATGGTCGTTCGATTCGAATCTGCAGCCAAGGAAGAAGGGCAAGACTGCGTTCCTCGTCAGTTTCGTCGTTGCCGGAACAGTAGTAGTCTTCTTGGTGGCTGCTTTGGGCGCGCTATGGTTCTTTAAACGAAGGCGGAGGACGAACGGAAACGAGGAAGAGGACTGGATCTTCGATGAAGCCATGAATAATGAATTCGAAAGAGAGAGAGGACCGAAGCGATTCGCGTACCGGGAACTCGTCCGCGCCACCAGAGACTTCTCCGACGAAGGGAAGCTCGGCGAAGGAGGGTTCGGGTCGGTCTACAGGGGCGTGTTGAAAGATCCTAAGCTCGAGGTTGCCATCAAAAGGGTCTCCAAGGGCTCGAAACAGGGGAGGAAAGAGTACATGTCGGAGGTCAAGATCATAAGCCGGCTTCGCCATCGCAACCTGGTGCAGCTCGTAGGCTGGTGTCACGACCGCCAGGAACTCCTCCTCGTCTACGAGCTGGTACCCAACGGCAGCCTCGATTCCTACCTCCATGGCGGCGCCGCAACGACGTTGGCGTGGGGAGTGCGGCACAGGGTCGCGCTGGGCTTGGCCTCGGCTCTGCTCTATCTTCACGAGGAGTGGGAGCAGTGCGTGGTGCACCGAGACATCAAGCCGAGCAACGTCATGTTGGACTCGACGTTCAGTGCCAAACTCGGGGACTTCGGGCTCGCGAGGCTCCTTGACCACCACGGCGGGCCGCAAACGATGACGGTGTTGGCCGGCACGAGAGGCTACATGGCGCCGGAATACTTCTACACCGGCAAGGCAAGCAAGGAATCCGATGTCTACAGCTTTGGGATCGTGGCGTTGGAGATAGCATCCGGTAGAAGGCCATTAATCGTGGAGGAGAGTGGCACGGTCGAACTGGCTCGATTTGTGTGGGAGCTCTACGGGAGGAAGATGATCCTCGAGGCGGCGGATGAGAATCTACAGGGCGAATTTGATCGGGAACAAATGGAGTGCTTGATGGTCGTGGGGTTATGGTGCGCTCATCCTGATCCAAAGCTACGGCCGTCGATGAAACAGGCCATTAACGTGCTCAACTTTGATCTTCCGCGGCCGGAGCTCCCTCCGGTGATGCCGGTGCCTACTTACGGCGCTGCACCGTTACCTGTGGTGACTTTTACGAGCATGAGTTCCGAGTCAACGGGAACTACTGCTTCTTCGGGGATTTGGTCGACATGATCGGAGTTTGACTTTTTTTTATTAAGCATTATTGTAGGGTTACCAGTAAATTTCAAAATATATGAGGTGATTTGATAAAGGAATGAAACTCTGGGGGGTAAAACTAAATTCTTTCTTCAGAAAATGTGTGACGAGTTTGATTGGGGCTTTTCTTGGGGTTCAAGGACCGGAAAGGTAGGAGGATTGCAGGAAGGGGATGCCATTGCCACTTGATGCGTGATCGATCCGGGGAGAAGCAACGATGCCAATCGCGCGGCCGGAGCCCCAGAACGCGCGCGTGATCGCCCACGTCGACATGGATTGCTTCTACGTCCAAGGTCTCTCTTCGTCTCCTACTCGTTCAAAAACCCTAACCTGATGCAAAGGCGCACATTTTCTTGCTCTCTTTCAAATCTTCTGTCTGATCTCGGAATAGAAGTTGTTCTTTCACACGACGTTAATTGGTCATATGCCCGCAGTCTTATGGTGGGAAACACAGTTTTTAATGAGAATCGATTCCTGCTGACTATTCTTTCAACCCTGAATTCCAGGTTTGCTATCCGAAGCGAAGTTTGTGTCTTTGCTCGTCTTGTATACGTTACTCCGCTAACCTGATAGACTCCTACCAAATTTATTAAGTGAAGATAATTTGTAGAAATAGAGAAGAATACACCAGAAATGCGTAATATGATAACAACGTGAATTGTTGGCTATAACTCTAGTTGACAATCTCAATTAACATGATGAGCAAAATGATTGCTAGAATGCCAAGCTTGGTGTTTGTGATTTATTTATTTATTACCACTATTATTTTATTCTATTTTTTTTAGCAAATTTTTCTTGTGATTGTGTCACTATGCTTTATATCTGTTGCAGTTTTTTCTCCATATAAATTCCTAAAGGATCCTCTGTTACTAAATTTCTACAGGAGCTATACCTATCTATACATCTATAATTAATTATCTTGCTTAACATAAAAGGAAGATTTCTACTGGGGGTTGTGAGTTACCCAAGTGGTTGAATAACAACTCCGGTGTCCGGCACAAGAAACACTATTTTTCTTCATTTAGGACGACACAATTTAACTTGGTTACCTTTTTACCATTGAATTTATTAACCAAACACGAAATAATTAAGCACAACATTTTTAAGCTTATAAAGAATCATCAGAGATTGAAGAAAGCATGTTAAGAAGTTACCAATCATTTCTTTATATATATATATATTCTACGCAAGCTTTTAAAAAAGTGTCATTTTACTTGAAAATGTGTTTACACACACATATGACGAAGAATTTTTCACCAAATAATGAAATATGAAAAAAATTGAACATATTATACACACACACACACACACACACAAGCTTTTAAAAAAGTGACATTTTACTTGAAAATGTGTTTACACACACATATGATGAAGAATTTTTCACCAAATAATGAAATATGAAAAAAATTGAACATATTTTGCTGTTGTAGTGGAACAACGCAAAAATCCTGAATTGAAGGGTTTGCCCGCTGCTGTAGTACAGTATAACTCATGGAAAGGTGGTGCCCTGATTGCAGTTGGTTATGAAGCTAGAAGATATGGTGTGAAGCGGTTAGTTTCCTTTCTTTTCTAATTTCTTATCTTTATTTACGTAGAAGTTCTAAATATCACTGGTCTCAGTTCTATGCGTGGAGATGAGGCCAAAATGGTATGCCCAAATATCCAATTAATTCAAGTTCCTGTTGCACGGGGTAAAGCCGATTTAAATACGTACAGAGATGCTGGTTCTGAGGTTTGTTCACTTTATTCTAGGCTTAATCTTTTTATTTGCAGTATTAGTAAATGAGTAAAAAGAAATCCTGCACTTCTTTGACCAAAGTGAATGTTGGAGGAGATTCTGAATTTGTAGGTTGTTTCTATACTTTCGACCAAAGGGCGATGTGAGCGAGCATCAATTGATGAAGTTTATCTGGATCTTACTGATGCTGCTGAAATGATGCTAACAGAAACACCACCAGAGATGCTAGACACAATTAATGAAGAGGCTCTGAGGTCACACATATTAGGTCTTAATGTTGTAAGATACTCCATACTAGCATACTTTTTTTTTTCTCTATTTTTATCATAGATTCTGGGGTTAGCAATTTCATTCTATGATGTTTGAGATTAAAAAAAAATAGTTTCTTAAAGTACATAAGTAACTTACCGATGCATCCAATATCACTTCTGTGCAAAGCAAGAATATTTGAGTGCCCCGTAGTCCTCAGCACATATTGCTGACCTTTTATCAAAGAAATGACTCATGTGTTCATATTGTGCTTGCGTGTGTGCTTATGTATTAATCCTGGAATTTTTGTCCATAATATACTTGTGTTAACATTTTTTATTAAAATTTGGTAGGACCACTTTAAACATATTCTATTTTTCTACTTTTTGAAATGATCATCCTGAAAGTGATATGAACTTTTTGTGTTGCTCAGGACGGTGATGAAAGGGAAAAGAATGTCAAAGAATGGCTCTGTCGAAGTGAAGCTGACCGTCAGAACAAACTATTAGCTTGTGGTGCCATTATTGTGGCACAACTTCGTATTAAAGTTTTGAGTGAAACAACATTCACATGTTCTGCTGGCATTGCACACAACAAGGTGGCCATCAGAGAATAAAATGAGATCTGGGTGTTCTTTATCTGCATTTTCATATTTCTACTCAACATAATTTCTGGCATGAAATCACTTGCTGATATATTCCTTTGAAGCCTCTAGTTTGGATGTGATATCAAGTTACATCTTAGTGCTTTCAACTCTAGTTAGAAGCTTAATAACCATTATACTTTCTAACTTATGAACTTATGAACAATCCTTATTGCAGATGTTAGCAAAGCTTGCTAGTCCTATGCATAAGCCTGCACAACAGACTGTTGTACCATCCTCTTCAGTTAAGGATCTCCTAGCATCCTTGCCCATCAAGAAAATGTAATGACCTTATGTATAAGTAGTTATGATCTCAGTTTCAAAACCTCTTTTCGATGTTAGTGTTCTCATGTTCAGATTTTCAGATTCTCTGACAATTGCTGCTTTGTTAATGTTGTGGCAGTTGCTGTTCTTTCTTGTTCAATAATGCTTCACTGAAATGATACTATATCTCAGGAAACAACTTGGTGGAAAGCTTGGAAGCTCCCTACAAATAGATCTTGGAGTGGAGACTGTTGGTGATTTGCTACAGTTCAGTCAGGAGAAGTTGCAAGAGCACTATGGTATCAATACAGGGTACAATGGCAACCACTATTCAATTTTAATTTATTGGCACCGTGGTTCATGTACCACCTGAGACTGAGTGACCAAGATGCAGAATACCTTGAGCAGGTCTTCTTTGGTTCCTGAACGGTGACAAAAATGCAAGCTTTGTTTAGCTAGCTAACTATACTTGACATCATAACTATATGTCAGACCTTGATTCTAACATGATAGGTTCCTTCTGGATTTTATATTCTGTTCCATTTGGAAGAATGGACATGTTGCGTAACTGCATGTCTGGGTTATGTCCCATAAACAATATCCTGATTTGTGAAAATTCTAAGCCCTTCTTCAACTGCAATTCACTTTTCTACTGATATTTCCAACTATTTACATAACTACGTCCCTTACTTTTGTACCTTGGTCATCATGCTATTTATCCCTCTTGAATCTTTTCCAAAATTAATCTGGCAAGCTTCTTTCTAACTACCATGTTCTTTGAATCACAGCACATGGTTGTGGAACATCTCGAGAGGTATTAGTGGAGATGCTGTTGAGGACCGCCTTCTACCTAAAAGCCATGGTTGCGGAAAGACATTTCCAGGTCCACAAGCATTGAAGACTATTGCTTCTGTATGTATCTTTTTGGTTCTTTTGAAATGCCATTTATTGACTATATGGATTCATTCCACAAGAAATTTGACTTAGTTTCATGTATATTGTCATAATTGATATGTTTCAAGTTTTGACTATCCAGGGCCCTGCCTGATTGAAACAATATTGCTATAGGGATTCTTTTCAGTTTATGATTTCCTCATCTACCAGGGATGAGAATCCTTAGAATTTTTCTAAAGTTATATTACTCACTGAAATAGGATTTGTTGTAAGTCATTCTCCATTTACACGCTTACCTAAGAATGCTATTTCAATTTATCACAAGGTTTTAGATCTCTCCATGCATGGGAATCTATCAACTCTTTTCCACACATGCAAGAAATCTTTCATTTTTTCACTATAATTATGCTAATTTTGTTTTGTGTTCAAATTTATGATCAAGGATTCAAGGTCTCGTTTTAGAATCTTATAATTTTGCAAGACCTTTTCTTATACATATCTTATGTCTACTACTTCTGAAGTTATGACTAATACCAATAGCTGGGATCCATGATACTCTTAGTTGACATTCAATTGTTATCTTGCAATTATGTATATGTAGATACACATAATTGCAAAATAACAATTGAAGGGTAAAACTGCATACCATAGATCTAATGTGATTCGACATTTTCTTAGAATCCCACATTGGCGAAAACTTCATGTATTGAGCTGCCCTTTTATGGACATCAATATATGTTCGTGATGCTGTGTTAGCCAATTTTGTTCCTAGCGAATAGTGAGTATGAAATTCCAGTTTCTTCACAGGGAATTGTTTGTCAGCAAGCCTCATACAGTTGTTTAATTTATCACAAGGATGACCTTTTGGAAGGAGCACATCCTTCTTGTTTCTTCCACTTTTTCAATTTTCTTTTAGTTTTTTTCAGCCTGTCTTATTATAACATAACAAACTATTGTCGTAATTTATTCAAGCAATCTCTATCTCTAGTCATGACTCACACCTATAAAGAATGGTGTAATACGAATCTGATTTACACACTTCCTTGTCTGGTTTGCTACTCAACATCTTATTGTGGTTGCAGTGATTGATATTTCTGATAGCTTTTAACTGTTTCTAAATTTCCCTTTCTTTTTTCAATCTTGGAGCGACTTAGGTTGAGAACTGGGTCAATCAATTGTGTGAAGAGCTAAATGAGCGTATACAGTCTGACTTTGATCAGAACAAACGTGTTGCACATGCACTGACCTTGCATGCCAGAGCATTTAAGGTACATTATTGAATCATTTATTCGATTGTCCTTGTGCATTGTATTTTGCACAATAAACATCTATACTTGCTTCTCTGAAAACAATTCTATAGATATGCTATATGTTGTATGCTTCATAGGAAAATGACATGGAACCCCAAAGGAAATTTCCTTCAAAATCTTGTCCCTTGCGTTATGGAACTTCAAAACTCAAAGAAGATGCTATGAGATTATTTGATTCTGGTCTTCGTGATTTTTTGGGTTCCCAACACATTGGATGGGGAGTAACGTCGCTTTCTATTGCAGCAAGTAAAATAACAGATGTGCCGCAAGTAAGGTGTTAGCTTCTGTATGTATTTCATGTAGAACTGGTGCAGTTGATTCTCATATGAACACATATTTTCATTCATTTTTCTTCTTCTTCACCTTAGATTTCCCTTCTTTTGCTAACAGATCTTGGTTTGATGATGGATTTTGAAAAATGTTATCTCTAATTGAAGTTTTTTATTTATTGCAATCTTAGGTCAGGTTGAGGAAACTGATTGAGTTTTGAATTCAAATAATAATCGACATAAAAATTTATGAACATTATCCATTAATTGTGTGGATTTTATCTGCTATAATCTTTATTAGAATAATATGTTTTTCTTTTTTTACATAAAAAAGGAAAAAAATATGTCGACGACTATACTCAATGTTTTGTTAAAGAAATTAGTAATGTCGAAGTAGATCTGAAACAAATGGAAACTGATTGATATGATCAGCTTAAGTCAAAGTAGAAATATTTTTCTAGTCAGCTCAATTAGAAAAGTTTTTTTTTTTTTTGCTTAAATAGGGATTTTTTTTTATCATAAACCATGTGTACCAGTTCACCCTTCCATTTTTCTTTGGGGTTAGGATCAACATTCACAATGTTTCATGTCACTAGTGTAGTTTCAAAGATGAAGTCTAACAGTGCTTATTAGAGTTAGGTGATTATAACTTGTAGTAACGGACATGCATAGTAGTATTCAGAAAGCTTCTTCATTTTTCTTAGGGAACAAGGTCAATTCTGAAGTTTCTCCAAGGCAAAGATTGTTCCTCCATGATATCAGATGATCCTAATGGGTCTCTCAAACAAGATCTTGTCTCGTCTTCTGCAGGTCATTTTCAATCTTTAATGTCATACACTTCTGTTGCCTTTCTTCTCGTCATCATGCTCTTGATGTGTATGTAGTGTGTACAGATATGGATCTACAACACACAGATTTTGAAATGATGAACCATGACATTAGACCGTGGGACCTTCCTTCTGAAGCTACTAGAAGTGATATCAACAACAAATTTCAAGATAAGACTCAAAAGAGAACCATTGCAGCTGTCAGAAAGACAAAAGATGCGGTATACTGTCACTGTGACATTTGTGTTTCTCATAACTGAGTTCTTAAGCGGGTGATTCCTTCAAACAGACTGTCAAAATGAATCTACTAGCATAAATTCACATGGATCGGTGGTATGATTTGAAGCAATTTGAAATGAATCTTCTAAAGAGTGAGGCGTGACTTAGAAAGAACTCAATGTTCTTGCCTAGAAATTTAGTACCCTACTGACTTAAGCATACTATATCATAAAACTTTGCAGCTTGAGTTAGGAAGAAAAGAGTATTCTCACCTAGAAATTTAGTAGCTTACTGACTTGGCACATACCATTACAGTGGTCAGAAAGATAAAGATGTGTTTGCTGTCATACCCATTTATGCTTATCAGCATTTGAACAAATGATTTCTCCAAGGAGACAGTGTTTAGATAATTCTACTAGTATAAAATCACATGGATGATTTGTATTATCTGAAGCTACTTGGAACGAGGCTTCTACAATTATGCAGCATGAGTTGGGAAGAACTCAGTATCCTCACCTATAAATTTATTTGCCTATGACTTCACCATAAGGTTGTTTCTGGCTTGTATCCTTGATCTTTCTCCCATGCTTTATTTATCAGTTATATTAGTTCAATTGGTTTAGATGGTTATCTACTTCTAATATGATATTGTGACTAGACTTAACCTCAGTGTGAGTTCACATGCTTACTCTAGAATGTAATCCCACTAACTCTATTATAGTGGTCTTAATTCTTTAGCTGCATAATCTGACTAAAATCGAAGCAATTGCCCAAAGCAGGAAAATGTTGTATGAAATTCTCATATGTTATGGTTAGTTGTCCAATTGTTGATTTATAGTTGCATACATCATGGAATGCATTCTGTGTCTGATTGCATAGGAGTCTTGACATTTTTTTTGCCGGTTGCATTGTTCTTGTGAGTTTTGGCTGACAATTTGATTCCTCAACCTGCCTGTTGGATTGCCAGGGAGAATCCTCTATCTTAAAGTTCTTCCAAGGCAGTAATTCCTCTTTTCCCACAACCAGCCAAGCTGGTGAAACATCTAATCATGATACAGCATTGTCGCCGTCATTTTCTGGTAAGGCGACAGATTCTAAACTGATACTGTTTGTTTGATTATTGCATCATTTTGAATGCTACTTTTGTGAAGTCCTATAAACACTCATAGTCCAAGCAAATGACAGAGAAAGGAGCATTCACAGAGGTTAGCATGAACAAAGAAGATCGGCACAGCCAGACTCAGAATGGTTACGATTCATGGGGTTTCAATGTGGAAGATATCGATCCTTCCGTCTTAGACGAGCTACCTATTGAGATCCAGAGAGAAGTCAGAGAATGGATTCGACCACTGAAGCGCACAAATACATCTAGAAAAGGCTCTAGCATTGTTCACTATTTTTCTCCTGTAAAAAAGGAATGAACATGCTTCGAGTATTCGGAACTGAGAATCAGTGAAAGTGCTTGCGAAAGTTATTTGAATATAAACTGAAACTGCTCGAGCTACTTCCCGACTATGTGAGGAATGCCTGGGGATAAGAGTTAGGGTTTGAAGATCAACACCTTGCCTAGGCAGTATCTTGGAAGGAATATTATGTAGAGTTTTACCTCCCTTTAAATTGTAGATAACAGTTTCAAGTAACTTTGAGCTTTGTATCCTTGCATATCATCATGTTTGTACAATTGCTTGCGCTTTTATTTAGTATTCATTTTTCAATATTGTTTCTCCCTCAATGTTTTCCATATTTTGTATGATTCCATAGGCATTTAGTTAAATTGTACAAAATTCTGCAAGGCAAATCAATTTGTAGAAATAAATATTCGATTTCTTATGAATTTTGATGAGTTAGTTATGACTTTGGTTGGTTGCAAAATAGATTTGAAATACTAATTTTGATCAAGTTAATATTTTATCCTAATTTTACTTAATTTTTTGTTTTATTAATTGTAGGAATATTTATTTTGATATTTTAGGAGCAGGCTTTTTGAAAATTGATTTTAGGAACAGATTATTTATTATATGCTTAATTCTAGCAAATAAAAGATAAGAATGAGAGTGCAGGGAAACGAGTATTCATGCTATTTAGATTTTAAAAAGGAAATATGAAATGATGTGTCAAATTAAATTATAAAGCAAAGATTGACACAACGACTGTGTTGTCCAAATAAAAACAAACATTATTTATAACAAAAAATAATTTTAAATAAAAAAATTATTATCTTACAAATTAATTTTTTAATAATAGATATTAATTGGAGGCAAACGAAACTAATTTTCAAATACTGTTTAAAAAAAAGAGATTTTTTTTGGTTAATGGCATTATTTTTTTTTTCTAATTACTCTGAATATTTGTTTTTTCCCCAATTATTCTAATTAAAAACTTTCTTGACTGAACCGGTTCAATTCCAGACCCGCCTAATGCCAACCCAGTGTCTCCTCGCCCCTCTCCCCCACTTCTTCCGCCTTCCCTCCGCCGTCGCATCCGGCGCCTCCGCCCACGCGATTCGCCACGCCTCCTCGCCCCGCGAAGCCATCCGCCTCTTCAAGCTCCGGCTCCTCAGCCGCCCTCCGCACGAGGACCGCTTCGATACCCACGCCGCCGTCTTCGCCCTCAAGGCCTGCTCCCATGATCCCGCTATCCTCCCCCACCTCCATGCCTACCTCCTCAAGGCCAACCTCTCCTCCCACGTCTATGTCGCCTCCGCCCTCCTTCATTCCTATTCCCTCGCCTCCTCCCACGACTCCGCCCGCAATCTGTTCGACGAGATGCCCCACCGAAACCTCGTCACCGAGAACACCATGCTCTTCTGCTATGCGCGCTCCGGAGATCTCTCCTCTACCCGCGCCCACTTCAATGGCATGGCCGAAAAGGATATTGCCACTTGGTCCACCATGATCGGCGCCTATATGGACAGGGGCCTGATCGCCATTGGTCTTGCCCTCTTCCGCGACATGATGAATTACACCCGATGGAAACTTGATCCCCTCATGCTCGTCACTCTGCTCACCGCTTGCTCCCGCTCTGGCTCACTGCCGCTGACCGGGAAATCCATCCATGCTTACCTTGTGAGGAATGGGATGGGCACAAATGTTCAGCTTGGTACTTCCCTCGTCGACATGTATGCGAAGTCTGGTTGCTTGAGGAGCGCGTTTTACGTGTTCGATAGAATTCCCGAGAGGAATGTGATACATTGGACTGCAATGATTTGTGGATTGGCCATGCATGGCCATGGCAAGGATGCAGTGGCATTCTTTGAGAAGATGCTTGAAGTTGGTGTTCGACCCAACGAGATCACATTCACAGGGGTCCTCAATGCATGTTGCCATGCCGGATTGATCGAGGAGGGCCAGAGGTACTATCTCAGCATGGTTAAAGAATTCGGATATGAGCCCGGAATTCAGCACTACGGGTGCATGGTCGACCTTTTTGCCAAGCTTGGGAGATTAGAGGAGGCATATAAGATCATTGAGAACATGAAAGTAGAACCCAACATTGTCATATGGACTTGCTTCTTGGCGGCTTGTCGGGAATACAAGAATTTTGAGATTGCTAAGAAGGGGTTAGAGAAGGTATTGTGCATGGCAATTCCCCATGAGGATGGGGGAGTGTATACTCTTATATCGGATTTGTATGCTCTAGGGGGCAAGTGGAACGATGTGGAGCGAGTAAGGAGGCTGATGGACCAAATGTGTGTCAAGAAGAACAGAGGTTCTAGTTTCCTCCAAAGCAAGGGAAGTAGAACCTTAGTTGCCTCAGTGAACTGATTGCTTATTCTTAGAATTGAAAGAGGAGATCCACCTCTGCAGCATTGCGAAAAACTGACTTACATGACAGGAACCCAACTTTATGGATCTCTTCAGATGGCTTGCAAAGGCTCTAGCTTCACCTGGCCATCTACTACCGAGAAGCATTACAAATCATTCATTTGGAGGATTGAATTAATTTCCAAGGGAACTGCTATATTAATAGGTTTTGCTTGGGAGTCATGGAATAAAGGCATGATCAGCACCCATTCTACGCATTGTGCTTCAGAAAGTTGAGCTGTCTAACTATGAAGAGCTGCAGCATCAACCATGGATGTTTGTTTCCATGTATGTTCCATTGATTTCCTGTCGAAGGAAAAAACTGAAACAAGTTTGCCCTTTCCTTCCTTGATCTTGTACTTTCTTTTAGCTGCGACTGGCAAATTTTGTTGGAGAAACACTTGAAACCTGAATAAGTTACTAAAAATTTGTTGTTGTTCTCGCTCTTTAGACACTCCGTGTGACTTGAAGATAACACGAGTGCCCCCAAATTCTTGGAAGGAGATAAATTCACTGTTGATTCGTATAATTAAATAAATAATTTTAAATATAAAATGGCAGGGCATTCTTTATTGGTATTATCATTAAAAAGGCATTCACTTTTTTTTTAATAAAAATCTTAAAATAAAAGTACCTCTTTATTCTTTATTTATCAAGAAGTAGTTCGAGTTATTTTAGTCAAACTAGTTGGGTATTATTTTAATTTTATTTTATTTTTTCAAATTGAAATGTTGATAATTAATTAATTATAATTAAGAGCACTTTTAAAATATTTTTAATCATAAAAAGTTTAAAATATAATTCATACAATTATATATTTAGAATTAATTCATTATTATTATCTAACTTAATCACCACCGACCATCTGGAATCCTACCGCTTTGTGAAGACCGCATTCGTACGGGACTTGCCTTTTCCATCCCTACTCGCTTGCCCCTTCTCTGGCAACCATTTTCCTGCCTCGTTCCCCCCTTTCGGAGTTCCACTCGATGACGACGAACGCCGCCACCGCGGTCGCGTCCTCCGCTTCCGCCAAACGCTCCAAGAAGGACTTCGAAGGCGAGGTATCCTTTCCACCATTTCGTTCCTACACCGTTAATTTCTCTTGCGCAATCGGTTTTTATTTTTTTCCGTTTCGCGATTAACCCTCGATTTGAATCAGCGTCGGAGCAAGAGAAAGAGGAAGACGAAGACGAAGACCAAATCTGGAAAGCGGCGCCGCCTGCGTGACGACTCAGATTCATCTCCCTCCTCCGGGACCGACGAGGATTCCCGGCCGCGGCGCATGCGAGCGAAGAAGCCGGAGAGGCGGAAGAGGGCGCTCAGGAACTCTAGCACCAAGTCGAGGAAGAGCAAGAAGAGGGCGTACCGCAAGAAGCGGTACCGCAGCCTTAGCCCCTCGAGCGGTTACTCTGACCGTAGTTGCTCCACCTGCCGCAGCAGCAGAAGCTCCTCCGGCCCTCCTCCGCCCAAGTCCCAGCTGAAGGGTAGAAGTAGGTCTCGGGGAAGAGGGAGGGATGAGGACTCAGAGAGAGGTAGAAGTCGGCGGCAGAGGAGGAGGACGACCAGCAATGATGACATTCAGAAGAGTAGGTATCGGTCGCGGAGTTGCTCTACTTGTGGAGGAAGTAGGAGCAGTGGTCCTAGCGGCAGCCGAAGTATCAAGAAGTGTGAGGAGATGGAAGGGCAGAGGCAACTTCCATCGAAGTTGGTTGTGGAAGATGGAAGAGAAGTGGCGGAAGTAGGAATCAGTGGGAATGATGTGGTCAGTGACGGAATTATCCAAGCTTATGATGATTTTGATAGGTATGATGGGCGCAGATCAGACAATGATCAAGAATTCCATGAGAGGCATGACAGGGATGATTGGGCTTATGCAATCGATAACCAATTGGTAGGCAGTACTGTTGCCGATATGCAAAGAATTGGAAATGCTGGTGTTGGGAAAGATGATTTTGCACTGAAGAAGAGTGAGGACAACTCAGGCAGCATGGAGTATGCCGATTTGGAATCCCAGTTAAGACAAAAGGCATTGGAAAACTTTAAGAAGTTCCAACGTAGCCTTTCAGGAAACACTAGATCTCCTGGTCATCAGGAAGATGAACCCAAGCAAAGTCAATGTCACAATGAAGCTCAAAATGATTTGGCAAACACGAGAATTCTTGAATGGCAACAAAGCATCATCAAAGAAGTCCAGCCATCTAAATGTAGAGTTAGATCCATTGTCAAACTCCCTGATGAGGAAGATACTTGGGGCATGCACTTAGGCACACATATTCCAATGAAAATTCTGGAGAAGTAAATTCGGGCCTTGACATCAACGGAGGCCAGAAAAATGTGGTGCAGTTGAAGACAATAATAGAGACCTCAAATGAAGCTTCTTTGGTGCAATTGAAGACAATAAAAGAGACCTCAAATGAAGCTTCTTTGGTGCAATTGAAGACAATAAAAGAAACCTCAAATGAAGCTTCTCTAAATACATCACCAATGAAAGAGAAACAAGAGAAGAACATAGATGAATCATCTTTGAATAGCATCACAAAAGATATTGACATGAATCAGTCTAGTGGGCAACCAACCTTGTCATTACCTTCTCAGCCGAACCTTGATAGTGGAAATGAGAACAAAGAGGATACTGGGTCTCAATTCCAACAAAAGACATTCTCTAGAATGCACGAGGGAGAAGTGGTTCAGGTAGGTTTTGAGCTCTTTGTACCGATTTTAAACTTGGAAATTCATACAGAGGTGTAAGATGCCTTATGACCTGACTTATTCTTTTTCTCTTTGATAGGTGAGTTACAAGGTTTACATACCCAAAAGAACCCCTGCATTGGCACGCAGGCAGCTACAACGATGAAGTGTGCATAGTATGTTCCAGTTTTATTTAAATTGTTATGTTTTTTTTTTCACTATTGAGCTGTGTTTTTTTTTCCTTACATATTTTTTCATTCTTGCTTAGTAAGTGGTGTGAGGTGCCTCGATATGCAAAATGCTGTTGCAGAAGTAATCTACACTGAAGTTCTCACATTGTTTAAAAATAATAGGGTTCTTGTATGGTTGTGCTCCGGTATTAGTAAGGAAGTTAGCACATGATTATACGAATTGATTAACAATTTGAAATATAAAAGAATTTTTAGAAAAAAAAAATAGAATTGACAGATACAATAATTAATGAACACACATACGAGATAAAAAATTGAGTTGGATAAAGGGTCAGAAATCATTCATGCATGCCTATGACTTACAGAATTGTTCATAGAGGAGATCTAAATGGATTATGTAAGGGGAACATTTGGTTAATTTCCAATACAGTTTCTTCTTTATATTAAAGGCCTAGACTATGTGTAAAAGGTTATCTATGTTAGAGTATTGGGAATACAATCAAAGTCCCACATTGGTAAAACATGGAAAAGATCATGTGCTTATAAGATGAAAAGATATCTCCATTGGTATGAGGTCTTTTGAGTAAAATCCAAAAACAAAACCATGAGGGTTTAGACCCAAAGTGGACAATATCATGTCATTGTGGAGATATGTGAATCTTATTAGCACTAATAATTGGTATCAGAGTCATGATCTATGTCAAGCCATGAATCTCGAATGAAGAAAATTGAGCTCCCATGTCCGGATCAAGAGAATCAGACACCAGACAGGAAGTCAAGTTGGGTCGGAAGGACCGAACAACTGACAAGAAGTCTAATTGGGCCAGAAGGGCTGGACAACTGGTAGGAAGTCCAGCTGAGTCAGGATGATCAGACAGTTGACAGGAAGTTCTGGTGGGTTGAGGATCAGACATCAAGCAGAGGATGTCCTTCGAGGACGGATAGGCTTGAGGAGGGGTCAATGTGGTCCTTCGTTTGAAGGGGGGGGGATTGTTAGAGTATTGGAAATATAATCAAAGTCTCACATTGGTAAGACATGGAAAAGATCATGTGCTTATAAGATGAAAAGATATCTCCATTGGTATAAGACCTTTTGGGTAAAGCCTAAAAACAAAACCATGAGGGTTTAGGTTCAAAGTGGACAATATTATGTCATTGTGGAGATATGTGAATTTTATTAGCACTAACAATCTAATCTCACGGAAGGATGGTTAACTAATCAATAGCATGTGATGGTGCTAGATATATATCTTATGCTAAAAGTCTGGTTTTAGGAGGAGTAGATGGTGTAATTCTAAATATAACAATTTGAGCAGTGCTATTCAACGCTTGAGCCAATTCGATGTTAGTGGACATAGTCATAACTCATAACAATGCTAGACTCAAATTTTGACTGAGCTCTCTTAAACTCACAAATTCAATGGAATTCACAAAGACTTACAATTTGATTCTCTAGCTCGTGAATTCTGTGAAATTTGGGGAGTCAAATAGTTCTTCATGTAGTCTTGTCATTGTTCATTTTCCCTGGCAATATTAAACCTTTAATTTTCTTTTGGGCAAAAAATCACATTGCCATCCCTTAGCTTCCAAATCATTAAATAGATGTTCCTACGCTCCTAATCTTGATTATTTAACTGATTTGAAGTATAAAAAATTCATTCTAATTTCTTAAAATTTCTCATGTAATTCTAAGACTATATAAGAGAATATCTGCATCTCAATTGAGCGAGGACAATTTTTCTAATTCCACATAGTTAAGAGTTTGGGTTCAGGATTTTTTTATTTTTTATTTTTGCCCCTTCAGACTGGCAAAAGGAAATAAAGAAGTATGATGAACATGTTAAAAATAAAGGACCTCTTGCCGAGTTTGAAGATAAAGGCCTTTATTGTGATTTTAAAAATTGTCCTCGTTTACTTATCCAGGCCACTTCCCCATGGTAAAGCTGAACTGCAATTTCCTTGTTTTTCAAATTTTTATTGTTTAAACAGATGATCTTCCGGGAGATGGAAGTTCTGCAAACTGTGGGCGATCGCGATTGCATCAGGATGGTTAGATAGAGGAATTAGAAGAGTATATATCTCAATCAGGCTTGGTGTATTTGTAAGTTGATGTTCCATCTGCGTGATTTTGTTGTTAGCTTGTGTTTCAAGTCCAAGTTCAGATGAGGAATTTTAGCTTATTCAAGGTAATTTGGGGCTATAAAGTTATAAATCCACCAGTCACGATGAAAAATAATGAGTAATGTTGTATTCTAAATTCTATTGCCATGTACTAGATTGTTTTTGTAGGATAGCAAAGAACTCTGGTTTATCGAGAGATTGATTTAGACCGGACTGGACTGGCAAGGCGAGACTGGTTCCGCCATTTAATTAGTCGTCCAAAATTTTAAATAAACTGTTGTACAACTGATTGATTCGGAGGAGGGAATCTCATTCCAGAGAATATGGATGTTCTCTTTGACAATATTTTAGACAGATTTTGCATGGATGGAGCTCGAGGAGTTCGTAATTGTCAATCATCGTAGAGATAAGCAGGAACAGAGGTGGAGTGAATGGGGTCGCAATGGGAAAGACGAGAGAGGCTCGCATGGGAGTTGAGCAAACGGACAGAGACAATCCAGATATCATTTTCCCACAAAAAAAATCTCAATTATCGTAGAACAATATACTACTTTTTATGAACCGCCATCTTTCATCGCACTAAATACTTAAGAAAAACAAAAAAAAAGGAGAAAACTTTATCTTGAAAAACATTTGTTCGAAACTAACCAAGTGGCCACGCTTCTTCCCATGCTATACCATACAAGCCATCATGTTTTAGGCAAACTTGCAAATTTGTACATGAATAGAGTGAGGAATAACTATTACTTATTAGTAAAACAGATAATTACAATTCCAAAAGAATTTGATCATATTTCATATCCAGTTTTGCAATGAAATATAGGAATATTGGAAATTCATAAGGAACAGAATAACTATTCTTAGGAATCGAACGTACCATAAGATGGTCTTGTTGTTATGGATCATTTTGTCTCAAGCTTTGGCTGTTTTGGTAAACTTGATCTCAAACAGCAATGAGAAAACAATAAACATGACTCAGAAGAACAAAGGCAATTTTATCGCTGAGGTGATCCGGTGTTTTCAGTGGTCAGTTTCAATGGTTTCAACTCAACTAATCTAGATTAATTTAAAAATCCTAAAAGAAATGTCTGCCGTCGAGCAGCCAGTCCTATGTGATCCAATCTGTACTGAAACAACAACTACAAACTAGAGTGAATTAGCTAAAACTTACTGAAAGTGAACTAGAATAATTATTTCATGTGTTAATTACAGTATGCTTCTTTGTTAAATCATAGTTATCTAGCATAAAAATTAAGATGGAACATTCATAGCATATATAGATTTCCACCAAAGGGATTCTGAACAATACAATTTTGACGCAAAGGCAATTAATCAAAAAGTTATGGGACCAAGATGTTTTGACAGCCATTTTCAACATTTTTAAAATTAAATTTATTTTATTCATGGTGTGAAAATTTTCAGCCAAGCTCAGTCAGGTTCAGTGAACCAATTTAGAGATTTGCCTAGTTCTATGAACCTCACTATATGCTATTAATTCAAGCAAGTAACAAACGCATATTTGGATGCCTATACTTGCAAGAGGAAACTGGAATTTAATTTTCAAAAAGTACAATAAACATCTCAATAGCCTAGAAAATTATTCTTAACTTGCAATGCAACAAAACATGTGATAGCTTCTAGGGCAGACTCGCCTGAAGAGAAACCTTTTACTCTTGTGGCACAGCAGGAACAGGTACATACCTTATGGACACAAATACGACCATAGAATGAACTGCTGGTAATGTGGTCAGAAAATGACCAAAGGTTGCAGGAATTCCTTTGACTGTCTCATTGTAAACCAAGCCAATACCAGGGACTCTAATAGTGCCGAGGTTACAACCCAGTTCCATCGTCAAATCCAGTGAAAGCTTTTGTTTCTCTTCAGTCTCGTACTTGAGCTTTCTACCGTAGTTCCAGATATACATTATAATAATAAAAAAAAATGCTGCTAAAACCAACATCACCCAGCTTCCATCTGCCACACTGCCCAAAACCGAAGAAAAGAAATCCAACTCTAATCCCATAAAGAAAGTAAAGAAGCATAGGACAAATGATATATGTATCTGCCATACAAGAAGCATGATGATAGTTACTAGAATTGCGGTCATAATCATCACACCCGGATCAGCAATGCCTGCAGAATAACCAAATATAAAATCATGAAGCAAATAATTAGGATTGAAAGTTGAAAGGCATACGTTGATTGATTGAAAAGCAAAAAAAAAGATATAAATCAATTGGAGATCATTAAGATCAAAATGATTAACAAAAAGGAAAAATATATGTTTCTCCAATATCTGATTTACTATTTTCTTTTCAATCTAAATTACAAGGCTATGAGACAGGACTCGAGTCTGTGAGAAAGTGCTCTGGATTCTAATACATTTATGAGTTTATCTGAAGTGAATGTGTGACCAAATAAAGATCCATCACCAATCTAAGGCCCTTCCTGTATGGTGGTACAAGAATTGACTTTAGATTATCTTGCAAATTTTCCATCATGCATATCAGCCTCCTAAACAATGATATGGGAGGGGGCATGGTAACCAGGTAGATAGCTGTGACATTAAGGCTGAGATCAAGCCTGCAAGTTCACTAAAGTAAAAAGGAAATGGACAACTATGTTACCCAACACATGAACCTATATACCAAACACAACGCTCTTGGGAACCAAAAAAATGAAGGGTCATAAACCTCATAAGGTTCCTATTCATCATCATTAACAAACTTCCTTCTCAATACAAACTAACAATAGCCTACACGTATAAGACATTTCTGTAATTTTCCCATTAATGACATGTCCTTCCTATCATGCTCATCTAAATACTTTCATAACTTGCTAATGATGAAGAATGAGTATTGCCGCTGAGACAAATATGATGTTAAATCTATCGAAGGTGAGGTCAAATAGATGATAATCCAGGAAAATAAGTTTAAATGATATGGATATGCTTAAAGGTGACGAATGGAAACTATATTTGCACAAATTGGTTCAATTAAAGTGGAATGAAAGAGTATAAGGAAGCCAATTAATACTCTAGCTAATGTAATAAAAGTGATGTAGTTGACATTCATAGTACTAGTGAAATTGCCTTACATAGAAGAATAATGTCACACCTAGCCAATCTCAATTAGTTGGGATTACATTGATTGATGATGATGATAAGATGTTAAACCACTTTTGCATATAGAGTATTCCTTATCTGTTCATGCTCATCATTATATTCTATGAACCTATGCACGCTCACAAGGTTTCACCTGATATTTTTCTAGAACTGTCCTAACATTAAGCTTTATGTACCAAAAACATTCTAGACAACCTTTCAGAAATGACATTATCTTATAAAGAAGAAAAACAAACTTAATTATTATAATGCATTCGAAAACTTAACAGCTGATGGTTCAACAACATGACTTCCCTATTTTGTGAGCAAATTAATAAAAAATGACTTAAAGATTAGAGTGCAACATTTAGCCTTTAGACAATCCTAAAGGTTACCATTTGCCAAGTGAATTAAAGCCCCAGGATTAACCCAGTTGGTAAGTGCAAAGAGGTTTGTCCGTAATGGGCAGGGATTAATTCCTAGGAATTTCATCACCTTGGGCTATCGACCAACCCCCTTCCTTTGCACTTATCAACTGGGATTTTGATTTACCATCTCCACCGGTAGGGACAGTCGGAGGGGGCTGCTAATGCGGCGGTTCCAATTTTTTTTTTTTGTCAAGTGAATTAAAAGGAAAACTTGGCAAATAGGTTCCAAACACAAAGTAATGGTAGTTAAATATCTGAACAAATAACTTCAAGTTACTTGGAAAATGAAAAGCAAGTAATAATAGAGAAAATGTAAATACAGTTTTTAAGAGCTCAAATTTACCTAATTTTCATACAACTTAATATAGCCCAAAATGGCCCCAGTTGGGACCTGTATCCATAACCTTTGCTTGGTTCTCAAGTTTGAAAAGATCATGACGAAGATAATGTGTTAGATCAAGCTTTTAAAGTTGGACAAGGTTTTTCACAAAATTCAACCCGACTAGCAGCTAACATCCTGAATTATATCTTAATATCACATTTTCACTGTTTGAGCAGAAGGAACAAGATGAAAGTCTTCCTAGCCTCTACCAGAAAAATGTGAGTCTAGGATAATCTTTATATCAAGCATTATGCTAACTGGTCAAAATAATTCTAATCTTGAGCATTGCCCTAACCTAGTATCAATCCTCTGTCTAAGCAGACATCCTATACAAACTGAAGCAACTTCTCTCAGTCCTATTGGTCAAATGTGCTACACTTTCAACTGTCCTTCCACAATCTTACTTGTCAAAAGTATTTTTCTCAGCAGATAAATAGTCCATAAATGAATGGGGCAATTGAACAACTACAAGTACGCCATCCATTAGGTCTAAACAGATCAGAACAATCTTTAGTCCCCTTGTACTTACGTCAAAAGACAGACTACCAACAGATTTCAGGTAGAGTATTACTGAAATAAATAAAAAGAAAAGAAAAGAACATAAAGGTAAAACAAATAGTATGTTCAATGTAAACAAAAAGAAAGAGAAAGGAATAAGCACCAAATGCATTGCCAATCTCAAATATACTACCAAAGGTAGCAACAAATGCCACACAGAAAAACAGCAAAAGCCAGTTGATCACCGGAATGTATATCTGGCCCATGAACTTCCGAAATGTGTGAATGACTTCAACTCGAGGAAAGCAACCAAGAGATATTGATTGATTTATGCATGAAAATATTGTGGTTATCATTGCTCGACTAGCAATTAGTGCAGCTATGGTAGCTATGAAGAAGACTGACCAGAAGGCTACACCTGCCATTAAATATAGCAGTCATTTCCTGAAAATTCAAGGAACAATTTTGGAAAGGAAATGGATATTTTGGTTCTTTATACATTATAAAAATTGGAACGCTGATCGAAAACATGTGATATTAAAGGATATAATAACATAAATTGATCTATCTTACTTGGAATGGATGAAAAGAAGACCTGTTGAGGCTCAGTAATGTTTTTCATAAGAAATGGAGCCTGACCAAGGTATCCCAATAGAAGGCACAGTAGATCAATAGTGACAAAGTGAGCTGCTAAAGCAACCAGAGCATACAAAATGTAAATAATGTAAGAATTGGGAGGCACAGAAAAGAGGAGCAGCAAAGATCAGCAAACATTGCCTTAGACCCTGTAGTGCAAGTATCATATAGCGATATAAATCAGATTAATCTTTAAGTTCAAGGAGCAAGATATGTAGAATATGATGCACAACAGAATCCGATGAAATGCTAAAGTGACAGTATCGAACAAGTCTGAGATTTTGGTTTTTCTTTCACATAATCTTGATTTAAATACCAACTGAACTAGGGTATTAGAAAAACCAAAATCATGTCAGTGTATTAATTACTTAATCTGATACTCATATCATGGACTTAAATCTCGTGCCGTGCCGGTTGGCATAGGTGAAATTTACCATTCTGTATATCGACTGACAATGATACCATACTGGCATCATCATCGCAAGGCCACCGCATCGGCACCGTGACTGTTAAGCTGCCATGACCTTGTGATAGCCATCTGTAAGGGCGTGACACTTGCAGGAGATTTTTTTTTAAAGTTAAATTTTTTATTTCAATAGGTATTTTTTATTGTAAATAATTTGTTAATTATTAAACTATTATATAGCTATTAATTATACATAATAGTTATAAACATAATATATTATTAATAATAGTTATAAAATATTAAGAATTATTTTTTAAAATTTTGAAATAATTTTAAAAAATAATAGAATATTTTATAAATGACTTAAAATTTTTAATATATCTTGAAAATTGAATGTGAATTTAAAATAATCTAAAATTTTCCAAAATATGATTCTTAAACATTTTGAATAAATTTAAAATAAAAATAAAAATTTACAAATACATTCAAAAAAATAATTTAAGACAGTTAAAAAAACTTGAAATATAGCATGAACAATTAACATATATAATAATCAAATATTAATAAAATTAATTTATAATTAATATACACTTCAATAACAATCAAGTTTTATCCCACTAAATAGGATCGGCTATATAGATCCTTTTACCCCATTGGACTCTATCCCCTACTATATCTGTTGGAACGTTAGTGAGCGCTAGAGAGGAAGGGTGAATGGCGCGTACGTTGTATAGATGGAAATCGATTGCGTGTTTGTTATAAAACTTGTTATGCGCAGCGGATATATAAATAATAAAATAATTACAAAATACAAGCACAACAAAATACGCGATATAACGTGGTTCGGAACCTTAGAGTTTCTACTCCATGGGTTGGGCTCGAATGAGCCCTAGCGATGCAACACCACCACTAATCACAAACCCTTCTTCTCGGTGACACACCAGAGGTGGAGAAACCTCTTACAATGATTACAACAGTAATACAAAACAAATACAATAGAATGCAAGTAAAGAAAACTTTACAAAGAGCGTTGGAATGCTTGCTTATTGATTGCTTGAACCGAGCTTGAAGACCCTGATTTACACCAGCAAATTGCCTCAAAATCATCCAAGAAATTGCTGTCGAATCCTCCTCCACAAGTTGCTTTTATAACCTGCATTCGGGTTAGATTCGCGCCTGACAGTCAACTGACATAAGGCCTCAGTCGACTGTCAACAGTACCGTTGTCTCACAACGGACTTAATCCACGTCAGCATTCAAGCCAATGGATACACTGACAGTCGACTGTCATTACCCATCAATCGATCAGTCGAAGTCGACTAACCCCTAATGAGCGCGCTCGCCCAGTAACCTTGACTAGCGACGACTTCCATTTACGGGTCGATTGCTTGGCCATCATCGATCGATTCAATGTTGATGATCGCTTAGGCTTTTTCACGCAATAACCCCAGTCGACTCACAACAGTCGATTGCCAAGAGTCAACTCACCTATTAAGTATCAAAACACTTGACCAATTGACTGGTCCAAAGCCTCAATCGACTGATAGCCTCAACCATGAGGTTTAACCCCAAGTATGATGCTCTCATACTTGCTAAACCACCCTTAGCCTAGACCTAAGCCTTTTAACCACCTCCGTCAGCTTCACGCCTATCGGATCTCTCCAAGTCATCCATGACTTGTTCATCCATATGCTAGCCTTCAGGTGCTTCTATCGGCTATTGTCATGCTAAGTTGATCTATACTGTGAAGGCACATTGGACTTACGCTGCCAAGACTACCACTTCGACTTTACGCAGCCAAACCATTGGACTTATGCTGCCAAGACTCCCGCTTGGACTTTATGCCACCAATATCAACCCTTGGACTTTCCTTGCCAACCCATGTTGGACTTTCTAATTGCCAAAACTCAAGCTTGGATTTCCCCTTGTCAACCCATGTTGGACTTTCCCTTGCCAAGACTCAAGCTTGGACTTTTCTATCGCCAAGTGTCCCACTTGGACTTTCCATGCCAAGTACCCATGACTTGGATTTTCCCATGACAATCACATTGTCATACATTTTGTTGAACATCAAAATACCGCTCGAGTCAAACTCGAGTCTGGTCAATTGTGACTTGGGTCGATTGCATCAACAATCTGTAAGGGATCGTTTGAAAGCTAGAGGGGGGGGGTGAATAGCTCTTTTCGTTTCTACAAAAATAATTAGCGGAAGCAAACACAAGTAATATATGTAAAAACAAAAACCAATGCTAACAAAGCCTTTACGTGGTTCGGAGATAACGCTCCTACTCCACGGCGATCCTTAAGGTGGATCAACCCAAGCAATTTCACTATGAAGCTTTCTCTTTACAAAGACCTCCTCTTCTTACAAAAGATGACAATGAAGATTTGAGAGGAGAAAGGAGATTAATACACTTAGAAAGCTTGGAAAACTTGTAGGAGCTTAGAAGAAAGATCAGAATATAAGCATTAGGCTCTTCTTGCTCCCCTTGGGCTCTTTTTATAGGAAAGAGCCTCTTTTTCCCGTTGGAGGTCTATCAGTCGACTGATGACTTTCATCAGTCGACTGCCGCCGATTCTAACGGCTTCTGAACAGCCGGATTTGCGGGATTTCTGCCGTCGTCGTCATCGCTTAACGGAAGACTATCGATCGGCCCAGCGATGGCGATTATTCGGATCTTGCCGTATGGCCGTGGCGATCGGCTATCTGTCGATCGATAATAATGCGATCATTGCCGACGTAGGCTATGATCGAGTCGATCGTATCACCGATTCGGTAGGATAACCCCGATCGGCGATACCTTCAAACTCTAATGCTATATTTTAAGGGCGATTCGGCCGACACCATGTTCGGTCGATCGGCCACTCAATATGACTAATTGAAAACATAACTTAAGCCTAGACTTAACCTTCTAGCTTCTCCATCAGCCTTGCGCCTCTAGGATTTCTCTGAGTCCACGACTCCATCCATGCGCTTGCCTTCAAAAGCTTCCTTCGGTTTCGTCATGCTTTGGGTTTCTTCTTTTAAATGCGCTTGGACTTTACGCCGCCAAGACTACATGCTTGGACTTATGCCGCCAAGACTTTCCTTTGGTCTTCCTTGTCCAAGGACTGCTTGGACTTTACGCCACCAAGACTACATGCTTGGACTTATGCTGCCAAGACCTTTCCTTGACTTCTCTTTGCCAAGATCACACTTGGACTTGTCTTTTACCAAGTCTTCATACTTGGATTTTCCTGTCACTTAAACATGTATACAATTAGATCACAAAACATTGCCTAACTTAGATGATTATCCAAACATCAAAATATATATAAATGCTTAGGGCATTGTTGCACCAACAATCTCCCCCTTTTTGATGTTTGGCAATCATTTAAGTTAGATCTTTAACACATAAACATATTTCAATATGAATTCTAACTTCAATGTCCCTTCTCCCCCTTTGACATACAACAAAAAGGGAAGAGGTTATTCAATAAGTGCAGGAAAGAATTATAATTAACACATCTTGAACAAAGGTATAAAATTGATATGAAGCTCCCCCTAAATCCAAGACATGTTTCATGATAAACAAAACATAAGCAATAGGCAAATATGTCCTAGTCTTGCACCAACAATTATATAAATAAGGGATGTAGCTCCCCCTAAACCAGTGCACCAAGAAAATCTGTCTTTCCATACAAGGTATCATATATATATTGTGGAAATTGTATAATGTCCAAAATTGAACCTTTTAACCGATGAAAAAACCACTTTCCATTCCAAAGCAGTGACAGGTTCATTTGGAATAGGCGGATCAGCTATGACCATAGCGATCATTGCCAATAAGCGATCGTGATGTCGAATAAATCTGAATTTCGAAGTTTTGATCAAGGTTTGAAAATGCGTAGAAAATTACGTGGGTGTCCAAAAATCACGAAACTTGGCATACACATTTTATTCGACTAGTATAACATATGAAAAATATTAGACGAAAAACATGTTCATCAGATTAATGGATTGATACGATATCTAAAAACAACAAAATTATGACACAAAAAGTGTAATTGTATCGTATCAATATTCATAACTTCGTACTATATGCTCAACTTCTAAACTTGATAAACAACAAATTGTATGCACTAATAGAAGTGAATAAAAAAAAACAATTTCATATCATCAATCAAAAGTCATTACATAAGTAGGAGTTTATGTCGTACATACGACCAAAAAGAAAATAACAAAGAAAACAAGCGAGCTAACGATCGTCGTCCTTAGCATCCATCGGTGCCGATGACGAACCATCGTGAGGTGGGTGTCCAGGTGCAGCAGGGCGAAGAATCGCCAAGATGTCCTCGCCGCCGATGCACTCTCTCACGAGGAGAGGAGCTCTGATGCTCTGGCGCGACTCCTCAAGGCGTGTGTCCACCCGCTCATAAAGCATCGGCGGGCACCGAGGATGTGTCTGGTAGAATAGTATCGCTGCAGTAGTCTCGCAGCATCCCTCAAGAACACCTGCGGCACCACCTCGGCTACTCCTGCGGCACCATCTCAAGAACACCTTCCGCGGTGGCATCCTTTGGTGCCGGAGCGCACCGCTACCCCGCCGTCTTGGGTCCCGTGAAGACGGATCCTCTGTCGCCTTCGCCCGCCAATGAGAAACTCCGTCGAGTCATCTCGATCATATTTCCTATTCATGATTTTAATGACTCCTATATTCACATCAATGCCTGAGTGAGCCATTGAGTGAGGACATTTCCAAATGGTATGTGAATCTTCCCATTGTTTGGTCTTATGAAATGAATGATGCATTGGAAGGTATTGAGACCAATGTTAATGTCTAAGTATTGATGAAAGAAATGCATGAGAAGTAGGTGTGGAGGGCAACCAAGGCCAAACCACGGGTAACAATGGGAAGAAGACAATGAGCAATGACCTTATAAAGGACATTGTCGAAGCGAGCAGTTCTTGTGATTGAAATAAATTGGTGTTCAAAGGTCGAGGATAGTGATAGAAGGTATCATGAAGGAATCTAAAGAAATCTCCTCAAAGGGAGATGGAAGAGGTTCACTCAAGATGGATATAGAGTGAAATCACTCTCGGAAGGAAGACATCCGAGAAAATCGGTCCAGATCTGGGATCGAATCCAGATCATCGAGCAACGCGAGTCCCAGATCTCATCTCCAACCTGTTGAAAAATTCAGAGAGGAGGGTGATGTTTACGTGATGTTCACAGAAAACCAACGACTCAAGGTTGTAATGTTGGATGATTTGAACAATGTCGAAACAAAAGTCTTTAAGAAACTTGGAATCCATTGACCTAGGTGGAATAAGTTGGAATTTGTTTTTATGAAAAGCACTTTCAAGGGCGGAATTTGGAAATCTAGGATCAACAGAGGGTTGAGGATTTGACGGGCCCTCATTGGCCTGAGGTGCCCAGCGCTTTAGTGGCAACGTGTTTAATTCTAAATGGGTGACAAGACAACAACAAAATGCACAATGTAGGTTGATGATGCATGAACAAGATAAGCATGGGTTAGTGAAATACAATCATAGGAACAAAACAAATCATTGATCATGAAAGAAAATATACCTAGGTGGCATGGTGAACAAGGATTAGTGCCGGACCACGAAACCCTAGCCAAGTGTCTGGACCCTAGAGCGCGACCGGAGGGACACGAGAAGTTTCTCGAGTTGGAGCACCGACACGTGTATCGGCGAAGTCGCCGGAAAACAAAAGGGAACGGCTAAGAGGTGCGGTGGACGGTCGTCGGAAGAGGAAAGGAAGAGAGAAGTCGAGAGGTTCTGGCGAGTCGAACCGGTGGAAAGCCCTAAAATCATGATACCGGGCCGATCGCGTTAGCCGGTCAAGCCGAATCAATGGAGATCGATCGGCCGAATCGACTACCGTGATACGAACCATTTCAGATACATGATCGGGCCGATCGCTATAAATGGCAGCCGAATCGATGATGATCTGACCGACCGGGCCGTGATACGAATACTCAGATGCTGGCCGATCGCTATAAATGGCGAATCGATGACGATGATTACGAATCGATTCATAATTAATTCAATAAAGATCAAAAATCACGAAATTTCATGGGTAATATTGTTAGATCATTTCCTATCAAGGAAAAATTATTTTAAAGGTATATTACCTCTAGATTTTGATATTGACACAATCTTGAGATTTTGCAAAGTTATGATATCTTTGCAAAACTTTGTATCACTTTGGCTTATCAATAGGAATTTGTTTCTCAAGGTTTGATAGACATAGTTTATATTTTATTTTATTTGACATTTCCAATCATATTCTTGGAGCTATATGCACATTAATCGTACATAGGCCTTCCCAATGATTGGTCCAATGAAGGATTAATGTTTCTAGATGACACTTTGGTTCATAGTAATGCATCATAACAAGCATGATGAACCAAGTGCATCTCCCTAACATCTCACATGTTGTCTAGGTGGCTCAATACAAAAATCATGGTTTCCTAAGTGTTTTGTGAGATGGTTAAAGGTATAAATCCTAGTATTTCTATAGAATCATGCAAAAACTACACTTCTATTCTACAAAGCACATCCCAAGTTCTCTCCTAAGTGATGAAAATTCTAGTTCGGGGAGAGGCTTAGTAAAGATGTCTAGGTTGGACTTAGATTCAATGTAATTAAGCTCAATGTCCCCCTTAGCCACATGGTCTCTAATGAAGTGATGTTTCACTTCAATGTGCTTGGTCCTAGAGTGATGCACCGGATTTTTGGTCAAGTTAATGGTGCTCACATTATCACAAAGTACTTTTATGTTGGAGTAAGTTAGCTCATAATCTTCTAAGGTATGTTTCATCCATAATAGTTGAGCTACACAACCACCCATAGCAACATATTCCCGGTGGTTGATAAAGCAACACAAAGTTGCTTCCTACTACTAACTAACTAGGAGGACCCAAGAAATTGGCATCCACCACTAGTACTTTTCCTATCCAATTTGCACACCGGCATAATCGGAATCGGTATACCCAAGTAATCAAAGACCTAGTCCTAGGGTACCATAGACCTACATTTAGTGTGCCCTTGACATATCTTAAAATTCTTTTAACGGCAACTAAATGAGATTCCTTAGCACATGATTGATACCTAGCACACATACCAACCGCAAATAATATGTCGGGTCTACTAGCGGTTAAATACAAGAGGCTACCAATCATGCTCCTATAAAGGGTAAGATCTATTTGTTTTCCTTCACTATCACTATCTATTTTGGCATTGGTTGCCATTGGAGTTGACACTACCTTAGCATTTTCTAAACCAAATTTCTTAATCATTTCCTTAGCATATTTGGTTTGATAAATGTAAATTCCTTCACTAGTTTGTTTAACTTGCAAACCTAGGAAGAAATTTAATTCTCCAACTAGACTCATCTCAAACTCTTTTTCCATATTTTGAATAAAGTCTTCAAGAAGCTCATCATTTGTTGACCCAAAGATAATGTCATCAACATACACTTGGGCTACAAAAATGTCCTTAGATGTTGACTTTATAAAAAGAGTTTGATCTATACTACCCCTTCTGAAATCCTTGGAGATTAGGAAAGTTGACAATCTTTCATACCAAGCCCGGGGAGCTTGTTTCAAATCATATAAGGCTTTCCTAAGTTTGTATATATGGTTTGGGTAGTCCATATTTTCAAACCCGGGAGGTTGTTCTACATACACCTCTTCCTTAATAAACCCATTTAGGAATGCCGATTTGACATCCATTTGATGGAGTTTGAAACCCATATAGGAGGCATATGCTAAAAGTATTCTAATGGACTCTAATCTAGCAACCGGGGCATATGTTTCATCATAATCAAGTCCTTCAACTTGATTAAAACCCCTTGCAACTAATCATGCTTTATTTCTAGTGATATTCCCTTGGTCATCTAGTTTGTTCCTAAATACCCATCTTGTAGTAATAATAGTGTTTTCACTTGGTCTAGGAACTAACTCCCACACTTGACTCCCATCAAATTGAGCCAATTCATCTTGCATTGCTAAGATCCAATCCGGATCAAGCAATGCATCTTTAATGTTTTTGGGCTCAATTTGAGAAATTAGAGCTATATGACTAGTGGGGTCCCTATGGAATGACCTAGTCCTAACTCCTTGAGATAATTCACCCACAATTTGATCTAATGGGTGACTTTGATGAACTCTTATGGTTCTAGGAGGTGTATCAAGTTGAGTTTGATCATGATCTACTTCAATTCTATGTTCATTATCGGAATCATCCCTTACTTCCCCTTGATCTAATCCTCCCCTTGATTATTACCCCTAAGTTTAAATCTTGAAATTGTTTGGTAATTTCTTGATTTTCATTATTTATGTCATCATCAATAGGGGATTTTCTAGGGTATGTATTTGAAGTTTCATCAAATTGAACATTTGAAGATTCTTCAATCTTTTGAGTCTTTTTATTGTAAACTCTATATCCTACACTAGTGGATGAGTATCCAACTAGGATTCCCTCATCCACTTTGGACTCAAATTTACTTAGGTTATCTTTGGTATTTAAGATATAGACTTTACATCCAAAGACCTTAAAATAATGAATTGTTGGAATTGTACCATTCCACAATTCAAATGGAGTTTTTCCTAAAAACCTATGAATTAATATCCTATTTTGGATATAGCAAGCGGTATTAACTTTCCTCGCCACAAGTAGCTAGGTAAGGAATATGCATTAAGCATTGTCCTAGCCGCTTCTTGTAGGACACGATTTTTTCTTTCCACAACCCCATTTTGTTGGGGTGTTCTAGGATAAGAAAATTCGTGCTTGTACCCTTGTTCTAAGCAAAAAGTTGAAAAGTTAGAATTCTCAAACTCTCCACCATGATCACTACGGATCCGGTTGATTTTGAGTTTTCTTTCATTTTCTACTCTTTTGCTAAATCCTATGATTATTTCTAAGGTTTCATCCTTATTTTTCAAGAAAAACACCCAAGTAAACCTAGAAAAATCATCTACTATTACCAAGCAATATTTACTACCAATTATAGATGGGGTACTATAGCAATCAAATAAATCCATATGTAGCAATTCTAATGGTAAAGCGGTACTAAGTAAGTTTTTACCTTTGTGTGATGTTTTTGATTGTTTTCCTTCTTGACAAGCATCACACATCTTGTCCTTGAGATATTTGACTCTAGGCAATCCTTTGACTAGCTTAAATTTTGCTATTTTGGCTATATTCTTCATGTTTATGTGACCTAGTCTCCTATGCCAAAGCCAACTTTCTTCCTCTTTTGCAATAAGACACTTAGTGGAAGGATTAGTAGCATAAGATAAATCAACATAATATATATTTGATTTTCTAAAGCCTACTAACATGCAATCATTTATAGTTTTGTGTCTTATAAAGCATTTTGAGGAATCAAACTTAACATCAAAATTTGCATCACATAATTGGCTTACACTAAGTAAGTTAAATTTCATATTTTTAACTAATAGAACTCTATGAATAGCAAGATTGGGAGATACCTCAATGGTGCCCTTTCCTAAGATTTTAAGTTTGCCGCTATTACCAAAAGACACTTTTCCTTGGCTAGTGTGGTTGATAGTGGAGAATTTTCTCTCATCCCCGGTCATATGCTTTGAGCACCCACTATCAACTATCCACAAGCTTGGATCTTCTACCTATGTCACATGAAAAACACAATCCTTAGGTACCCAAATCTTAGGACCACTAGCATTAGTTATAAATTTCTTTGGTACCCATGCTTTTCCCCTTACTTTTAATCATGGATTTTCTACTAACTAGGGATGCAAATGCTACCTCTTTCTCCTTAGGTTTATATCCTAAACCGGCCTTATTGTAAATTGCCCTTTGGTCCTTGATAATCATATCTAGATATTTGGAACCATTAGTGAACTTTTCTAGGCATGTTCTTAATTTACTTATTTCTTTTCTTAACTCATCATTTTCATCCCTAAGAGTACACTTATCATCACTAGATGATTTATCACATGATGCATCTATATTCTTAAATGATTTGATTTCTAATTTTAGATCCTTAATCCTAGTTTTTGATCTATTTAAAGCATTTTGTAAACATGCAATAGTCTTATAAAGTAGATCTACTTTGGGTGAGTCATTTACCTCATCATCATCACTTGATGATGATTCATCACTTGAAGAGGAAGAAGACTCCTCGCTTGAGCTTCCGGTTTCTTCCAATGCCATGAGGGCTAAGTTTCGGGTTGAATGGCAAACTTCTTCACCGTCGGTAGACTCCTCCATACTTAGAGTGTCCCATGTTTGTGCCAACATCGCCTCCTTCTTCTTCTTTTCCTTCTCCTCCTTTTTCTTTAGTTCCGGGCAATTGGGCTTTATATGCCCTTTCTTGTTGCAACCAAAACACGTCACGTTAGAGATAGAATTTGAATTGTTAGAAGATTTACCTCTTGAGGATTGAAACATCCTCTTCACATCCTTCTTGGTGAGCCTCCTTGACTTCCCACCAAATTTCTTGACGTAGTGTGCTACCTCACTTGCCGACAACTCATCCTCACTACTTGATGAGTCCTCCTCGGATTCGGATGAGGAAGACACCTCCTTCTTTTCCTTTTTCTTCTTCTCCTTCTTTCCTACAACAAGAGCTATACCCTTCTCTTTGGATGAAGTGTTAGCTTGTTCATGCAATTGAAATTCACAAAATAACTCATCTAATTTAACTAATGAAAGATCCCTAGAGACCTTATAGGCATCTACCATTGAGGCCCATAAGGTGGTCCTAGGGAAGGCTTGTAGTACATACCTCACAAGGTCTCGGTTGTCGACCTTTTCACCTATAACGTGTAGTCCATTGACTACCTCCTTGAAGCGCCCGTGCATTTGGCTCACCGTTTCATTTGTCTTCATAGTGAAGCTTTGGAGTTGGCCAATCAAAAGATCCCTCTTGGCCCTTCTTGTCTCTTTGGATCCTTCGTTGAGTTCGATGAGCTTCTCCCAAAGCTCTTTTGCGGAGTTGAATGGCCCGACCTTAGATAGTTGATCCTTGGATAGACCACATTGAAGTGTGGTCGTTGCTTTTGCATTCGCTTGTGCTTTCTTGGCCATCTCTCTTGTCCAATCCTTTGTCGGTAGTGGTGCTCAATTCGTCGGCCGACCGGCTTCTCAAAACCATCTACAATACTAAACCAATTTTCAATATCGCTCATTAAATAATACTCCATCCTACCTTTCCAATATCCAAAATCGTTGCCGTCCGAAGAACGGAGGCCTCGCTGCTATACCCCTCTTGAAATGCCATCTTTGCTCGGTGCTGATTGCTAGATCTTCCGATGCGATCCGGCTCGATACCACTTGTAAGGGATCGTTTGAAAGCTAGAGGGGGGGTGAATAGCTCTTTTCGTTTCTACAAAAATAATTAGCAGAAGCAAACTCAAGTAATATATGTAAAAACAATCAACCCATGCTAACAAAGCCTTTACTTGGTTCGGAGATATCGCTCCTACTCCTCGGCGATCCTTAAGGTGGATCTACCCAAGCAATTTCACTATGAAGATTTCTCTTTACAAAGACCTCCTCTTCTTACAAAAGATGACAATGAAGCTTTGAGAGGAGAAAGGAGATTAATACACTTAGAAAGCTTGGAAAACTTGTAGGAGCTTAGAAGAAAGATCAGAATATAAGCATTAGGCTCTTCTTGCTCCCCTTGGGCTCTTTTATAGGAAAGAGCCTCTTTTTCCGCTGAGGTCATCACCGATCGATGACTTTCATCACCGATCGCCGATTCTAACGGCTTCTGAACAGCCGGATTTGCGGGATTTGCCGCCATCGCTAACGGAAGACTATCGACCGACCGCCAGAGCGGATTCGATGTCGCCAGTCGACCGGCGGCCACGCCATTCTTTAGGCGCTGATCGCCAATACGGCGCTGATCGCGCTGTAGCCGCATGAGTCGGAGTCGATCATCACGCCTGACCGATAACCCCATGATCGATAATAGCCTTCCAAACTCTAATGCTATATTTTAAGGGCCAGTTCGACCGACACCATGTTCCAGTCGACTGGCACACTCCAAGTATGACTAATTCATACTTGAAAACATAACCTAAGCCTAGACTTAACCTTCTAGCTTCTCCATCAGCCTTGCGCCTCTAGGATTTCTCTGAGTCCACGACTCCATCCATGCGCTTGCCTTCAAAAGCTTCCTTCGGTTTCGTCATGCTTTGGGTTTCTTCTTTGCCAAAGTACGCTTGGACTTTACGCCGCCAAGACTACATGCTTGGACTTATGCCGCCAAGACTTTCCTTTGGTCTTCCTTTTCCAAGGACTGCTTGGACTTTACGCCGCCAAGACTACATGCTTGGACTTATGCTGCCAAGACCTTTCCTTGACTTCTCTTTGCCAAGATCACACTTGGACTTGTCTTTTACCAAGTCTTCATACTTGGATTTTCCTGTCACTTAAACATGTATACAATTAGATCACAAAACATTGCCTAACTTAGATGATTATCCAAACATCAAAATATATATAAATGCTTAGGGCATTGTTGCACCAACACAATCTTCCCCTTTTTAATGTTTGACAAAAACCACAAACACCTTTGAGTTAGGCCACCTAACTCAAATCTCCTTACCAATTCTCCCAAATTGATAATCTCAAATTCTTCCATTGATTTTCCCATTAATTCTCTCTCTTTTTGACATACATCAAAAAGGTTCTCCCTAAGGGTGTCAATGTCTCATATCCCAATGAGATATTACAATCTCTCCCTTGGTCCAAAAATATCTAAGATGCATTCACTCTTCCTAGTGATAAATCTCATATCACTCAAGAGAGGCAATCCTACAAACTCTCTAACTCTCTAAATTCTCTCCCTCATGAGGAAAAATACATCCATCATCCCATGATGGATAACCTCTCCCTAAAGGCTTGCTCCCCCTTGACCATTGCACCAACAATGTCCTTGGAGAGTCCCTAAGCCTATAGGAATACTAAACCATTAAAATTAAGGTTAAAAGTTCAACCTTGAACTTTCACACACCTTAAAATTTGATACACACCAAACAACTCTCCTAATCTATATTCAATGGATTTTCACCCTTTCAAATATTTTCCAAAGCATATCCTAGGGTTGGGAGTAGGTAGGGTAGCCTAACATAGTTGAAATCAGGCTAAACAAACCTTGTTTATTTGAAATCAAGCTCGATACTTGACTGATACAATAGCTGATCGCTGACGCCATGATCATTGTCATAAGCGGTAGTCGACTGATTTCTGCAAATGTAGAAATTTAGTTTTCAGAAATGGAATTCGGAAAATCATAAGTAATTATACATAAATCGAAAAATCACGAAAATTCATATGTATAATACTTATGTCAAACATTATAGGCGAAAAATATTTGAAAAAATAAAATACCTATAAAATAATGAGATTGACACAAAGTTCAAAACCATTGAAAAGTTTAATATTTTGGCCCTACTTTGTATCAACTCTCTCAATGGTGATTCCTATTAAAAAGATAGGCTTCACTAAGATTTTATAAAATAATTTTAAAATATTTTTGAGAACCTATATTGGATCATGATCAATGAGCTCAATGTGCATGACTTGCACATTAACTTTCCCCATGATCCACCATAATATTAGATGAGTTTGAGTTTATCTAGATGCAAGAACTATGCACCTTGAACTTAACTTATTTCCTAGCATCTCATATGTGTCTAGGGTGTATCAATACATACACATGTCAATGTAATGTGAGATGTGGGTTTTGGTTATACATATACTAAGGTCTCATGCATTTTTCTAAGGCAACACTACTTGATTCTCTTATACATGGGACTTCAAGTCATATTATAGTCCTTAAATCAATTTTAATTACCTTAAATGCATGAATGATGATTATGACATATAATGATAGCATAAATAAACATTGTCAATAATCATGATGTCATGACATATAAGTAAACACTAAACATATATGACATTAAAACTAAGACTTAAGCATAATCATGATATATTATATGATAAAAATAAATATGATGTCATGACATGACATATGACAAATAAAAGATATAGGTATAACAATACCTAAATTTTAATATTGATTGACATTTGTTATTATTAAGTTCATTTTGTTATATAATCACTTATCCTCTAAGTGTGTCAAAAACCCAAAATGACACACTATGACTCTAAGATCTAACTTGTGCCAATTTGATCAAATTATCAAACTTCTTAAATGATATCGGCACATCCTAAAATCCTTTAGGATATAAGATCAAACTTATTTCCAAGGTACTCATAACCTTGAAAATGACCTAAAGTGTCATCTTTACCAAGGTTAGGTTAACTACCTATCCATTTAAGGTTGACACATCCTAACCCATTTAGTGTGAATCGATCACGCTCCTAAGAACCCAATACCTATTTGAGCTCCTTGAATTTACTAGGTATTCCTTAGGGATGACCTTCTTAGATACCCTTCTAATGACCCTTCTAAGCTTAGAAGTCTTGGTCATTTGGGTCTTGCCTAGGTTAACTCTAGGGGTGACTCCCCTTGTAACCTTCTTAGTGGCTTCCCTAGGTTTCCTTGAAACCTTAGCCACTAGGCACCTACCATGGTTAACTCTACGGATGACTTCCCTTGTGACCTTGGTTTTCCTAGACCTAGTACTAGTTCCATAATTGAATGGAATGTTGTGATAGGTAGGCTTATCTACCTTGGACCTAGACTTGTGGCTCAAGCCTCTCTTGCCCATAGATGAGCCTTGCCTCCTAGACATTAGGTTTTGACTCCTAGACCCTTTGATTGAATGTCATTTTTGCAAGGGTCTTTTCAAGTTTCTCAAGTCTTGACCTCAAAGCTTGATTCTCTAACTCCAATTTTTGTATTTTGGTGGGCCCATTGTTTCTTTAATCATTTTTGCCCTTCCTAGGTATATGTTTAGATTTCTTTAGATTAAAACCTAAATGGTCTTCTATTTTCCTAATACTTGCCTTAGGTAGGATTGTTTTAGGGACCTTAGTCCTAAATTTCTCCTTGTTCTAAAATTACATGATTTTGCACCTAGGCAATAAAATCTATTTCTAGCATGCTTTTGTTCATGAGCAATAGCAATAAAATTCCTAACATACTTTTGCCTATTAATTAAAGAAGGAACATAATTAAAGGTTACCTTAGGGTTTGCCTTAGCTCCCCCTACATTGTTGACTCCTTTACCCTTGCTAGGCTTCCTCCCCTTAGGGCATTAGCTTCTATAGTGCCTCTTTTGATGGCATTTGAAGCAAATGGCATGCTCCTTGCTCTTTTAACTTTGGGCACCAGTTTCCTTGGTCTTTGGCACGACTTGTGTCATCTTCTTGACCTTCTTCAGACACTTGCTCTTATAGTGTCTGACTTTCCTACACTCAAAATATATTATATGAATTTTATTATTAACACATGTGTTTGAGTTACCTAGGTCAATGGTGGTGGCCAGAGTGAGTTCTTCATCTCTCCCGGAGGTAGAAGCTACTCCTTGATTTTGCTCTGGCTCCGGTGATCTAATGTCCTACCCCCTCAATCTTAGAGGTAGAGGCTTCCTCTACTTCTTCCTCTTCCACCGATCTGGAAGTTGACTCTTTCTCAACTTCTGACTCCTCACTTTCTTGTGAGGATGAACTTTCTTCTTCGGCCTCCTCTGATTGAGCCGATGAGCATTCCTCTTCTTCTTCTTCTTCTTGGATCGGTTGTGGGTTCTCATGAAATCTTGCCACTTGACACTACTTGTGTCGTCTTCTTAACCTTCTTCAGACACTTGCTCTTATAATGTCCGGCTTCCCTACACTCAAAATATATTATATGAATTTTATTATTAACACATGTATTTGAGTTACCTAGGTCAATGGTGGTGGCCGGAGTGAGTTCTTCATCTCTCCCGGAGGTAGAAGCTACTCCTTGATTTTGCTCCGACTCTGGTGATCTAATGCCCTCCCCCTCAACCTTAGAGGTAGAGGCTTCCTCTACTTCTTCCTTTTCCACCGATCCGGAAGTTGACTCCTTCTCAACTTCCGACTCCTCACTTTCTTGTGAGGATGAGCTTTCTTCTTCAACCTCCTTCGATTGAGCCGATGAGCATTCCTCTTCTTCCTCTTCTTCTTGGACCAGCTGTGGGTTCTCATGGAATCTTGCCACTTGGCTCTATAGCTCCTTGACATCCATGTAATCACCTAAACTACACAAAATATCGTTAGGAATTAAATTAACCAAGAATTTAATTATCTTCTTATTTTTTTCGAATTCTTGGATTTGTTCCTCGGTCCACTTCATCATCTTGAGGAATCATCCCTTTGACCCTCTTGGATAATTGAATCCTTCCATCAAGATGACCCATTCTTCAAAGTCCCTCATCATGATGAAGTCTTCAATCCTTGCCTTCCATTGATTGAAGTCTTCTCGTCCATAAAGCGCATATGGGACCGGAGTGTTGATGTTCCATCCTAATTTCTCTTCAAACTCTATCTTCTTCCCTCTAGCGTGCTCCCTTGGCGGTTAGTCCAAATGAAGAGCGGTCTCGCTCTGATACCACTTGTTGGAACGTTGGTGAGCATTAGAGGGGGGGGGGGGTGAATGACACGTATATTGCGTAGATAGAAATTGATCGCGTGCTTGCTACAAAACTTGTTATGCACAGCAGATATACAAATAATAAAGCAATAACAAAATACAAGCACAAAAAAATACACGATATAACGTGGTTCGGAACCTTAGGATTCCTACTCTACGGGTTGGGCTCGAATGAGCCCTAGCGATGCAACACCACCACTAATCACAAACCCTCCTTCTCGGTGACACATCGGAGGTAGAGAAACCTCTTACAATGATTACAACAGTAATACAAAACAAATACAAGCAAATACAATAGAATGCAAGTAAAGAAAACTTTACAAAGAGCTTTGGAATGCTTGCTTGTTGATTACTTGAACCAAGCTTGAAGACACTGATTTGGACTAGCAAATCACCTCAAAATCGCCCAAGAAATCGCTGTCAAATCCTCCTCCACGAACTGCTTTTATAACCTACATTCAGATTGGATTCGTGCCTGACAGTCGACTGTCATAAGACCCCAATCGACTGTCAATAGTACTATTGTCTCACAAGGGAATTAATCCACGTCGGTATTCAAGCCAACGGATACACTGGCAATCGACTGCCATTACCCATCATCGCCGAGGTCGAGTTGTAGCCGATGGCCGAGCATTCGCTCGTAATCTTGACGTAGCTGATTGCCATCCATGATCGACCGCCGTTATCAGCCATCGATCGCCAATCTTTGGCCGATCTAATACCTAGGCTTTTTACCGCAGTCGAACCCCAGTTGACTCACAACAGTCGACTGCCAAGAGTCAACTCGGCTGTTAAGTGTCAAAATACTTGACCAATCAACTGGTCAAAAGCCCCAGTCGACTGATAACCTCAACCATGAGGTTTAACCCCAAGTATGATGCCCTCATACTTGTTAAACAACCCTTAGTCTAGACCTAAGTCTTCTAGCCACCTCCATCAGCCTCACGCCTATCGGATCCTTCCAAGTCATCCATGACTTATTCATCCATACGCTAGCCTTCAGGTGCTTCCATCGGCTATTGTCATGCTAAGCTAGTCTACATTGCCAAGACACATTGGGCTTACGCTGCTAAAACTACCGCTTGGATTTTACGCTGTCAAATCATTGGACTTATGCTTCCAAGACTCCCGCTTGGGCTTTACGCTGTTAATATCAACCCTTGGACTTTCCTTGCCAACCCATGTTGGACTTTCCAATTGCCAAGACTCAAGCTTGGACTTTCCCTTGCAACCCATGTTGGACTTTCCATTGCCAAGACTCAAACTTGGACTTTCCCATTGCCAAGTGTCCCACTTGGACTTTTCATGCCAAGTACCCATGACTTGGACTTTCCCATGACAATCACATTGTCATATATTTTATCGAACATCAAAATATCATTCGAGTCAAACTCGAGTTTGGTTAATCGTGACCTGGGTCGATTGCACCAACAATATCATCATCTATACTTAAATAAATTTTATCTTGTTTTATTATTGCTAACCAAGTCTTTTTTGGTCTTCTTCTTTCTCATTTGATGTGCATATTTATCATATTTTCATATCACCTAACTGGAACATTTATTGGTTATCTAAGTATATGTTTGTACTACCTTAAACGTATCTTTCATAGTTTTTCTTCAATAGATGCAACTCCAACTTTCTCTCTAATGTTCTCATTTCTTATGTTGTCATCCTTGTATATCCATATATCCACATTAACATCCCCATCTCTGCAACTCTCATCTTCTGCTCATATGCTCGAGTCATAGCTCAACATTCAGCGTCATATAACATAGCTGGGTCTAACCTTCGTTTTGTAGAATTTCCTTTTAAATTTTAGATGTATTTATGATCACATAAAATATCCAATGCTCTCCTCTATTTCAATCATCTTGCTTGTATTTTATGTAAGACATCTCTCTTAATCCCTCCATTATTTTGCAAAAGTGATCCTAAATACTTAAAAGCTCTCAGTTCCAGATAACTTGTCATCTCCTATTTTAGCACTTATCTTATTACGTCTAATATTGCTAAATTTAAATTCTCCATATATTCAGTTTTTACTCTACTATGCCTAAAACCTTTCACTTCTAGTATTTTCTGCTAAAATTTTAGTTTAGTATTTACTCTTTCACATGTCTTATCTATTAAAATAATATCATCTGCAAACAACATATACCATGGTACTGTATCTTGAATGTGTCCAGTAAGTTCATCCATGATTAGTGTAAAAAGATAGGGACTTAGAGTTGATCCTTGATATAACTCTATCTTTGTTGGAAATGCTTCAGTTAATCCACATGAAATGTTCAATCTGGTCTTTACTTTCTCATATATATCCTTACTTAGTTCAATATATACTACACTAACACCTCTCTTTTCTAGAATTTTTCATATAATTTCTCTTGAGACTCTATTATAAGCTCTTTCTAAGTCAATGAATATCATATGTAAATCTTATTTTTGCTCTCGATTCTTTCAATTAATTGTCTGAGAAAATGTATAGCTTCTATTATCGACCTTCCAAGCATAAACTCAAATTGATTTTTGAAAATTATGATATCCTTCCTTAATATTTTTTCTATTACACTTTCTCAAAGTTTCATGGTATAACTTATTAGTTTAATACCCCTATAGTTTGCACAAGTTTGTATGCTCCTCTTATTCTTATATAAGAAAATTAGAGTATTTACCCTTTATTGATTAGACATTTTTTTTTTCAATATCATATTGAATAATTTTTAAGTTATTCAATACCTTATTTTCTCAGACATTTTCATACCTCTATTGGAAAATCATCTAGTCTAATGGTTTTTCTATTTTTCATCCCATTTAAAGTTTATTCTATTTTTGAAATTTGAATTATACAATAAAAATTTAAATTTATATATTCATTTGACCTACTTAAATTACCTAAATTAAGTTGGTCACCTAAACATTCATCAAAAAGTTGATGAAAATATCTCTTTCACCACTCTTTTATTTCTCCATCATTTACTAGTATCCTATTGTATTTATCTTTAATACATCTTATTTGGATAAGATCTTTTGTCTTCCTCTCTCTCACTTTAGCTATTCTATAAATGTTTTTTCCCTTCTTTTATATCTAATTTTCGATATAATTATTCAAAAGTTTCATTCTTAATTTCATTCACTACTTTCTTAACATCTTTCTTGACTATTATATATTTTTTTAAGTGTTCCTCGTTTTTATAAATATATAATTCCTTATTTTTTTTTCTTCACTTTCTCTTGTACTTTCTCATTCCACCATCAAGATTCTTTACTTGGTGATGCATGCTCCTTTGACTCACCGAGTATACTCTTGGCTATTTTTTTTTAACTTTGATACTATCTTATCTCATGTCGTATTATGGACATCGTATATTTCACCTAATACTTATTCTTCTATCTTCTACTTAAATTTGTTATATTTTTCAGCCTTTAATTTCCACCACTTAATTTTAGGAGTGGTGTATATTTTCTTTCTATTAATACTATGCTTGAGACATATATCCAATACTACTAATCTATATTGGGTAGTTAAGCTTTCTCTAGAGACGCCTTGTAATCATTACAAATCTTTCTATCTCTCTTCATAACTATAAAAAAGTCAATTTACAATTTATTATTTTCACTTTTAAACATGATCAAGTGTTCTTCTCTTTTCTTAAAAAAATATATTAGCTAGTATAAGGTCATATGCTATTGTAAAATCTAATATAGTTTTACTTTTTCCAAACTCATAACTCCCATTCACCCTCTCATACCAGGGATTATCTTGCAATCATTATAAATCTTTTGATCCCTCTTCCTAACTATAAGAAAGTCAATTTACAATTTATTATTTCAACTTTTAAACATGACCAAGTGTTATTCTCTTTTTTTTTTTTAAATGTATTAGTTAGTATAAAGTCATATGTTATTGCAAAATCTAATATAGTTTTATCTTCTTTATTTTTTGTTCCAAACTCATAAAGGTGGTGCTGAAAATTATATTCCCATGAACACAATGGTCTTGGGATTTAAATTCCCAACACCACGCACAATATCAAGTTCGCCTAAATAAAGATGGTGCTAAGAATTATATTTTTAGGAACACAGTGGTTCTGAGATTTAAATTCCCAACACCACGCACAATATTAAGCTCGCCTAAATAAAGATGGTGTTGGGAATTATATTCCTAGGAACACAGTGGTCATAGAATTTTAATTCTCAACACCACGCACAATATTAAGCTCGCCTAAATAAAGATAGTGCTGAGAATTATATTTCCAAGAACATAGTGGTCTTGCGATTTTAATTCTCAGCACCACGCACAATATCAAACTCGCCTAAATAAAGATGATGTTGAGAATTATATTCCCAGGAATACAATGGTTATGAGATTTTAATTCCCAACACCATGTAATTTCAACAACTAAAATCATTTAGCATACAAAATATGCAAAAATGGTAATCACAAGAAAATATACATTCCTAAATCCCATCACCACCTTTTTTAAAGTTGAAGTGGTTCACATATTTAACATTTAAAATTTTTTTAATTATACAAATACTACACAATTTGGATTTACACTTTACATCTTCAGAATGACTTTTACAGACAAGCACCTTGGTGCAGTAAAAAATATATAACTTTGTATACTATTACAACATATCCCAAATTACATCACAGTCATAATTGCAGACAAAAGTGTGAGCTGTGCATTATTCTATTCCCCACCAAGAATCTAAAGCTCCTCATACCTTGCTGTCTGAATCTTTTAGGGTACCCAAATAATAGACTCTCAATGTATCGTATTATAAAAAATCCACCATCATAGCTGTTGGGTTTCCGGCACCGCGGCGTGTGTGTGTTCGATCACGTTTCGTAAACATGAGCACAGCGGAAGCAATAAAAATAATAAATCTACATTTATTACAACACACACATCACACGCATGCATAGTACAACATGTGTAGACATAACCGTAAATTTAAATTTGCAATAAAAGGAAATTTATCTACGTTATACCTTTCGTATGATGTGTAGCGGGAACAACATCAACCAGAACGATCCTCGCTAGAATCGTCTCTATCCATATCCACGCCGAGTTCCTCGGGATGACTTCGCTAAGCCACGAGCTTCGTCTTCGTACGGGTTACTAGCCTCGTGTTGAAGACGACGTGATCGAGAGATGATCACGATCCGAATCCACATTCGGATCCTAATACGAGTTCTCAAAACTCGCTTCTCCGGAGAGGTATTCGTCAACCAATTGACGAATCCTTCGTCCTCCACCTCAGAGGATTACCGGAGATCGAATCCCCAGTAAGTTAGCCACTGTCGGAGATCTAACCATCGTCCAAACGACGCTCCGACGAGAGGAGAACAAGCTGTCCAGAAAACTGGACAGCTTTGGTGGAGGTGATGGGCGCCGGCCAACCAAGGGAGATAGAGCTCACCTTGATGCCAAACTAGAAGGAGATCACCGGAGCACTAACCGGCAAGGCGGCAACCTTAGGGCTAGGGGTTTATGGATTAGGGCTTAATTATCCCTTAAGTCCTCTTTTATAGAGAACTAATTCTCTTAATGGTTAATGGATCATAACCATTAGGCCCGTTAACCCGCTCCATTAAGATAAGTTAAAATAAACCAAACCATGATGGTTTATTTTAAGTTAAAACGAACCGAACCAACTTTTGGTTCATTCGTTTAAAATAAACCAAACCCTTTGGTTTATTCTCCTCCATTGGATTAGAACCAAACCATTTTGGTTCATCCATTATGTCTTCATAAGACACGACCCATCCACGCTTCCATTGTGACTGAAACGATTTCATGCTCGCTTTATGTTTGGTCCAACCAAACCTAGTTTCTCTCGGTCTGAGAATCCCATTCTCAAGCTCGTTTTAAATCCTTTGGATTACGCTCGTTGTGCGTGTGACCAAATAGGTTCTCGGTTTATGTTGGTCATCTATAATTAACCATTAATTATAGAACGATCATGAGTGGCACCTAGTAGTACATCATGATCCCCAATTAACCGAAAAGATCAACGGTTGATCCGTAACTATTTCTCAAACCCTTCAAGAAATTTCGAATGATTCGTGCCCCATTCCTTCACTCATCTTATACCCACTTGGTTCAGACATGGTCTATTGTGTCACCCCTCACTAGGTCGACTCACGCCACACCTAGCCCAAGTATCATTTCCTCGTCCTACGGATTCTAGTTACTCCACATGTATCGAAGAGTACCTTACTCTAAACATGTAATGCTTTCGCCAAAGACTTTAGTAACAATCCGACGAGAGGCCATGGGTATACATCTCCTCGCAAGGAGTGGTGAATCCTTTATAGGCTATTCAAACACCTTCGATCACTTTGACTTATACCCAATCATCCCGGGTCCACATCTCCTTAGAGATGTTTGCTTAAGATGTCAAAGCATAAGTCTCCATGATCAAGATGACTTGAATACCGCAAGTCAAAGGAACATCGCACTTAAACTATAGTAAGAACTTCATTGACATATTTATATATGCAGAGAACCATATGAAGTCTTACGGCTGGTCACTCCAATGAACTAGTTACCATAACTAGCATCCACGATTAACTCCGGACATCACAATGTCTCCAGCCAGTGAGAATCAGCTGCTTGGATACACCAAGGCGTATACCTCGTGCTAGTCTCAACAGAATTGATGGTGTCCAAATCCATCAATTCATCGACTAGGGATAATTCCGATACATCACAATTACACATGTAGAGATACTCACTAGTTGTGATCCAATCACAAATTCTCTCATGCTGTGAATCGATCGTGACATTCAAGAAATGAGTTTAAGATCCAATCAAATACATAAAACATGTATACTCAAATAGTGAATCTTCATTTATCATATAAATGGTTCATACATAAGGTGATTGTCTTAGGACATCTCTCATATATTACTAACAGACTCCCACTTGGCCTAATGCCAATCGCTACGGTATCCAATACCATAAGCTGTAACACGACCCTCAAACTTACTTTGAGGTAATGCCTTAGTCAAAGGATCCGCTAAGTTTCTTTCAGGGGAAATTTTCTCGATTTATATTTCGTTTCCTACCGATGATCTCTCCGATAAGATGATAGCGCGGCACACATGTTTGGATCATCGATGAGACCACATCAAGTTCGAGAGATGAACTTCTTGATCCAAACCGCCTTCCTTTGCCTAAAGCCGCAATGTATTCTCGCTTTAGTGGCGTAATCCGCTATAGCATGTCAAGCTTGGAACCTTCCAACTTATTGCGCCTCATTCCAGGTGAATACATACCCGCACTTAGACATGGAATCATCCTTGTCTATCCGATCGCATCCGTGATACCCACGATCACCATGTACCCTCTCTCCATATATTAGGAACACATCCTTAGTTCTTCTTAAGTACTTAAGGATCGCCTTAATACACCCAATGATCCATTCCTCGATCGATCGGGTATCCGCCGTGACACTCGTGAGCATACGATACATCGGGCCTCGTACATAACATAGCATACATGATAGATCCTATTCATGGATGCATAGGGAATCTTACTCATGCAAATCCTCTCGCCTTCGGCGCATGACACATAGACTTCAAAGGTGTACCCATGCCCGATGGGTAAGTAAAACCTTTCTTGGATTCCGACATGCTAAACCTCTTTAGCACTCGGCCTATATATGTAGATCGCGAAAGACCAAGCAAACTGCTTCGATCTATCTCTATAGATCTTAATCCCAAGGATGTAGGTTGCTTCTCCCGTGTCTTTCATGGAGAATGTCTTGGATAACCAAACCTTAATCGATCAGAAGATTGAAACATCGTTTCCTATAAGTAATATGTCATCGACATACAATACTAGGAACACGACAGCACTCCCACTAACCTTCTTGTACACACAAGGTTCGGCTGGATTTTGTGAGAAATCAAACTTTTTGATTGTCTCATCAAAACGGATATTCCAGCTCCTGGATGCTTGCTTCAATCCATAAATGGACCGTCGCAATTTGCATACCTTGGTTTTATCAACCGATGTGAAACCTCGTGCCGTATCATATACACGCCCCTCGAAGGTGTTTCCATTAAGGAAAGTTATTTTCACATCCATCCGCCATATCTCATAATCATAATGAGCCGCTATGGCCGTGGAGCATCCGAATGGATTTAAGATAGCTATAAAGTAATAGGTTTCGCCATAATCAACACCTTGTTTTCGATTTATATCCTTTCGCCACCAATCGAGCCTTATAGGTAATCACATTACCATCCCGGTCGATTTTCTTCTTGAAAACCCACTTGCACCCTATAGGCTTTATGCCTTCAGGTGGGTCAACCAAGTTCCAAACTTGGTTTTCATACATGGAATCCATTTCCGACTTCATGGCACCAAGCCACTTATCCCTTTCTCAACTTGTCAAGACTTCTTCATAACTCGTAGGCTCTCATCATCAATGAGTAACACGCTGCTCGATTCACTTACGAGAAATCCATATCTCTCGTGAATATTATGTTCTACCAGATCTACGAAGATGTGGTGTTACAATAGGTCCAAATTGATTGCTCATCACTATGAGTTGCCGGCCGTGCTTCACCGTATCTCATCAATGTCTATTTGAGTCTCTCGAGCCTCCTCAAGCTCGACGACACTCCCACGCTTTCTTGCAAGAGAAACTCTTTCTCTAGAAACACAAAGATGCCTTGAAACAAACACCTTTGTTCCACAGATGATAGAATTGGTAACCCCTTGTTTCCTTAGGGTATCCAATAAATAGACATTTATCGACTTAGCATCCAATTTGTCCGACATACCGCTTACATAAGCAGATAACCCCATATCTTCAAGTAAGATACATGAGGTTTCTTACTATTCCATATCTCATATGGAGTAGTTGAGACTACCTGTAGGCATTCCGCTTAACAAGTAAATGCTCAAGTGCATAACCCCAAAAGGACTTGGGAAGAGTCGCATGATTCATCATTGACGACCATGTCCAACAAGGTCCTAAGATGCCTCTCGATACACCATTATGTGGTGTATAGGCGGAGTCCATTGAGACAATATGCCATTGTCTCTTAGATAATCAAGAAACTCTTGACTTAAGTATTCACCACCTCGATCCGATCAAGTATTTTAATACTTTTGTCATGTTGTTTCTCTACTTCATTTCTGAATTCATTGAACCTTTCAAAGGCTTCAGACTTGTGTTTCATCAGGAACACATACACAAACCGTGAGTGATCATCGGTGAAGGTAATGAAGTAGCTATAGCCTCCTAAAGCTTGAGTTGACATAGGTCCACATACATCAGTATGTACTAGACCTAGTAACTCTCCCACTCGTTCACCTTTTCCAAGAAAGGTAACTTAGTCATCTTGCCTTTTAAGCATGATTCGCATGTATCGTATGAATCCAATTCAAACGATTCCGCAATTCCACATCGTGTAATTCGACATGCGCTTACTTGCATGGCCAAGACGACAATGCCACATATAGGAGTCTAATTGATTATCTTTCGAGCACGCTTGTTGCTCGCTCGATATTGAAAATGTCACCGATACGCCCAACGATAAATACCATTGCTTAAAGTTCCAAATCCCATAAAGAACTCCATTCAAAGTTATGTAACAACAATTGTTACTAAAAGTCAAATGGTACCCATTTCTATTTAAACAAGAAATAGAAATGATGTTCTTTATCAACGAAGGAACATAAAAGCAATTGTCCCCTAAGACAAGTCCTGTACAGGAGTCTCAACAAATACGCTCCGATGGCGAGTGCAAGAACCTTTGCTCCATTCCCAACACGTAAATTTGACTCTCCTCGACGAGTCTTCTTCTATTTCTTAGCCCATGTATGTCTTTACATATATGTGAGCCACACCCAGTATCCAATACTCAAGTGTCTGAGGAAATAGAATGAAAATCAATAACGAAGATATCTGAGGAAGATGGGGCATCCGATGCCTTATTCATCTTCACAGACTCAAGATAAATCTTGCACTTTCTTCGCCAATGACTCTCCTTGTCATAATGATGGCAAGTTTCCTTTTGTGCTAGTTCTACCTTCTTAGCCCTTCTCTTCTTTCCCTTCTGCTGTTCCTTTGACTTCCTCTTAGAACCTTTCTACGAGGAATCAACTAACAACACCGTCCCCTGCTCATGCTTCTCAGAAGGTTCCACAGTCTTCAGCATGTTGAGCAGTACCACAGATGAACCTTCTTGCATCTCAGAGGTGAAGAGGAGCTTGGAGACTTCAAACCTTTCGAATCTCACTTGCTCATCAAACAACTCATAAAGATGAAGGACTATGGTATGAGCATCCATATGCTCATGCCGCCGAGCTTGGGTACCATCGCCTAGCATGATGTAACTCATTTGCTCGTAATCACTCACATGTTTCGATGGGCCAACAATTGGTCGGTGTTGCATCATCACTAGGACGAAGGGAAGAGGCGCCGAGGACATACTCAAGCTTTTACCTTGAGAACAATTCTCAAGTTTCTAAGCCACCCAAGAAGTTCTACTACCAATTTATTCGAATTCAAAATAGAGCGTAAATTCAAAGACATCATGATCAAGCGATTAACCTAGAAATACAAAACGAGCATATATGAGAAAGATGATTTTAAAATGCATCCACATACATTTACAAATCCCATTCATTTTTCGAATTCAAAAACCCCAAAATCACTTCGGGAGATCGTAGGTCCATCTCCGAATGGGCTGATATCCATCATAGATAAGAACAACCTTGGAGTGAGTCCAACAAGCTATTCTTAGCTATGATGGTGGGTATCAAGTATACCGATTACATATCATGTATATGTAACTATCACAATGTGCTATCAACTAATTGAATGTTTACACATACATTGGGTTGTTAACACATTAACAAGTATGCATCATATGCATAGCACCCAACTTCACCTCTCTTCACATCGACCTTGGAGTGAGTCCAACAAATCGATGCTCCAAGTTAGAGCCGACCCATTAATTGCGAAATAGTTTTAATATGGTTAGAGCGCATTCAACCAATTAGCTAGGCTTGGAGTGAGTCCAACAACCCAAACTAACGATTGACCTCTGACTCTTACCATATTAGAGTTAAACTATTCCAATGATTTGAACATGTTCAGGTTCGAGCCGGGCTTGGAGTGAGTCCAACAACCCAAACAAGAAACAGAACTCTGGTTCTAACCATATTAATGGAAGGTGTAAGCTTTAATATTGAGTTAGGGTTTTTATGTCTCATCCTCTTTGCATGCAAATAACTATTATCTACATGACATGACATACATGACATACATCTACATGTCACGACACGCATGACATAATGATATGCATCTAATGCAATTACATGACATACAATTATGTCATGTACATAATTTCCTTATTTGTCATAACTATTTATGGAAATAAAATATGTTTAAGATTTGATTCTCTAAATCAAATCATGATTAAATTAGGAAACAAATTTCCAAATCTAATCACATATTTTATTTATGGAAATAGTTGATTAAGGAAAATCAATTTAGGAAACCAATTTCCTAAATCATCAAAACTACTTATGGAAATCAAATATTTTAAGATTTGATTTTCCAAATCAAATCATGATTAAATTAGGAAACAAATTTCCAGAATCTAATCAAATATTTTATTTATGGAAAATATCAATTTCCATAAATACTTCCAACTTTCCAAAAGTGGAAGATTTCCATAAATACTTCTAGACTTTCCAAAATTGAAAAATTTCCATAAATACTTCTAAATTTCCAAAATTAGAAAATTTCCAGAAATAACATTATGACTATCGCAAAACCATTTTACGATTATGTCGAAACACAACCTGGGCTCTGATACCACTGTTGGGTTTCCGGCACTGCGGCGTGTGTGTGTTCGATCACGTTTCGTAAACATGAGCACAACGGAAGCAATAAAAATAATAAATATACATTTATTACAACACACACATCACACGCATACATAGTACAACATGTGTAGACATAACCGTAAATTTAAATTTGCAATAAAAGGAAATTTATCTACGTTATACCTTTCGTATGACGTGTAGCGGGAACGACATCAACCGGAACGATCCTCGCTAGAATCGTCTCTATCCGTATCCACGCCGAGTTCCTCGGGATGACTTCGCTAAGCCACGAGCTTCGTCTTCGTACGGGTTACTAGCCTCATGTTGAAGACGACGTGATCGAGAGATGATCACGATCCGAATCCAAATTTGGATCCTAATACGAGTTCTCAAAACTCGCTTCTCCGGAGAGGTATTCGTCAACCAATTGACGAATCCTTCGTCCTCCACCTTAGAGGATTACCGGAGATCGAATCCCCGGTAAGTTAGCCGCTGTCGGAGCTCTAACCGTCGTCCAAACAATGCTCCGACGAGAGGAGAACAAGCTGTCCAGAAAACTGGACAGCTTTGGTGGAGGTGATGGGCGCCGGCCAACCAAGGGAGATAGAGCTCACCTTGATGCCAAACTTGAAGGAGATCAGCACGGAAGCAGCTCGGCGTCGGCAAGGGGAAGGAAGCATCGGGCGCGGTTGGAGGAGCTTTGGGCGGCGGCAATAGGTTGGCGCCGAGAGCTCCAAGGAGGAGGTGGGCGGCAACCTTAGGGCTAGGGGTTTATGGATTAGGGCTTAATTATCCCTTAAGCCTTCTTTTATAGAGAACTAATTCTCTTAATGGTTAATGGATCATAACCATTAGGCCTGTTAACCTGCTCCATTAAGATAAGTTAAAATAAACCAAACCATGATGGTTTATTTTAAGTTAAAACGAACCGAACCAACTTTTGGTTCATTCGTTTAAAATAAACCAAACCCTTTGGTTTATTCTCCTCCATTGGATTAGAACCAAACCATTTTGGTTCATCCATTATGTCTTCATAAGACACGGCCCATCCACGCTTCCATTGCGACTGAAACGATTTCATGCTTGCTTCATGTTTGGTCCAACCAAACCTAGTTTCTCTCGGTCTGAGAATCCCATTCTCAAGCTCGTTTTAAATCCTTTGGATTACGCTCGTTGTGCGTGTGACCAAATAAGTTCTCAGTTTATGTTGGCCATCTATAATTAACCATTAATTATAGAACGATCATGAGTGGCACCTAGTAGTACATCATGATCCCCAATTAACCGAAAAGATCAACGGTTAATCCAGAACTATTTCTGAAACCCTTCAGCAGCTCGAATGATTCGTGCCCCATTCCCTTCACTCATCTTATACCCACTTGGTTCAGGACATGGTCTATAGTGTCAGTCCCCACTAGGCTGACTACGTCACATCTAGCCCAAGTATCATTTCCTCGTCCTACGGATTCTAGTTACTGCACATGTATCGAAGAGTACTTTACTCTAAACATGTAATGCTTTGGCCAAAGACTTTAGTAACAATCCGACGAGAGGCCATGGGTATACATCTCCTCGCAAGGAGTGGTGAATCCTTTATAGGCTATTCAAACACCTTCGATCACTTCGACTTATACCCAATCATCCCGGGTCCACATCTCCTTAGAGATGTTTGCTTAAGATGTCAAAGCATAAGTCTCCATGATCAAGATGACTTGAATACCGCAAGTCAAAGGAACATCGCACTTAAGCTATAGTAAGAACTTCATTGACATATCTATATATGCAGAGAACCATATGAAGTCTTACGGCTGGTCACTCCAATGAACTAGTTACCATAACTAGCATCCACGATCAACTCTGGACATCACAATGTCTCCAGCCAGTGAGAATCAGCTGCTTGGATACACCAAGGAGTATACCTCGTGCTAGTCTCGACAGAATTGATGATGTCCAAATCCATCAATTCATCGACTAGGGATAATTCCGATACATCACAATTACACATGTAGAGATACTCACTAGTTGTGATCCAATCACAAATTCTCTCATACTGTGAATCGTATCGTGGACATCCAGTAAATGAGTTTAAGATCCAATCAAATACATGAAATATGTATACTCAAATAGTGAATCTTCATTTATCATATAAATGATTCATACATAAGGCGATTGCCTTAGGACATCTCTCATATATTACTAACAATAGCTGTAAAAAAATACAAATAATTAGTCCATTGCTAACTTATGAAATATGATATTTACTACAAATATTAAATGTCTTACGAAGAGCTTTGTTTGGGACCCTGCACTCGATGCACGGAAAAATTTGTAGTACAGAATTTATCAGCCATGCCAGGATATCAGTTCTCATAATATGAAGGGTGGATCTTTTTAAGGAATTCAACCTACACAAAAAAAAAATGTTATCAATCCTCCATACACAAATGGTTTATTTAAGTAACATATAAAAAAAACACTGCTTACTATTTCTTCAAATTGACTAGTGTAAGCTTTTCTGACGGACAATGAATTGTAGTAGATAAACTCTGCATTTTGCAAGTCTGCCACTAGTAGGTGGCAGTGCTCATCATAGTTTATCAGACAAAATATGTATCTGATTGGATCATCGCCTAGGGTTTTAAAAGTTTGTTGAAATGCTTGGGCGTACATCATATTAAACATATCCTGTATATAAAAAAACTTGTCAAAATATCAAAGCTTTAAAGTTGATAATTCTACACAAAAGGGGTAAAAATTTACTGGGAATCCAGCCCCATAGAATATTGAGCTATAGTACTCCTTATCAGTCTCCTTGCACTCATCAGCTAAGACTGATAAATAAGCACTGATGCAATCCCCATGTGTCAAAACATTCCCATCAAATATTGTAAAGAAAGAGTCCATGTATAAGTTAATAGCATCCGTCCTCCACACTAGTCCTAATACTGTCACACTACACAAGGAAACAGTTAATAGCAACTCTCAAAACATAAGATTACTATGATAAAGTGTATGATCTTACTTCATATTTTTTAGATTCAATAAACACTCCCCGACTGTTAGATCTATCTTATCGGTGAATTCTTTATAAGTTTATTGCATACAAAAAAAATAGTTAGAATAAAAATATTTTCTCTAAAAAATAGGACTGAACGTGATAACTTATGCTCACCTCTAATATCTTTCTCTTGACTTCGTCGAGTGGTTGTTGTTTGTCCGTGGAGACTTGTGTGGTAGTAGATAATATTTCAGGTTGACACTCTTCGGTAGTTGATTTTTCTTTTTTATCCTGGCCTGACTTCTGCTCAAAATTTGCTTCTTCAGGAGCGATATTAAGGTCTGATGAGGGATACTCAATAGGCTTCTTGGGGACTATTTGAGTTTTAACTCTCCTTCTTTTAGGAATGTTAGCAAACCATGCAGGAGGAACGCTTGTACTTGTAGGGGGTGATACACCATGAAGAGCCCTCTTTCGCACATAAACCTTCCGCCTAGTATATGCAGTAGAAGGTTATTGGGTATGTGCGGCTTGTATGGGCTATGATTGTAACCCCTCTACATCCCGGGATTGTAAATTCAGTTGAAGCTCCAATATTAAACTGTACTTTTCAGCGATTAATGCTTCTTTTTCACAAATTATATTATCCCTTTCACTTATCTCATTGTCCTTCCTGCTTCTGACCTCCTCTAACTATTGAAGAAGCTCTTGTATTTTCTTTTCTTTTTCTTTGATGGTCACATCCTTAAGTAGGGAGGTGTTGTCCAAATTAGTCCTTGCTTCAACTAGCTTGGTGCATAGAGTTGAAACTAGTTCTGCATTCTCCTGGCATACTGGACACTCCTTTTCTCCTGCATCGAGCTGAGTTTCAGATTGAGGAGTTGAAGCACAAATCCTAGGTGGAGAAGTGTTCTGTATCAGATACAACTCTAACTATGCTGGAATTAGATCAACAATTATTTTATCTGGTAGGAGACCATCTACCATCTTCTTAACAACCCTTACATTTGTGGAACTCCACCTCCATCTCAACATTCTTGGCAAAGCATGAGGGACGTGTGGAGGTAGGATACACAAATGCTCACACATCCATACATGGAATGACAAAATTAGTTGTTAATAGACAGATTAATCTATACTCTTTTTGGAAAACATAAAATATAATCACTTACCGCCAATAAGTGTGTGAAACCCTTAAGCATTGGTCTCGTAGATTCACCACTGACCTCTGCTTTTGGTCGCAATGTCACTCCCATACCAATTGACTCCATTTGAGGAACCATGTAGGTATAAAGTGCTTTGCACCAATTATACTTGGCTAAGTTATCAAAAATCGTCTACACAATCTATAAGTGATCACATAGGTATTCTAGGCTTACTGTTGGTGGTAGTAAAAAACACACAAAAGAAAAAATATAAAATAAACAACTGACAATAACATTTTTCAGATCCCAAATTATCTGGAGATTTGGAACTCTTCATTAATTCCTCCAGATGCTTGTTAAAGCAATTAGCTTCCATAAAATATTGCAAATATAGCTGACCAGAGGGAGCTTTATTATTCATAGGAACTACGAGTCTATCATCTGGTAGACCAAGGATGAGGGAGACATCAGTCTTTATGAAATGTAATTTCTTGTCGTGGAATATAAAATATTTCTCCTCGTAGTCTCAATTATCAAACATATTTTGAATGAGGGGTCTGACATGGGTAATATCTGGAATGTCCAAAACCCATGCAAAAGGGGAGCTCCGAATCAGTGTTTCTTCTTCTACAGTCGGCAGCACACTTGCAATAAATTTTTTAAAATGTGAAACATTGTTTTTCCAGTTCATTATCTTTGTTTTTCCTCGCATCAACGTAAGGGTTCTTCCAGAACTATCGCTTGATGATTCAACAGTTAAAGCCATCGTGAACTGATAAAACAACGTTAGGTTACGAACTAAATGCATTGTAATACGATAATTTTAAACTAATAGATGAAATGGATTGAAACATGTGTGCTGATAGAAACAAACGTTACCTCTATTTAAATGGATTATTAAAACCCTAAACCCTATCAGGCCCGACTTAAAACGATATCGCTGACAAAAATGTTATGGTCAACGAAAGAAGTTAAGTAATCTACAAAACTTACGAGCATCAAAAATCGAAGCGTCAAACAATTCCACAAGAGATAGATCGAAAGGAGCGACAGAGAAATGAAATTTAGTTGTTTGAACTGCCAACGAGGGTTTTATATTAACGGGTCGGGTGTGGTGGGCCGGATTGTTATTACAATTTTGCAAAATAGATCAACATTCAATTAGTTATACCATAAGTTTATAATGTCATAAGTTTCAGGCAACCCATGATAATGCAAAATAGATCAACATTCAATTAGTTAGGTCAACCAAAACAGATTTAGATATATATGACATAGACATTTAAGATGATCCAGGTATAGATCTAAGAGAATCCAAGCTCATTCTCCCATCTCGATCGAGCGCCCTCTCGTTCTGCCAACCATTTCTCCACCAGCGCCAAAGCAGCACGTATATTCTACTAATGCTGGAGAATAACCTCCAAGCGTTGGGTGGCCTCCTCCCGGTCACGACTCGCGGTTTCCATGCGCCTTCTCAGAATAGCACGCTGCATCTCCAGTGTTAGGACGAAGATGCGTTGAGTCGGAGGAGGGGCCGAGGAGCCCTCCTTAACGCTCGAGGAGGAAGAAGATTTCACCTCAGGATTGTGTTCGCCTCGAGAAGCCATGAAGGAGGTGACTAAGAAAGGAAAGATAATCTATTGTAAAGGAAGGGGTTAAGAAGATCCTTGACGATTTTTCACCTTATGTAGCCTAATGAAAACGAGTTAACGAGGACGCTAGAGGGTTGGTTTGTGATATTCCCAAAACACCCTTCCCACATACTTTTGTACCGATGTGTGGGAAATCAGCAAACGATGTTCATCATTTCTTAGTACTGCAACATAGGTATCAGGATCTCTAACTCTTAACTCACGCAAGTACATTAGAAGATCAATATAGGCCTGATCAAAATCACCAATAACTCTTTTTAATACTTTTTGTCTATTTGTGTATGCTTTCTTGTATGAAATGTGAACACTAAACCTAGATTGTATTTCTCTTTGAATTGAACTTGGTTTGTAATCATCAGAAGTAGCTAATTATCCTACAATCTGGTTTGTTACAAATGTGGATGTGCAAGCATGGTGATATGTTATTTCCCTAACTGTGTCACATTCATGTTGCTTTATATATTTTGTGACAGTGAACTCCACGTCTCTCCTTGCAACTAATATCCATGAACATGACTGATTGAAGCAAATATCTTTAATTCTATTAAGTCTGGTGTTAACTGGCGTGTATCTGAAATTTTTTTAAGATCGCATGTCTTACTAGTGCATCTTTAAACTCTTGTCGGGAGGAAAAAACTTGTCAAGTGAAAAATTCATTTGAATCTGATGAACTGACAGTTGTCAATTGTGTTATTCGTGGATTTAAAACATAGGGATCATCAACAATTGGGAACACTTCCTCTAAGTTACTGTACTGATCTGGGTTTAACTCACCTTCTTCATGTTGGATATTATCAGCTAAGAATTCTTCCAAAAGATTTGTATATTCTAACTATTCTATCACTTGTATATCACTTACCTCCTCTTCACTCCAAGTTCCTTCAAAATATTCATCAACTACTATAGTAGTAGTGACAAACTCTTCTTCGAGTATGGAAGAAGCTTCTCTATTTATATCAAGGTGTTGATCACTAGTAATTCTATTCTCCATATCATTAAACTGAGATGAAGATGGAATATTACTTGGGGACACATTTATGGAGTCTTGATCATCTAACTCTCTATCCTTCAAATTTGATTTAATTGTTTCCAAAAATGAGAACACTTCATCAGAAAGCAGGTCATCCCTACAAAGGTTTTTAAAATCAAAACAATTATATGTAGTGTGGTAACAATACTAGCACGGAGGTTGAATTTTTTTAACTAGGGTTTAGAAGGCTAAGGACAAGTGGAGGATGAGAGTTTAGGGTTAGGTTTCCCAATTATGCACTTCACTAATCTACAAATTTGAGTTGGATAGGGTCATCAATGGGTTTTTGTTGGGGGATCGATACGGCCGGCTATAGGGGGGTGAATAGCCCTCGTTCGTTGGATGTCGTAATTCGTTCGTTCTCGTGTGCTCGTCTACAATTGTCGTTAATATACGCAGCAGAATAACAATAGAAATAACAATAATACTAACAACAATACAAGCACACCAAATACGCAAGCATATACGTGGTTCGGAACCTTAGGGTTCCTACTCCACGGGGCGAGCTCAACGAGCTCTAGAGATGCACACGGCAATACTCAAACTCCTTCTCGACTACATGTCGGAGGTGGAGAAACCTCTCACAAGCAATTACAACAGTAATATAGAAATACAAGCAAATACATAAGAAAACTTTCACCGATTGCTTTGATCACTTTGCTTGTTGCTTGCTTTGATTGGCTTTTGAAGGACTGGAATGCAGCAGCAATTCCCCTCCAATAGCTCCACAAAAACCATGGCGAAATCCTCCAACTCGAGCTCCATTTATAACCTGCATCAAGCTATTTTCGCGCCGATCAGTCGACTGATCGTGACCATCAGTCGACTGGTCCCGTAGCCATTGTCTCACAACAGCCAGATCCACATTGGTTAAGTTCCAACGGATCACACATCAGTCGACTGACACCCATCGATCGTGATCATCCATCGATCGAGTCTTTGCGCTCGACTCCATTGTGCCCGTGCGGTGTCATCCTCGTGATCATTGATCAGCCAAACTTGGTTCAGTAGAACACTGGTCGAACTCATACGACCTAGAGCAGTCGACTGGCACCTATGCCAGTCGACTGATGTCGGCTAAAACCTCAAACACAAAGTTGTTTGAGCGTCCGACACTCAGTCTTAGCCACTTGGCCAAGTCCACCTTATCCCTCATGGAGTTCCCCACCGAAGCTCTCTTCCCTCGGCCTACGTCCCTCGGATGCGCCAAGCGCGCTGCGGCCATAGCGCGCCATCCTTCGCGTCTCATACCCTAGAAGTATGCTTCCCTTTGGGCTCACTCCATTCGCTCCCCGTCCGGCGGTCCCTCGGATGCACCAAGCGCACGACTTCGCAATGCCATCCTTCACCGACTCAAGGACTCGAGCCTAGTGAACTTGCTAAGTTCTCAAGACTTTCCAAATGCACCAAGTGCATGGCTTCGCAATGCATTTCTCACCAAGCACCAAGCGCACGGCTTCGCAATGCTATGGACTTTCCACACCAAGCTCCATGCTTGGATTTTCCATGCCAACCCCATGTTGGACTTTCCCATGACAATCCCATGTCATGAGTTTTGTCTATCATCAAAATACTATCAAGGTACTGCTCGATTCAAACTCGAGTCAACCTGGGCCGATTGCACCAACAATCTCCCCCTTTTTGATGATTGACAAAACTACCATATCAAGTCTACCAATTCTCCCATATTGGCAATTCTCATATCCCAATGAGAATTCCAACGAACCCTAATTGGTAACTTGGTAACTTCTCCCCCTTTTGACATTACATCAAAAAGGTCCTCCCCAAGGGTATGAATGTCTCATATCTCAATGAGATCTTATATCTCTCCCTTGGATGAACACATGCCTACCATCTTTCTAGTGATCCCATATCACTTAAAGAGAGGTAACCCAATTTTCCTCCCATGAGGAAATACACATCCATCTTCCCAAGATGGATACCTCCCCCTAGAGGCTTGCTCCCCCTTGACCATTGCACCAACAAAGTCCTTGGAGAGTCCCTAAGCCAATAGGAACATTAACCAAATCAAAATTAAAGCAAAGTTCAACAATGAACTCTCTTCCACCTTAAATTTGATACTCACCCTCAACCCAACTCCTAATCCATATCCAATGGATTTCCACCCTCTCTAATGCTCTCCCAAGCATATCCTAGGGTTAGGAGTGATTAGGGGACCAAAACATGGCTAAACATGGGCCTAACTATAAAGTTTACCCGAAATCACTGTGCGGTCGACTCGTCGATACCGGTCATTGGACTTACCATCGATCATTGCCGTTACAGACCGATTGATCGATAATACAGATTCTGCGATTTTTCAATTCGAAAAATGGATTTTCGAAATCCATAAGTAAATATACGTAATTTTAAAAATCTTGAAAATGCATACGTATAATACTTATCCTAAACACTATGGGTGAAAAATATTAGAAAATTATTTTACCTATTAAACTAGGAGATTGATACAAAGTTCAAAATTTAAGAAAAGCTTCAATAAAGAGTCATCTTTGTATCATCCGATTCAATGGTGATAGCTATCAAAAGATAGGCTTCACCAAGGTTTTTCAAAATATTTTTCAAACCTTAATTTTCTTTTTCCTAAACATCTCACCAATATCTAGATGTGTAAAACACATACAAGTCAAATTTTTGTGAGATGTGGGTTTTGTTTTGTTTATGCTCTCATGCATATTTCTAGGCAACATTAATTTGATTCCCTTCAAATTGTTCCATAGTCCTTAACTCCATCTTAAACTATGCATGATATGATTATGGCATAAATATGACATAGATAAAAGCATATGCCAAAATCATGATATCATGGCATGTAAATGACATTTAAGCATACATGACATCTAAAAATAATTCTAAACATGATCATGACATTTTATAGATAAAAATGAAAATAATGTCATGACATGACAAGGCAAACAAATCATGGCAAGTAAAATATACTAAGGTATAGAATACCTAAGTGTGAAAATCAATTTGCCATTTTTAGGGATTACACTCACTTTGCCTTAAACCATTCATTTCCCTAGTGTGCCAAAAACTCAAAATGGCACACCAATACCTCTAAGACCTAATTGTGCCAATTTAATCATTTTTAACTTCTCAAACCATATTGGCACACCCTAATGTGTCAACTCACAATGGCTAGGTTAACCACCCATCCACTTAGGGTTGACACACCCTAACCCATTTAGCGTGAATCAATCACGCTCTTAGGAACCCAATATCTATTGGAGCTCCTTGGGTTAACAAGGTATTCCCTAGGGATAACTTCCCTAGATACCTTCCTAATGACCCTTTTAGGCTTTGAAACCATAGTCTTTTGGGTCTTTCTTAGGTCAACTCTAGAGGTGACTCCTCCATTGACCTTCTTAGTGGCTACATTTGATTTCTTTGAGGTGTTAGCCACTAAACACATACCATGGCTAGACTTAGGGATGACTTCCCTATTAGCCTTGGTTTGTCTAGACCTAGATGATGTTCCATAATTAAATGGAACATTATGGTAGGACATAGGTTTGTGACCCAAACCCTTCTTGCCCTTAGATGTTTCTTGTTTCCTAGGTCTTGACTTTTGGGCATTAGACCCTTGAATCGAATTTGATATTATTGCTAGGGTCTTTTCCAATTTTTCTAGCCTTGACCTCAAGGCTTGGTTGTCCACCTCTAATTTCCTCAATTTTGAATTTTCACTAGGTTTAGAGGAAATGTTCTTCTTCTTAGGCATGTGTCTACCATTCTTAGGGTTAATGTCTAGATGACTTTCAACTCTCCTAATGGACTCTTTAGGTAAAATAGGTCTAGAATTATGAGTCCTAGGTTTGTCCTTAGTTATATGAGCATGCTTGGCTCCTAAGCAATAAACCTTATTATTTCTCTTAGCATGCTTTTCATTTATAATTGCAAGAGAACTAAAATAATTTTTGGCATGCTTTTTGACTTTAGGAATTGAAGGTGCATTAACTAAATGTACCTTAGGGTTAGCTTTAGAAGCTCCCCCTATATGAGTTGCACTTTCTTGCCCTTTCTTCCTCCCCCTAGGGCATTGACTTCGGTAATGTCCCTGTTGGTTGCATTTAAAGCACACAATGTGCTCTTTGCTCTTGATTTTGGGAACACCGGCATCCTTTGACTTTGGGTTGACTTTTGGTGTTGATGCCTTTTCCTTAGCCAATTTAGGGCATTTACTCTTGTAGTGCCCTTTCTCCCTACACTCAAAGCATATTATGTGATTTTTATTTAAAATAACAACACTTGAGTTACCTAGGGAGTTGGTGGAGGCCTCTTCACTTCTTCCAGAGATAGAAGCTTCATTTTGATCTTGCTCCGGAATTGAAACCCTTTCCTCCCCCTCAATGCTAGAGGTGGAGGTCTCCACCAAATCATCAACATCTTCAAATGTTGTGGGTGCTTCTTTTACGACATTCTCCTCTACTTGTGCCGGTTGGGAATTTTCTTGGAATTTCATTATCTTATTCCATAATTTCCTTGCATCCCTATAATCACCCAATCTAGACCAAATAGTGTTAGGTAACAAATCACTAATCAATTTGATTACCTCAAGATTTGTCTTGAAATCCTTAATTTGGTCTTGGGTCTACCTTGACTTTTCAATTTGCTTGTTGTATTTGTCCCTAGGTATCTCAAAACTATTTTCTACAATAATCATATAATCAAAATTGGTTTCGAGATATACCTCCATCCGTTTCCTCCACCAAGCAAAATCTCCATCGAATTTCGGTGGATGGATGAAGCCGGCCATTTTGTAGTGCTCTTGTGGCGGTTAGTGTTGGATCGAAAGTGTCGCTAGAGGGGGGGGGGGGGTGAATAGCGATACGGTGTCGTTAAAAAAAACTTTTGCAATAAGTAAAAAGCAAGTAGAGAGTGCACAACGGAAATATAAAGTAGACAAGATATTTTTACGTGGTTCACAATCTTTCGATTGCTAATCCACGGCACTAGTGATCCTTGATCACGTACGGAGGGCAATTCACTAAAACCACTCCTCCTCGTTGGAAGTAGGAGCAACGATCACAAAAAGAAATCAAGGCAAAGGGACACTCCCCCTTTCCTTGTTACGATTAAAGCACAAAGACAATTTAAAGAAGTAGAACTTAAATAAATATACTGACAACTCTTATAAGTAGAAGATGTAGCTTTCGTTGTCGGCGGCACTTCGTCGTAGCAAATGTGAGTAGTAGTAGCGGCGTTACGACGGCGTGTTGAGAGCTCTTGATTTCTTATATCTTTTGCTTGGCGTGAACATGTCTATTTATGGATATTGATCTATGAATTTAGACATAGGTAGTGTCCAAGGTGAGGTTCTTATCCCCCAAGTCTTGCTCATCCACATCCTTTGCGCCAACTCAAGGATGAGGTGCTTCATCCAACCACCTTGTGCCACAACTCAAGGATGAGGTGCTCATCCAACCACCTTGTGCCACCTCAAGGAGGCCTTCACGCCAACTTGTTGGAGCCATCCAACTTGTGCCACATCATGGGAGCCAACCATCTTGTGCCAACTCTCCTCATTTTGGGCGTCCAAGCTTGATGGTGGTTTGCCAACCATCTTGTGCCAACTCACCTCATTTTGGGCCCAACTTGATGATGGTTTTGGATGTCCACCTTGATGCCACATCACCTAATTTTGGGGTCCAAGCTTGGTGATGGTTTGGATGTCCACCTTGATGCCACATCACCCTTTGTACCAAAACACGAGTCAAGTCCATATTCACCCCCTTGAAATTCGAGCTTTTCTCTAGGCTGGAATTAGACCAGCAGTTGACTGTAGTAGACGTCTGGTCAAAGGTTTTTGGACTGCAGTATATGTTAGCTTAAAATATAAAGTACGATGGTTCTAACTAACCGATCTCGACCTAGACCTTCCATTGGTATTGGGTCGGATCTACGCTAACGTCCTTGCTTCGCTTTCACACGAGCTTACCTTGTAGCCTCGCTCGCCTTCACCCGAGTACCTCGGCTTCCTCAAATCCCTCTGGCGTTCGACCACCTCGGTTCCCACCGGTGTCGAACCTTCCGCTCAACTTTAGCATTTCGCGCACACTTAATTGAGCTCGTAAGATAACAAATATACCCTTAACTATTGAGCCTTTTGCCATAATCAAAATACCGGTTCGACTTTGGTGCCCACTGCACCAACAATCTCCCCCTTTTTGATTCATGGCAAACCAACACAAAAGTTAAGGAAAAATTAAGCTAGCATAATGATTAAGCATGAATGAGCTAGCATAAAGATTAAATATGAATGAGAAATATTATTGTTTCAAGTTCTCCCCTTTGAGGTAACCTCCCCCTTGACCGAAGGTGAGTTCTTGAAAAATAATTTTTACTCCCCCTTAATAGTTGCTTAAGTAATCGGAATTACTTAATATAAAAGGTAATAATTTTGTTTACTTTCTTCCTATTTAATTGTGGTTAATTTTGGTTACTTTTGTGACTTTCTCCCCCTTTTGCCATAACTCAAAAAGTTTGTAAATATATTTTAGGGTTTGTAAGTCCAAGCAAGTTCCCAATATATATATATATATATATATATATATATATATATATATATATTTAAAAATAATAATAAGCTTGAAAATATGTTCATCTAAAATGTACAACTTCGGTTGGACTTGATTGATATAGAATGATCAATAAGTCTTGAAGGAGTTGATTAATTTTAAATAATTATACTCCATGGTTCATATCGATGCACTGAATCTACATCTGGAACCAGGAGTAAGGTCCTAACATCTCACGCCCGCTCACGGCTAAGTACACAAACACATTAGTCCTATGTGTTGTGAGATGTGTTGGCTCCTTAAATCTATAGGTATATGATTTCTAAGGTAAGACTTAGGCTAATTTCATAAAAAGAAGCAAAAATAGAGTACATATATAGAAAAATTTAAATCCTACTCTATTACGCGCATACCTAACTTTCGTCTTAATAAACTAAATTCGGCTTCGGGTAGTGGTTTGGTGAAGATGTCCGCTAGGTTTGATTTGGACTCAACATACTCTAGTTGTATAGTTCCATTAGTTACATGTTCCCTAATGAAGTGGTGTTTAACTTCTATATGTTTTGTCCTAGAATGACATATTGGATTTTTAGTTAAGTTAATTGAACTGATGTTATCTATGTAGGTTTTAATGTTGTTAAAGATTAAGCTAAAGTCTTGGAGAGTGTGCTTCATCCACAGAGAGACACACTCACCCATCGCAACGTATTCGGCTGGTGGTAGATAAGGCAACGCAATGCCGCTTCCTCCGCACTAACTCACTAGACTCGCGAGGATTTGACAACAACCACTCGTGCTCTTTCTATCGAGTTTACTACCGGCATAGTCGGAGTCGGAGTAGCCGATTAGATTAAACTCGGGAGATCTAGGGTACCAAATACCTACGTTTAGCGTGCCCTTTAGATATCTAAGGATACGCTTGACTAGGGTTAGGTGAGACTCCTTGGCACAGGTTTGTAACCTTGCGCACATACTTACCGCGAATAAAATGTCAGGTCGGCTCGCGGTTAAGTATAGGAGACTTCCTATTGCGCTCCTATAGTATTTTAGGTCAACGGGTTTTCCTTCTACATCTTCGTTTATATTAACATTAGTTGCTATAGGTGTATTAATTATTTTAGCATCTTGCATTCCAAATCGATTTATTAAGTCCTTAGTATATTTTTGTTGATGTAAATATATTCCATCTTTAGTTTGTTTAATTTGTAAACCTAAGAAGAAACTTAACTCTCCTACTAAATTCATTTCAAATTCACTTTCCATAAGTGAGATGAATTATATCATCTACATAGATTTGGGCTATAAAGATTTCTTTTCCTACGGTTTTAACGAATAAGGTTGGGTCGACTAAACCGTGGTTGAATCCTTTGGACTTAAGATAGATCGAAAGCCTTTCGTACCAAGCTCTTGGGGCTTGTTTGAGTCCATATAGGGCTTTCTTAAGTCTAAGGACATGGTCAGTTTATCTAGATTTTCAATCCGGAGGTTGACGAAACTTCTTCCTTAATGTATCCATTCAAAAATGCTGACTTGACATCCATTTGAAACAATTTAAAACCTCGATGTGCAGCATATGCTAACAACATTCGGATGGACTCTAGTCTTGCTACGGGGGCGTAGGTCTCATCGTAATCTAAACCTTCGACTTGACTAAACCCTTTTGCGACTAACCTAGCTTTATTTCTAACTACTTCACCTTTATCATCAAGTTTATTTCGAAATACCCACCTTGTTCCAATAATTGATTTTTCTTTAGGTGGTGGTACTAATTCCCAGACTTCATTTCTAGTGAATTGAGCTAGCTCTTCTTGCATAGCAATAATCCAGTCGGGATCAAGAAGTGCTTGTTCAATAGTTTTGGGTTCGATTTTGGAAATTAACGAGATTTGACTAATGTTTCGGTATGAAGCTCTAGTTCGAACCCCTAAATTTGGATCACCTATAACTTGATTGATAGGATGACTTGGGTTAGAGTCATCTATCACTTGGTCGATAGGATGACTTGGGTTAGGACGAGATTCAAGTTCAAGATCAGAGTCGGGTTTGCTATAAGTTGATTTGATAGTTGGTTTTGTTAAGGATTGAACGGGTTCGTGTCCTTCGTCGAAAACTATATTAATGGTTTCTTCGACTCTAAGAGTGTCGTGATTGTATACCCTATAAGCTCTCCTGGTGGTTGAGTATCCTAGAAAGGTTCCAGTAGAGGTTTTGGATTTGAATTTCCCTAGGTAATCCTTAGTGTTTAAGATATGTACCTTGCATCCAAATACCCTAAAGTATTTGATGTTCGGTATTTTATCGTGATAAATCTCGTACGAGGACTTTTGGTGCCTCTTTACCATAAGGATCCTATTTTGGACATAGCAAGCCGTACTAACGGCCTCTGCCCAAAATCTATCGGGTAGGTTATACTCGTTTAACATTGTCCTAGCGGCTTCTTGTAGGGTTCTATTTTTCCGTTCGACTAACCCATTTTGTTGTGGGGTTCTAGGACATGAAAACTCATGGTGGTATCCGTTTAGGTTACAGTAAATCAGAACCCGTGGTTTTCGAATTCACCACCATGATCGCTTCTAAGTCTTTTAATCTTAAGGTTCTTTTGATTTTCGATTAACCTACAAAGATTGATTAGTTGGTCTAGAGTATCATTTTTATGTTTGATAAACCTAACCCAAGTAAATCTAGAATAGTCGTCAATTATGACTAAGCAAAATTGACTACCATTGAGTGACTTAGCTCCATGTGAATCAAATAGATCCATGTGTAGGAGCTCAAGAACACTTTTGGTTCATTCTTGATTAGTTAATTGATGTTGTGTCCTAGATTGTTTACCTTGTTGACAAGCATTACATATTTTATTATCCAAGTTGTTTAGTTTAGGCAAACCTATAACCAAGATTCCTCTTGCTGTGTCATAAGACACTTGGTTGAGGAGTTGGGTAAATTTATTGTGTAGATGTTGCTATTCCTAGTTCCTTTAAGTATTATTTTAGATGTTGCATTTATCTTGATTACGCATTCATTTTCTAGAAATATGACCTTATAATTGTTATCACACAATTGGCTTACACTAAGTAAATTATATTGAAAGTTTTCTACTAATAAGACATTTTGAATTGTAAAGTTAGAGTTGAGCTCAATATCACCGATCCGATGATTTTGAGCTTGCCGCTATTTCCGAAGGCTACCGATCCTTGTCGCTTTGAATCGTAACCAAAATCTGAGTTGATCCGGTCATGTGCTCGAGCAACCATCGCCCAACATCCATTGATCCTACATATAAGGTAGTTGGATCGGATATTGGAATTACTAAAGGGTTGTTTGTAAGTTTTAAACCTAAATCATCTCACCAATATCTACATGATCAAAACATGTTATTCCTATGTGTTATTGTGAGATGACTTTCAATTTTACTTGATTAATTTTAATGAATTTAAATTAACCAACATTAGGTTAGATTCGATTTAGTCTAAGCTCATCAAGTAATCTTTTCAAGAGCGATTAGCTTCAGAGGCCTTCTTTGATCGGAACAACGACCACTTCCTTAGACAAAGCTAATTTCAAGAAATTGATAACTCGACTTACTTGAGACTACATCTTGGTCTAACTAGTTATTTTTGAAAAGAGGCTCCCGAGGCTCAATCTTTCGTAGGATTTTAGTTGATTATGAGTCCTATCTAACCATTCTAAAAATAAAGGAAAAACTAAGCATGCAATTTCTAAGACTTAACAAAAATACATTTTGTATTGGCTCCCCCTGGACCATTGAATCGAGTGGGTCTATTCACATAGTGAATTTGGTCCTTGGGAACCCAATACATGTTAGATCCTAAAGTTGAAATCAAAGTGATCTTAGGGACCCATGCTTGGACATTTTTCTTATGTTGGTTTACTATAGACATATATGACTTATTGGTTGTATTTGAGTTAAACCCGAGTCCGGCCTTGTTGTACACGGCCCTTTGTGATCCAAGTAAGAGGTCAAGTCCCTTGGATCCCAAAGTGAACCTTTCCAACGCAGTTCCTAAGGTCTTCGACTTGTGTTTTCAAAGCGAGTTCTCAACTTCAAGCTTTTCAACTTGAGTTGAGTCCTCCTCTTGAATACAGAGTAGTCGAAGAGGTTAGGAGACCTCATGTTTGAGGAGGTTAACCTCCTCAATTAGGGTCTCGACCTTGGACTCGACTTAGCTAGTTTCTTATTTAAAAATTTAATTGCACCATACAAAGTATTAAGTAACGACCGACTTACCCTTAATGATTCTTTTGAACCGGATACGGATCCGTGGCTTGTCTTGAATGGAAGCTCATCATCGGATTCGACTCGGACTCTTCTTCGGTTTCGAGTCGTGCTCGGCTTGGCCATTAGAGCTTGGATATCGCCTTCTTCCTCCGACAACTCCTCCCAAGTAGCGCTTAGCGCTTTCTGGTCTTTGATGCGTTATTCTTTAGCTTTGGGCACTTGACTTGATGTGACCGAACTCGCTGCACTCATAGCATCTAAAATTAGAAGTATTTGAATTAGGTTTAGGCTTACCTTGAGTTGTTGGTCGCTTTCGCCTCTTGATCATCTTCCGAACTAGATTGACTAGTTCGGATTCTATTTCGAGTCTACTTCCGATTCGACTCGCCTTCTTCCTTCGGGGTGGCTTGCTTATGCGGGCTTCTTCTTCTTGGAACCTCGCAACTAACGCAATACTCTTTCTCGGCCCGACCACGCGTTAGTTTGCTCATGTAATTCAAGTTCCGAAAACAATTCGTCTAACCTAATTTTAGAAAGGTCCTTGGAGACCTTGTAGGCATCGACCATGGATGCCCACAAGGTGGTCCTAGGAAACGAGTTAAGAGAATACCTGATAAGGTCGCGATTCTCGACCTTTTGTCCGATGGCATGGAGTTGGTTGACGATGTCTTGGATACGAGCATGTAGTTGAGTTGCGGTCTCGTTTTCCTGCATTTTCAAGTTATACAATTTATTTAAAAGTAAATCTCTTTTACATAACTTCGTGTCGTCGGTGCCTTCGTGTAGTTCCACTAGCTTGGTCCATAAGTCCTTTGCACTAATGAAGGGGCCGACGCGGTTGAGCTCTTCCTTGGACAACCCACATTGCAAGATTTGAGTTGCCTTGGCATCGGCTTCTACTTGTTTTTTCATGGAATTTGACCATTGATCGTAACCCAAAGATTCACCATCTTCATTAATAGGAAGTGTGAAACCGGTTTGGATTACGATCCACATCTCTATTTGGGTTTTAAGAAAGCATTCCATCCGACCCTTCCAATAACGAAAGTCATTACCGTTGTAAAACGGGGGTCGGGCGGTGCTAAACCCTTCGAGATGGGCCATTTAAAAACAAGAAGAACGACGAAAAGAATCTTGCAAAACACACACGAAAAGAATATTCCAAGACTTTCGTCTTGGATTAGTAGTGCAGGAAGTAAAGAAAAAAAATATATATAAAATGTAACTTGCAAAAAGAAATAAACAATCAAATGCGAATGTCGTTGAAGTTCCGGAGGACAACCTTACTCGGGATCTAACCCGAAGGACAACCTTATCCGGATCCTAAAGCCTCTAATGCAATTCTATATGTAGGAGAAGATAAGCAAGTGAAATAATTATACGAAAACAGAAATAAATAAATAAAAAATCTGTGAAAAAAGAAAAACAAAGCTAGATTGGTGGTTTCACCGAATCTTAGCGCCCGACTCGATACCAATTGTTGGATCGAAAGTGTAAGCTAGAGGGGGTGAATAAGCGATCTGGTGTCGTTAAAAAAACTTTTGCAATAAGTAAAAAGCAAGTAGAGAGTGCACAAATGGAAAAATAAAGTAGACAAGATATTTTTACGTGGTTCACAATCTTTCGATTGCTAATCCACGGCCCTAGTGATCCTTGATCACGTCACGGAGGGCAATTCACTAAAACCACTCCTCCTGCGTTGGAAGTAGAACGCGATCACAAAAGAAATCAAGGCAAAGGACACTCCCCTTTCCTTGTTACGATTAAAGCACAAAGACAATTTAAAGAAGTAGAACTTAAATAAATATACCGACAACTCTTATAAGTAGAAGATGTAGCTTTCGTTGTCGGCGGCACTTCGTCGTAGCAAATGTGAGTAGTAGTAGCGGCGTTACGACGGCGTGTTGAGAGCTCTTGATTTCTTATATCTTTTGCTTGGCGTGAACATGTCTATTTATGGATATTGATCTATGAATTTAGACATAGGTAGTGTCCAAGGTGAGGTTCTTATCCCCAAGTCTTGCTCATCCACATCCTTTGCGCCAACTCAAGGATGAGGTGCTTCATCCAACCACCTTGTGCCACAACTCAAGGATGAGGTGCTCATCCAACCACCTTGTGCCACCTCAAGGAGGCCTTCACGCCAACTTGTTGGAGCCATCCAACTTGTGCCACATCATGGGAGCCAACCATCTTGTGCCAACTCTCCTCATTTTGGGCGTCAAGCTTGATGGTGGTTTGCCAACCATCTTGTGCCAACTCACCTCATTTTTACTTGATGATGGTTTTGGATGTCCACCTTGATGCCACATCACCTAATTTTGGGGTCCAAGCTTGGTGATGGTTTGGATGTCCACCTTGATGCCACATCACCCTTTGTACCAAAACACGAGTCAAGTCCAAATTCACCCCTTGAAATTCGAGCTCTTCTCATCGAACTAGACCAAGTAGCTGATCGTAGTAGACGCATCGTCAAAGGGTTTTGACTCTTAAAATATAAAGTACGATGGTTCTAACCAACTGATCTCGACCTAGACCTTCCATTGGAGGTATTGGGTCGGATCTACGCTTAACGTCCTTGCTTCGCTTTCACACGAGCTTACCTTGTAGCCTCGCTTCCGGTCTTCACCCGAGTACCTCGGCTTCCTCCGAAATCCCTCTGGCGTTGCCCGACCACCTCGGTTCCCACCGGGTGTCGCAGACCTTCCGCTCAACTTTAGCATTTCTGCACACTTAATTGAGCTCGTAAGATAACAAATATACCCTTAACTATTGAGCCTTTTGCCATAATCAAAATACCGGTTCGACTTTGGTGCCCACTGCACCAACAGTTAGTCCTTGAAGAGCGACCTCGCTCTGATACCACTTGTTGGAGGATCGATACGGCCGGCTAGAGGGGGGTGAATAGCCCTCGTTCGTTGGATGTCGTAATTCATTCGTTCTCGTGTGCTCGTCTACAATTGTCATTAATATACGCAGCGGAATAACAATAGAAATAACAATAATACTAACAACAATACAAGCACACCAAATACGCAAGCATATACGTGGTTCGGAACCTTAGGGTTCCTACTCCATGGGGCGAGCTCAACGAGCTCTAGAGATGCACACGACAATACTCAAACTCCTTCTCGACTACACGTCAGAGGTGGAGAAACTTCTCACAAGCAATTACAACAGTAATATAGAAATACAAGTAAATACACAAATACAATACACAAAAAAACTTTCACCGATTGCTTTGATCACTTTGCTTGTTGCTTGCTTTGATTGGCTTTTGAAGGACTGGAATGCAGCAGCAATTCCCCTCCAATAGCTCCACAAAAACCATGGTGAAATCCTCCAACTCGAGCTCCATTTATAACCTGCATCAAATTTGTTTTCGCCTATCATCGACCGATCGTGACCATCACGATCGGTCCCGTAGTATTGTCTCACAACGCGGCGGATCCACGTTGGTTAAGTTCCAACGGATCACACATCAGTCGACTGATGGCACCCATCATCGGACCGATCATCCATCGATCGAGGTCTTTGGCGAAGTTCGACTCCATTCTGCGCGTGCGCGTCATCATCGATCATGCCATCCTCGACAATCGATCGATCCTCCCCGGATGCCCTCCCTCGGCAGTCAACTGATCAGCCAGACTTAGTTCAATCGAACACTGGTCGAACCCATACAACCTAGAGCAGTCGACTGACACCTATGTCAGTTGACTGATGTCGGCTAAAACCTCAAACACAAAGTTGTTTGAGCGTCCGACACTCAGTCTTAGCCACTTGGCCAAGTCCACCTTATCCCTCATGGAGTTCCCCACCGAAGCTCTCTTCCCTCGGCCTACGTCCCTCGGATGCGCCAAGCGCACGGCTTCGCAACGCCATCCTTCGCGTCTAATACCCTAGAAGTATGCTTCCCTTTATGCTCACTCCATTCGCTCCCCGTCCGGCGGTCCCTCGGATGCACCAAGCGCACAGCTTCGCAATGTCATCCTTCACCGACTCAAGGACCCGAGCCTAGTGAACTTGCCAAGTTCTCAAGACTTCCCAAATGCACCAAGCGCACGACTTCGCAATGCATTTCTCACCAAGCATTAAGCACACGGCTTCGCAATGCTTTGGACTTTCCACACCAAGCTCCATGCTTGGATTTTTCATGTCAACCCCATGTTGAACTTTCCCATGATAATCCCATGTCATGAGTTTTGTCTATCATCAAAATACTATCAAGGTACTGCTCGAGTCAAACTCGAGTTAACCTGGGCCGATTGCACCAACAGTTTTGACCGAAACCCATTGATGGACCTAGAGATGTTGAAATTAGGAACAGTCGATATGGAATGGAAGAGGAAGACATTTAGAAGGTTATGCGTAGAGGGATACTTAGTTCCGACACTCCTGCTAGCAGTTATGGGTGCGTGCCAATTGTCACGGAGCATGCCTACCAATTGACACACTCGTCTGAATGTTGGCACGGAGCATGAATGTTTAGAACTACGGTTTGGGAGGCTAAGGAAAGGTGGAGGATGATAGTTTAGACAATGCTTGCACTCCACTTGCCTAGAGGACTTTATTTATCTCCGATATAAATTGTCAGCACTACCATTTATCTCGGTCATGTTCCATCTCCATAGTGTTAGAAATTTATATCCCAGGACCATGGTGGTGCTAGGATATAAATTCCCAGCACCACCATTTCTCTTGACCAATTCAATCTCCATGGTATTGAGAGTTTTAATTGCAGGACCACAGTATTGCGGGGGTTTCAATTCCCAGCATCACCTTTCATCTCGGCAACTTAAATATCCTTGGTGCTGGAAATGTAATTCTCAGCACCATGGTGTTGCTAGGAGTTTGAATCTCAGGACCACGGTGGTGCTAGGGTTTAAATTCTCAGCACCACCATTTATCTCGACCAGTTCAATCTCCATGGTGTTGGAAGTTTTAATTGCAGAACTACAGTGTTGCTGGGGTTTCAATCCCCAGCATCACCTTTCATCTCGACAACTTAAATCCCCCTGGTATTGAGAATTACATTTCCAGCACCATAGTGTTGCTAGGAGTTTGAATCCTAAGACCACGGTGGTGCTGGGATATAAATTCTCAACACCATTAATTATCTCAACTAGTTCAATCTCTATAGTACTGGAAGTTTTAATCGCAGGACCATAGTGTTACTGAAATTTCAATTCTCAGCACCACCTTTCATCTCGGCAACTTAAATCTCCCTGGTACATTCTCAGCACCATGATGTTGCTGGGAGTTTGAATCCCAAGATCACTATGGTGCTGGGATATAAATTCCCAGCACTACCATTTATCTCGACCAGTTCAATCTTTATAGTGCTGGGAGTTTTAATTGTAGGACTACAGTGTTGTTGGGGTTTCAATTCCCAGCACCACCTTTCATCTCGACAACTTAAATCTCCTCTGGTGCTGGAAATTACATTCCCAACACTATGGTGTTGCTGGGAGTTTGAATCTCAGGACCACAGTATTGCAGAAATTTGAATTAACAACAACACCTTTTCTCTCGGCTAGGTTAAATTTGTCTGGTGCTGGGAGTTTGAATCCCAAGATGACGGTGGTGCCTGTAGGGGATTGGTTGGCCGGCTAGAGGGGGTGAATAGTCCTCTTTCGTTGGATGAAGTAATTTGCTCGTCTACAAACAAGATTAGCGCAACGGAAACAACAATACAATCAAATTAATCAAATAAAGACAAAGCAAAGGAAATAGACAATGCTAACAACAAGTCGTAACGTGGTTCACGACTACGCCGCTAATCCACGATCCTGATTCGTCCAAGGTGAATCACTCCTTTGCCAAATCCACTAGATCTCTCCTTTGCACCAAGCTAGGTGGAGGTAACCTCTTTACAATTTCTCTTCTTACAATAGAATGGAAATAAAGCAAGTAAGAAGAGTAGAAAAACCCTTAGAGTACTTTGGGAGAAGATTAGAGTTGAAGCATTTTTCTCCCAAAGCCCCATCCCCTTCCTTTTTATAGAGGAAGAGGGTTTCTTCCCGTTGACACAGGAGCAATCGACTGATGCCCCAATCAGTCGACTGGTCCTGTAGCCGTTGCCCAATAACGGTCGCTTTCCACGTTGGATTTCATCCAACGACAACATCATCAGCCGACTGATCTTACCATCAGTCGACTGATGGACCATCAGTCGAGTGCTCGCGAGCTCGACTCCATTCTGCCCGTCTGCAGCGTCTGATCGATCATTCTTGATGAGCGGTCGGCGATCAACTCATCGATCGATCCGTCCATGTCTTCATCCGTTTATTGATTCAGCTACTTAAACCAGTCGATCGAACCATCGACTCAGAGCAGTCGACTGCCATGACATGGCAGTCGACTGGTGTCGGGAAAACCCTCCAATTCGGGTACATCCGACCGTCGGGAATGACCATCCGACTCTTGACTTAGCCATTCGGCCAAGTTCACCTAAGAGCTACTACCCCTTCTCGGGTTACATTCGCTCACTCTCATCCCTCGGAGTCCCTCGCCTTTAAAGTTCTCTTCGCTTGCGGCCACGTCCCTCGGCAGCATCAGGTGCACGACTCTGCAATGCTCCTTCGCGTCTCTTGCCTCGAAGTCTACTTTTTTCGGCTTCACTCCAAGCTCCTCGTCCGGCGGTCCCTCGGATGCTCCAAGCGCACGGATTCCGCAAAGCCATCCTTCACCGACTCAAGGACCGAGTCATGAGAGTTGGTGATCTTGCCAATGCTTCATCAAGCTAACCTGTGCGATTTACTAAGTCCTGCACGACTCCAATGCACATATCAAATAAACATAACAACCTAACTTAAACCCTTTGCCACACACATCAAAACCTTATCATGGCAAGAGATTGCCCTAACAATCTCCCCCTTTTTGATGTGTGACAATCCGTTTAAGTTAGGTAAAATATTTGATAGAAATTTATAAGGTAAGAAAGCATGTAAACATAAACATGACATAGTAACATGCAACTCCCCCTTAATCCATGAAACTCCCCATACATATTTCCCTAAATATATTCCCCTTTACTTAAACATATATTTCTCCCCCTTTGACACCATCAAAAAGATCAATATTAAGTTATAAGCTCATGACATCAAGTCTAATAGAAGGAAAATATCAAAAATTGGTTTAAAAATCGAAATCAGCCTTTACTGTTCTGATTTTCAGGCCACTAGTCGACTAGTTCAGACTACCAGTCGACTGACACACTGTTTTCGGGATTTCTAATTTCCGGGGTGAATTTCAGAAATGCATTAAAAAATTCTAAAAAATTCAAAAAATCATGAAATTTGGGGAACACATTTCTTTTAAGTATATCTATCAATGAAAAATAGTTTTTCATGAAAAGTCATTAAATTTTCACGTTTTTGCCAAAAATCCAAAAGCTTTAAAAACTACTAAGTTTTTGATCATGTTAGTATCCATTTTAACACCTAGTTTTGCTTCCAATTGTTTCAAAACATGAATACATAGATTTTAGAGTAAGAAATTGTTTTGAAAACATATAAAATATCCAACCATGATCTTTGGGCAATGTGTCTATGAATTAAACATAAGCCTTCCCCATGATTGGTCTATTATTGCTATTTTGATACCTTAAATGACCATCTAAATATCATAGGCATTAGTGGACATTTGTATCATCCTAACATCTCACCCATGCTAAGTTTTCAATCATGGTAGCCTATGGTGAGTGTGAGATGTATCCTAAAGGTATTTGTATATACTTAACCATTATATTTATTCAATTCTATCAAGGTTAAGTATCATCCTAATAATCCACATGATCATAAAGACATATATGTATGAATTTCACATTATAATCATGAAACACATGTATTCATCAAATAATAATCATGCATTAGGTATTATATTATGATAATAAGTCAAATATTACCTAGAACATGATTTTAACCCTATTTCTCATGATTATGTGCCAAATATCAAAATCATAAATCATGATTACAAACATACATAGCAATTTCATTAATTATCATGATTTAAGCATTATTATCTATTTATAGGCACATTATCATCACCTAATACTATTTCAAAAATATTGTCCCGCCATCCTAAGTCAACCAAAATATGATATAAGTCAATTGCATATGGTTGACTACCCTAGGGTTTTTCTAACTCTTAAGGATGGATTTTGGAACCCAATACAAATTCTTGCCTATTGGGTTTACTAAAAATTCTTTAGGAATCTATTTTCTAGCTATTACTTTCTTCTTGTCTTGACCCCTAGCAATTAGACATTTATAGGCCTTTTCATTTTTCTTTTCTTTATATCCTAGGCCTTTTTTGTTAAAGCTTGCCCTTTGGCTCCCTATGATCATGTTCAATGTATTTGAGCCAATAGTAAACTTTTCTAGGGCTTTAGTCAAATAGTTTACCTTTTCCCTTAAAGCCCTATTTTCTTCTATGCATGCATCATTAATATCTAATGACACATAAAGATCATGTGAGCATGCATCATCATCATTATCATTAAAACATACTTTTTCTAATTTTTGCTCTAAATCCTTAACTTGCTCAAGCATGCTTTTATTCCTTTTCTTTGCTCTAAATAAATCCTTAGTGAGACTAGAAATCATAGAAACTATTTTACTAGGTGAAAGGTTAGTTACCATAGTTTCCATGTCCTCTTCTTCAGATGAGGAGGTAGAGGAGGCTTCCCCTTCACTTGAGTTCTCTCCACTTGAGCTTGATCCTTTATTTTCGGAGGAGGAGCAATCCAAGTCGTCAAAGGCCATTAAGGCCAAATTGGTGACAAAGGCATTTTCCTCTTCCGATGATGATGAGGAGGATGAGGAGGGATCATCCCAAGTCCTTGCCTTGAGAGCTTTGGTCTTCCCCTTTTCCTTTCCCTTCTTCTCTTCTTCCTTTTTCTTCTTGCTCCCCTTTTTCTTCTTCTTTTCTTCTTTCTTTCTCTTTTCTTCTTTGCTTTTGTTTAGGAGAGGACAATTGCCCCTTATGTGTCCCTCTCCTGGGCAATTGTAGCAAATGACTTTCCCCCTTTATCTTCTCCTCCTATCATTAGATTTATTAAATTGAAAGTCTTTTAATGCACGCCTTACCCTCCTTACCATATAGGCTTCTTCCGTGCTATCCATGGAGGAGGAGGAAGATGCTTCATCATTGGAGGAGGAGGGGATCTCCATCTTCTTCTTTCCCTTGTTGGCCAAAAATGCTACTCCTCTTGAAGGTTGGATTCTTGGCTCTTCTATTATTCCTTCAAGTCTTGTCTCATGAAGCTCCATGGTTGAAAAGAATTTCTCCAAGGTACTAACTTCTAGGTTCTTGGAGATGTAGAATGAGTCCACCATAGAACTCCATCTTGAGGACCGAGGAAAGACATCTATAGCCTTCATGAGCATGTCCCTATTTGAAAGCTTCTCACCTACACTAGATAAACCGGTTATTATTTCTTTAAATCTAGAGTGTAGTGAGGTTACCTTTTCTCCCTTTTCTAATTTGATGTTTGATAGTTGGGAGCAAAGGAGGTCTCTTCTTGCAAATTTGGCCTCCGAGGTGCCTTCATGAAGCTCAACTAGCTTCTCCCACATCTCCTTGGCACTTAGGCATTCTCCAATTCTATTTATTTCTTGTTGAGGAAGCACATTGTAGAGACGGTGCTTGGCTTTTGAGTTTGCAAGGTGCTCCTCTCTTTGCCTCTTGGTCCACCTTGACTTCTCTATTGGGTTCCCCTCTTCATCCCTAGGCAAAACAAAACTGGATTCCATTGTAATCATAATATCAAAGTCTGTTTCAAAAAAATACCTCCATTCTCTTCTTCCACCAAGCGAATTCTCCTTCAAACTTCGGTGGATGAATGTTGGAACCGGCCATTCTTGATTGTGGTGCTTGTTGCGGCGGTTAGTCCTTGACAAGCAACCTGGCTCTGATACCACTTATAGGGGATCGGTTGGCCGGCTAGAGGGGGGTGAATAACCCTCTTTCGTTGGATGAAGTAATTTGCTCGTCTACAAACAAGATTAGCGCAACGGAAACAACAATACAAGCAAATTAATCAAATAAAGACAAAGCAAAGGAAATAAACAATGCTAACAACAAGTCGTAACGTGGTTCACGGCTACGCCGCTAATCCACGATCCTGATTCGTCCAAAGTGAATCACTCCTTTGTCAAATCCACTAGATCTCTCCTTTGCACCAAGCTAGGTGGAGGTAACCTCTTTACAATTTCTCTTCTTACAATAGAATGAAAATAAAGCAAGTAAGAAAAGTGGAAAAACCCTTAGAGTACTTTGGGAGAAGATTAGAGTTGAAGCATTTTTCTCCCAAAGTCTCATCCCCTTCCTTTTTATAGAGGAAGAGGGTTTCTTCCCGTTGACACAGGAGCAGTCGACTGATGCCCCAATCAGTCGACTGGTCCTGTAGCCGTTGCCCAATAACGATCGCTTTCCACGTTGGATTTCATCCAACGATAATATCATCAGTCGACTGATCTTACCATCAGTCGAGTGCTCGCGAGCTCGACTCCATTCTGTGCCCGTGCACAGTGCAATCAGTCGACTGCTGCCCATGAGTAGTCGACTGATCAAGCCATCAATCGACTGCCCATGTCTTTAGTCGACTGTTCAACTTGATTCAGCTACTTAAACCAGTCGATCGAACCATCGACTCAAAGCAGTCGACTGGTGTCGAGAAAACCCTCCAATTCGGGTACATCCGACCGTCAGGAATGACCATCCAACTCTTGACTTAGCCATTCGGCCAAGTTCACCTAAGAGCTACTACCCCTTCCCGGGTTACATTCGCTCACTCTCATCCCTCGGAGTCCCTCGCCTTTGAAGTTCTCTTCGCTCGCGGCCACGTCCCTCGGCAGCATCAGGCGCACGACTCTGCAATGCTCCTTCGCATCTCTTGCCTCGAAGTCTACTTCCTCCGACTTCACTCCAAGCTCCTCGTCCGGCGGTCCCTCGGATGCTCCAAGCCACGACTTCTGCAAAGCCATCTTTCACCGACTCAAGGACCGAGTCATGAGAGTTGGTGATCTTGCCAATGCTTCGTCAAGCTAACCTGTGCGATTTACTAAGTCCTGCACGACTCCAACGTACATATCAAATAAATATAACAACATAACTTAAACCCTTTGCCACACACATCAAAATCTTATCATGGCAAGAGTTTTCCCTAACAGTGCCAGGATTTCAATTCTCAGAAGCACCTTTTATCCCGAATTGCTTGAACCTCCATGGTGTTGGGAGTTTGAATCCAAGGAAGACGATGGTGCGGGGATTTCAATTCTCAATACCACATTTTATCCCGAACTGCTTGAACCTCTATGGTACTGAGAGTTTGAATCCCAGGACAATGCTGGTGTCGGGATTTCAATTCCCAACACCACTTTTATCTCGAATTGTTGAACTTCCATGGTGCTAGGAGTTTTAATCCCAGGACCATGGTGGTGACGAGATTTCAATTTTCAGCACCACCTTTTTATCCCGAATTGCTTGAACCTCAATAGTGCTGGGAATTTGAAGTTCATCACTTTTTATCCAGACCAGCTTCAATCTCCCCTGGTACTGGGATTTTAAATTTGAGGGACACAGTGGTGATGGGAATGAACCTACTATCTTAGGCAGATTCAATTTTTTAGTATCGGAAATATCAATCAGGGAACTTCAGTAGTCCTGAGATTTAATTCAAAGCATCACCTTTTAAGTTAGGTAGAATTTGTTTAGGTGGCGACAAAACTTGGTCATAAATCTCCTACATCGCAATTATGGGTGCGTGCCAAACTTTGGTATGAAATTCCTACCTCGTATTTATGGGTGCGTGACAAACTTGATTATCCAACCTCCTACAATGTATTTATTCACCTCATAGCAATCTCAAGTATAAAAATACATACATACATGATAATATTATGTGAAGCAGACGGTGAATGAGTTGCACCAACTTCTGAAACCCTACTCGGATATTCTTTGGAGAAGTGATGTCGTTGACAATATCTAGGCTTTTAAAGTTTCTACTAGCATTTCATCAAAAAAAAATTTACTCAGTTGGTTTGCGGGGGAAACCTGCGTGTGGTGCTCATCAATAGTATGGAAAGCAGGGGGCTCCCACGCAGGTGGAAGTGATGTTTAGATGACTCGAGATTTCCAATTGTGACTTAGATGTATGCAAATTCTCTTTCAGTATTAAATTGCAGGTTTAGTTAGCGGGAGGGGTAAAACGGAAATTAAGTGCGCTCTTTAGTAAATATGAAACTATGGTACGCTGTTTGGGCAATACTAAACTTCACGTGCACCCTTTGATAAATTGCCCTAATAATTTTTTTAATCTAACGTTAACATTATTATATTTTAATATGATAAACTATGTATATCATATAAATTTTATCTTTTGATTAATTTTATATTGGATGATAATCTTCACCATTTATGTAATTTTATTATTAAAAAAGTTATATCTTTGGACAAATTTATTATTAGTTGTATCTTATATGTACTCAACAACGAATGAATAAAGTTCTTTTGGGATGATTTATTGATTAATGGATAGAGATTGAATATCAATTTAAAATCTAAAATTTTTATTTAATTTTTTTCACCATCATCAAGAGACAAATTTTAAAATAAATGAATTAATTTATATTGAATTACACTATTCATATTATTAAAATATTATAAATATAATTAAATAAAAAAATGAAAAATTAAATTAAATTAAAAAAACGGCGGTTGAACTGTTAGTTCAATTACTAGTTTGAACTGCAAGTTTAAAAGGGGTCTGACTTTAGGGTTTAGGATTGAGCCGTTGCGTGATCCACTTCGTAAAAGTTAATTCAGAAATTTAATTTCAGTTGACTAACACAGAACGGACAATTTGACTGCTAGATCCTTCCTCGGGATCAATGCAGAAGCTTCGTGCACCGTTCAGTTTAATTTGAGTTGAGTGCTGGATCTTTAACAGAGCGATCAATCAAGAGATCGTATCCAAATCGAACACCTAATCCTTCGTAATCTTTCGTCTGTGTCACCACCTAGATGTGGCATACGACCAAGAATCAGTGGAATCAGTCAGAGCAACTAACTACACGCATTTTTGGGTGGCATCAAAGAAGGATTTGTTTATATAAGAACAGTTTGTTGATGTTTTAGAGCCAAAAAGTCAGCAGTGAATGGCATCCCAAACTCACATCTGCTCTCTCTTTCTCCTCTGTATACCAACTCTTCAGTGCTATCAGATCTTCTCCACTGCAGCTGCAACCGGTGGCAAAGTAAGATTTTTTTTTTCCCTGCAAGTTTTCACTGATTTAACTTCACAGATTTAGACCATTTCAGCTGCTCTTGGTGATTTTCAGCTGTATATTGTGTACATGGGTGAGAGGAAACATGACAACCCAGAGGATGTCACTGCCTCACACCATGACCTGCTCACCTCTCTCTTTGGAAGGTGCCGAACTCAGAGCCTCAAACAGCCATTTTCTGCATTTTGTTCATGTCCTGATCTTGCAATTGAACGACGGAAATTAAATTGAGGTTATAGCTTGAACTGATTGCTATCTTCTGCAACAGGAAGGAGGATGCCATGGCTTCCTTGGTGTACAGTTACAAGCATGGCTTCTCAGGCTTTGCAGCCATGATCACGGAAGAGCAAGCAGAACAATTAGAAGGTTAAATTGACTTCTATTTTTCTGGATCAAATTAATTAAACAAGAGAAAATGTTTTTGTTTTCTGGAACAGTGAAATGAGGAAATTGATTGTGCAGAATCTCCTGACGTTATGAGTGTACAGCCAAGTAGAAATTATGAGCTGCAAACAACGCGGAGCTGGGATTATCTGGGGCTTCAGTATGATCACCCAACGAAACTCCTTGAGAGGAGCAACTATGGAGATGGGATCATCATAGGGATCGTTGATACAGGTCTCTTCGTTTCCAATTTTGGTTGAATGAGCAAATTCGATAATGATAGTGACGCTGGGTGAATCCTTGGAGCAGGGATATGGCCGGAATCAAAAAGCTTCGACGATGACGGCTACGGACCGATCCCGTCACGGTGGAAAGGTATGTGCCAGGTCGGCGAGGCCTTCGGGCCTTCCAACTGCAGCCGCAAGATCATCGGCGCTCGCTACTACACCGTGGGGATCGACGCCGCCAACCTCAAGGAGGAATTCCTCTCGCCTCGCGACTACATCGGCCACGGCACCTTCACCGCTTCCATAGCCGTCGGCTCCGTCGTGTCTGACGCCAGCTTCCACGGCCTTGCCAAAGGGACCGCGCACGGCGGCGCTCCCCGCGCCCGCCTCGCGGTGTACAAGGTCATCTGGGAGAGCGGAGAAGGGCCTGTGGCTACCAGAGCCACCGTGCTTGCGGCCATCGATGACGCCATTCACGACGGCGTGGACGTGCTCTCGCTGTCGCTAGCGGTGCCGCACGAGGACTCGTTTGGCGCCCTGCACGCGGTGGCGAAGGGGGCGACGGTGGTGTACGCGGGGGTAAACAGCGGACCCACGCCGCAGACCCTCGTCAACACCGCGCCCGCCCTGGGTCATCACGGTGGCGGCCAGTACCATCGATCGTTCGTTCCCGACAGTGATCCGGCTCGGAAACAATCGAACTTTCGTTGTATGAATTCAATTTTGACTCTTTCCTTAACGTAATGGTCAATACACCGATGAATCAGAAAATCCATTGACATGGCTACTTGCAGGGGGCAGTCAAACTTCTACAACCGTACTTATCAAACAGGCAGCAAATTCCGGCCTCTCCATAACGGTGGAAGGTATTACAACATATGAACTATAACACCATCTCTGCCATTGCATTCTAATGTATACTCTGCAGTTGTACACAGGAATCCCTGAATGGCACAGACATAAGCAGATCGATCGTGCTTTGCAATTCGAACAACTCGATCTCACCCTTATCTTCGTTCACTGTGGCGTTGTCCAACATCTTGAACGCCGGGGGAAAGGGCCTCATTTTTGCACAGCTCACGACTAATATCCTGGAGATCACTGAGCAATGCATGGGGGTCATCTTTGCTCTTGTAGACTTTGACGTCGCAAATCGAATCGACAACTATGTAGCTGCAGAAAGGCAAGTTTTTTCAGCATCAATATCTTTGTATCCACAGCTCTAACGTGCCGACACTGTCAAATTAAGCAGTTCGCCTGACGTTGCAGTGGAGCTGACACAGAGTGTGGTAGGAGGAGGAGTTCTGTCTCCAAAAGTAGCATGGTTCTCTTCGAGAGGGCCAGCTCTACCTTTCCCTGGAGTGCTCAAGGTCAGAAACAAGTTTAAAACAAATTAATCAAGGAATCCTTGTTGCAACGATCAACACGTACACACTGAGCTTTGAAATTAAACAGCCGGATGTTGCTGCACATGGTGTGAGCATCTTGGAAGCAGAGAAGGACAGGTACATTTTGGCCTCAGGAACATCAGCAGCCTGCCCACATGTATCAGGTGTGGTTGCCTTGCTCAAGTCCCTCCATCCTGACTGGTTTCACGCTGCAATCAAATCGGCAATGGTCACAACAGGTAATTGATCAAACTCCTTGCGATCTTTTGTTTTGTGCGCTTACTCTGCACAAAATGCGAGCGCAGTAACTTAGCTTTGCTGCTGCACACAGCGTCGAACATCAATGCCTACGGCATGCCAATACAAGCAGAATCGACCCCGCGAAAAATTGCAGACCCTTTCGACTTCGGAGGTGGTCAGATTGATCCTAACAGGGCCTCCGATCCTGGTCTGGTCTACGACATCGATCCACGGGAGTACTTCGAGTTCTTCAACTGCACTGCAGTGAAGTTTAGCGTCTGTGCTCGAGCACTGGATAAGCCTGTGTACGACCTGAACCTTTCTGCCATCTCCGTTCCTGATCTGATGACCAGAAAAACAGTTTGGAGGAGGGTCACTAACGTCGGAGAGGTGGATGCCGTTTACAAAGTGCTCATCGAATCGCCGCCGGGCGTCCGGGTGGCCGTGCAGCCGCTGGTCCTGGTGTTCAACGCCGCTGTCAAGCAGAGTCGTATCTAAAATTTAAAGAGTCTGAAACGAATTTTAAAAAATATATTGATGAATTATTTTTGGATCCTTTATATATATATTTTTTTTTTGGCTTTTTTAAAGAGGTATTTAATCTATTTTAAAAATGAATCCGAAACGATCGTCTTTTCGATCTTACATTAGGTAGGGGCCTGCTGCCAAGGTGCACGGCTTCAAGGTGACATTCATGGCGGCTCACAAACTGCAGGGAGATTATGTGTTTGGAAGTTTGACTTGGTTTGATGGTGGGATCATGTTGTGAGGATACCGATCGCAGTTCGCGTTGTGATTCAGGATTTCTATGCAGATGTTGCATGAGAGAATTTAGACATGAGCAGCAACAGCATGATTCTCATGATGCGGTTTTTTTTTTTTTTTGCCCGATGCGAAGAATAAGCATGGTCGATTTAATGTATTTGTCAGAGTTAGACCTATCCGATTGACACGTGTGACAAGAAAAGAGAAAAATTGCCATTGAGAAGACACAAGCCGAAACAAACAGGCATAGAAGTATAAGCACGTGACACCTGCAATAACTTGACAATAAAAAAAAAACACATATGAGTCATAAAAACAATTCAAACGACCTTATCAATATATCCACAACGAATGATAATGTAAATGCAATGGAAAAGAAATAAAAATAATTCAAAGATATTCTTATAAGATGCAACATCCACAAGGATGTGATCTTCCACAAGTGGGATCCCAAAGACTCTGTCCGGTGGGAGAAAAAGAGCCGTCAAAATACCTTTCCTATAAAAAGACCACAACCATATATATATAATGACAAATCTATTAATAATTCATCAGTAATAATGATAACAAACTAAAAATTTTGAAATTATTATTTATATTTTAATTTTCAAAAAAATATTTAAAAATTTATAAATGTGAAACAAATTGAACTTAGATTGTCTATCTATTCACTTAACGTATAGGAAAAATTAGAATTATGTAATTTGTTAGTCCCTTGGATATCAAAATTGTGTACTTCGTCTTTTAAAAATTATATATATATTTTTTATCTCTTATCCAAATATCAAATAGTGCTTATAAAAAGTCGAGAGTCAAAATAAATCGAGAAGAGTATTGTTTCGATTGAGACGGAGATGCGGAAGTTTCAAACAGCGAGGACGGCTTGATACTTGATGACTTGTGGACTTGTCAAGTGGTCGGACTTGTCAAGGATTTGGACTTATCGACTTCTACCGACTTGTTGAATCGTCTCAGCTGGACTTGTTGAATCGTCTCAGCTGGTGCCGAATGACGCGTCTCGAATGGGCGAGGAGAAGAAGTCTGTAAAGAAAACACCGTTAAAGACACCGAGAGAAATCTCGACTATGCCCCTTTGACGCTCAAGTTAAAGATTGACAGGAAAAGAGGAGCAAAGAATGTAGAGAGCAGTCGATTAGAGAAATTTCGAACTTGGAATTCCTTATGATCTCCTCAAGTTACCTTTATATAATGGATTTATCCCCGTGGAGCAGTATGGAAGGTATGGGCGGCATAACTCTTTAAGGTGATGACCTCTTTTTTAGGAGTAATAGAGAGTGTTACCTTAATAAATGTTGCAGGCGTATGAGGTGTAATGTCGCTCACGTGGTTGATGGGAGACAGAACTCCATTAATGCGGCGGACATGTCCCCTTAAAGTAGGTATGAAAATATATTTTCTTGTTGCATGGGTACCTCAACAAATAATGTCTCGTTGACATATTGACTTTAATGACCATCATATAACTTGACTTGTCGAGATATAAACTGGTTGAGATATAACTCTATGCTGCCTGCTGTGACGCATGCCGAAATACATTACTTCCATAATGTCATACAGCCGAACCGAGATATGATGCTTCCAGAATGTCATATGACCGAACCGAGATATGATGCTTCCAGAATGTCATACGGGCGAGCCGAGATATGATGCTTTTAGAATGTTATACAGTCGAGCCGAGATATGATACTTCTAGAATGTTATACGGCTGAGCCAAGATATGAATATAATGTTGCCCAATCCTAGGTTGGTTCTAATAGGTATCATAGGCATCCCCCGAATCTAGTTGAAGGACATGCACAACATGACTGACTGGACTAGCCTTAACGAATTTTCGGATCCAATGCCCGTGCTTTTTCAATCAGGTAACTTAGGTATGGGGAAACATGCTTAAAGCACATCCTCAAGAATGTATAGGATCGCTTCTTAATGACAAATAATAAATGTGCAGATTTGGCATGATTGCCTCGTTTCTCAAGGCTCCACCAAACATCGCCATATGTCTCTCAAGGCCTTAGATCAGACGGTTGAGAGACGACACCTGTCTCACTCAGCTTTTATTTATAAATGACATTCGAAACCTAGGATCCGCTATCTGTCTGTTGCAGTCTCCCCAATGTAGTCATCTTCTTCGACGATTTCTTTCCTCTGTCTTCTTTGGAGATTTCTCTCCTCTGTCTTCTCCGACGATTTCTCTCCTCCGTCTTCTCCGGTGTGTCTGCCCCTTTGTAAGTCTCTTTCTTTCCTTCTCCTATGGCAGTCGGCAGACACCTCCAACCTCTGGTTCCTTAGAACCCACATTGTCTTCACCGCCGAGGATCGTCATGAACTTAGGGTCACCTTTCACATCCCTCATACCTAAAGACTTAGGGTGCCCCACCAAGATCAACACCCCCACAAACCGCCTAAAGGCTTTACAACCTTCTTTCAAGATCAAATGGTGGCCGACCTTTGCTTCCCCCTTCACCCTTTTTACACTGAGTTGTCTGCTTATTTCCGTATCCCCTTTGCAGCAGATGTCTCCAAATTTTTTTAGCCTTATTAATAGATTTATCATTATCTTTTTGTTTTATCATCTACCTTTAACTGCCGAATCATTCTACTACTGTTTTGTCCTGAAACGGAAAGAAGTCGGAGTCTTCTTTTTTACCACGCGCTGAGAGATCAAATTCCTAGCCAACCTTATTACTTCACACAATATTGGAAGACACGATACTTGTTCATAAGACTAGCCTGTTCGTTCTCTTGGCCGAGTGATTGACAGCTCGAACTGTCACCTACCCCCTCCTTGCAGAGTTTCAAGAAGTCGACAGCCTACTGAGAGATAGCCGAAGTACTCTCTAATCTGAGGTTCGACGTCAATGTCTTGTTAGAGGAGGGGCTATTATATCACTTCAGCCTAAGTCCGATAGAAGTCGAGTTGAGTGGGTCTTTAGGTAAAAAACTTCACTTATCTCTTTTTTTCCTTATTAACATCTAACTTGTCTTATGTTTTTTTTTTTTTGCAGTCGAAGTCGTGTCAAGAGTTTTTCATCAATAAATGGATGAACTGGAAGCGGGCTCAAATGATTGCTCCACTTGAAGCTCCCGCCGAGACACCGGAAGAGGTTGGTTCGAACCAACTCCCACCACCTCGGCCATCTATGGTGGCCGAGATGATCAACTCCGGGGAATCAGAGGAGTGACTTCAATGCCGGAAGAGGAATCGAGTGATTATGTCTTCACTCGAAGGAAGTCCTCGCAAGTCCCCCAGTCCGCCTACCAATAGCTCGGTTGGGCCGAGTCACGCCGAACAATACAACATTTCAACTTTGGTTCCCATCGAGCCATATCCTGAGGCTCCGGCTCCGCCCTCCGATCTACCTGCCTCATCCTACCAGATTAGTCCAAGCCCCTCACTTCCCCGGATGACATCGAGGTATACTTTGCTGAGAAGGGAGCACCCTTCCTCCCAAAAGACTCCTCAAGGAAATCCACGATGCGGTCGGATCATCCACAAGAGACAAGATCGTGCCCGCGCTCAGTGATGCCATGAATGGCCACTTGATGCAGGTAAAAATTCTTCTTCTCCCTCTCTCTTTTTTTTTACTGAATTAACATATTAACTTCTGTTTCACAGTTATGGGCCTACCAACTGGAGTTAATGGCACATCTCTCTCAGATGAATACCAAATTTCAAGGGATGTGGGCTCAAGTGGTGGTCGTCTAGGCTCAGCTTCAAAAGAAGGAAAAGGAGCTTAATTAAGATGACCCAGGCCGAAGTAGCCATCTTCTGATCAAGGGCCCTTCGTTATGAAGCCGACATATAGATTCAGGCATGAGGGCTCGAGGATCTGGGACTCCAAGCCATCGAAGTAGAAGAACTTCGAGAGCAGGTAGCGGAAGTGGAGGGGTTGCGGGCGAAGCTGTTAGAGGTCGAGCTGGCACGACTTGCCCAAGCGACCTCGGAAGCGGTCCGATGTGAGGAGCTAGCAGCTCGAGCGGAGGGCGCCAGAGCTGAGCTAGCATCATATCAGAAGGGTGAAGAAGGCAGGTGGGAAAGCCGCAAGAGGGCTTTCCTATCTTCTGAAGAATTCGCCGACATCCTAGGGGAGTGCACAATCGACCTCTTGGACATAGGCTACCAGGGTGCCACTCGACACTTCAAGGAAGTCGACTAGCCTCCCGAAGGAGTCTCTCCTGACTTCTTGGATCTTCAGCGACTAATAGATGAGACTCCAGATTTTCAGCTCGGCGGGTTTCCTAAATAGTTTTTCTGTAGCTATCTTTAGTAATTATGTTGTTTTTCTTTCGGCAATTTTGAATGCTTATACTGAATGTTTGTACTAAACTTTGATATAACAAGTGTTATACCGAATATAAATATTGTTGCATACCTTTGTTTAAAGGAATAGTTAGATATCTCGATTTTTTTCGAAGCACTTCCCAATCAGGAATACAAGGAAATGAACTGTGCCATGATAGGCAACTGTAGGTGATACTTAGATTTGAGGTAAAAACCATAATAAGCTGCAATAAGAGATTCTGTCGAATGATGAATATAATGCGCTGTGATAGATGACTTTTTTAAGATGCACCGTGATATATGACTTTACAGAATGTGTCGTGATAGGTGACTTTGTTGAATGCACCATGATAGATGACTTTAAGAAATGTGTCGTGATAAGCAACTTTGCTGAGATGCGCTATGATAGGTGACTTTAAGAAATGCATCGTGATAGACGACTTTGCTGAGATGCGCCGTGATAGATGACTTTAAGAAATGCACCGTGATGGGCGACTTCGCTGAAATACGCTGTGATAAGGGACTTTAAGAAATGCACCGTGATAGACGACTTTGTTGAGATGCACCATGATATGCACTTTAAGAAATGCGTCGTGATAAACAACTTTGCTAAAATGCGCTATGATAGGTGACTTTAAGAAATGCACCGTAATAGACAACTTTGCTGAGATGCGATGTGATATGTGACTTTAAGAAATGCACCATTATAGGAGGTTTTGTTGAAATGCACCATAATAGGTGACTTTAAAAAATGAACTGTGATAGGCAACTTTTAAGAAATACACTGTGATTAGAGCTGTCAAATGGGTCATTCCATGGCTGGGCAAGCCAATCCATCATAAATCCAATATTTAGCAGAGAGGGGGCGGGCCGAGCCGCCATCTCGGTGGGTTGAGAAATTTCCAACCCAACCCAAAGCGGATTGCAGATTAGACGGGCCAACCCACAAGCCAACAAATTAAAAAAATATATCTAAAATTACTGAGGTGTTGAAGACTTGAGACAATGATCTGTAAGACAAATAGGGTATAATCTTATAATTGAGATTCAATTATCGACCTACAAAGTTGAATACCGATGTCTTCGATTCCTTTTTAATGTTTCAAAATATTCAAATCTTGATAATATTTAAATGTAAATTTGTGCTCCTCCAATAAAGATTTTGATTTTGATATGTCATTATTTCCTATATTGATTAGAATAATAGTGACAAGATAATATAAAATAATTAAAGTATAAAAAAATAGAGTACTTCAAATATTCTTTTGTTCTTTCCTCTTAATTTCTTTTATGCTTTATTTAGGTATATGTGTGATAGAAGAAGATTGTGATGATGAAAAACTTGTCTTGTTAATATTAAAATATTGGTAAAAAAACTTATACAATTTTATTTTCACATGTTCCATCTTTTAGTATTTCTCGACCCGCGGGCCAACCCGTGCCCACGCTGGGCCAACCCGTCTAGACCTGTAATCCCCGCTAGTTGATTCGTTTAAGCCCGTCAAAATGGCGGGTTGATAAAATTTCAACCCAACCCACTTAAATTATTTGGCGGAGCGAGCCAATCCGATGGGCCCAATCCAACTTGACAACTCTAGTCGTGATAGATGACTTTGCTTAAATGCACTGTGATAGGTGGCTTTAAGAAATGCACCATGATATGTGACTTTGCTAAGATGCACGTGATATGCGACTTTAAGAAAAGTAGCGTGATAGGTGACTTTACTGAAATGCACTGTGATAGACGATTTTAAGAAATGCACTGTGATCGACGACTTTGCTGAGATGTGACATGATAGGCGACTTTTAAGAAATGTGCCGTGATAGACGGCTTTGCTAAAATGTGTTGGATCGAGAAGCGTCGCTAGAGGGGGGGTGAATAGCGATCGTAAATCTTTTCGTTCGTTCGTTCGATATACAAGTAAGAGCAGCGAAAAATAAAGAGACACGTTTATTTTTACTTGGTTCACAACCCAGCGGTTGCTACTCCAAGGCCCTATCGGTCTTAGACCGCGTACGAAGGGCAAAACACTATAACGTCTTCTCCTCGTTGGAGGTAGGAGACAACGATCACAAAATCGGAAGTACGAGGATGAGACAACAAGTCTACCTCACATCGTTATGATTAAAACAAGGAATACAATAAAAACAATTACTTGCTACTGCTGCCGACGAAGGAGATTTGAACTTGTCGTCGCGACGGCGTTGGAGCGTTGGCGTTGTAGGAGCACTTGAGAATAAACTTGATGATGTTTGTAGTTGGAATCCTCCCCTCCTTTTATAGATTTTGGCCTCTGAATTTGTCTCCTCTTTTTTTGGAACAGATCACAAAGTTGTATAAATTTTATCGCGAAGTGACCGTGTCAAACCTTATCCGTTTTGACCTAGCGCAAAGGTTGATTCGTCGCCATCAGTCGACTGATGCCTCCCATCACGATCGATGAGCATCACCGACCGCCAATGTCCAGACTGACTACACCGCCACTTCCTCGAAAGAGAGGTTAGCTCGGAAAATGATAAATGCGACGGTTTCTGACCGTCCGATCTCGACCTAGACCACCTATGAGATGTCTTGGGTCGAATCTACGCTTAAGTCTATCCCCGTAAAGAGGATACGACCTCACTTACACTCGCACACACGAGCTTACCTCGATACTTACTGTGTCGCTTTCGCTTCCAGCCTTCCACTCGATTCTTTCGGCTCCCTCCGAAGTCACTCGAGTGTCGCTCAACCACCGTGGCTTCCTCCGGTGTCGCTAGCCTTCAGCTCCAGCTATAGCAATTTTCTGCATACTCGATTCAGCTCATGAGATAACGACATGAGCTTAACTTTGTATCGTTTGCTATAATCAAAACTCAGGTTCGACTTATGTGTCTACTGCACCAACAATCTCCCCCTTTTTGATTTATGGAAAACTCACATACAAAGTTAAGAACATAGCATGCATGAAGAATAATAATGTGCATAAAATAGCATGCATTAAGAATAATAATGTGCATGAAAAATGAAAATAAAGATTAAGTTGGAGTAGTAAGGATTTTCTTCAAGTACTCCCCCTTGAGAAAACCTCCCCCTTGACCGAGGGTGAGTCTTGAAGAAAGACCTTAATCCTCCCCCTTGAGGGTTGCTTTAAGTAACTGACATTACTTAAAGTTGACTTTAGTAAAACGTTTAAGTTAAGAGGTCTTCTTAACTTGGCCCTTTCTTCCCCTTAAGTAAAACATTAACGTTTTTGTTAAGAATAAGTTTTTAAGTTAAGAATTCTCTTAACTTAGCCTTTACTTCTTTTTGTTAAAAAGTTAAGTAAGTTTTCAAAACTTAAACTTAAAGTTGTAAGTTTTCAAAACTTAAACTTAAAGTTAACTTTTGGTTATGGAAATAAATATGAAGTTAAGTTATCAAAAAAAAAAAATGACCCCTTAACTTTGGCCTTTTTCTCTCCCTTTTGCCATATATCTAAAAGTGTAAGGGTGTGTGGAAACCAAAAATAAGTATTTTGAAGTCCAAGCATGTTCCACATTATTTTGAAAATAATATACTGAAAATAAGCTCATCTATAAAATGTTCGACTCATATTTGGCTTGATTGATATGAAAGATCAACCAGTCCTGGTCAGAGTCGGTTAGTATGTATGATTATACTCCGTGGTTCATGACGATGCACTAGCTCTACATCTGGAACCGGGAGTAAGGTCCTAACATCTCACGCCCATCTACGTGGCTAAGTACACAAACACATTAGTCCTATGTGTTGTGAGATGTATTGGCTCCTTAAATCTATAGGTGCATGATATCTAAGGTATGTCCTATACTAGTTCCATGAAAAATGAAAAGTAAGAAATAGTAGTAATAGAGTTTGCAATGTCCTATTCTACTATGCACATGCCCAATTTTCTTTTTAATAGACTAAATTCGGCTTCGGGTAGGGGTTTAGTAAATAGGTCTGCCAAGTTAGACTTCGATTCGACGTATTCGAGTTGTATGACTCCGTTGGCCACATGTTCTCGAATGAAATAGTGTTTGACCTCTATATGTTTGGTCCTAGAGTGACATATCAGATTCTTAGTAAGATTAATTGAACTAATGTTATCTACGTGAAGTTTAGTATTTGTAAAGTCTAACTTAAAGTCGCGGAGAGTGTGCTTCATCCAAAGCAGCTGAGTGACACACTCACCCATTGCGATGTATTCGGCTTCGGTGGTAGATAAGGCAACACAGTGTTGCTTCCTACTGCACCAACTTACTAGACTCGAGCCGAGAAGTTGACAAGAACTACTCGTACTTTTTCTATCGAGCTTACTACCGACATAGTCTGAATCGGAGTAGCCGGTTAGTTCGAACTCGGTAGATCTAGGGTACCAAATACCGACATTAAGTGTACCCTTTAGATATCTAAGGATACGCTTGACTAGAGTTAGGTGAGACTCCTTGGCGCATGTTTGAAATCTTGCGCACATACTTACTGCAAATAAGATATCAGGTCGACTTGCAGTTAAGTAAAGGAGACTCCCTATTACGCTCCTATAGTATTTTAAATCAATTGAGTTTCCGATTACATCTTCTTCTATATTCACATTAGTTGCCATTGGGGTATTAATAATTTTAGCGTCTTGCATTCCAAAGCGTTTAATTAATTCCCTAGTATATTTACGTTGATGTAGGTATATTCCATCTTTAGTTTGTTTAATTTGTAGACCTATGAAGAAACTTAACTCGCCTACTAAATTCACTTTTCATAAGTGAAATGAACTCATTTAGTAGAATTGAGTTGGTAGTTCCGAAAATAATATCATCTACGTAGATTTGGGCTATGAATATATCTTTACCTAAGGTTTTTACGAAAAGGGTTGGGTCAACTATACCTTGGTTAAAACCTTTGGACTTAAGATAAATCGAAAGTCTCTCGTACCAAGCTCGAGGAGCTTGTTTAAGTCCATAGAGGGCTTTCTTTAACCTAAGGACATGGTCGGGTTTATCTAAACTTTCGAAACCGGGAGGTTGACTAACATAAACTTCTTCTTTAATGTATCCATTCAAGAACGCAGATTTCACATCCATTTGAAACAACTTAAATCCTCGATGTGCAGCATGAGCTAATAGCATTCGAATGGACTCTAGTCTAGCTACTGGGGCATAGGTCTCGTCGTAATCTAAACCTTCGACTTGACTAAACCCTTTAGCGACTAGTCTAGCTTTATTTCTAACTACTTCACCTTTGTCATCAAGTTTATTTCTAAACACTCACCTTGTTCCAACGATTGTTTTATCTTTAGGTGGTGGTCCTAATTCCCATACTTTGTTCCTAGTGAATTGAGTCAGCTCTTCTTGCATTGCAATAATCCAATCGGGATCAAGAAGAGCTTGGTCAATAATTTTGGGTTCAATTTTAGAAATCAAGGAGATTTGACTAAGGTTTCTGTATGAGGCTCTAGTTCGAACTCCTAGACTTGGATCACCTATCACTTGGTCGATAGGATGATTCGTTTGAGTCCTAGTTGGATTTAGGTTTGAGTCTACAACTTGATCAATAGAATGACTCGTTTGAGTTCTAGTTTGGTTAGAGTCATCTATCACTTGGTCGATAGACTGACTTGGTTGACTTAGGTTAGGATTAACATTAGACTTGATCTCCGGATCGGAGTCGAGTCTGGTATGAATCGGCTCGCTAATTGGGGTTGTCGAGGGTTTTGTAGGTTCATGTCCTTCATCAAATACTACATTGATAGTTTCCTCGACTCTAAGGGTGTTATGATTGTATACTCTATACGCTCTACTCGTAGTTGAGTATCCTAGAAAGATTTCGATCGAGGTTTTGGATGTAAATTTTCCTAGGTAATCCTTAGTGTTTAGGATATGTACCTTACACCTAAATACCCTAAAGTACTTGATGTTAGGTATTTTATCATGATAAATCTCGTATGAGGTCTTAAGGTGTCTCTTTACCATAAGGATCCTATTTTGGACATAGCATGTCGTGCTCACGGCTTCCGCCCAAAACCTATCGGGTAGGTTATACTCGTTTAACATTGTCCTAGCGGCTTCTTGTAAGGTTCTATTTTTGCGTTCTACTAGGCCATTTTGTTGTGGAGTTCTAGGGCAAGAGAACTCATGGTGGTATCCATTTAGGTTACAGAATTCTGTAAATCTATGGTTCTCGAATTCACCACCATGATTAGTCCTAAGTCTTTTGATTTTAATGTTTTGTTGATTTTCTATTAATTTAAATAGATTGATTAATTGATCTAGGGTATCACTTTTGTGTTTGATGAACCTAACCCAAGTAAATCTAGAATAGTCATCAATTATGACTAAGCAGAATTTACTTCCATTAAGTGACTTAGCTCCGTGTGAATCAAATAGATCCATGTGTAGGAGCTCAAGCACACTTTTGGTTCGTTCTTGATTAGTTAGTTGATGTTGTGTCCTAGATTGTTTACCTTGTTGACAAGCATTACATATTTTATTATCCAAGTTATTGAGGTTAGGCAAACCTCTGACTAAGTCACTCTGACTCATCTTGTGGATGAGTCTTGGGTGTGAGTGACCGAGTCGTCGGTGCCACAACCATGATTCCTCTTGCCGTGTCATAAGACACTTAGTTGAGGAGTTAGTTAAGTTAATAGTGTAAATGTTGTTATTTCTAGTTCCCTTAAGAATTGTTTTAGAAGTTTCATTTGTATTAATTACGCATTCATTTTCTAGAAATATGACCTTATAGTTATTATCACACAATTGGCTTACACTAAGTAAATTATATTGAAAATTTTCTACTAATAAAACATTTTGAATAACAAAATTTGAGTTGAGCTCAATATCACCTAATCCGATGATTTTAAGCTTGTCGTTATTTCTGAAGGCTACCGATCCTTGTCGTTTGAATCGAAGCTTCGAAAACTTGAGTTGATCCCCGGTCATGTGTCGGGAGCAACCACTGTCTAACATCCATTGATCCTACACGCAAGGTAGTTGGATTGGATATTGGATTTATTAAAGATTGGTTGAAGATTATTAACCTAAATCATCTCACCCATGTCTACATGATCAAACATGTTAACCTTATATGTTCTTGTGAGATGACTTTCAATTTTATTTGATTTAAATTTAATGACTTGAACAATTGTCAACCTTGCGTTAGATTCGAATTTGACCTTAGGCTCATCAAGTCACCTTTTCAAGATCATGGCTTCCAGGTCGTGGCGAGGCACAGAGGCCTTCTTTGATCGGAACAACGACCACTTCCTTAGACAAAGTCATTTTCAAGAAAATGGAGACTTGACTTACCTAAGATCACTTCCTGGTCTAACTAGTCTAGGATACGACGAGGTAGCTTCAGCTAGTTCCGCTCGGTCAAGTGCACCGAACTAGATACGCCTTATCTAGCCCGAATACACAAGACTCCGCTTTCCTAGCGTACTATCATCTCGCCGTGTCCTGGTACTATGTTATCAAGTATTGACGAGTTATAGTCCTATCTAACCATTCTAAAAAGGAAAATCAAACTAAATAAAAACCTAAGTATGCAATTTCTAAGTTAAAACACAAACAAGTTTCGTACTAACTCCCTCTGGACCATTGAATCGATTCGGTCTCTCCACATAGTGGATTTGGTCCTTGGGAACCCAGTACTGGTTCGATCCTAAGTTTGAAATCAAGGTGGTCTTAGGGACCCATGCTTGGACACATTTTTTATGTCGACTTACAATCGACATATACGACTTGTTGGTCGTATTTGAACTAAACCCTAGTCCGGCCTTGTTGTACACGGCCCTTTGCGATCCAAGTAGGAGGTCAAGTCCTTTGGATCCCAAAGTAAATCATTCCAACGTGTTCCTAAGATCTTCGACTTGACTCTTCAAGAGTGAGTTCTCAGCTTCGAGTTTTTCAACCCGAGTTGAGTCCTCCTCTTGAACTCGACTAGTCGAAGAGGTTAGGGAGACCTCGTGTTTGAGGAGTTTAACTTCCTCAACCAGGGTCTCGACCTTGGACTCGGACTTAGCTAATTTTTTAGTTAAAAACTTAATTGTACTATGAAGTGTACTAATGAGGGATCGATTTACCTTGAGTGTATCTTTTGAACCGGATGCGTATCCGTGGCTTGTCTTGAATAGTGCTTCGCAGTCCGACTCGTCTTCGGTTTCCGATTCAAGTTCTGATTCCGACTCCGTCTCCGATTCCACCGGTTTAGCCATGAGAACACGATCATTATCTTCTTCCTCGGATGCTTCTTCCCAAGTAGCGTTGAGTGTCTTTTTGTGTTTTGGTGCTTTGCTCTTGAGTTTTGGGCATTCGGACTTGATATGTCCAAACCTGTTGTATTTATAGCATCTAATATTTGAACTTTTAGTCTTACCTTCGTTGGGTCGAGTGACGGTTCATTTTCGGCCCTTGACTATCCTCCGAACTAGGTTGACTAGTTCGGCCTCCATTTCCGAGTCGACCTCCGAATCGGACTCATCCTCTTCTTCCTTCGGAGGTGTCTTGCTTGTGGTTTTCTTCCTTAAACCTGCAAAAAGTGTTATACCCTTCTCGGGTTCCGAGTTAGACTGCTCATGAAATTCAAAATCAAAAAATAATTCATCTAACCTAAGTTTCGAAAGATCCTTGGAGACCTTGTAGGCATCGACCATGGATGCACACAAGGTAGTCCTCGGAAAGGAGTTAAGAACATACCTTATAAGATCGCGATTTTCGACCTTTTGCCCGATTGCGTGTAGATTGTTGACTATGTCTTGAATGCAGGCGTGAAGTTGCATTGCGGACTCATGTTCCTACATTTTTAGATTATATAGTTTATTAAATAAAAGATCTCGCTTATATACCTTGGCTTCATCGGTCCCTTCGTGTAGCTCCATTAGCTTTGGCCAAAGGTCCTTTGCGTTGATGAAGGGGCCAACGCGATTTAGTTGCTCCTTGGACAAACCGCATTGGAGGATTTGAGTAGCCTTGGCGTCGACTTCAACTTGTCATTTTGTCGCAATGGTCCATTGGTCATAATCCAAGGATTCACCCACTTCGTTAGTCGGAAGTGTGAATCCCGTTTGGATTATGATCCACATCTCAATTTGGGTTTTGAGAAAGCATTCCATCTGACCCTTCCAATAATGGAAGTCATCTCCGTTGTAAAACGAAGGTCGGACGGTGCTAAAACCCTCGAGATGGGCCATTAAAACAAAAGAGACAAGGATATGAAGACAAAAAACCTAGCAACGACAAAAACACACGAAAATGTACTAAGACTCGCATCTTGGATTAGTAGTGCGGGAGAAGAACTAACTAAATGAAATAAATCTGAAATAAACAGAATTAAAAAGAAAAAAAATCTGTAAAAAGCTAGATCGGTGGTTTCACCAAATCTTAGCAACCCCCGGCTCTAATACCAATTGTTGGATCAAAGCGGATCGCTAGAGGGGGGGGGGGGGTGAATAGCGATAAACCTTTTTTTTTCTTTTCTTTTCGGAATCATTTCAAAACACTTATATGCAATGGAAATGTAAATGTAAAGTAAAAGAGACAAGGGAATTTTACTTGGTTCGTAGCCTTCGACTACTACTCCAAGGCCCTAGTGGTCCTTGACCACGTACGGAGGGCAAAAACACTAAAGAACTCCTCGTTAGAGGTAGGAGTTTAATCGATACAAATAAAGCACAAAGCTTGAGGTAGAGGGACATTCCCCCTCTCCTCGTTACGATAAAAGCTCCGAGAATTGAAAGTAATGAACTGAAATAAAAAACTTTAACCGACGTAATAAAATGAAAACAAACAAAACCTAGACGTCGGAGAAGGAGCACTTCGTTGTCGGAAAGTTGTAGCTTGGCGGAGGCTTTTGGAAGCTTAGAATTGATGAAGAAACCCTAGGATAGACCCTCCTTTTATAGCCTTTGAGCCCCTTTTCGAGAGGAACCCTAGCCAATTATGTTTGAGCACCACTCCCCTTGAAATGAGGTGATAAGCCTTGACTCCTCGAAGCTGATCATTGACCATCAGTTGACTGATGGCCATCATCAGTCGACTGATGGCAGCATCAGTCGAATGATGACCGCAAGCAGTCGACTGATGGACGGCAATCGAGTCCTCCAAGCTGGCAGTCGACTGATACTAGCTGAAATGACAAGTTAGCTAAAGAATAACATTATTTCGACGGCCTTCGACCGTCCGATCTCGACCTAGACCACCTATGAGATGTCTTAGGTCAGATCTACGCTTAAGTCTATCCCCGTAAAGAGGATACGACCTCACTTACACTCGCACACACGAGTTTACCTCGATACTTACTGTGTCGCTTTCGCTTCCGGCCTTCCACTCGATTCCTTCGGCTCCCTCCGAAGTCACTCGAGTGTCGCCTAACCACCACGGCTTCCTCCGGGTGTCGCTAGCCTTCAGCTCCAGCTATAGCAATTTTCTGCATACTCGATTCAGCTCGTGAGATAACGACATGAGCTTAACTTTGTATCGTTTGCTATAATCAAAACTCAGGTTCGACTTAGGTGTTTACTGCACCAACAAAATGCACCGTGATAGATGACTTTAAAAAATGTGTTGTGATAGGAGACTTTGCTGCAACAATAAGAGCAACTTTTCATTATCTATACATGATAATGCTGCAAGTGAAAAGCATTCATTCCATGGTCGAGGGAGCCCTTTCCCTTCGCCATCTTGTAGATAATAAGCTCTCAAGTTGAGCTTCTGGATAATCTTGTAAGGACCCTCCCATCGAGGTGATAATTTACGAACCTCCCCTGTTGGCTGGATCTTTTTCCATATAAAATCACTTGGCTGGAAGAAGCAAGGTACAACCTTCTTATTGTAAGCTTGAACTATTTTTCGTCGAAAAGTCTCCATTCGGAGGCCAACATTCTCTCGCGTCTCGATCACTAAATCCAATTCAGTTAACCTTTTTTCAGCATTATCGCTATTGCCCGGAGTGTAAGCTGAAAACCATGGTGAGCCCATGCCAATTTCTACCAGGACAAGAGCCTCAGAGCCATAAACCAAGTAAAAGGGAGTGAGGCCCGTCCTGTCTTTGGGGGTTATTCGGTATGCCCATAGAATACTGAGTAGCTCCTCCACCCAACTTCTCCCAGTATGGTCAAGCTTGATTTTAAGCCCCCGAATTAATTCCCGATTAGTGATTTCAGCTTGTCCATTGCTCTGGGGATAGATGACCGAAGTGAAGACCTGTTGGATCTCCAATTGTTGGCATCATTCTTTAATTTTTCGACCTTGAAATTATCGGCCATTATCCGAGACTAACATTTGGGGGATGTCGAATCGACATACTATATTTCTCGAGAAGAACTTTTAATATATCCTCCTCTGTTATCTTAGCCGACGATTTTGCTTCTACCCACTTTGAAAAATAATCCACGATGACTAGTAGAAACTTCTTCTGATTTGACATGGTTGGCAATGGACCCACGATGTTCATTCCTCACTTGTCAAAGGGGCATGATACCGTCGATATCTTTAATAACTCATCAGAGTGTTGAGAGAAATTCTAATGTTTCTGACAACTGAGGCATAAACGGACATAGTGAGTGACGTCTTTCTGCAAGGTTGCCCAAAAATACTTGACCAATAAAATCTTCCGAGCTAAGGTCGTTCCTCCCGAATGATTTCCGTAGTAACCCTCATGTATCTTCCTCATAACATATTCAACTTCTTCCGGGCCGAGATACTTGAGTAACGAATGGGCAAGGCACGCTTGTATAGAGTATCCCCAATAAAACAAATCGGGCCCCCCTTTTTTTTATGACTTGCGCCTCGGCTCTGTTATCCGGCAATGCTCCCATTCTTAAATAATCTATCAGAGGATCCCTCCAATCCGAAGGGCTTCTCGGTGCATTATGATCTATCTGAGCAATAAGTTGTGTCCCGACAAATGAATCTTCTAACCTCCATGTGCTAAGCGCACTGACCATGCGAGCTAATTCATCGGCCTTCTAGTTATCTCCCCGGAGAATCTTATATAAGATTACCTCTTGGAATTCTACTGTTAACTTGTAATAAGCCTGAATATAAAGTTGGAGCTGACTATTGTTGATGTCGAAGGATCCTTTGACTTGTTCCACGGCTAGCTATGAGTTGGAATGTAATATAAAATAAACAATTGATAGTTAAACTGTTGGTTCAATTAGTGATTTGTCCTACGGGTTTAAAAGAGATATGACCTTTAATTAACCCGACTCTCTATAAGTCAAGGATTATGACTATTGTTGGATCTAATTAATAAAGATTATTTATAAATTTAATTTCAGTTGACTATTAGAAATTAATTCGGGTCTTGGAAATAATTTTTTATAATGCAAAAAAAAATTATGTGCAATGGATCTAATTTGATTTGATCTTTCTCGAGCTTGACGTACCTTTCAATTTCAATTAACTGTTAAATTTTTTTCTAAAAGTAATACGAAAGCTTTTCACACTTTTGATTTGATTAATTTTTAGATATTTTCTTCGAGATCAATACAGAAGCTTCGTGCACCCTTCAATTTCAATTGACTGCTAAATCTTTCTCCAAGATCAATATAGAAGTTTCATATACCCTTCAATTTTAGTTGATCACTAAATCTTTTCATGGGATCAACGTGGAAGCTTCATGCACACTTTAGTTTCAATTGATTATTAGATATTCTTCGGAATCAATGTGGAAACTTTGTGCACCCTTCATTTTCAATTGATTGCTAGGTCTTTCTTTCGGATCAATGCAAAAGCTTTGTACATCCTTCAATTTTAGTTGATGCTAAATCTTTCTCCAAAATCAATACGTAAGTTTCACGTGCCTTCAATTTTAGTTGATTACTAAATCTTTTTCCGAGATCAATGTCGAAGCTTCATACACATTTCAGTTTCCGTTGACTGTTAGATTTTCTCTGGAATCAACGCGAAAGTTCCATGTACTCTTCAATTTCAATTGATTGCTAGGTCTTTCTTCAGGATCAATGTGAAAGCTTTGTACACCCTTCAATTTCAGTTGACTATTAAATCATTCTCCAAGATTAATGCGGAAGTTTCATGTACCATTCAATTTCAATTGATTACTAGATTTTTTTTCAGAATCAATGCGGAAGTGTTATACACACGTCAGTTTCAATTGACTACTAGGTCTTCTCTGGAATCAATGAGGAAGCTTCGTGCATCCTTCAATTTCAATTGATTATTAGGTATTTTTTGTGATCAATGTGAAAGTTTTGTACATTCTTCAATTTTAATTGACTTTTTTTTTATAATTAAGATATTCAGATTTTCGATCCGATTAAATCTTATAGGTGGATGACTCATCCCCACAGAAAATTCTCACTAACCACAAGATTAAATCGGAAAGTGCATGTGATAAGAAGCTCAGCAGTTCAACGTCCTACGATTTATCACTCCATTAGAGTAAAATTTCTACAATATACTATAATTGAGAATCGAATCTTAAATATCTAGATGACTACGAAACTTTTTAACCGTTGCACTATAGCGCCAGGGACAATTTTAATTGACTCTTATGATACAAAAGAGAGATCAATCAAGTGAGCATATCCATCCAACTTGAACACCTAATCTAAGTCACTCGTTTGAGTAACCACTTAGTTGTGACATACGACCAGAAATCAGAGGAATTAGAGCAACTAACTACACAGATATTTTTGTGTGGCACGATTTGCATATAAGAACAAGTCGTTGATGTTTCAAAGCCAAAAAGACAGCACTGAAATGGCATCCCAAACTCACATCTGCTCTCTCTTTCTCCTCTGTATCCTAACTCTTCAGTGCTATCGCATCTTCTTCACTGCCGCTGCAACCGATTCCAAAGTAAGATTTTTTTTTTTCTTTGTTAGTTTTCACTGATTTAACTTCACGGATTTAGGCCATTTCTGCTGCTCTTGGTGGTTTTCAGCTGTATATTGTGTACATGGGGGAGAGGAAACATGACAACCCAGAGGATGTCACTGCCTCACACCATGACCTGCTCACTTCTCTCTTTGGAAGGTGCCAAAACTCAGAGCCTCAAACAGCCATTTTCTGGATTTTGTTCATATCTTGATCTTGCAATTGAACGATAGAAATTAAATTGAGCTTATAGTTTGAACTGATTGATATCTTCTGCAACAGGAAGAAGGATGCCATGGCTTCTTTGGTGTACAGTTACAAGCATGGCTTCTCAGGCTTTGCAGCCATGATCACGGAAGAGCAAGCAGAACAATTAGAAGGTTAAATTGACTTCTATTTTTCTGGATCAAATTAATTAAACAAGAGAAAATGTTTTTGTTTTCTGGAACAGTGAAATGAGGAAATTGATTGTGCAGAATCTCCTGACGTTTTGAGTGTACAGCCAAGTAGAAATTATGAGCTGCAAACAACGCGGAGCTGGGATTTTTTGGGGCTTCAGTATGATCATCCAACGAAACTCCTTGAGAGGAGCAACTATGGAGATGGGATCATCATAGGGATCGTTGATACAGGTCTCTTCGTTTCCAATTTTGGTAGAATGAGCAAATTCGATAATGATAGTGACGCTGGGTGAATCATTGGAGCAGGGATCTGGCCGGAATCAAAGAGCTTCGACGATGATGGCTACGGACCGATCCCGTCACGGTGGAAAGGTATGTGCCAGGTCGGCGAGGCCTTCGGGCCTTCCAACTGCAGCCGCAAGATCATCGGCGCCCGCTACTACACCGTGGGGATCGACGCCGCCAACCTCAAGGAGGAATTCCTCTCGCCTCGCGACTACATCGGCCACGGCACCTTCACCGCCTCCATAGCCGTCGGCTCCGTCGTGTCCGGCGCCAGCTTCCACGGCCTTGCCAAAGGGACCGCGCACGGCGGCGCTCCCCGCGCCCGCCTCGCGGTGTACAAGGTCATCTGGGCGAGCGGCGAAGGGGTTGAGGCTGCCAGCGCCAACGTGCTTGCGGCCATTGATGACGCCATTCACGACGGCGTGGACGTGCTCTCGCTGTCGCTAGGGGTGCCGCACGAGGACTCCTTCGGCGCGCTGCACGCCGTGGCGAAGGGGGTGACGGTGGTGTACGCGGGCGGGAACAGCGGGCCCACGCCGCAGAGCCTCTTCAACACCGCGCCCTGGGTCATCACGGTGGCCGCCAGCACGATCGATCGTTCCTTTCCGACAGTGATCAGGCTCGGAAACAATCGAACTTTCGTTGTATGGATTCAATTTTAACTCTTTCCTTAACGTAATGGCCAAAACGCTGATGAATCAGGAAATCCATTGTCATGTCTACTTGCAGGGGCAGTCAATCTTCTACAACCGGACTTATCAACCAGGCAACAAATTCCGGCCTCTCCGTAACGGTGGAAGGTATTACATAAGAACTATGACACCATCGCTGCCATTGCATTCTAATGTATGTCTTGCAGTTGCACAGAGGAATCCCTGAATGGAACAGAGATAAGACGATCGATCGTGCTTTGCAATTCGAAAAACTCAATCTCACCCATATCCTCGTTTACTGTGGCGTTGTCCAACATATTGAACGCCGGGGGAAAGGGCCTCATTTTTGCACAGTTCACGACTAATATCCTGGAGATCACAGAGCAATGCATGGGGGTCATCTGTGTTCTTGTAGACTTCGACATCGCAAACCGGATCGATAACTATGTAGCTGCAGAAAGGCAAGTTTTTTCAGCATCAATATCTTTGTATCCACATCTAACATGTCGACACTGTCAAATTAAGCAGTTCGCCTGAAGTTGCAGTGGAGCTGACACAGAGTGTAGTAGGAGAAGGAGTTCTGTCTCCAAAAGTAGCATGGTTCTCTTCGAGAGGGCCAGCTCTACCTTTCCCTGGAGTGCTCAAGGTCAGAAACAAGTTAAAAACAAATTAAGGAATTCTTGTTGCAACGATCAACACGTACTGATCTTTGAAACAGCCGGACGTCGCTGCACCTGGTGTGAGCATCTTGGGAGCAGAGAAGGACAGCTACGTTTTGGGCTCAGGAACATCAGCAGCCTGCCCACATGTATCAGGTGTGGTTGCCTTGCTCAAGTCCCTCCATCCTGACTGGTCTCACGCTGCAATCAAATCAGCATTGGTCACAACAGGTAACTGATCAAACTCCTTGCGATCTTTGTTTGATGCGCTTACTCTGCACAAAATGTGAGCACAGTAACTTAGCTCTGCTGCTGCGCACAGCATCGAACGTCAATGCCTACGGCATGCCAATACAAGCAGAATCGACCCCGCGAAAAATTGCAGACCCTTTCGACTTCGGAGGTGGTCAGATTGATCCTAACAGGGCCTCCGATCCTGGTCTGGTCTACGACATCGATCCACGGGAGTACTTCGAGTTCTTCAACTGCACTGCAGGGAAGTTTAGCGTCTGTGCTCGAGCACTGCATAAGCCTTTGTACGACCTGAACCTCCCTGCCATCTCCGTTCCTGATCTGATGACCAGAAAAACAGTTTGGAGGAGGGTCACTAACGTCGGAGAGGTAGATGCCGTCTACAAAGTGCTCATCGAATCGCCGCCGGGCGTTCGGGTGGCCGTGCAGCCGCCGGTCCTGGTGTTCAACGTCACAGCCAAGGTGCACGGCTTCAAGGTGACATTCATGGCGGCTCACAAGCTGCAAGGAGATTATGTGTTTGGAAGCTTGACTTGGTTCGATGGCGGGGATCATGTTGTGAGGATACCGATCGCAGTTCGCGTTGTGATTCAGGATTTCTATGCAGATGTTGCATGAGAGAATTCAGCCAAGGTACAGCGATCTGAAAATTGAGCACGGTCGATTTATTGTATCACATTATGTCGTGTTCGACCTATCTGATTGACGCGTGTGACAAAGAAAAAAGAAAGAGAAAAAAAAATTGACTTTGATAAACAAGACGAAACCAGCACGCATATAAGTATAAGCACGTGACATTTTTGTTTTCGTCTGGAGAGAACACTACGAGCACGCATCCATGAGCACGTGACAGGGCGTAGAATTGTTATAAGAATTCCAACTGCAAAATTCCTCGCGCCACCAGTTCACGCCTCCTCGATGCCCATCTCTGGCGTCCGCAATCCATCCGCGCCGCCCCCGCAACTACCGCGCTGCCGTGCGGGGTGCTGACCGGGATTCCGGCTCACATGCGACGATTTGTTTAGGTTTGACCGTACGTTCGATCGATCCACCTCATCGCCCTCTGATTTCATCACGGATCAAAATTCAAAACAGAAAATTCAAACTCTTCCGCTATAAATCAGCTCTTCTCATTTTCAATCCCTTCTCCGCCTTCTCGTTCCATTCAATCCCCTCTCCGCCTTCTCGTTCCATCACACCCAGAGAAGAAAGAAGTTTTTTTCCCTTCGTTGGAATGGGGAATTGTATGAAGTTGCCGAAGCAGGCGGCGGGGGTGGACGAGAAGGGGTTGCAGAGGCGGAAGAAGATGAGGTCCGGTGAGAAGGAGGAGGAGGAGGAGTCGAGGAGAACTGGTTCGAGGACGACGGTGACGATCAAGATCAAGACCAGCAAGAAGCAGCAGGAGGAGCTCCTGCAGCAGGTCGACGGCGATCTGGAGGCGCTCCGGCAACTGCTGACGTGGTGGGAGGGACAGCATGAGGAGGAGGATGAAGAGAATGTGGTCAGGCATTGGACGCCGGAGTTGCAGAGCATACCGGAGCTGCCTGAGTGAACTTCAATATAGATATTGATATCGATCGAACCATATGTCCATATGCAGCATGCGAAAATATATTTATTATATAAATATAGAATTGTTTTTTTTTAATGTTTCTTTTATATATTTTTGTCGGGGCAAATATAACTATATATAGCAATGGATCGATACTTGTGTTTTGCCTTATTTTTCATAAAATAAAATCTATGAAACCCTTAAAAACCGACTTAAATAATATAAGATCAGATTTGCTATCGACATCTAAACCCAGTTCGAGTCAAAGAGGAGGAAGGTAGAGTAGGAACATGAAGTAGTGTGATTCTATCAAGAAATTCTGTATATCTGAAAATACATATGTAGTAAAAGGAGTATAAGCTGTTGGCCAACAGAGTTGGATGGTCTTGTTAACAATTAGTCAGTGTATTAATTTGAATCATTGTTCTAAACCTTCTTTCTTCAAATCAAAACTTTTGAAATGTATTTCAAAAACAAGTTTAGCAAATCCATAATAATGATTAACTAGTTCATTTTTTTTCCTAACTTAAATGAAAACTAAGATGAGAGGTCATAAATGCTGAGTCAAAGAGCCCAAACTGTACTCCAACTAATCTGCCATTAAGTAGGATATAACAGAAGAGACCGCGATTGTATGGACTGATGTTATACAATTCAATGCACTGTCCGACATACCATGCAGTATTATATGTGTATAATAATTCAATGCACATTATTTCTTCCCGTCCAACATACAATTGAATACACGGCATTGCATTTTTTTTCCATCAGACTTCCTCACTGCTTTGGCCACGCAACATCGCCATCCAGCTACCTAATTTCGATCACGATTTGATTGACATCAGAGTTTGATCAGATCACGATCAAATTCTGATCGAATTAAAGTCGAAAGCAATTGCAATTACGATCGCAGTCCGATTGACATCAAAGTCCGATCGGATTGCGATCAGATTGCAACCAAAATACAACAAATTGCAACCGTTGACGGTCGTAATCCGATCAAGATCGGAGTCCGATAGAATCGTGATCGGATTGCGATCGGACACTACAAGAAAGCGAGAAAATAACAACGAATTATTAGCGACGCAATCATAATTCGTAGCTAAATAATAATATTAGCAACGAAATTATAGATCGTCGCTAATATTTAACACTTAGCGACGAATTATCATTTTTTCTTCGCTAAGATCGTAATAATTGGACGAAGCATGAAAATATTTTTAATAGGTATGTAATTATCAGCGACGAATTACACTATTTTTGTTGCTAACGATTTAGTCGACTGGTCAGTCGACTGAAATCATTCAGTGGCCGACCAAATTAAGAGCAGTCAACTGATTAGTTGCAACGACATATTTCTTTTCCGTTGCTAACACTTCAATCGACTGGTCAGTCGACTAAAAGTTATTATGACAAGCTAAAGTATAGGCAGTCGACTAGTATAGAACACCAGTCGATTGATGGGTTGCGACGAAATATATGATTTCGTCGCTTAGAGAAAAACTTAGCGACGAAATGAATTAAATTCGTCACTAATGTCTGACTAAAAAACCCTATCGGTGCCCTAACGCCCTAACTTTTCTCTTTCTCCTCTTCCTCTGCTTAGTCGATCACAGTCTCCTCTTCGCTATTGACGTCAACTCCGACTCTGTGAGCACCCCTTCTTCTCTTTGCCCCCACCTTCGCCTCTGTCTCCGGCTCCGATTGTCGTCTCCGGCTCCAATTTTCTTCCGCCTTCGGCTCCTTCTCAGCATACCCCCTTCTCCCGTCGCCACTGTCATCGATGTCCTCTTATCCTCTCCGATCCGCCTCCAGTTCGGCCCCGACCATCTCTCCTACTCTGCCTCCTCCGACTCCAACTATCTCTCCACTCCGGCTCTAGATCCGTGTCGACTTAGGTAAGAATTTTTCATAGGTGAAGGTTAAGTATGAATTAAAAATTTTAGAATGATAATTTTAGGTTTATTTGCATACTTACGATAAAAGGGTTACTTAGAGTTAATTTGTTGCATAAATGATAAATTTTCATAATAATTTAGAGTTAATTTGGTGTTGAGATGAAAATTTTATAGATATTTTGATATTTAGATGATCATTTTAGGATTATTTTGACGATCATTTTCATGATGGTTAGATTTTGATGCTTAGATGATAAATTTAAGGTTAACTTGATGCTTAGATGTTAATTTTTGGATTATTTTGATGCTTACATAATAAGTTTATGGTTATTTGAATATTTAAATCATAAATGTTATGATTAATTTCGATGTAATAAATAAATTTAAGTTGTTAAAATAATTATATTGAAAGTTACCATAAACTTATCTATAAGACTTATTTATTAAATAATTTGACATTCAATATATGTTTAACCAAATTTTAAAATATGGATAAAAATTGAATAACGATTAAAAATTGGATTAGTCCTGAATATATAAATAGGTTGAATCAATTTTTAAATATGACAAAGAATTACATGATCAATCTGAATTTATCGAAAATTTGTTGTTCATGTTGACGGTGTGACAATTTATTTTAATATGAATTGGATTATGTGCGAGGACATCTTTATAGGTGAGGATTCAATAAATTATATAAAGTTTGAAACTTTCATAGAGAAACTTCTACATCATCCGTTAATATAAATATTGTCAATGAAGATGGAAATGATTTTGATATTGAAGTAGATAATTTCGAAGATGATTTTGAAGACATATTTACTGATTTATGAAATGCAAAAAATATAAACAACAATGAGCCTCAATTAGATTATATCAATGAAAATACGAATGCAAATGATTTTAGACGAAGTTATACTTCAATGTTTGAAGAAACACAAAAAGAATTGTATCACAATTGTACTAATTTTTCGGTATTCAATTTTGTGATGAAGCTAATACATGTGAAGGTGTTAAATGACTAGAGCAATAAATCTTTTGATATGTTACTTCAGTTATTACAACAGATATTTTTCAAACCGAATGTGATTCCAAACTCTCATTATGAAGCAAAAAAATTATTAAAAGAGTTAGGATTGACATATGAGAAGATACATCTATGTAAAAATGATTGTATATTATTTTGGGATGAGCACGAGAATAAGGATGCATGTCCAATGTGCAAGGAGCCCAGATACAAGTACGAAGGGATAAATAAGAAAAAGAATTCTTAGAAAATTCTTCGATATTTCCCTCTGAAACTGAGACTTAAGCGGTGATTGTTTATTTCGAAGCATATAATAAAAGATATGAGATGACATAAAGAAAAGTGAGTTGAAACAGATGATGTATTAGGACATTTAGCTAATAGTGAATCATAGAAAGAATTTGACAATGCACATGATTTATTTGCTTGTGATCCACGAAATATTCGCTTAGGGTTGGCTGTTTATGGGTTTAATCTGTTTGGAAACATATCAAATACTTATAGTATGTGGCTTGTTATACTTGTAAATTATAATTTATCGCCATGGAAAATGATGAAGCCACCATACTTGGTTATGCCTCTTTTAATTCTTGGGCCTAAATCACCTAGTAAAGAGATAGATGTATACCTACGACATCTGATAAACAAACTGAAGAAGTTATGAGATGACAGGGTGGAAGCATATGATGCATCGACTGACCAATTATTTCAATTATATATTGTTGTGATGTGGACTATTCACGACTTTCCTACATATGAAATAGTTTCTGGATGGAGCACAAAGGGCTATAAAAGCATGTCCAGTATATCTGCATGAAACCAAATCTCAAAGATTAAAGAGTAATATGCTATATATGCCACCGTCGATTCTTAAATTTTCAACGTCCATGGCGTAGAAATAAAGATTTTAAAGGAAAGGTTGTAAAAGAAGGACAACCACGAAGAATTAATGGCATGAGATTTTAGCGCGATTAGATCGTTACCCCAAGTGACATTCAAGCATCATCCTTCATTCAAGAAAAATAGCGTGATCTTTGGATGATACAAATTGGGTAAAGAAATTGATATTTTTTAAGTTAGCATATTGATCATATTTAAAGTTGAGACACAATTTAGATGTGATATATATTGAAAAGAATATCTGTGATGTTTTAATTGACACATTATTAAATATAGACGGAAAGTCAAAGGATACTTTTAAAGCAAGATTAGACTTACAGAATATGGGGATAAGGAGTGAATTGCATTTACATATAGTAGGAGACAAATTCAGGAAACTATATACAAGTTACACATTGATATTGGAAGAAAAATGTGAATTTTATAAATTTTTAAAATCTGTGAAGTTTCCGAATGGATATACTGCTAATATATCTAGAAATGTAAATGCAAATGAAGGAAAGATATATGGATTAAAATCACATGATTGTCATGTATTGTTGCAAAGAATACTTTCAATTGTTATACGTAAATTTTTTCCAAACGACATATGTAGCACACTAATTGAGTTATGTGATTTCTTCAAAAAGATTACTGTAAGATCTTTACACACAGTGGACTTATCTAAAATAGAGAAGCAAATAGTTTTGATATTGTGTAAGATGGAACGAATATTTTCTCCGATATTTTTTTATATTATGGTTTATTTGACCGTTCATTTACCTCGTAAAGTCATATTAGCTAGACCAGTTTCGTCATGATGGATGTATCCTTTTGAGTGATATTTGAGAATACTAAAAAAATATATTCGTAATAAAGCAATATTTGAAGGATTTATTGCATTATGAGGCATTAGTTCGTTATATATGAGTCAAATTGAGACAAGATTTTCTAGGTCGGAACAAAATAAAGATGTTCAATCATCAATATGCAATTTAAGTGTTTTCTCACATCAGTCTTTGGCAACCAACACATTCTAAAATTGTCATTGTCTTTTTTTAAGAAAGCATATTGGTATATTCTGAACAATTGTAAAGAAGTCGATCGATATCGAAAGTAAGTTTTTATATTAAGTTATTATTTTAATTCTATTTCATTAACAAATTGTAGGTTGATTAAGTTTTTATACAGTGAGCATCTTCAACTTATGTCACAAAAAGTTCCTGTTGATCAAGTTAAATATCACGAGCGAATTTCCATCGTGATTTAGGGATAAAAATATAATGCAAAAAAAATTGTAAAAATTTAGAGATCATAGACGAGTTGAATATAAAGTTGGTAATATTTTGAATATAAAGTCAAACCAAGATATTTTATCCAATGATTCAACTTCAGTAGTTAGTATTGATTTAGCGACAACTCAACTATATCGATTAGATGTTAAGCATCAACAAATAAATATGATAAATACACAAGTGGAGCTGGATAGGGGCGATCAAAGTAATCATATTGATGAGGATGAAGATAATGAAATTGGCAGTGAGGCGGATGATCATTTATCTTTTTCAGATGATGATAGCAATTAGATTTATTTGTATGATATTTATATTGTTCTTCATTTATAATTAATGTATTTAAGATAATCTTTCATTATTTGTCAATCTATATATGAATCTATGTCGCCTAAAAGAATTGAGCGCCCCCTAGTTGTGCCTACACTTGACGATGATAGTACTCCTACTGGTAAGTTGTTTGGTTTTAAATATGTTTATTTAGTTTGCTATTTATTTGACTTATTAATTGTTAACACTTTTTGATTTACAGTTCATCCGACACGTAAAGAGATACGAGGCACACACTCCGATCGACTCCGTCAATAAATCAAGGAACGAGATAAATTACACATTACCTTTCATAAGAGCGATGACCATCCAATTGGGCAAAATGCAGTTGCTTTTATGACAGAGTTAGATCTATCAATTAAGAAGTTCACTCCCCTACAAGCTAAGAGTTGGAAGCATATCCCTACAGACAATAAATAGATGATATATGATCGATTATTAATAAATACATGTAATTTGATATTTATATAATCAGTCGTTCGTTCGTTAATAAATTTCAATATTTGTTTTTTTCAGGTTGCTTTCGATATCAGTTTTGTGGAGGAGACAACGTCGGTGAGATATGAGACGAACAAATTAATGAGTGTGAGGTATAGGGATAATAGAAATAAGATACACACTCATTATAAGAGTCTGTTGTATTTTCCTCTACTGAGTGCCAACATCATATGTCAATCGAGTTTTGTGAAACACGGGACGATTGAGACTATATGTGCGATCTATTTGAATCAAAAAAATTTCAGATAACTCAATCTATACTAATTATCTGTGTTATATAAAAATTAAAATATTTGTTCTACAACTATTGCTTTAATTTTTATTTTAACAAATTTTTGTATTGTATACATGATCGACAACAAATTCGCAAAATCGATCACAACTCCCATATAACTATCGAGGCGACTCAAAATCATTCATTTAATATAGTTCTGACGGTTTAAGTACGATTACATTATATTGTTTGTTATTTATAATATTAATATATTTTAATATTTTTTAGACGGATCAGTCACAGAGAAAAGATCGGATTACAGTGTTTAATACAACTCATTGTATCTCGTCAAAGGAGTGGAGTGGGGAGAGGACCGAGATTGCATACATAAGATATAATCAATATAATTTACTAAAATTATTTTTAAATTTATATAATTCTTTTTAAACATATTAATAATATTTTTAACTAATATTTGTATATTTCTCATTTACTGAACAATCGTAATGAATCGGACAATGGAGAATACATTGCGCACGAGTTGCACATTGATTGACAACTATATATATATATATATATATGTGTGAGAGAGAGAGTGAGAACACCACTTTTATTATCTAATGTCCGATCTATTAGGATTCAAAGATTGAATTATAGTGCACACTCGATCGGACGATAAATATTGAAGATGCTCATGTATACTCACGAATAAATTATATATATATATACAACTTCTAAACAGGACATAATATATTTCTCTGTATGCTAAAATGTTGGATTTATCATCAACACTTAAATGCCATGCCAGTTTGCAAATAGCTAGCTAGAGTGATGTGCTACTTGGCGGACAATTCCAGAGAGGATTGATTCGGTAATTAAAAACAAGGTGACCACCAGAAGCCATGTTCAAGGCATATGTTCTTAAAAGAGCTGATAAAGAAAGAGAAATGGACTTAAATTCCTGATTGAATGAATTGTGAACACAGCTTCTGTGCTTCTTCTCTATATGAGCCCTTGTTGCTGCTCATGCAGTTCTTAAGCCTCTCTGAGATGCATCTCTTTGATAATCCCCATTCCTACTCAAGAATTGAGAAGGAAGATCCGGAAGATGTGCGCCATCTGAAAGCGAGGTTTCTGATCTACAAGATACTGAATGAAGCTGATGAGAGGAGAGGAAGGAGACCACCATTCGCTTCTAAGCTCAGAGCTTGCAGGTTGAGGAGGTCAAAGATTGGTGTCAAGCTGAAGAGGCTTAGAGTTGCTGTGTCAAGGCAGGTTATGAAGCAAATTAGGCATCTAAATCTCTTGCTGGTCACCAAGTGTTGATCAGAGATGAGAGGAGATCATCTGTTCTAGATAAAATGTCTGTTGCTAATTCTGATATTAAATTCCCCTTATGTTTCGCTCAATCTATAAGATCAACTCTACTGCACCTCGTAGAACATGAACTGAACTAGGCCTCCAGCGACTACTATTCTGTGATGACACAAACTGCAAAGCCATGATCTGTCGCCAGAAAAATCACGTACAGAAAGGCACAATATATAACCATGTTATAATAGAGATAATGCAAACTTAAGAACTCTATAAAGATTTTAACCATAAAACATTTGAGGATTATCCAAACAAAACTACAAGCAAAAAACAATGAAAAAGTATATATACTCACATAACATATAGGAGTTAGAATAAAAATTTTGAATGTCGAGTCGTACCGGATGAAATCGATGAATTTTTTCGTCTCAACGTGGGACCAAAATCGAAACATGCGCATGATTTCAATAAAACACGCGCGACCGAAAGAAAGAGAAGGAGATAGAATCGAACTAAGAGGACAAGCGACGGAAATAATCTATTCTTCCTGTCGATCATGAGATTAAAGGAGTGGATTGAAATCCTTGTGATAGTAATTAATGAAAGTTATATAACAAAGGTAAGGAGCTTACTTGGATGCAACGACGAAGGCTCGAAGAGGTAGAAGCGACGACGCAAAGCAGGCGACGACGAAGCTGTAGGTACGATTTTTTTTAGATGCTCGGGATCGATCGGGATCGCGATCGCGCACTATGGGATTGGGATTATCGCATTGGGAGCCTAGAATGCCTATTGCGATCGGCGATCCCGAGCCACTTGGGATCGCGATTGCAATCACCTCACACACTAGGGATTGCGATCACGATCACCGCTGTAGGGATCGTGATCGCAATCCCTGCAGCATCGTGATTGCGATCCGCGATCCCGAGCGCACAATCCCTGTAACGGTGATCACGATCGCGATCACCCACGCTAGGGATCGCTGGATCGCGATCTCCGATCCGCAATCGCTGGGGAATTAATTAAAAATTTAATTCATATAATTAACTAATATAGAAATTATAATATAATTATAATAAAATAAATTATTAATTAAAATTTTATATATAATATAAATTAATTAAACGGTAAAATTTAATTAAATAAATTATTAATTAATTAATATTATTATATAAATTTATATTTTTATTTAAAATTATAAAAATAAAAGATATTTTAATTAAATCCTAAATTCGAATTTATAATTTATTTAAAATTAAATCTTTAACTATTTTTAAAAATTAATTAAAATTTCAAAAAAAAAATTGAATTAATTTTAGAATTTTATAAAAAAAATTAAAATTTTTATTTGATAAATTTTAAAAATTTTACTGATATATATATAATTTTAAAATATAATAAAAATTATATATTTATAATATATATATAAATCATAGTATTTAATATAGTTATTATATTTTATAAATTTTAATATATAAATATATATGATATATATCAATATAATTTTAAAAAATAATAGTTAATTTATATAATGATTTTATATAAATTAATGTTTTTATTATTTTATATTAAAAGCAAAATAAATATAAATTATAATAAAAATAAAAAAATTACGGTAAAATTATTAAAGAAATCTAAAATATTTAATTGTTAAAAATCGATAGCAATACATATATTTTATTTAGATTGTAAAATATTTTTTGAATAGTTCAATTGAGGATATATTAACTGATCGAAAAATGAGACTAAGACTAAAACGATAGATTAGATACTTTTTTATTTTAAATTTTTTAATATTGTAATTATAAATATTCATTGTGAATTATTTTTTAGTATTTTTTTTAAATTTTTATAATACATAGGTAGACAAATGATACCAAAATAATATTCTTATGATCAAGCTTGGAGACATGCACATCGATTAGAAAATCAATTTCATTAATAATGTTTATATTGTGATATGATTAGACGTGGTGGTGGAGTTACACGCATAAAACATCTTGTTGGTGGATATCCAAATGTTTCTAGATGTTTAAAAGTTTCTGAAGAAATTCGTCGTAGAATGAAAAAAGAACTTGATGGGAAAAAATAATTGAAGTATAAATAAATAACAATAATAAGAAATTTTGAACACTAGTTTATGGTAAATTTGAAGGTCGTAGTGAAGATTTGTGGCACTGGTGGTAGTGGCTCATTTGGTACTAGTGGAAGTAGCTCAACTAGTGCATCAATAATAGAGAGAACTGCAAGTGCTCGTATTACTTCAACAAAAACTGATATTGGTCATTTCTTTCCTTCTATGTCACGAAGACGTACAATTCATATTGCTGATATTGATCCATTTGCACTCTCAAACCAAGTTAGTAAACAAACTAGGATTGATGATGCTTATACAAAAGAGAAGAAGAAATCAATCGACCAAAGTATTACTAAATTTTTTCATTTTAATTGAATTCTTTCCAACGTGGCAAATATCACATACTACCGCAGCATGGTATCTAACATCCAAAAATATGATCTTGGTATTCAACCTCCAATTGAGCATGAAATTGTTGGTTCATATTTAGATGAATAAGTAGAGGAAATCAAGACTTGAATTCACGCAAGCAGAAGCAATGGAACTTATATGAGGTTACATTGATGTGTGATGGCTGGACAGAATCTACACGGATGAGCATTATCAACTTTCTACTATATTGGAATAGAAAGGTGATATTTCATAAATCTGTTGATGCAACTGCAGAATATCATAATGCATCTTATGTATCATTTGATGGATAGTGTAGTGCAAGAGATAGGTGTAGAGCATATAGTACAGATGATTATAGATAATAATGTCAACTTTAAGAGAGTCGGAGAGTTACTGGAACAAGAGTATCAAATATTATTTTGGACACCATGCGCATCACACTGTATCGATTTGATGATGTCATATATCGATAAACTCGATACAGTAAAGAAGGTAGTAAAACAAGGTAAATTATTAACGAAATTCATATATAATCATCATTGCGTTCATGGATTAATGAGGAAATTTATTGATGGAGAGATTCTATGACTAGGAGTAACTAGGTTTGCAACTCACTTTTTTTTATTAAAGTCGTTGTTTCAAAAAAAAAAAGATTGAAGACCATGTTCACTTTTGAGGATTGGGAAGCCTCTAGATACTCTAGCATGATTGAAGGTAAGGAGGCGCAAAAAATTATTATATCTACTAGATTTTGGGATCATATTGCAAAGATTCTTACAACAATAGAGCCCTTGTATGTTGTTTTACGTAAAGTCGACATGGACATGATTCATGAAGCAAAAGAGGAAATTAAAAGACGTCTACAATCATCGACCAAATATCAATATTATATTGATATAATCACTTCAAGGTAAGGCAGTCATATGGGAAAGTATATTCATTTAGCAAGTGCATATTTTTTTAATAATAATTTTTTAATATTGTTATTAATAATTATATATGTTTAATTATTTCATGTTATTATCTCAATCCAGCATATCAATATCGTTATAATCTTGTCACCAATGATGATTTATTAGTCGCCCTTAGAAATGTAATATTAAGACTACAAATAAATTGAGAATTAGCTACTGAGGCTATTAATAAAAGTTGATTATTTCAAGAGGAATATGATTCTTTTGCTGATCCTTTTGAAATATCATGTAGATTTAAAATGAATACAAGTAAATGTAGCATAAATTATAGATGGTTATTATTTACAAATGAAAATACTATTTTAAGCTTAATTTTATTTGTCTTCCAGTTGAGTAGTGGTTACAGTATGGAGAATCAATCTCAAATTTGAAAAAAAAATTACAGTACAAATTCTCTCATAAACAACGTCTTCAAGTGGTTGTAAAAGAAATCAATCAACTTTCTCCCTCATTCATATCAAAGTACGAAATCGTCTTTCTTATCATCGCTTGGAGAAAATGATTTATATTAACTATAATATGCATCTTCAACTAAGAGCAATAACAAAAGAGAAGGAAGAACAAGAATTTGATAATGTAAACCCATTCCAAAGTGACAATGATCAATGATTGATTGGTGGAGTGCTATTGAGGTTGAAAATCCTTTACTTGATGAAGCAGGAGATCCATTACAACCATCTCAGTTTACTCGAAGAAATTGAAATAATACAAGCTAAAAGAGATATTGTTAAGGAAAATGATGACGATGAAGTTTTTGACCAAGAATTTTGATTTTCTAGATCTCGACCTAGATGTTCTCAAGCATCTCAATCCCAAATCCAACAAATATCTGTAGACAAAGGCAAAGCTCTGACAACTTTATTAAAAAGAAAAGAAAGGGCATAATTTCTACTTTTAAAAGAACGAGTCAATTGAGAATTAATGAAAATCCACTCGATGCAATTGATGAGCAAGAATATGATGATAGTAATGAAATATCATCACCTTCTGATACTGCAATCCGATGAGAAGTTCAAAATGATGATAGTGATGTCAATAGCAGTGCAAGTACTTATGGAAGTAATGACAATGATGGTGCACCGCAATCCGACGAGAATTTCAAAATGATGATAGTGATGTCAATAACAGTGCAAGTACTCATAGAAGTAATGACAGTGATGGTGCATCCGGGGGGAGGTGAAACTTATGATCCTTCAACTCTAACATCAGAGCCTTGGACATGTGAGCAAAATTTCACACATGCAGTTCAAGGTGAAGATCATAGAGCTAGAACTATTAAAATTCAGTATCAGCGTCGATATAAGGGTGATAGACAAAAAGAATCTCATGATTATCGAAATATGCGAGAGAGTTTAGTTGAGATTGATTCTGATCGAAGTCCATCATACTCTCGACTTTATTATAGCTCTGATGCATTATATGGTGATCAATCATATCCGACATCGGGGGCATATATTTATCCTTATCCTGTACCAGTTCCAATTCCAGTGGCATCCGTTCTAGTCCAACTTCCAATAATGAATCGAAACACATTGATGGATATATGGAGAAATCAATATCAATATCTCATATCATAGGATAATTATTTAATTTGAGTGTTAGAGAATTATGAGATTAATCTAAACAGAATATCGGAAGAATCAATATTTTCATCTGATTCACGACACTCTTTTTAGTATTAGTAAAATAACATGTTATGATGTATCAATTTTAATTTAAATTATTAATATTTTAATTTTCTTTAAAGAAAAATATATTTATTTATTTTTATTCCTTTGATATCGATTATTTTAAGAAAAAAATCAAAATATACTTAATATATATTTGAAATCAAATGAATAGTGACCTTTAAAATAATTAAATTAAATATTAATATTTAAAAAATAAAAAAAAATATCGAAACAGTATCGACATACATGATACGATACCAAAACCGTATCATTCTGATCATTGATCAAAACTTCGATACGGATCAAAATTTTAAATCTTGATTGGAATCTGATGCCCCAAAGTCTTTCAAGGGCAAGAAGCTAAAACCAACATGAAATTTGGAGTCAGCAAATAGCATGAAAACCATCCTATGCCATCTTTACCAGTGGCATAGGATAGAACATGATTACACAAGATAATTGATTTTCTTCTATGATGCAGAAATTATTCTCGAGTTTGCAAACGCCCCTAGATATTAAGTTATTACAGCTTGAAAATAGTATCGCAGAATATAACAGAGTATTTCCTAAATTGAGGGTGGAAGTCCAGGGTCCAGCCAGTGATCAATTGAAACTATTTTTCTGCATTGATCTCTGAAGGAGTTTTTGTTGTCATTTGGTCAACAGCATGCACGGTGTTCTGAAGCTCCTCCCATATGGCTTTGTATACCATTCTCTGCCTGTTCACGGATGATTGTCCTTCGAATGCTTTGGAGACTACATCAATGCTTACATGTCGGCCATCTCCATAGGCATCTTTAACGACGACGGCATCGGCGTTAAGTTGCTCCTTAATCTTCTTCTCCATGGCTTGTATCATAGGAGTCGATCGAACCGGAATCAGACACCTCTGTGGCCCTTACACTGCAGAAACCCCTCTTGCGAAGACTTCCATATTGCAAGCAATCACTGGACGGGGCCACAAAAGAAATCCTCCTACAAAGCTCAAGGGAGGGATTAGTAAGAAGGGATGAACCGTGTGTTGTTCCATGATAAGTGGGAATAGTTGCCGAGAACACTATTGGCATTATTAGTGCTGAAACAGGTGGGACATGATTGAGAGTGGTAGCAGAAATGCGTCGGAGAAAGATTGAGGCAAGCGAGAATGAGGAAGAGGACATTGTGATCACCATGGTTTGACCAGCTCTCTTATTTCCAATATCTCTTTACCCAACCCTGCATACAAGACAAGTTAAACACGACAAAAAATAGTCCAATAGTATAAGAATCATCAAAAAGGAAAAACTGGCAATTTCTGACGACATCATTTGATACCAAATGCAACAATAACAAGGGCAACTAAGGTTTGCTACAAGTTCATACTAGATAATTTCAAAAATGGATCTTGATACTGAGTTGTAACTGAACAATATAATTTTGAGGGGCAATCTGACAGCTAGCATTGAGCTTAGGATAAAATCAAGTTAGAGTTTGTACTCAGACTTGAACTAAAATCAAGCCTAGGTTTCATTCGCGATTTTAAATAAATTTATTTCATGAAGAAGAACTTTTTTCTTGGAAAAAGGATGGATAATTCAAGTAGCATACGCCTCATAATACATAAGAACTTCCTTTTGCATAACCCTAAACCATAAAAAATGTGACAGCTGAAATAAGCCATATTCATTTGGCGCATAATCAACATATAGACCATGAAAATGTGCATTTGTTAATCTTGGACAATTATGTTGTGTTTTATGATTGTGACATGCTTGAAAAATACATACTGTCACTCCAAAATATTGGAAGACTTGCATTGTTTTGTCTTCGGACTTACCCAAGTAAGTGCCTCAGTATGGCAAAAGAGATTAGAACATTAAAAAACAAAGTCCAGGTTGCTTGACTGGCAGCTAAACATACATAAATGATGACTAATTATACAAATCATTCGCTTGAGAGCAGATAAATTGAGATAGATCACCTACATTATCAACCAATCTACTATTACATTTTTATAGCTCTCAAGCGACAGATCAAATAAGAGAAAAAAAATAAGGCCCTTTTATCTAAAAGCATCCGAGCAAGATCCCCATGTATAACCCCAATGCATTCAAGATGGCAAACTTTAACTGAAGGATATATTGAAATCATGCTAATGGTTTCATCAAGATTAAGATTAGAGCTTGATATGTTTAACCCAGGTAATTTCTACCCAGTCCATATCAAGATGAAGTAAAAAAAATCAATATTTTAAACTTTAAACTAAGTGGAACTCCAAAAAGTGGATAGACTAGTGGCTAATAATGTTAATTAAGAACCATCAATCCATTTCTGCTGCTAGAGAAACTACTGAGCCACCCAAAAGAGTCCCTTCAATTTAAGCACATCCAAAGGGTTCTATCTCACCTTATGGAAGGGATCAGCTCTCTTATAAAAGAGAGTTTTATATCACCACAATGTTATCCTCATGAACGGTTACCCATCTTTAGAAAAAAAAAATCAATATGATGCTTGAACTTTACCAGCTATTGATTTCTGCAGTGCTCTAAGTTTATCCAAATAATTTTTTAGGGTCGTTACTAGTTCGCTTACATACCATTTGTTGTCTTCAAAATCAAACTTTGAAAATTTTCTGTTTTCAGTTTGTCAGTTCGTAATTTTCAGAAAACAAAACGAAATTATTAAAAATTAAAAAATTGGAAAATATCACATTTTATGTGTTAAAAAAAATAATCAAAATTTAAGTATTTATATTATTTTTTGAACAAATCAAAATGCTTTTCAAAAAAATTTCTAAAGCAAACAAGCCTCAACGCAATCTTTCCAAATCATTGCTTCAGTTGGGCAAACTCGCTTATTCCATCAATATTACGTACATATTTTTTTTCAAGAATAGCAACAATCATCCCAACAATCCCAAGTTCTGCCTCGATTAGAAGTTTATTCATATGAACAACAGGGGGGAAAAAATAAACGGAAAAGGAGAATCCATTCCCAACAAATCAGTATCGCAATTTAACCCAAGAAAGTCCAGGCCTCGATCAAATACTTGGTTGCCAGGGCAACAAATTCGCGATTGAGTTACCTTTAATCCGAGGCCAAAGAGGAGATCTAGGATGCTTCAGAGTTCGCAGGAAGGAACCATGGTGAAAATCCGGAAACCCTAGATTCTCAGCGGGATCGAACGGATGGAGAAGACGAATCGGAACCACCTTTCCTTCGGCGTTCGCGTACGATGGTGTTGATTCTGTCGTCGGAAGCGGAATGAGGCACAGCAAGTCATAGGGTTCATCCTATCGAAAATAGATTGACCTAGATAGCCTTCAACTTCTAGTAATTTATTATATTGCCACTCAAGGCTACATATACGCATGAAAAAGTGGTTTTTTTAATTGCCTAAAATAACTTCTAAATCTGATTATTGCCTTAAAAAATAGGCGGATTTTTTTAATATAATTTCTTATACTTTTGATATTTAATTAAATTCAACTAGAATTTTAGAGAATTATGATTTTTAAGAAAGGGGATTATCCATACCCATCAAATACTATACACATCTCAATTTTTATAAAAAATTTAAAATATCGTTTCTCCTTTTCCATTTCCATTTTCTCTACACCCGAACACCGCGATCCCGAGCACCCACACTCATGCTCGATCACTCGCTCCGCTTAGCATCGTCGTCGAGCGATCTCGACTGCGAACCGATCGAAATTCGATCATGGTCCGATTAACATCAGAGTCCGACAAAACTACAAGAAGATTTCAATCGAATTACAATCGGAATTTGTCGCCATTGACATCGCCAGCGCCATGGTCGTGAGTGCCCACAATGGCGATAGATTCTGACTGTAATTCGATCGAAATTCGATCGCAATCCGATCGAATTATAGTTGGATTTTGATCAGATTGCAGTTGGAATCCAACCGCGATCTGATCGAACTCTAATCGCCGATCGAAACATGGGAAGATTCCAACTGCGATCCGATCGCTTGACATTGATGTTATCATGCCCCGGGGGGCATATTTGTCATCCAAATGACAGAGAAGCTCCTTAATGACAATATTCTGAAATACAACGTTGGAATCAGATATGGTAAAACTTTTGAAATAATAATAAAATAAAATTATTATATTTACATACGACTAAAATATAAATAAACTAAAAGTAAAAAAGATTTATGATACCAAATCCAATTGCGACAAAATCCAAGTATGTAAACAAAATACGATGACCATAAGAAAAATAAAATGACATCTCGAGGATGCAGTGAGACCAACATGGCAAGGGACTCTCAAAGTGATGTGAAAGTAGGTCAACAGGATACGTCCTCTATCAGCTAACCTGGAGGATAAGAGGATCACTCAGTGGGTAGATAGAAGATAGTAGATAATCATATAAACATAATGGAGGTCAAAAGAATCAAACTAAAGTAACCCAAATTTCAGAGTATCAATATCGGTCCACAATAAACTTGGTCAGCAATATAATAAATACACCTGTAACATAAGCAGTAAATATCCAGATACCACAACAAAATCTCATGACTCTCGAGGTAATACATGTTGGTGCAGTGGGCACCAAAGTCGAACCGGTATTTTGATTATGGCAAAAGGCTCAATAGTTAAGGGTATATTTGTTATCTTACGAGCTCAATTAAGTGTCGTGAAATGCTAAAGTTAGCGAAGGTCTGACACCGGTGGGAACCGAGGGTGGTCGAGGCGCCAGAGGACTGGAGGAAGCCGAGGTACTCGGGTGAAGAAGCGAGGCTACAAGGTAAGCTCGTGTGAAAGCGAAGCAAGGTCGTTAGCGTAGATCAGGCCCAATACCTCCAATGGAAGGTCTAGGTCGAGATCGGATGGTTAGAACCATCGTACTTTATATTTTAAGCTAACTTATGCTGCGGTCAAAACCCTTTGACTACAGGTCAACTGCTAGTCAAGTTCGACCTCGAGAAGAGCTCAATTTCAAGGGGGTGAATTTGGACTTGACTCGTGTTTTGGTACAAAGGGTGATGTGGCATCAAGGTGGACATCCAAACCATCACCAAGCTTCCTTGTGGTGGACGCCCAAAATAAGGTGAGTTGGCACAAGATGGTTGGCTCCCATGATGTGGCACAAGTTGAATGGCTCCAACAAGTTGGCGCCCAAGGAGGTTGGAGGTGGCACAAGGTGGTTGGATGAAACACCTCATCCTCAAGTTGGCGCCCAAGGAGGTTGGAGGTGGCACAAGGTGGTTGGATGAAACACCTCATCCTTGAGTTGGCGCAAAGGATGTGGATGAACAAGTCTTGGGGGATAAGAACCTCACCTTGGACACTACCTATGTCTAAATTCATAGATCAATATCCATAAATAGACATGTTCAAGCCAAGCAAATAACAAGAATTCAAGAGCTCTCAACACGCCGTCGTAACGCCGCTACTACTACTCACATTTGCTACGACGAAGTGTCGCCGACAACGAAAGCTACATCTTCTACTTATAAGAGTTGTCGGTATATTTATTTAAGTTCTATTTCTTTAAATTGTCTTTGTGCTTTAATCGTAACAAGGAAAGGGGGAGTGTCCCTTTGCCTTGATTTCTTTTTGTAATCGTTGCTCCTACCTCCAACGAGGAGGAGTGGTTTTAGTGAATTGCCCTCCGTACGTGATCAAGGATCACTAGGGCCGTGGATTAGCAATCGAAAGATTGTGAACCACGTAAAAATATCTTGTCTACTTTATATTTCCGCTGTGCACTCTCTACTTGCTTTTTACTTATTGCAAAAGTTTTTAACGACACCGTATCGCTATTCACCCCCCTCTAGCGACACTTTCGATCCAACAATTGGTATCAGAGCCGGGGGCGCTAAGATTCGGTGAAACCACCAATCTAGCTTTGTTTTTCTTTCTTTTACAGATTTTTTATTTATTTATTTCTGTTTTCGTATAATTATTTCACTTGCTTATCTTCTCCTACATATAGAATTGCATTAGAGGCTTTAGGATCCGGATAAGGTTGTCCTTCGGGTTAGATCCCGAGTAAGGTTGTCCTCCGGAACTTCAACGACATTCGCATTTGATTGTTTATTTCTTTTTGCAAGTTACATTTTATATATCTTTTTTTACTTCCCGCACTACTAATCCAAGACGAAAGTCTTGGAATATTCTTTCCGTGTGTGTTTTGCAAGATTCTTTTCGTCGTTCTTCTTCTTGTTTTTAAATGGCCCATCTCGAAGGGTTTAGCACTGACCCCGTTTTACAACGGTAATGACTTTCGTTATTGGAAGGGTGGGATGGAATGCTTTCTTAAAACCCAAATCGAGATGTGGATCGTAATCCAAACCGGTTTCACACTTCCTATTAATGAAGATGGTGAATCTTTGGGTTACGATCAATGGTCAAATTCCATGAAAAAACAAGTAGAAGCCGATGCCAAGGCAACTCAAATCTTGCAATGTGGGTTGTCAAGGAAGAGCTCAAGCGTCGGCCCCTTCATTAGTCTGAAAGGACTTATGGACCAAGCTAGTGGAACTACACGAAGGCACCGACGACACGAAGGTATGTAAAAGAGATTTACTTTTAAATAAATTGTATAACTTGAAAATGCAGGAAAACGAGACCGCAACTCAACTACATGCTCGTATCCAAGACATCACAACCAACTCCATGCCATCGGACAAAAGGTCGAGAATCGCGACCTTATCGGTATTCTCTTAACTCGTTTCCTAGGACCACCTTGGGCATCCATGGTCGATGCCTACAAGGTCTCCAAGGACCTTTCTAAAATTAGGTTAGGCAATTGTTTTGAACTTGAATTACATGAGCAAACTAACGTGGTCGTGCCGAGAAGAGTATTGCGTTAGTTGCGAGGTTCCAAGAAGAAGAAGCAGCAAGCCACCCCGAAGGAAGAAGGCGAGTCGAATCTAAGTAGACTCCGAAATAGAATCCGAACTAGTCAATCTAGTTCGGAAGATGATCAAGAGACGAAAACGACCAACAACTCAAGGTAAGCCTAAACCTAATTCAAATACTTCTAATTTTAGATGCTATGAGTGCAACAGGTTCGGTCACATCAAGTCCGAGTGCCCAAAGCTAAAGAATAACGATCAAAGACCAAGAAAGCGCTAAACGCTACTTGGGAGGAGTTGTCGAGGAAGAAGGCGATATATCCAAGCTCTAATGGCCAAGCCGACCGAGCACGACTCAAAGCAAGAAGAGTCCGAGTCCGAATCCGATGATGAGCTTCCATTCAAGACAAGCCACGGATCCGTATCCGGTTCAAAAGAATCATTAAGGGATCAATGGATGTTGGACAGTGGTTGCTCCCGACACATGACCGGGGATCAACTCAAATTTTCGAAGTTACGATTCAAACGACAAGGATCGGTAGCCGAAATAACGCAAGCTCAAAATCATCGGATCGGTGATATTGAGCTCAACTCTAACTTTACAATTCAAAATGTCTTATTAGTAGAAAACTTTCAATATAATTTACTTAGTGTAAGCCAATTGTGTGATAACAATTATAAGGTCATATTTCTAGAAAATGAATGCGTAATCAAAATAAATGCAACATCTAAAATAATACTTAAAGGAACTAGGAGTAGCAACATCTACACAATAAATTTACCCAACTCCTCAACCAAGTGTCTTATGACACAGCAAGAGGAATCTTGGTTATGGCACCGAAGACTCGGACACTCGCACCCAAGACTCGTCCACAAGATGAGTCAGAGTGGCTTGGTTATAGGTTTGCCTAAACTAAACAACTTGGATAATAAAATATGTAATGCTTGTCAACAAGGTAAACAATCTAGGACACAACATCAATTAACTAATCAAGAACGAACCAAAAGTGTTCTTGAGCTCCTACACATGGATCTATTTGATTCACATGGAGCTAAGTCATTCAATGGTAGTCAATTTTGCTTAGTCATAATTGACGACTATTCTAGATTTACTTGGGTTAGGTTTATCAAACATAAAAATGATACCCTAGACCAACTAATCAATCTTTGTAGGTTAATCGAAAATCAAAAGAACCTTAAGATTAAAAGACTTGATCATGGTGGTGAATTGAAAACCACGGGTTTCTGATTTCTGTAACCTAAACGGATACCACCATGAGTTTTCATGTCCTAGAACCCCACACCAAAATGGGTTAGTCGAACGGAAAAATAGAACCCTACAAGAAGCCGCTAGGACAATGTTAAACGAGTATAACCTACCCGATAGATTTTGGGCAGAGGCCGTTAGTACACTGCTATGTCCAAAATAGGATCCTATGGTAAAGAGGCACCAAAAGACCTCAGACGAGATTTATCACGATAAAATACCGAACATCAAGTACTTTAGGGTATTTGGATGCAAGGTACATATCTTAAACACTAAGGATTACCTAGGGAAATTCAAATCCAAAACCTCTCATCGAACCTTTCTAGGATACTCAACCACCAAGAGAGCTTATAGGTATACAATCACGACACTCTTAGAGTCGAAGAAACCATTAATATAGTTTTCGACGAAGGACACGAACCCGCTCAATCCTTAACAAAACCAACTAGCAAATCAACTTATAGCGAACCCGACTGATCTTGAACTTGAATCTCGCCCCTAACCCAAGTCATCCTATCGACCAAGTGATAGATGACTCTAACCCAAGTCAAACTAGAACTCACCCAAGTCATCCTATCGACCAAGTGATAGATGACCCTAACCCGAGTCACACTAAGACTCAAACAAATCATCCTATCAATCAAGTTATAGGTGATCCAAATTTAGGGTTCGAACTAGAGCTTCATATCGAAACCTTAGTCAAATCTCGTTAATTTCCAAAATCGAACCCAAAACTATTGAACAAGCACTTCTTGATCCCGACCGGATTATTGCTATGCAAGAAGAGCTAGCTCAATTCACTAGAAATGAAGTGGGAATTAGTACCACCACCTAAAGAAAAATCAATTATTGGAACAAGGTGGGTATTTGAAATAAACTTGATGATAAAGGTGAAGTAGTTAGAAATAAAGCTAGGTTAGTCGCAAAGGGTTTAGTCAAGTCGAAGGTTTAGATTACGATGAGACCTACGCCCCGTGAGGACTAGAGTCCATCCGAATGTTGTTAGCATATCCGACATCGAGGTTTTAAATTGTTTCAAATGGATGTCAAGTCAGCATTTTTGAATGGATACATTAAGGAAGAAGTTTACGCTACCAACCTCCGGATTGAAAATCTAGATAAACCCGACCATGTCCTTAGACTTAAGAAAGCCCTATATGGACTCAAACAAGCCCCAAGAGCTTGTACGAAAGGCTTTCGATCTATCTTAAGTCCAAAGGATTCAACCAAGGTTTAGTCGACCCAACCTTATTCGTTAAAACCGTAGGAAAAGAAATCTTTATAGCCCAAATCTATGTAGATGATATAATTTTTGGAACTACCAACTCGATCCTGATAAACGAATTCATCTCACTTATGGAAAGTGAATTTGAAATGAATTTAGTGGGAGAGTTAAGTTTCTTCTTAGGTTTACAAATTAAACAAACTAAAGATGGAATATATTTACATCAACAAAAATATACTAAGGACTTAATAAATCGATTTGGAATGCAAGATGCTAAAATAATCAATACACCTATGGCAACTAATGTTAATATAAACGAAGATGTAGAAGGAAAACCCGTTGACCTAAAATACTATAGGAGCGCACTAGGAAGTCTCCTATACTTAACCGCGAGCCGACCCGACATTTTATTCGCGGTAAGTATGTGCGCAAGGTTACAAACCTGTGCCAAGGAGTCTCACCTAACCCTAGTCAAGCGTATCCTTAGATATCTAAAGGGCACGCTAAACGAGGTATTTGGTACCCTAGATCTACCGAGTTTAATCTAATCGGCTATCCGACTCGACTATGCCGGTAGTAAACTCGATAGAAAGAGCACGAGTGGTAGTTGAGTCGCGAAGAGGAAGCAAAGACATTGCGTTGCCTTATCTACCACCAAGTAGAATCGTTGCGATGGGTGAGTGTGTCTCTCAGCTCCTGTGGATGAAGCACACTCTCCAAGACTTTAGCTTAATCTTTAACAACATTAAAACCTACATAGATAACATTAGTTCAATTAACTTAACTAAAAATCCAATATGTCATTCTAGGACAAAACATATAGAAGTTAAACACCACTTCATTAGGGAACATGTAACTAATGGAACTATACAACTAGAGTATGTTGAGTCCAAATCAAACCTAGCGGACATCTTCACCAAACCACTACCCCAAGCCGAATTTAGTTTATTAAGACGAAAGTTAGGTATGTGCGTAATAGAGTAGGATTTAAATTTTTCTATATATGTACTCTACTTTTGCTTCTTTTTATGAAATTAGCCTAAGTCTTACCTTAGAAATCATATACCTATAGATTTAAGGAGCCAACACATCTCACAACACATAGGACTAATGTGTTTGTGTACTTAGCCACGTAGACGGGCGTGAGATGTTAGGACCTTACTCCTGGTTCCAGATGTATATAATTATTTAAAATTAATCAACTCCTTCAAGACTTATTGATCATTCTATATCAATCAAGTCCAACCGGAGTTGTACATTTTAGATGAACATATTTTCAAGCTTATTATTATTTTAAAAAAAAATATATATTTATATTGGGAACTTGCTTGGACTTACAAACCCTAAAATATATTTACAAACTTTTTGAGTTAAGGCAAAAGGGGGAGAAAGTCACAAAAGTAAGGAAGAAAGTAAACAAAATTATTACCTTTTATATTAAGTTTATATTAAGTAATTCCGTTTACTTAAGCAACTATTAAGGGGGAGTAAAAATTATTTTTCAAGAACTCACCTTCGGTCAAGGGGGAGGTTACCTCAAAGGGGAGAACTTGAAACAATAATATTTCTCACTCATGCTTAATCTTTATGCTAGCTCATTCATACTTAATCATTATGCTAGCTCATTCATATTTAATCATTATGCTAGCTCATTCATATTTAATCTTTATGCTAGCTCATTCATATTTAATCTTTATGCTAGCTCATTCATGCTTAATCATTATGCTAGCTATCGTTATGTTTAATTTTTCCTTAACTTTTTAGGTTTGGCTTGCCATGAATCAAAAGGGGAGATTGTTGGTGCAAAGGCACCAAAGTCGAACCGTATTTTGATTATGGCAAAAGGCTCAATAGTTAAGGGTATATTTGTTATCTTACGAGCTCAATTAAAGTGTGCGGAAATGCTAAAGTTGAAGCGGAAGGTGCGACACGGTGGGGGAACCGAGGTGGTGAGGGCAACGCCAGAGGACTTGGAGGAAGCCGAGGTACTCGGGTGAAGACCGGCGAGGCTACAAGGTAAGCTCGTGTGAAAGCGAAGCAAGGTCGTTAAGCGTAGATCCCAGGCCCAATACCTCCAATGGAAGGTCTAGGTCGAGATCGGATGGTTAGAACCATCGTGACTTTATATTTTAAGCTAACTTGTATGGGTCAAAACCCTTTGACTAAGTCAATCTGCTAGTCAAGTTCCTCGAGAAGAGCTCGAATTTCAAGGGGGTGAATTTGGACTTGACTCGTGTTTTGGTACAAAGGGTGATGTGGCATCAAGGTGGACATCCAAACCATCACCAAGCTTCCTTGTGGTGGCGCCCAAAATAAGGTGAGTTGGCACAAGATGGTTGGCTCCCATGATGTGGCACAAGTTGAATGGCTCCAACAAGTTGGCCCAAGGAGGTTGGAGGTGGCACAAGGTGGTTGGATGAAACACCTCATCCTCAAGTTGGCCCAAGGAGGTTGGAGGTGGCACAAGGTGGTTGGATGAAACACCATCCTTGAGTTAGTATGAAAGGATGTGGATGAACAAGTCTTGGGGATAAGAACCTCACCTTGGACACTACCTATGTCTAAATTCATAGATCAATATCCATAAATAGACATGTTCAAGCCAAGCAAATAACAAGAATTCAAGAGCTCTCAACACGCCTGTCATAACGCCGCTACTACTCACATTTGCTACGACGGCGTCACGACAATGAAAGCTACATCTTCTACTTATAAGAGTTGTCGGTATATTTATTTAAGTTCTACTTCTTTAAATTGTCTTTGTGCTTTAATCGTAACAAGGAAAGGGGGAGTGTCCCTTTGCCTTGATTTCTTTTTGTAATCGTTGCTCCTACCTCCAACGAGGAGGAGTGGTTTTAGTGAATTGCCCTCCGTACGTGATCAAGGATCACTAGGGCCGTGGATTAGCAATCGAAAGATTGTGAACCACGTAAAAATATCTTGTCTACTTTATATTTCAATGCACTCTCTACTTTCTTTTTACTTATTGCAAAAGTTTTTAACGACACCGTATCGCTATTCACCCCCCCCCCTCTAGCGACACTTTCGATCCAACAATACAAAGGGACACTATCTGCGAGCTACCACGAACGAGACTCGTGGATCGACAAGCAATATATAGAGCACTATCTACACGCAACCACAGGCTACCACGAACAAAATTAGGGATAGGCAGGCAATATAAAGACTCACCGTAGGCGGCGAGTATATAGTTATCTAGCTATTGACTGTACGCAACAACATGCTACCATGAATGAGTCTCGTGAACAGTTAGAGTATATAACTAATTAGTTATCGACTGCACGTACCAACATGCTACCATGAATGAGTCTCGTAGGCAGTCGATTATCCTAGGTTGTTAAGCCTAGGGTTATCCAATACATCTAGCATAGAACGTCTACCAAAGTCGATAAAGATTGTCAATCTACTAATAAATCCATCGAGGCGGTCAAGTGAGGGTTTCAACACCTCTAATATGAAATGTCTACCAAAGTCGATAAAGATCATCAATCTACTCGGAAGCACATCGAGGCAGTTAATCCTAGGGTTCCAACTCAATTAACGTGAAACGCCTATCAAGGGCGATAAAGACAATAAATCCACTAATAAATACATCGGGGTGGTTAAGCCTAGGATTCCAACACATAAAATAAAAAACACCTATCAAGGCCGATAAGGATAACAAATCTACTAATAACATGTGTTCCATAACTGATGTTTCATTCCTTACATTTTCTTCTAAGAAAATAATCTCGTCTAAATTATATTGTTCTATCAGTTCAATCATGCATGAAATAACATGCTACCACGAACAGATCTCGTGTGTACTTAAGATGTAAGGTATCTAGATATAGACGACATACGAATCCAATTATCACTAACTCCGAACGGATAATGCAAGAGTATAATTTTACGGTAGATTCTCTCAACTATAACTGAGAGACATGATCGACCCTAGGTATACAAAAGCAACTGTAGTTCAAAAGTAGGGAAACTCCACTGTAGACTCTCTCTCAACCACGAATGGAAGATATAGTTAGCAGCCGAGATATAAGAAACGTTATATAATCATACTTCTTCTACTAGTCCAATCATAATATCCATTGAAACAATAAATAGATAAAACATATACCAGTAGCATCTACCAATAAGCACGTCCGAGTTAGTACGCCTAGGGTTCTAACCCACCTACCTATAATATAACCTACAATATAACCTAAGTAAACAACGTAACCAATATAATTATGTACTAAATTCTAAAGAGATCACAGAACCACCCACCTAAACCGTAAAGCATCCTGTCTTCCCATCCAAAGCTATGCTTCCTTTCTCAAATTTATTATTTAACCCGATTAAATAAATCTAACTTTAACAAATTTAAACGAACCTATCTAATCAATTATCCCTCTCAATTAACTAGTCCAATTAAATCTGTTAACCAAACTTAAACAATCTAAAATAAATTAATTAACTGATTAACGAATCAAACCCAGCTTAATTAATTAAGCCTACATGGACTATAGGACTAATCAAATTAACTTGATTTGTTACCTAAATGCAGCAATCGAACGATCCCATCTCACCAGTGCAGGCTGACGGTGGCAGCGACATCGTCGGGTCTTGGTGTCGGTCAGCAATGGTCGAGTGGCTCGGTCGCAGCGGCGGCGACGGCCAGCTGCACGCATGTCGCGGCCAGCGTAAAGAGGGAGTTCTTCCGCTGCGGTGCGGTCGCTATCGGGCCGATCGCGCGAGAGGTGGTCGTAGGCGGCTGCGGATGCCGTGAGGTCGCAGACAACCACCGCAGCGGTGGCAAGGTCGCTTCGGCGGTGTTGAGTTGCGACACAACCACCGCAGCTGCGGCGTGGGCAAGGTCGCCGGCCCGGTGTGCGATGGGTCGTGGGGCGTGGCGTCGCGTCGCTCGATGCGGCGGTGACGGTGTGTCGCGGCGCTAACGCCGGCAGGCGGCTGGCCTAGCCGTGCCGCAGGCGATGATTCTTGGCGGCAGTAGCATGTGGCGGCGGCGAGAGAGGCGACGGACCGCCGAGGCAACGGCGAGGTGGATGGGCGACGTGAGGAAGGGGGGATGCACGGGAGAAAAGGCAGCGATGAATCGGCTTAGAGTTGTAAACGAGTCAAGCCAAGCTAAACTTTGTAGTGTTCAGACATATTTGATAAGATAATCAAGCAGAGCCGAGCCAAGCTTAAAATTAACCAAGCTATTGAAAAATCTGTTCAAGCTTGGCTTGATATTTTTTTTTTTTTGAGTTTGAGCTTGGCTTGAGCTTGAATTGAGCTTGGCTTGTTTAATGGGTATCAAGCTTCTAATCAAGCTTAATTAAAGCTTGTTTAAATTTGATTTATTTAAATGTTATCAAGCACTTAAGTCAAATTTATTTGTTTATTTCAAATTTTATTAATTTAATCCTGATTTATAAATGAGTATAAATAAATTCAAAAATAATTTTTAAAATGGTATAATCATAAATCGGCTTGTTACTGTTCAAGAACACTGTTCACGAACAATGTTCACGAACACTATTCACGAACAATGTTCACGAACACTGTTCACGAACACTGTTCACAAATAACTGTTCACGAATACTGTTCACAAACATTAACAAGTCGAACACATACGTGTTCAAGCTTGTTTATTTAATTTATCAAGCTGTTTAAGCTTGTTTATTAATTGACTTTGATGCATATTGAACGAACGTAAACGAGCTCTTACCGAGTCGAACACCAAGCTCGTTCATGAACGCTTGGTTCGTTTACAGCCCTATCGGCTCGTGAGAAAGTGCGGTGGAAAAGAAGAAAAAGTGGATCGGGATGGAAAAATAAGGAAATATGATTTATTTTTTATAAGATAAATTAAAATCTAGGTTTATGGTAATTAATTCCTTATTAATTAGGTCAATCACTGATGAGAATTTATCCAAGTCTGTTACTTTATTCCCGTAATACTTCATAACAATTTCTAAAAAAAATAATTTTTATAAAATTTCATAAGATAATTTCTTAATTAATAAGAAATGTTTATTTTATTTATTATTTTTTTTTTTTGATATATTATAGATCTTGAAGGATAACGGATGTTGGGAGAAAGGGAGAAGCGAAAGAGAGAAAAAAAATACTTTTAATATTTTTATAAAAATTAAAATGTATATAATATTGATGGATGTAGATAGTCGCTCATTTTAAAAATTATATAATATATTTTGACAAACTTAATTAATTTCTAGCAATATAATTATTTTTTGTTTGTTTAACATTTCATGTGGATAATTTTATTATTATTATCATTTGCCCAATATGTCAACCATTAATTTTCCCCGAATCTTACTTCCCCAAGGCAAGCGGGACCCAACTGGAAATTGATACAGCATACGGGTAGGAATGCGAACGAGGGTTACTTTGTTGGGATCTCGAGTCTCGTCTGTGGTTATCACGACTCCCATCTCCTTTTTCCCCTCTTCCTCCTTCCCGATCTCGATCGCTCCTTCCATCCATCTTCTCGTGAGGTTTTCTCTTGGACCGTAGCGGGCATGGCGAGGATGATCACGCTGAGGAGCTCGGACGGCGAGGTGTTCGAGGTGGAGGAGGCGGTGGCGATGGAGTCGCAGACCATCAAGCACATGATCGAGGACGTCTGCGACGACAACAGCGGCATCCCCCTCCCTAACGTCTCTTCCAGGATCCTCGCGAAGGTGGTTGAGTACTGCAAGAAGCACGTTGACGCCGTCGCCTCCAAGTCGTCGTCCGAGGACGCGGCCGGATCTGGGATCTCCGATGAGGACCTCAAGGCCTGGGATGCCGAATTCGTCAGAGTCGACCAAGCCACCCTATTCGATCTGATATTGGTGGGATCTCTCGGTTTCTTTCATGATTCTTCGTAGAGTGAACATCTCTGACAATTCTTACGTCAAAGTTCAATTAGATATTGACTAGAACCATAAGTCTTATTTCCCAAAAAATTGATCAAAATTGGTCAAGATTGTGTTCTATATATCTTTGGTTCGTGAAACTCAAGGGTTCCAGAATATGATACCAAGTATGTCCATACTCTCAGTTCCAAGTATATGCAATGGAATTCCAATTATAGTTTCCCACTTGAATCAAAACATATTAGTTGGAATTAGAATTCTTAAGAATTTTTTCTATATGGGGGTTGATTTGCTTAGTTTAGATAAGTGAAGCATATAAAACTGTGTGTCCTTCCTTTTCATTTGTTACATCTTTCTCTAAAAATTTCAGCTCATTACTCAAGGTATTTTCACAGTGTATCGATGCCGTATGCAATCAATGGGATATATGTCAATGTTGGCTTTTGTTGATAGTCATTTGGTTCCTGGTTGTCAACCCTTGCCTATCAACAATCTCCCCTCATTATTAGTTTACCTAATTACTCCTGGTTCAATTGCAACCTTCTAATCCAAATTTCTTTGCCCCAAACTTCCATTGGCTGCTGAATGTATTATCATAGCATATGCATTATCACTTGTCATCAAACCATGTATTTTCTGAGGGCATTTTATGCAGAAGTCAGATCTGTTACAGTGGTACCAGTGATCAATGAATTGTCTGCTGTTATAAATAAAATGAATAATGTATTACCATGATTGCTTATCTAGCATCATTTGCTTCGGGTTTGAAATATTCATGTTAGTTCATTCTTTCTTACTCGTTGTTCTTTTCTTTGTTTCATTGCCATGAATATGTTAATTGGTAGACAAATATGAGCTAGTTAAGTGCAGATAAGTAAGAAGAGATTATTCAGAGAATTGGGACAATTTTTTCCCCATCTTTTCCTTTCGGTCTTATAATTATTATCTTGCTTCAACTGGCCATGTATGTCATTTGGACTATCGTATCATATGCATAGAAACATGATGACTTAGATTCAGTTGGGACCACCATGACTCTTGGGAAATGTAACCCGAGTAACTGACAGGCATCTTGATCACTTGATTATGTTGCATCTGAGTCCAACCTTGGTACAACATTGACAAATTGTGAATCTCGTTACTTTATCAATCTGCCTTGCAATAAAATTTCTTTGATTTTTTAGCATGCATTTGAAATGATTATCATTGTAATGGAGCTATATAACAACAACCAAGTCTTATTCCACTAGATAGGGTCGACTATATAGATCCTCCTATATCATTAAGCTCTATTCTCTATTATATTATCATCTATATTTAAATAAATTTTATTTTATTTTATTATTACTAACCAAGGCTTCTTTAGTTGTAATGGAGCTATACCTTCTGCTAAAATTAAAGTGTCAAGTATGCCAACATTGCATTAGAAAAGGCATGATGTTGATTTCTGCTGGGTTCATAAAATTATGGAACAGCAAAATAAGTGCCCATAAAGGAACTGCATATTCTCAACACCTAATTTACTGGACCTTTTTTTAATCTCTTTCAGTTTTCAGGGTGATTGCTCTTTAAATTTGTTCTTCATCTTGAAACTTATTCCATTTTTCATCTCTGTAATTCGATGCCATTTGTAGTAATAAATCTAATAGTAGATGGCTATTGCAACCTTACTTTTTTCATTGTTAACAATTTGCTCTCATGAATTCAGGCAGCAAACTATCTGAACATCAAGTTGCTGCTGGATCTGACATGCCAAACCGTGGCTGACATGATCAAGGGGAAGACACCTGAAGAGATCCGCAAGACCTTCAACATCAAGAACGATTTCACGCCTGAGGAAGAGGAGGAGGTGCGGCGGGAGAACCAGTGGGCATTCGAATGAATTTTGGAAAGGTTGGTCCCTTTCGAAGTAATTAGTTTCCCCCTTATTTGTATAAGTTGGTATTTTATGACTGTGTTCATATCGTATAGGGGAGGGGGAGTTATCTGCAACTATCAATATTTCTTCTGTTAACCGTGGAGAATGTATAATTTTATCTATCGCTTGTTGTTTAACGATTGCACCGTCTGACTTGTGGAAAAGATGTAATTTGGTGTCATCAGTATTCCTTCGATCGTATTTCCTTTCAATAGATTCTCCTGAAGTGTTTTTGCTTTCCTTTTTAAGGCGAACATAATTATTGTCAATGTTAAGTTAAACAAAATTCAAAAAAGAAAAAAAAAATAATTTATTTAATTTAGTTTGTCTTAATAAAAAATAAAACAAAGTTATGTTTAGTGTTTATTACAAAAATACTGAAAGTGTTCCGTTATATATCTGTAGAGTCTTTTGTTGATTAATTTGCCACTAATTTAATTAAGGAATTGTCTTATATTTACACCCGAGTTAAATCGAACTGACTTAAATATTTTGTTTTTTCCAAGTCGAAACTAATTTAGGGGGAAAAAATCAATTAAACAAATAGACGATGTGAGACAAAAGTTTCCTAATTACTCAGTATTTTATGATCAATAGATTCCCATTAAATGTTTTTTCATTCCTTTTTCAAGTCGAAAATAATCAATGTTAAGTTAAAGAAAATTCAAAAAAGTTAAGTTACGTGTTGTTTTAGGCTGCGTTTGGTATGTCGTAATCTGTATAATGTAATACAGATTATATTCTGAGGCGGATCCCTTTGTTTATTCTTTGTCTTAGAATTGTAATGTAATGTAATCCCGGATTCTGAAAGGCTACAAAATTTTGTAATCGGATTCTGATACAAACTATATGTCCCAGATTACATTCTGAAACTACTCGTTGCATGCAATAAATTACATTTGCATGCATGCAAATGTGATTTATTACATGCAAATGGGATTTAGGCTGCGTTTGGCGATCGGTCGACGGTCGATCGTCGGCCGTGATCG